>CM060733.1:18423334-19023334 GCA_030704615.1 Takakia lepidozioides
ATATCATCAAAGCTGGACGGGCAAGTTGAAGCTCATGCAAATGCAGCCCTATAGACTATACGTTTGAACATGTTATTAGCTTCGATTGTGAAATGGATTGATTTTATTTATCTAGATGCATTAATCCACCATTAAATTATAACGTTATAATGTAACATTCTTAAAGGCAATGTCTAATTATATTCGAAGTATTTGATAGCCTATGTTTGTGACATACATACAGACATAATTTTTTTTAAAGAAATATTGAATAAAAACTAGGTTGTGCCAACAATGTTGGTGGCGCCACTAACAAAGGAGGTTACGGAGCGCGTGAGCATGCTCACATGAGCACAAGTGCATATTCCCCAAATTTCCACGAAATTTCCACAGCGAAACGAAATTGGCGAAACTAAGAATTTTGCGAAACTAACACATTAAGAACAAGTAGCCCCTATACCTGATGAACATGTTACCCTATAAGCGTGGTTTTTTCTCATATTGTGCTCACACGATACCAGACCCTTTTCATAACAGGCAGGAGAGTGGGCAGGGAGGCCTAACCTTAAATTTAAGATCATCACCCATGGATAATTTCGCACGGCGAAACTCTGTACCAACCAGCCTGAGAAGAAATCACACTGTAGCTGAAAAGATGCATATGTCACTTTCAAAGGCCCTACCATGTATATTTTTGCAAAGCAAAACTCTCTCCCCTAACAACTAGTATAATTACATATTGAAATATGCATTTGCAATGCGAAACTCTGATCCCGAAAGAGAGGAAGTTGGGTAGCGTGCAGTTTGGATGCTCACAAACATGAAAAAATATGACAAATATTTTTGAGATGCCCAGAGAAATCGCACATATTTTGAACAAATACACTGTCACACAAGAGTTTCGTAATGAAAAACTCTTTTGTTACGACAAAGCAGTTCAAATCCCTCAATTGATATCTCTTAATATTGGTTCAACAACATGCCAATTTTTGAACAAAAACAATATCAGACATGAGTTTCTTGTTAAGAAACTCTTTTGTTACAGGAAATCAATTCAATTCCCTCGATTCATATCCCTCCATATTGTCTCAAAAGCATGCTTGTTTTTTAACAGATACACTATCAGACAAAAGTTTCATGTTGAAATTTATTACGGCCAACCAGTTCAAATCCCTCCAAAAACACTTTCAGACAAGAGTTTTGAGTTAAGTAAATGATGCAGATTTTTGAACAAAACCCTTGTCAGACAAGAGTTTCGTGTTGAGAAACTCTTGTGCTACGGTAGATGAGTTCAAATCCCTTAGTTCATATCCCTCCATATTGGTTCAAAAGTATGTAGGTTTTTGAACAAAATCAATGTCACATGTAGTTTCGTGTTGAGAAACTTTTTTGTCACGGCAAAGAGTTCAAATCCCTCAATTCATATCCCTCCATATTTATTCAAAATGATGTAGTTTTTTTTAACACAATCACTGTCAGACTAGAGTTTCGTGTTGAGAAACTCTTTTGTTATGGTGTAGCAATTCAAATCCCTCAGTCCATATCCCTCCATATTGGTTGAAAACCATGCAGGTTTTTTAATAAAAAAACTGTCAGAGAAGAGTTTCGTGTTGAGAAACTCTTTGTTATGGCGAAGTAATTCAAATCCCTCAGTCCATATCCCTCCATATTGGTTCAAAAGCATGCACATTTTTGAACAAAAACACTATCAGAGAAGCGTTTCGTGTTGAGAAACTTTTTCGTCAAGGCGAAAGAGTCCCTCAGTCCATATCTCTCCATATTGGTTCAAAAGCATGCAGGTTTTTGAACAAAAACACTGTCAGAGAAGAGTTTCGTGTTGAGAAACTCTTTTGTTATGGCAAAATAATTCAAATCCCTCAGTCCATATCACTCCATACTGGTTAAAAAACATGCACGTTTTTTAACAAAAACACTGTCAGAAAAGAGTTTCGTGTTGAGAAACTCTTTTATTATGGCGACGCAATTCAAATCCCTCAGTCCATATCCCTCCATATTGGTTCCAAAGCATGCAGGTTTTTGAACAAAAGCACTATGAGAGAAGAGTTTCGTGTTGAGAAACTCTTTTGTTATGGCGATGCAATTCAAATCCCTCACTCCGTTTATCTCCATATTGGTTCAAAAGCATGCAGGTTTTGAACAAAAACACTGTCAGAAAAGAGTTTCGTGTTGAGAAACTTCTGTGCAGACAAATAAGTTCACATCCCTCAGTCCATATCCCTCCATATTGGTTCAAAAGCATGCAATCTTTGTGCATGCTTTTGAACCAAAACAATGTTAGACGAGAGTTTCGTGTTGAGAAACTCTTTTGTCAAGGCTAAAGAGTTCAAATCCCTCAATTAGTATCCCTCCTTATTGTTCCACATGCATGCAGGTTTTTAAACAAAAACACTATTAGAGAAGAGTTTCGTGTTTTGCTACGTTGAACTAGCATTTCATATCACTGAGTTCATATCTCTCCCTATTGGTTCTAAAGCATACAGATTCGTAAACCATAACACTGTCAGACAAGAGTTTTGTGTTGAGAAACCCTTTTTTTTATGGCAAAGGAGTTCAAATCTGTCGCGGCCCTTTGCCTTGAGGGCAAGGGGTCGGGACGCAGAGGGGCTGCCCCTGTGGTGGGGGCGGTGGCAGCAATAGGTACGGGGGGCTGAAGCACCCTTGAGTGCCCAAGGCACTCAAGGAGGCGGAGACGCTCACTAGGTGGAGCCCCGCACACCGAGTTGCGGTGGGGGTGGCTCCACAAGGGGTGGAGGTAGCTTAGTGGGACTTAGTAGGGGTGGCATAGGACTCACCATGGGGCGGAGATCTTGTGGTGGGAGTCGTGGGGAGTCTTGGGACTCACCACGGTCCAATAGGGCCATGGTGGGTGGGCCAAGACTCACCGCGACTCATCACCGGGAATCGAGGGTCTTCGTGGTGGTTCGCCATAAAATGGCATGGTTGTTTGTGAAACCCCCGCGGACAGTCACATAAGTATATATAGGGAGTAGTAACCCCGAGAACGGTGTAAGCCCGTTGGTGACCAAAAACTAGTGAGTAAGCGAGCGAGCCTGAATGCGACCAAGAAGTTGGGAGCTATTCCGGACTGCCATCTACCAAAGGGAATTTCCACTAGGCCGAAATTGGTGGAGGGTCTGTTGGGGGAAAAAAAAGGGACCGTTATGTCCCGTTGAGCAGCTGAAGCTCCGAGTTGGCCCGGCGGCCTGGTTGGGAGTTAGGCGCGCGCATCAAAGCGAGTAATTGAAGGAGAGCTTACCGAAGTGAGGTGCACGACACTTGATATCAGAGCTTGGAGTTCAGTACGCGATCGTCCTTGGGATCGGCCTCATCATGGGGTCGGGCAAGCCAAAGCGAAAGCGGAACGGCCCGAAAGATGATGATCTTGGTGAGTCCGATGGGGGTGACGTATCACCGAAGCGGCCATTTGAGGAAGCGATTCATGCTTTTGAAAGCAAGGCCACTCAAGAATGGGAGGAATCTGAGGAGTCGGAGCTCGAGGAATCCCTAAGAGCTCCGACAGATCATGCCAGCAGCCTTTTGGGAAGGGTTGTTGGCGCAGTTTGGCGGGACGTTGAAAGACGTGTTGAGGGCGGCTAATGCCACTTCCACTAAGGCAAAGTTTAAGGTGAAGCCTAAGGAACCCGACACCTTCGAGGGCGTCCGAAATCAGAAGGCACTCAACACCTGGCACTTGGAGCTACAGCAGTACTTCCGAGCGGCCAAGTTGAGTGACGAGAATCGGGTGGAGGTGGCTCCCACCTATTTGAGGGGCTATGCTCAACAATGGTGGCAGAAATGCCTTCACGACCGAGGTCCAAACCCGGAAACCTTGAACTGGAGTGAGTTCAAGGAACTAATGAAGAGATAGTTTGTGCCCCTCAACGCGTCCTAGCTCGCCCGAGACAAGATGAGGAATCTGAAACAAACGGATGACATTCGGGGATATGTTCAGGCTTTCAATGTGCTGTTGCTCGAAGTCGCGGACATGGCAGAACCAGAAATGGCCTTCAACTTTCTGGCGGAACTGACCCCATGGACCAGGCGGAAGTTGGAGGAGAAGCCACCTAAGACTTTGAACGAGGCAATTGAGAGGGCTGAATGTTTCTTGGATGTCCCTAGGGGCGAAAGACAAGGCCGTACGGAGCTGAACCACAAGAAGACCCGGCGGGAGGGTGACTCATTCCGACCGGAAAAAAAGTGGGATAGGCCACGCGGCGACAATGGCACGTGGAAATCGAAGGGAGGTCCTTCTCACGTCAAGGCGGCACCCAGTGCTCTGAAAGGAAAATCAGGTGCGGCGGCTTATGGCGGACAGAAGGCGACCTTTGATGGGGTGTGTTTTAATTGCGGGGAGCCCGGGCACATGGCTAAGAAGTGCGCAAAACCCCGACAATTGAACATGACTCAGGCGACCACATAGCTGTCGGAAGATTCCAGGTGGAAGCGGTGGTCGCTAAGACTTGCAAGGTAGGCAACTACTCTTGTGAGTTGTATCAGGAAACTGGCGCCCTGCGTAAAGGGAGTCAATTATTGTTCGTAGATGGGATAATTTCCGGAACTAACGTGTTGTTGTTGGTGGACACATGAGCGTCGCACTCCTTCATGACACCGGCAATGGCACGAAAGCTGGGGCTCCCGACAAGTGACGTGGGGGCCTCTATTGAGGTGCGTTCTGCCAAAAGAGAACCACAATTGGCGACGAGGTTGGCGTTCGATGTTCATCTTCAACTGGAGAGTTGAGAGGGACGTGAGAACTTCACCATTTGCGAGATCGATGGAGTGGATCTCATTTTGGAGATGACCTTTTTCAGCAAATCCGGAGCGGTTATAGATGGCCGCAAGAGAGTAATCACGCTGCCGTGTGGGAATGGTGGCGAAATTTTACGAATGTAGGAAACGCCCAAACCCGTAGGAGGGCGAATAAACCTTCTATCAGTAAGGGAGTGGGCCGTGGAGGAGCCACACGAGCCCCAGTTTTTGCTTTACGTAAGACAAATGAAAGGAGAAGGCGATGGAGAGCCGAGCCCAGATTGGATCAAGGGGATCTTGGAGAAATACCAGGATGTGATGCCAGAGGATTTACCAAGCGGCCTGCCACCGCGACGGGGAGTTGACCACAAGATTGAGGTGATATCGGGATCGGAGCCGCCTGCCAAGACGCCCTACCGGTTGAGCCACAGAGAGTTGGTCGAGCTGAAGACTCAGCTCAAGGATCTAATGTCAAAGGGGTATATCCGGCCAAGTAAGTCACCTTATGGAGCCCCGGTGCTATTCGCAGACAAGAAGGATGGGACGCTGCGAATATGTGTCGATTACAGGGCTCTGAATAAGGTGACTATAAAAACCGATACCTTTTGCCAAGGATCGACGACTTTTTCGATCGGTTGGCATGAGCGAAGTATTTTAGCCGGATCGATTTGCACTCCGGCTATCATCAAATTCGAGTGGCGGAAGGAGATGAGGAGAAGACCGCGTGCAGGACAAGATATGGTTCGTACGAGTTCTTGGTAATGCCTTTTGGGCTCACCAACGCACCCGTGACCTTTAGCACGCTAATGAACAGCCTTTTCCAGGAGTGGTTGGATGACTTTGTGATCGTGTACATCGACGACATCTTGGTGTACTCGAAAACAAATGAAGAGCACCTAAAAAGGGTGTTCCAGAAATTGCGGGAAGGTAAGCTGTATGCCAAAGCTTCAAAGTGCGAATTCGGGGTTACAAAAGTGGAGTTCCTGGGGCATGTGATTACACATGATGGGATCAAAATGGATGACAGAAAGGTGAGGGCGATCTTGGACTGGGAACCTCCGACTTTGGTCCCGGGAGTGCGATCCTTCCTAGGACTCGCCTCCTATTACCGGAAGTATGTGAGAAATTTCGCCAAGATCTCGGGGTCGTTGTCAAACCTCCTGTGTAAATCCAAGGTCTGGGTATGGAACACCTTTTGTGGCCAAGCTTTTGCCGAGTTGAAGCAGCGGATGGCGGAAGCTCCAGTCCTCAAAATTCCGGAGTTCGACCGTCCATTTGAGATCCATACAGATGCGTCGGACTTTGCAATTGGGGTATACTCATGCAGGATGGACATCCAGTGGCTTACAAAAGTAAGAAATTGAATGAAGTGGAGCGACGGTGGCCTACGCACGAGAAAGAAATGAAGGCGGTGGTGCATTGCCTTGAGTTTTGGCGCCACTATATTGGTTCTAACCCGGTGAAGGTGTTCACGGACAATGTCACGGTGAAGTATTTTGCCACGCAGCCTAAGTTGTCCCCAAAACAAATTAGGTGGCAAGACACTTTGGCATTGTTCGACGTGGATATCCAGTACAAACCGAGACGAGACAATGTGGTGGCTGATGCTTTAAGTAGAAAGCAACAGCTCGTGTTGGTGTACAAGGGTGAGACGGCGCTCCAAAGGAAGATCCGGAAGGCTTCCGGAAGGATGAGATGGCGAATTCTGTGATGCGGGACTTGAGGATAGGGGTTAAATCGCAATTTTACTTGCAAAATGGACTGCTCCGGTATAAGCAAAAGCATCTCTACGTGTCGAAGGGAGGGATCAAAGATAGCCTCTTGAGATAATGTCATGATGGCCCGCTTGCGGGCCACGACGGAGCCAAGCGCACCGCGACACTCTTAAAGAAAGAGTATTTCTGGCTCAAACTGAGGGAGGAGGCCGAGGAGTATGTGAAGACATGCACCACATGCCAACAAAACTGGAGCGAGTGTAAAAAGCAAGCGGGGCTGTTACAACCCTTGCCGATTCCAGAGGGGTCTTGGGAAAGTGTCTCGATGGATTTCATGACTGCTATGCCGCTGTCAAAAGGATTCGATGCAATCATGGTGGTGGTGGATAGGTCAGTAAAATGGACCATTTCATTCCCACCAAGAAGACGGCAACGGCGCAAGAGACGGTGCGACTTTACTTCGCCCACGTCTTCAAGCATCATGGACTCCCGAAGGATATTGTCTCGGACCGTGATCCAAAGTTTACAAGTAAATTTTGGAGGGCACTTTGGAAGAAGATGGGGACGAGGCTCAAGATAAGCACCGCCTTCCGACCTACGACAGACGGCCAAACGGAAAGGGTGAATTCCGTGGTGAAGCAAATCTTACGGAATTACGTGTCGGTAGACCAATCGGACTGGGTGGAACACTTGGATGCAACAGAGTTCTGTTATAATAACACAAAACACTCCCCTGGGGGGTGCACTCTTTATAAAATGTCCGTATCACGTGCGTTCGCCGCCTAATAAAAAAACCCCATGTATACGGGTCCTTGGATCATTTATACCCCCTCTGTACATACATTTTGAAGATTATAAAATCCCCTCCTGTAAATATATAGAAATTTATAATTTTAAAAAAGTACCCCCTGCTGTATGTATATTTCTTTTTTGAATCATTAAAAAATACCCTCAAATATGTATATGTATTTTTTTTATTATATCAAGTTTATTCATTTAAAAACAGACCTCGGCCTGTATTACTATGTAGGTCCAAATTTTATGAAACCAAGTCGGTGCATCCCTACCCATTGAGGGCTTTCCAACGGTACCAAAATCGTGGCTAGAGGCCCTGCGGTTTGGGAGATCTCAAGGACCCTACAAACAATATTGTGTTCATGCCATATTTGAAAAAAAAAAACCCCCAATTATTTACATTTATGTCCCCGTGTACAAAGGATAAATAAATGGCCAGTAATTGTTGCAAGAAAGCCCATTTTGCTATTTTTCGCGAGTTTCCAACAACCAAAAGTACTTGAAATTTCATATCTCCCACATTGCAAGTTCCAAAATTATGAGACCAAGCCAGTGCACCCCTCCTCATGGAGGGCTTTCCAATGGTACCAAATACCAGGGCTGGGGCCCCGCGGTTGGGGAGATCTCAACAATGATACAAAACAAAATATTGTCTTTATTGTATATTACTGTTTAACATTAAAATTGTTTCAAGAACCGTGGACCAGCCTAGTGGTATGGAGTTGGTCGAGGTGTGTAGGTGGTCTTGGGCTCAAATCTACATTGTGATATATACATATTTTCAAAGTTTTCGAAAAATTCAAAACACCATGAGATTTGAACCCACGATGAGAGTCGTGGCATTGGTAACCCTTACCACTACGCTGCCCTCCTAATCATGCTAAACCTTGCTGTAGACTTATATTTAAGGTGTTGCTTTACCCCCCTATGTATGTATAATGTTGTACATGGGGGGTTAAAAATATCCCCTCATGTGCACGTACGTGGCTGGTACAGGTTGGCTGGGGTGCACCTCTCGGGAACACTCCGCAACGGGAGTTTCCCCTTTCGTATTGGTCTATGGAAAAGCACCTCTGGTGCCGACAAGTTGGGCTGCCCAGGACGTTGAGGAACCGGCAGCAGCGGCGGTACTGGAAGAACGTGAGCGTTTGTTAAAGCTCGCAAAGTACAACATTGCTAAAGCTAGGAAACGGTATGAAATGCAGGCGAATCGGAAGCGGAGGGAAGTTAAGTTTGAGGCAGGCACGGAGGTCTGGTTGAACATCAAGAATTTCCGACTACCTCCGGAAGTGAGTCCGAAGTTCGTACCTCCGTATGCGGGACCCTTTCATATCCGGATGATTATGAATGAGGATGTGTATGAATTGGAGCTGCCGGCAAACAGCAAGGTGCATCCAGTATTCCACGTCTCTCTTTTGAAGTCTTACTTCAAAGATGAAGTGCGTCCGAATCGGCATCAAGTGTTGCGTCCGCCACCTGTGCTGTTGGACCATGAAAATGAACATGAGTATGAGGTGGAGGTAGTGCTTAAGTCGAGGAGGTTCAAGAATCGAGAAATGGAGTATCTCGTGAAATGGAATGGACTATAATCATGTAGAGGCATCTTGGGTGCGTGCCTCAGAAATAAGAAACGCATCCGAGGCTGTTGCAGCTTTCGAAGGGCGACCTCAAAAGTGAAAGAAGCGTTGATGGGGACATCAACCTTGGAGCGTGGGGGGAGGAAATGCTTGCTTAGCCCGGCTTAGCTAAGCTCAGGAACCCGATTGCAAAAACTTGTATTGTACAAATTTTGTTATAAATTAAATGGTTCCCAAATGTTGTGCGTCCTATTTTGTTTGGAATGGTGATGCATGGTTTGTTTGGCTAGTGTGTAGAATGCATGCTAGCTTACAAAGTGGTAGAGGTAAATTGGATTAATTGTGTGTTTGCATAGTGCCGAAATCGAATGACTCCCATCCAAGAGGCAAGGAAACTTGCGCCTTCTTTGGGAGTTCACGTGCTAGTGCGCACCTGGCGCGTGCGCGTACTATAACTACGCTACCGAGGGGGTTGCCTTGTAGTGCAGGCTAACGTGGAAGCTACGTGCTTCTGTTCACGTACTATAATCGTGTAGCCTCAGGACGAAGTTGTAGTGCGGCTTTGGCGTGTTCCCTTACCTCAGGCCAGCATTCTAAGGCGGACCCAATTGTAGTGATTGGGGCGCACGGTTAGTTCAAGGTTATCTTCCTAGTAAAAAAGGGTTCAAGGTGAACCTTTGCTCAAGGTGATGCCAAAAGCGGCACCACGAGCGGTCGCAAGCAATGTTGTTGCAGTAAGACGATTCGATCCTTGAGGAGGATCGTTCCTTGGCCTTGAAGTGGGCCAAGAAGAGTGCACTGGGAGGAGCTTGAGAGGCTCCACCCTTGGCCGGGACTTGGAGGAAGTTGGCCGAACTAGCTAGTGGAGAGTAGAGTCAAGTGTGGGGTTTGGTTCTTTGCCATGGGACGCCATGGTGCGGAAACAAACTCCTTGATGTGGGACGCCACAACTTGGTTGTTCGTTTCTACAAAATAGACAAGTCGATGAGGACATCGACTCCCTGTTGGTAGGGGTGTGTGTCCCGGCCCTTTGCCTTGAGGGCAGGGGGTCGGGACGCAGAAGGGCTGCCCCTGTGGTGGGGGCGGTGGCAGCAATAGGTACGGGGTGCTGAAGCACCCTTGAGTGCCCAAGGCACTCAAGGAGGCTGTCAAGTTATTTTACCACTGGTGTGAAGTTAGCTAGTTAGATGACATGATCAGCTCCAAGTATTTCTGCCCGAAATCAGTTGTTGCGGGTAGATGAGGAGCAGCCGAATGGTGGAGCTGCAAGGAGATGCATTGCAGCCCGTTGAGAGCTTCAGCTCCAAGCTCATGAAGAGGTATGAGTGAAGAGAGGGGGCTGGTCCCTCTTGTGTGCAAATCAGTGCACTTGTGAAACATGTGCTGAGTTGGAGTTTCAATCTGAAACTCAGTAGTGTAAGGGCTCTTGGAGTGGCAAGAACGGGGCTGGAAGGGCAGCAACGAGGCGCCCTAGAGCCAAGGGAGATGCATGAGAAATGCAGGTGCACCAAGTTTGTAAAGAAGCCATAGCTCGTCGGCAGCAGGTGCAAGAGCAAACCCCAGCTCGGGAACGCGTGGGAACGCCGGGAACGTCTCGGGAACGCATGGGAACTCGTTGGGAGTTCCAGGGATCGCAAGGAATAGTGGTCGTGATGGTCCGTTGGGGCGGTATCATGAGATACCACGAGCCCAGGTTGTGATGGTTGACCGTTGACCGTGACCGTTGGAAGTCGTGGTGCGGATACAACGGGTGGGCACGGTGACCAGATCGTGGGGATGGCGGGCCGTGAAGGCTTGTGGGAGTGGTACCACGGGGTATCACTGGGCAGCCCGTGGCCAACGAGTGCCTAGGGCGGGCCGTGAGGAGTCGTGGCGGTTGGAGCCACGGAAGGCCGCGAACAGTTAGAGTGAAAAAAAAATAAAAATAAAAAATAAATAAAATCTTTTTTCACTCGTTTCGTGGGACCTTGATGGGGAGGCTGGGCTCTGAAGAACAACGGTTTTGAGCTAGCTGATCCGGCAGAAAAGTCGGAATTGCCTCCCTGCTGCGTCTTAACAAAGGGGATTACTTCCATGCAGGTAATCTTTTCGGGTTTTCGCCCAATTCTTAACTATGGGGAAGACCAGCCTGCAAGTAATTCCTTTGGACAGAATGTTGTTGGGGCCTATATGTACCTCTATTTGCTCCATTTTTGAACCTTCAGTGAACGGTGTCGTTTCCTGAGGTAATTCCATTCGGAGGAATGACTGGTGGACGTAAGGAGGCACTGGCGGACCCTGTGGAGGCTTGCATGGGGCCTTGGAGGCCAAGTTTCATGAGCTCGTGGAGGGCGGTTTGAGGAGTGTCTACAGGATGCTCTCATGGTCATGCAAGTGAGAGAAGAGAGGAAAAAAGAGGGTGTTGGGATGAGAGCGTGCTTGGGATAGGCATTGCTTTAGCTTCTCTTCCTCGTAGTTTTTCACCTTCTCTGTAGGCCGAGACCTTTTTGTAGGTGGAGACAAAAGTCAGTCCGGGTTTGGGCTGGGTTGCAGGAGCGACACTGTGGAGTTATTTTTGGTGTTGGGGGAGTTGTTGTTTTCATTCTTGTGTTTGGATCCCCTCCACAACTGCATGCTTGATTGTGCGCCATGCTAGTTTTGTGTGGGCGCTTGATTTTATAGGTGGTGGACTCGGGCTTGATCGCCGATCCCACCCTAGAGCATGTTGTCGATGGTGAGGCTGGGGTGATGACCAGTCAGACCATCTTTGTTTCTCCTGTGGTGAGGTTGGAGGTGATGACCAGCCAACCATAGGAGTGTCTGCGGTGGATGCAGGTACAGGTGCAGGCTATGTTAGGAACCTAGTATTCCAAACCATAAGCCGCATCAGGTTCTCTACCCGGTTACCTTGTGGAGAGGGGATTAGAGACATGTTCATGACCGGTTGAGTGTCAGTTTGTCAACACGGAGGTGCCACTAGTTGATGGGGAAAGTGCCGGTACGAACACTAGCGATACTAGCGGGTATACGAGACGAGGTGTGCGGTTTAGGCCACCTTCACCTCCTGTGTCTTCTACGGAAGGTTATGATTCGGATTATGAATCAGGAAGACCACACCGGCGGTGCAAGTTGTTTCCTTGCCATTGTTGTGGGACACGATGGAGGAGATGTATGGAGCCACCAAGGGGCCACGAAGGTATTCTGGGGCGGTGAGCACCATTGAGTTGGATGATTTTATCCAAGATTTTGATAGTTGGCGTGACTTGCAGCAAATGCGCAATCCACAACTGTTTACGCCTTTCATGGCATGGAAGGGGCTGTTTCAGTACCTTAAGGGGCCGCCCATGGACGATTACCATGAGTTTAGGCGGGGGCACGATGTTGAGATCGAGGAGTGGAGGATGTATTGGTCACCTGACTATGTCTCCATCACTAGAGGCACTAGAGGCACAAGGGCAGCAGCCACACCGGCAGTTGCACCAGCAGCTACAACAACAGCTTCCACGAGCAGTAGTGGGACTAGTGGTACAACAACTATGACGGCCACCCAAGCTACTGCTGCACCCAGCACCAATGGCGGTGCCTGCCTTCAACCCTGTTGTGGAGTTCTTCGAAGACTTGAGAAGGAACTACCAAAGGGTGAGGATAGAGAAGTTGAGGAGCTTGCAAGAGTTCCAACGGAAGCCTACTGAGAGCTTGAGGGAGGCTTTCACTCGCATGAGGCGCTTGATTAATGTAACCCAAGGGGTTACGGAGGCTCAGGCAGTCCAATTCTAGTACGGGATATTGGACAAGGAGCTGAAGAGAAGGGTGCGGGATGCAACTCTCCTACAAGTGGCCCAACCCACCTTAGCAAATGTGTTTTTGCTGGCAGAGCGGATAGAGCTCAACATGGTGGAGGAACGAGTGGTCATGGTGGGATTTGCTAAGGAGGCACGTAGTGGTGCTCCTAGCCAGCCACTACCTCAACGTGCTCAAGGCAGCAAAGGGGCTCAGGTGAAGCCCATGGAAGGGCAGAGAGGACCTCAGATGCAGGGGTCTCTCCCTTCATTTGCTGGCCAACAACGGGCGGATGTGGTGTGCTGGACATGTGGAGGACCTCATGTCAAGAAGGATTGCCCAAAGGGAGACAATGGTTTGGCACCAGCACAACCTGCACAGGTGCAGTGTGGGCATTGTGGCAGGTACGGGCATGGAGAGGCCCAGTGCTATGGTTTGCACCCTGAGTTGCGCTCATGCCAGTTCCAAGGGAACAATGGTGGCCGGGGGTGAGGTGGAGCAGCCCAGAGAGGACGAGGTGGCCAGGCATGAGGTGCAGGCCAAGGGCAGGCTCAACATGACCAAGGACGCGGAGATCAGGGTGGTGATCAAGGCATGGCCAACCGGCTTCAGCAGCTAGAGCAGAGGCTCGCTGCCATGGCCACAGCTCAGGTGGTACCGGCTCCAAGGCTGGATGGTCCACCTTCTGCTCCCGAGGGAGGAGACTTAGGAGGCATGGGATTCATGTGCGGGGCAACTCTACCACTAGTGAGGGGTGCCACTACCACTACCACTATGGGTGGGGCACCACTACCACTAGTGTCGGGCAACACTACCACTACCACTACCACTATGTGCGGGGGGCAGCATTACCACTAGTGCAAGTGGACTCAGCTGCGGCAGTGACTTAAGAAGCAGCACGAGTTCCTGAGCCACAGGGTGCAGAGGTGGAGTTGGATCCACATCGTGGGGAGGCAAGCCGTCAGGCCAAGCTTCCTCAGTCATTCACATTGGCGGAGACAGTGTCGACGCCGTCCATGGCACCTAGTTCTCGCCCGACTGTTACCGAGGCGGAGGTTATTATGCCATTGGGGAGAGTTACACGGGCAGCACCACTACCTAGTGTTGCCAAGGCTACGACAGCTAGTGTGCTGCTGGGGGCGGCCACAGCTGTGTGCCAGGCTCCATTGTTCTCGGCTACCATGATTGCGACGCTGGGGGTAAGACCAACTGAGGTGTTCAGGCTGGCAGCAACACTCTGTGAGAGTGAGGAGGTTACTTCATCTTCTGCGGAGATAGTGGGAGGTGTAGTGCCGGAGGGATCCTCAGATGTGAGGGTCAAGACTGCCACGGCAGCGCCATGGCAAGCTGCAGCTATCAGGTTGATGGAGCTGTCAGCTAGGCCAGCCATTGAGTGCGCCATGGTGACACCTGGAGTTGTCATGTTAGACCACCAGGATGGCATTTTCTGTTTGAGTGGACCGGCAGGCAAGAGGTACCACTGCGGTCTTGTTGGACCGAGCTCAGCCATTGACTCGGGAGCTCAGCCATTGATGTTGGGCTACTATGCAGCCTCACGGAGGCGGATATGGAGCCGTGCCCTTTCCAGATACAGACATCTCTGGGAGGATCAGAGTAGGCTCGGGGCATGATACGGCGTGAGTTGGCTATCAGACTACAGCTGGATCATCCTACAGATGGCTCAGTGATGAGAGCCAAGGCCATTGTGACAGACGCGGTCTCGTACAATGTTCTTGTTGGTGGGGCAGTGTTGTACCCCATGGGCTTCACCCTGGATTTTTGGGAGGAGTTAGCTTCCTATAGGCCTGGATGGCAGTCAGGGGAAGGCTGGCGTGTGCAGCTCCCTATGACATTCATAGGAGGAGTTGCGGTTGCCCAGCGAGGCAAGATGCCAACACTGGCAGTATTCATAGCTGTAGCGACTTGGCCTGGAGAGTTGTTGGATGACAACACTCATTCAGAGGATTGCCCATTAGTGGCACATTCTCCAAGATGTATGCTGGAGATACAACTTGATGAAGCTGTAAGTGGCGCAAAACCCGCACCATCTTCCAAACCAGACCCGACCTCGAGTCTCGCAATCCATTGCCATGCCCGGCTGATAAATGCCCTTGGCAGGGCCAACCTGCCACTACCAAATCAATGGAGCCAACCCGCTCCAAATCCTGCGCCCCCAGCAACGAAATGTCTCCTGGCAAGGCCTGCTGATATCCACAAACTACAGACAAACAAGGTGGGTCGACCACAAGCAGCACTACCTACACTGCTCAGCTTCCCAGGATCGCATGCTTTCCGGGATAGCGGACCTGGCCTCCTATGGGATGCTCAGTTGTAGCAGTTAGTGGAGCCTAATGCCGACGAGCAAGAGCGGACTATGGGTTTTTCCATTGGGACCACGGCGGTGCCTTCTCTTTCTGAGGCATCACGTCGTCAGGTGTTGGGGCAAGCGATGGATCTAAATTGCTTGACCTGGATTATCAGCTTGGCTATGGCTGAGCAACGTAGAGTGCGGAGTGCACTTCCCTTGACGGTCTCTCTGCCTACCGAGACGGTACAGGCAGTGAGTGGGGGCGAGCCGGTGAGGACCACGGAGTGTAGACATCCATGGCACACGTGGGAGGTGCTCGAGGTTCAAAGGGAGTTGGCAGCCAAGACGGCTGTGATGGATGAGGTGGGGATTCTTCTCGGGTTGAGGAGGTCCTCAAGGATGAGATGATGGGGCAGGATGAGGCCTTGTCATTGACTGAGCAGGCAGGGAGTACTGCTCAAGAGGTTGCGGCATAGCAACCACGGGACGCGTCCTCTACCTCTAAGTCTACTGGACTTAAGGTTGCAGTTACGAAGGGCAATTGGGAGCCTGACATTGGATCTATTGTCACTAGAGGAGAGAGACGACGTATATGGGGGTTCCTGAGGCTTACAGGAATTGCTTTGCCTCTCGTGCTACGGTGGAGGAGCATGAGAGACATGTTCAGGTTGTGCATCGACCAGGTTTGGTCAATAGGGATGCGGATGGATTGAGTCGCAATCCATGCACGAACCAGCAGGATGACTGTAGATGTAGTGTCTGAGGACCCTGAGGCTAGTGATGAGCCAGGTGGTGCCAGAGATATACATGAGGATTCGGTTGTGTTGGATTACCTCCGCACTGGAGACACGACAGCTAGTGTGACTGCCAAGGAGAGGGATCGGATCTTACAACGAGCCAAGAGGTTCAAGTGGGAGGGGATACACCTGCTTCGAGTGTGGGAGGATGGTCGGGTGAGGATCGTGCCTCACCCAACACAGCGTGCACGGTTAGTGCGGCATGCCCATGAGGAGTTGGGGCATTTTGGAGTGCGACGCACTCATAGTTTACTGCAGGGGCAGTATTGGTGGCGTGGTATGCACACAGAGGTACAACAGTTCGTGGCTAGGTGCATGGTGTGTGACAGGGTGCGTGCTTCATTCAACGCCCCTACACCACAGTTGCATCCTTTACCCATCATAGGATTGGGCTACAGGTGGAGTCTTGACTTCGTAGGGCCTTTGTCACTGACGATGCGTCACCACAGATATGTGTTGGTGATGGTGGAGCACTTCTCCAAGTGGATTGAGTTGGTTCCATTGCCTGACAAGGCTAGTGAGGGGGCTGCGTATGCATTCCTGGATCGTGTGCTTAGCCGATCCGGTGCTCCAGCTGAGGTACTCACGGACCAAGGGAGAGAGTTCTTGGGGGGGGGGGGGGGGGTTTCAGGCTTTGTGTGATAAAGCCTTAATAGACCACCGTACCACTTCTCGGGATCATCTTGAGGCCGATGGCTTGGTAGAGAGAGTGGTGCAGACGGTGAAGAGGGTTTGCGCAAGTATGGCTTGCAAAAATGACACCTAGGAGATTGGGATCTTCAAGTACCTTGGCTAGCCATGGGCTACACGTTTAGCAAGCAAGCATCACTTGCCTCCTTCTCACCATATTTTCTTCTCTTTGGCCGAGAGCCAGATTTGCCTGCGTCTATTCACAGGGAGGCTGCAGTAGTCCTCAACCTTGATGATCCGGATGTGTGGACACAAGCATGTGCCCAGCGGGCAGAGTTATTCAAGAGGGTCATGCCTATGGTTTTTGAGAACCTTGCTATTGCCCAACACCGAGACACATTGAGGTATGCCACTATACGTGGAGGGGATATCGGCCAGGTGTTCGGCGTTTCCACCCTGGAGACTATGTGTATCTGCAGCAAACAACGCCTACGACCTTGGATGTCACAGCAGGACGTGTGATTCTAAGGGTCAGGGAGGTGTTGCCTTCAGGAGTGTTAATTCTGGAGGGTCGAGATGGCATGGTATGAAAGGACCATGTGCGTAATTGTGCGACATGTCACCATCCACATGTGGATGGGAGGATAGATCCCAACCTTGCAGTGGTACCTGCAGGGTTGCGTTGCATGCTATGTGGGTATGCTCGTGGTGTCACCACTATGCTGGTGTGTGATCGATGCTCAAGAGGTTGGCACATGGGATGCTTGACACCACCTCTTGAGAGGGTTCCTGATGGAGATTGGTTATGTCCACCCTGCTTGGGATAGTGGCAGTGGATATGACTAGTGACAGCTCACAAGACATGGGAGGCCAAGCTCATAGGAGTCAATACCCAAGATCTTAGGCTCAAGTTCACAGGTTGCAAGACGGTGACTAACGATGGGGCAACTCTTGTACCCGGCCTCTTGATCTATTGAGTTTGAGTGTAGTAGGGACAATGCTGGAGGACCTAGTGAGGCTATGGCCACTATCACATCTTATGGCTACCTAGACTTAGAGGGACCTAAGCGCCAGCTAGGGGGGCGATTGTGATGGACTAGTGGCAGCCTAGTGATGGACTAGTGGCTGCACTAGTGGTGGCTAGTGGCAGCCTAGTGGTGGACTAGCGGCTGCACTAGTGGTGGCTAGTGGCAGTCTAGTGGTTGGACTAGTGGCTGCACTAGTGGTGGCTAGTGGCAGCCTAGTGGTTGGACTAGTGGTTGCACTAGTGGTGGGTAGTGACAGCCTTGTGGTTGGACTAGTGGCTGCACTAGTGGTGGCTAGTGGCAGCCTAGTGGTGGACTAGTGGCTGCACTAGTGGTGACTAGTGGCAGCCTAGTGGTGCACTAGTGGTGGACTAGTGATAGACTAGTGTTTGGTGTGCATATATGTTGTGTGGTTTTGGACAGCGATGTAGTTGTGTAACAATATGTATGCGCACGACAGCTGTCAAGTTATTTTACCACTGGTGTGAAGTTAGCTAGGAAATAGCTAGCTTTTATATATTGATATTTGGGATTGACCCAAGTGTCAATCCAGGGGCCAATACATGTTTGGGCACCTGACGTTGTTATCTTCATGGCAGATCGCGGTGGGCTCATCTTTCTCGAGTTGAGCCTCATCGCGTCTAGCTATGGCGCCGTAGTGTGGATTCCCCATGGCGTGGGGTGCACTTGGCTTGACTTAAGATATGAGTGATGTTTTCATGTGCGAGTGTGTGAGTTTGAGAGAGCTTGTATGCTTGTATCATTCCTTTTCTTATCATTGTGATGGACTAGTGGCAGCCTAGTAATGGACTAGTGGCTGCACTAGTGGTGGCTAGTGACAGCCTAGTGGTGGACTAGCGGTTGCACTAGTGGTGGCTAGTAGCAGCCTAGTGGTTGGACTAGTGGCTGCACTAGTGGTGGCTAGTGGCAGCCTAGTGGTTGGACTAGTGGCTGCACTAGTGGTGGACTAGTGGCTGCACTAGTGGTGGCTAGTGGCAGCCTAGTGGTGGACAAGTGGCTACACTAGTGGTGACTAGTGGTTGCACTAGTGGTGACTAGTGGTTGTCTAGCGGCAGCCTAGTGGTGCACTAGTGTTGGACTAGTGATAGACTAGTGTTTGGTGTGCACATATGTTGTGTGGTTTTGGATAGCGATATGTAGTTGTGTAGCGATATGTATGCGCACGGCAAGGCGGAGGCGCTCACTAGGTGGAGCCCCGCACACCGAGTTGCGGTGGGGGTGGCTCCACAAGGGGTGGAGGTAGCTTAGTGGGACTTAGTGGGGATGGCATAGGACTCACCATGGGGCAGAGACCTTGTGGTGGGAGTCGTGGGGAGTCTTGGGACTCACCACGGTCCAATGGGGCCGTGGTGGGTGGGCCAAGACTCACCGCGACTTATCACCGGGAATCAAGGGTCTTCGTGGTGGTTCGCCATAAAATAGCATGGTTGTTTGTGAAACCCCCGCGGACAGTCACAAAAGTATATATAGGGAGTAGTAACCCCGAGAACGGTGCAAGCCCGTTGGTGACCAAAATCTAGTGAGTAAGCAAGCGAGCCGGAAAGCGACCAAGAAGTGGGGAGCTTTTCCGGACTGCCATCTACCAAAGGGAATTTCCACTAGGCCAAAATTGGTGGAGGGTCTGTTGGGGGAAAAAAAAAGGACCGTTATGTCCCGGTGAGCAGCCGAAGCTCCGAGTTGGCCTGGCGGCCAGGTTGGGAGTTAGGCGCGCACATCAAAGCGAGTAACTATGACTTGAAGGGGAGCTTACCGAAGTGAGGTGCGCGACAAAATCCCTCAGTCCGTATCCCTCCATATTGTTTCAAAAGTATGCAGGTTTTTGTACACAACCACAGTCGGATAAGAGTTTCATGTCGAAAAACTCTTTTGTTACGGCGAAGTATTTCAAAAAATTTAGTTCACATCCCTCCATATTTGTTCAAGAGCATGTAGTGCTCTGAACAATTCACTAACAGACAAGAGTTTCGTGTTGAGAAACCTTTTTCAATCTTTGAATTCATTACTAAGAATTGTCGACATTGATGTTATCAAAGCGAAACAATCTCAGACCTTTTCAGATTCTGTTCTAAAATTCACGGCACAAGAAAGAATATCTTGGTTTTATTGATAATCTAAATGACAGATGTACATGTTAACTCTGTTCCTAAAGAAAATTTCAGTAAGCGATCCACTTTATTGAGTTTACATTATGCCACGATCGATACCCCAATGTTTCAATCGTAGAAAAGCGACAAAATACGCCTCACTCATTCTTGTAATTCGCCACTCTGGGCACTATTGCCACCAACACACATACTACCGATCCTAGACTTCACAACATCCTCTCATCTGAAATTCCCACCTCAACAATGCATATATACAGATGGCTCCCTCGAAGAGGCGCAAGCAACGTATGGAACTTACTGCATTAAAGATAACTTGAGGTCATACAAAAGACTCCCAAGACGCCAAAGTATCACAGGCGTAGAACTCATGGTTATCCATGATGCCATAAAAATCTACCTATTTACGAACAGTTTGGTATCTGTCTACCTCACCAATAAAATCCTCTAAACCTATTATACAAATACACTATCCAAATCTAAACCTTATTAAAGCAATCATTGAAGTTACTTCATCCCTCATGCTACAAATCCATATATATAAAGTTCGCTCCTATTCACACATATTAGGATGTGACATTGCGGGCCAGATGGCTCAGCTCGGCTCCATGCAACCTTCTGTAAATCCTCCCTATTCACTTAGCACACGCATATCCATCTGGCTCGTCTCAACTACGGTGAGATTATCACACCTATACGGGATCTAGAAACATATGCACAAAAGAAACCAAATAATGAATCCAAGTACCCCGCACCGACACAAATTCATGCATATCAAAATGAATATCTTCCCCACACCTAATGCATGTCATGTCCAACCACTTTTGGACATCTCCTATAATTACTCATGCCCAAATCAGAGAACCACTACGATTCTGAGACAGCCAACATGGGTAATAAAAAAAAGAAACCTATTTTGGCCATTATTATAGCATTGCACATGTCAAGTTAATTTGCTAGTAGTGTGAAACTGGCTAATAAATAAATAGTTTCTATATATTGACACTTGGGCTTGATTTAAGTGTCAACCCAGGGGTCAAGAGATTTGTTGGCCCCTGGGCGTGGTTTATCTCCACGACAGATGGCAATGATGAGGCTTAACTCTCTCGAGTTGAGCCTCCCGCGTCGGCTATGGCGCGCGTAGTGCCGATTCCCCATAGCTTTTGGGGTGTGCTTAGCTTGACTCGTAATTTATAAGTGATGGTGTTTAGTTTTTGGTTTGGATAGCGATGTAGTTGTGCAGCGTTACATATGCACACGACACACATTATGCCATGCACAACCCCCAAAGTAGACACATGGCCATACCTACATCTCTATTGTAAGCACCCCATACTTCATGGATTACATATAACCAAACATAACCAATGAGTTTGGCATATTCAAAAACTTCTTCTAGCACATCTTAAATCCAGCTGGCTTAATCTCATCAATGTAGGCACGTTTTAACCACCATGGCTTCTACCCTGCACATGTCTCTATTCCGTTGTCTAGCAAGGTTATGCCCTGATATTCTACTTATCCATGGACTACCTTTTTCGTCAACAATACCAACAAGTCCACATCCTTACCTCACCGTTCATGTAATAGAATCTGCATTTTGTCAAGATAGAGACCCTAACCAATCAATTATGTATAAACGTGAAAAATATGAACCACTCATTTTAGCCCTTTGTCACCATGGATGGAACACCGCCCCTTTGACTATCATTACCGCCGGTAGAGGGGGAGTACATTGCCACAACACTCAAATTCTCAAAGAAAACCTCAAACTTTCGTTAAAATACACCACCCTACTCCTAGCACCTTGCATTTCATAGCTATTACGTCACTTACAGCCTATTAGAGAATATTTGATGAACAAATGGGATGAAGACGTGGGCATTTGGTACACCTAAGCACACTATTTGCCCATTAAATCAACCATCAATAAATCTACAACCACTAGTGGTTGATTTAGTGGGGGGGGGGGGGGGGGGTTTTGAAGAGTCAGATGGTTTGTAGATGATGTGTCGAGGGTGGTAGATGATGTTTGATTCCACCAGCATTTGATATTTATTCCATATGCCTTTAAGGCGTCACAATGGATCATCCCTTCCTGCGTTGGGAGCATAAGCTGGGAACATATGGGAACAGTGGAGAACGCAGCTGAAGCTTTGTCACCGTGCTTACAGAGCCAACAAAAGCAAGAGAGTATATCTTATCGGTTCGGACACGAGCATGCCCTATCATGGCGCCCCACAATCTGAGCTCAACCTCACACCCTCCGAGAGCCAAGCAGGCCCTCGGTATATTTGGCCACCATGGAACCTTTCGTTCACGAACCGTGAATTGTTGGAGTGAAACCAGGCTGACTGAATGTAGCTTGAAGGATTTGAGTCGGAGCAAGCTTGACTTGAAGTCACAGCATGTAAAACTATAGAACAGATATCTGCGAAATAGAGTGGGGCCCATCCCATCCATGGGCATGTCCCCAGCCAATGAATGTCTGGCTGGCGCATTACAGGTGTTAGAGTGGCGGGGTGGTGAAATAGTTGAAGAGAGGAGGGCAGTGCAGGACGTGATCCTCTCCCGGCTTTGCGGGGGCTTCCTATGGTTTTTGGAAGAAGCGGTTAGAAGAAGATTATATGGTTCTTAATGTATAAATGGTGATGCAAAAAGTCCTTGCTCTGCCATTGAGGTCTGTGGCGTGTCGATGTTTCTCATTTTTTCGCATCCGATTTCTATCTGTAGCCCACGGAGCGGGTAGATTCTGCTCTCTTTGTGCTTCTGTATCGGTGCTTGTTTCGACATCTGCATTTGAATGAGTAGGCTACAGTAGCATTCTGGAATACGTTTCTGATGTTCCGGATGGCTGTCAGGCAAAGGGACGTGAGCTATGCCTGGTTTCATGTGGTTTGTAAACCGCATTTCTTACCCTCAGCCAAGGTGCGCCTGCCCTAGCTCGTGTTGCCAGTTTGAGACTTCGGATGTAACCATTCCCTGCCCTGCTTCTGGATCACAAGCGTCCTTTTCAGCCTGGATATGGAGATTTCGTATCACTGAATTTCCTGAAATATGATTTTATCCAAGTAAGAATCCTTGGCGAGCTGAGTACACGTTAGAATGCTGAGGGACGAATTTCCAAATTCCTGTCCTGGCATTCGAAATGACGGAGGCCGAGACGCTGTGTAGTTACATGACACATTGGCTGGTTAGTCTCCCTTCTGGTTGAAGAGACGTAAGCAACGTATCGCCACGCTCACCAGATCTACAAGGAGGTCTCGGGAGACAAGACCAGCAGAGATTGTGTAGGTGATAGAGAGCTGTGCGAACACATCGGTTTCTGCTAACTTGTCGGCGTCATGGCCCTCGAGTTCTCTTGCAAGGCCGGTCCTCTCGGCACGCTGGAGATTGGATTTATTTCCAAGAGTCACTTCTGCCATAATGCAAGAGTGTCTTTATCTCACAGGCCGTCTAACTCTCCTAGGATGGAGTCGAATGTGTCAATGCACAGAGTTAACTCTGCAAGCGACAGAGATTGTGGGCCTTTGCACCAATGTCTGCAGGCCGACTTTATGGGATCAAACATCCTTACTTCTTCCTCGTCGCAATCTATCAGTTCTGTGGTGATGCACGCTTCCCGAAGCTCAAGATGTCGTACAAAGAATGCCCGAATTATTGTAGCCAGTAGCTCAAGAGACCAAGGAAAGCGCGTTGCTTTGACACCGGAGACTCAGAGACGTCATACGGCTGTGGCGGTCACAGGAACTCTCGCGCCTCTTAGTGGGAAATATGCAGATGAGCAGGATTTCATTAAAGCTGGAGGAGTCGAGTTGGAGCTTGTGCAAATGCAGGCATCTAAATCCATGGAACAGCCTAAAATTGCTGAGAAGGTTTGTTTAGAGTGCCCCTTCTTAAGGCTACTTCGAACAAGCTGTCGTTTCAGTTTGTTTAAGGGCCATGTGCCCTTCCTTGTCGATGGTATCTCAATCTGCAATCCGTCTATAGCCCTGCATGTGGTGTTCTGCTGAAATTTATGTGATGGCTTATTCTGAGTGGCAGATATTCAGGCAGCCAACATTTTTTCCCTGCAGGAGCCATTTTATTGGTCAGATTCATAGTGTTGTTTTGAAGCAGAAACGTAGTAAGCGCCTCATGGTACTCCATCAAAGAATCCCTAGCAGGGTGAACTTTGGTAAAGTTCTTCCTGTCACGTCAATGGGCCTCAATTTGCATCTTGTGCTAAAGAGAAACATAAAATTTGGCTGAGCATCTCTTACCCCAGCTCTAATTCATCTCTTTGGGTGGATGCAGTTGCGGCCTCTTGCAGTTGAAACATTGGATTTGGTTATTGTTGGCTGTGGTCCAGCTGGAATATCACTGGCAGCTGAGGCAGCCAAACAGGGCTTAAGTGTGGGGCTGGTTGGTCCAGACACACCTTTTGTTAACAATTACGGTGTATGGGAGGATGAATTTGCAGGTATGTTTGTCATTAATCATGGGATTGAAGTTGTTGTGGTGAAACAAAGCATGTATATTCGTGTGTGGAGTTTATCTATCTGAAAGTCTAAGTAAACTTTTGTGAATGACAAAAGACAAGCATGTTAGAAAAACATCAGTAGGAATATGTGTTTCCTCTCCCAACAAACTTTCACAGTGGATTTCCAAGTAAGTTCAGGCAATGTTTGTGTGAAAACCTATTTGGCAGGTTTGGGGCTTGAAAATTGTATAGAGCAGACTTGGAGAGACTCGGCAATGTACATTGATGGGGACACCCCAGTCATGATTGGGCGTGCTTATGGACGAGTGAGCCGGTTCTTGCTTCGAGAGGAGTTGTTGAAAAGGTACAGAGATTAATCGAAGCGATGCAGCAGTGAGCCACCTGCTTTATTTGTTGGCAGTTGGATGTACACATACATATTATTCATTAAAACCAGTGGTATAAGTGTTAACAATCCCTGGTGGAAGATAAATCCATTTGTACAGCAACAAACTTTTGCAAGAATCTTTTTAAGTTGCCATCAGGGTCCAAGGAACTCTCCAAATGCCATGTTGAGTGTTGCTGGTGCATCATGGGATCACTTCTCGAACTGAGTAAGTGCTTACAGGTGTGCAGAGGCGGGTGTTGGATATCTAGACTCCGAGGTGGAAAGGATTGTGGACGTAGATGAAAATGAGAGCACTGTTATCTGCAGCAATGGAAGAGAAATCAATTGCAGGTACTGTTCTGAGTACTTATGCTGTTGTCCTTTCTAGATGAAAGAGTAAAAAATCAATGGGTCTGAATGTGGTTGCATACTGATGGTCTTGTATGCAATTTGGATATTACCTTGGCAATAAAACTTATATTTCAGTGTTCTGGGCTGTGATTAGGCTTGTCACAGTTGCATCAGGGGCAGCAGCTGGTAGATTTCTCAAATATGAGCCAGGTGGTCCTGGAGTGAGTGTTCAAACAGCTTATGGAATTGAAGTGGAGGTATGACGTCAGTAACCTCACAGCTGTGCAGAGCCATGTAATTTATAGCAAGTAGAATAGGCTGTAACAAGTTGAGACAAATGTTTCAGTTTTCAGACAGCACTTGCTGTGTGTTTAAGTGAGACCAAGGGTTATGGGTAGCAAGAATGTCAAAACAGTAATGTCTTAGTATCTCCTTCTGTGCATATTGTTGTGAAGCTTTTGAGCTTTGTTTCCATGGAGATGTCTGCCTGTCAATGCAGTATGGCATCGTCAAATTAGTAAGATGCTTGTAACTTCAGCAACTAGGACTACGGTGCTTGCATAGCATTTCTCATAGACTTGTTGTGGCTAGTAGAGTGCTTGTCCATAACCAGAATGCAATACTAGATCACCGTAGTGTTAGGATTACTTGTCTATCTGGCAACCTACCCATGCAGGCATTCAGTTTTTTCCTGTCAGTTGCCAAAATTGCCTCAGCCTGAAGTTCTTGGAAATCCCTGGACTCATGGGAATTTGTAGCACTAATGCCAAGCCTTGCTGCATGTTTGCAGGTTGAAAACTACCCATATGATTCCGATCTGATGCTGTTCATGGACTATCGAGATTCCAGGGCATGGGGCTCAGAGAAGGGCGCTTTCAAGGAGGTTCCTACATTTCTCTATGCAATGCCACTGTCACCAACTCGAGTGTTCTTCGAGGTAGAGCTGACAACTCACATGGGGGTAAACTAAGCAGGCTAGTTCTTGTGTGTAGTTTTCTCTACCTCATTCTTCTTTCTCTGTCTCTCTGTCCAAGTTCCCTTAACACAGTTTTTGGCTATGTGTTGTTTTACTGTATCAGGAGACATGCCTGGCTGCAAGGCCGGTTATGCCCTTTGCCTT
Organism: Takakia lepidozioides; assembly: GCA_030704615.1. NCBI lineage: Eukaryota > Viridiplantae > Streptophyta > Takakiopsida > Takakiales > Takakiaceae > Takakia > Takakia lepidozioides. Next base: position 18,449,134 of record CM060733.1, read on the forward strand.
GCTGAAGGAAAGGTTACTACAGCGATTTGAGAAGATGGGGATCAAAGTGTCACAAATATATGAAGAGGTAACTTATAAATTCTCTCGCCAAAACTGCAAGTTTTCGCTGTAGAAAACCGAAAAATGTGTCCATGTGGGGAGCTCTGACAGCTGGCCCGTGCAGAGGTATAGTTCTGTAGTAGGGGAGTTAGTCAATAGCTTTGGAAATACACTCTCTCCTCTCTCTTTCTCACATACTCACATGCCCCCTTACATGTATACGGACACTTCTTCTGTAGGAATGGTCGTACATTCCAGTGGGTGGTACTCTTCCCGACACAAGACAGCAACACCTGGGCTTTGGTGCAGCTGCGAGCATGGTCCATCCTGCCACTGGTAAGTCATTCCCTGCATAAGACTTAAATGTACAAGTAGCCCCCCAAATCCATTCTGGCTTTTTCAGATTGTTTGAAATGCAATTTGACGGTACTTGAAACAATTCAAGGTAAAATGCTCCCTGACAGGCAAAAACATCAACTCACCTCCCCATAGCTACAAGGCTCTTGCAGAACCTTGTGTGGACATGGTCAATTGAGGCTCTTGTAAAGAATGCTGGGGTTGATGTAAGAATTCTGGACAGCTCAAATAAAATTGACTCCCTGTCTGGGGGTGCATTAATGTCTTCCTCCAAATTTGCACATATTCCAGTGCATGGTGGTTGTGTCAGAGGTACTTCAAAGCATGTCAGTCAGGGGTTTGAGCTGGTATGGAAGGCTAGCTCCTAGTCCAATTGCTCACATTAGAAGGCATTTTACTAACTGCCTCACCCTGAAAGACCTGCTGGAGATCCTGAACTTTCTACCCCTAAAAGTGTTGTCCCTTTTTTCTTTTTAAGGTGCACAAGGACAAAAGGAGTCTTGTCATCAACACATCCTATGAAACCTGAATTAAGTTCAGGGAAATATGAAATCTGAGCACGTAGCTCTGCTTCCATGCTTACCTTCTGCCAGAAGTTTCAAGGCCTTCTGTAGCTTTATATGATGGCCTTGTTCTCATGGTTCAGCACAGCTTTCTGATATCTCTAAGAAAGGGCCTTATGTTACTTGTATATAGAAGAAATGATTATTGCATCTTCACGAAGGACAGATGCATGTGTCATCTTGCCGCAGGGTAGGATTCTGGTTCAAAGGTGTACGGAATCTAATGAACTGAAGAATATGTTCTGGGGACAGGTTACTCAGTAGTAAGCTCCTTATCTGAGGCACCACACTATGCTGCGGCAATTGCCACTGCACTGAAGTCTGCCAAGAAAAACCCCACCTTCCTCCAAATCAAACAAGATTCAAGATCCGCTGCCTTGGAAGGTACATGTAACTCATCTTCTGTGAAAGTATAGTCTTGCATGTACTACACTAAATAACATATGTTATTCTGTTGTGTCCACCTTTGTTTGGACATTGCCAAGTTATCTGTAGGTCGCTTCAACATTGGGTGGGACAATAACTATTCAGGCTTTTGCTTGCAGCATGGGATGCCCTCTGGCCCAGAGAGAGAAAGCGCCAGCGTGCTTTCTTTCTGTTTGGACTCGAGCTAATCTTGCAACTAGACAGGGTGGGCATCCGCGAGTTTTTTAGAACGTTCTTCAGTCTGCCTGAATGGTAAGTTCCCTCATCTACTTCCAGTAGGTTTAGGTGTGGATCGTATGCAGTCTATTCTGAGTGGGGTGACCTTACTCAACATGCCAATCAGAAGGTCATCTGCCTGTCTGATGTACCTCACTTTGTCGAACCCAGGATTTTAATAATAGAAGGGATGAGTCACAGTTTCCTTGGGCTGTCCAATGGTCTGCCTTTGCTTTCTTCTTTATGCTGGGTATTTATTGGCCATTGACTAGAGATCACTCGTATAATGTGGGGTGGATTGTCATTAATTTGCTGTCATGTTTACTTGACAGGCTGTGGAAGGGCTTTCTTGGTTCAAAGCTTTCCTCAGTGGACCTCATCTGGTTTGCACTTGCCACGTTTTTTCTGGCGCCAAATACCTTACGCTATGGTTTGGTAAGGCACCTAATGGTGGACCCAAGTGGCGCGACCCTAATACGCACCTATGCTGGTCGAGAGATGGAGAACTCCATTACCCCTTATATTCAGCCAGTGAGAACTGAAGTAGCCCCTTGAAAAGAGGCAACGTGTGGCAGGGCTCCGTAACCAAAATTTGGTTACGACAATCCCTTCCTTGCATTACATTAGAAAGTCCGTTATCTGGTGAGACATCGACTCGACAGCTTACATCACACACATCTCATTTATGCTTGTCTTCAGTACTGCAACTTCAGCCAGTTCATAATCTAGATGACAGCGTATGTGTAACTTGTCTAAGGTGTGAGAAATGTGGGCGAGGCATGTTATGATTGGTCCGAGCGATCTACCAGTGGGAAAATTTGTGTATCTGGTGTGTATTTGGTTCAGGTCTGGCCACTTGTGTAACTATTTTAGCAAACTTTAAGCTGTCTTGTTAGTTGGTGTAAGGTGGGGTGATGTTGTCTGGTGAGGTAGTTGCTCTGCTAAAGCTCAGCTGGGGTGTCTGAGTGATGAACAATGACTTCACAATTGTCACGGTATTATTGCTTCTTCTCTACCATGGCTTAATTCACTCATATTAAACAACAATATACACTGGCAAGAGTGTCAGGTAACTGCAAGACGACCACTCTTGAAAAATGTCCATGGAGTTGGAGTGGATTACATGGCTACTTAAATACAAGCTCGTGCAACAATTCTCTCGAGCCTATTGAGATTGTTTGTACACAAGTTTTTTAGTGTACAGTGATAAGATCCAAACTAGCAGAGGTGGATGAGAGTGTTGATGATGGGCATGCTCTTGGGAGGAAGGAGGAAGCTTCCAGCAAACGTAGGCGCAGGCGGTGTGGGGCACACCTGCCCCACAACACGACTGGGCTTTACGTGCCTCCTTTCCTGTTTTGACACACGCTCTTCTGCGCTGCCTTCGTGGCCCTTTCCTGGAACTGATGTGACCAACCTCGCTGCCACATTCTCATGGGGCTCTTCTTGCAACTAAAGATAGACAAAGAAAATCTGAAGAGTGAGTCCGTTGACAGAATCAGTCGATTCTACATTCCTTCAACTAATTCTAATCCTGGGCTTGTTACTGTTGTTTGGTCTGTCCGTGGCCTCCGTCCAGGGGCCTGGATTGCCTGGAAGGCTCGGGGAGGGAACTTTCCATTGCGTCAACACACGGTACCTGCATGAGAGTTCCTGTCCCGCTTCTGTTCCATAGTTTGAGGCACGTGTTAGCTTACATGTGCTTGGAGCATATCCATTGTAGTTGGCAACGTGGGAGGTTTGTCGAGGAACGAGGGTTGGCGATGGTGACGAAGGTTGTGTGGCTGGACGATATTTTGTGTCTCTCTCACTGGTCAAATATGCGGCCGTACTTCCAATTCCTAGTCAGCAGCTTCTTCTTTCTTGTCCTCTTCAACTCAGCCGGTTGCCGAAAGATCTGCTACTCGTGTGTTTTGCGAATATTGGTGTCCTGTTTCACGCTGTCTTTTGTTGCTTCACTTGAGTCTCTCCAGCAGCTTGTACCTCAAACACGATACTCTCCCAACACTGGTATTGACCTAGGGATTGCAAGTGCCAAATACTAAGGGTACAGTTCTCAAGAAATCTGCTGTGTGACAGGTTGAAGGTGTTCATTAGGACCTAGGACACGAGGCCACAACACACAATCTTTTTTGGTGCTCTTTGTATGCGACAGAAAAGGTTTTCACTTGAGCACTGGGAGAAGACAGCGGGATAGAAATTCATTGTCGACGTTCTCAGAGTTTACAGAAGTGGAGGCGAACTTGTCCAAACTTGTAAGATTTGTTGGCCAGGGCTAAAATTCGCCGAGAGTATCCAGTCTCATTGTCATCTAACGATCGAAAGCTCTGGCAGGCAATCTGTGGATTCCCTGGCGATACGATGAGGGTAATAATGTGGTTCATCTGTAGTTCGCCTGTAATTAGACTCTAGAAGATTTCAGGCAAATTGCAAAAATCGTCACCTCTATCGTTTACAAGTCCCAGCAGTTTTTGAAATGAGTGAAGCAGTGATCTCGCAAGCAGGAGGAGAGGAGGCAGATTCTTGCTGGTATGCCCCACTAAGAACTAAGGTGCGAAAGTACACGTTTTTGGGAACCTCTGCAGCAGTGCTCGGGGGCCTTCTTTGGTGCATGAGTTTGACTGTTCAACCGCTTCTTCAGTGGAGACCTCCTAAAAGTCCTTTATTCTGGCCAGTGGCACAGGCCTATCTTCTGCTGGTGGGGGAGGTTAGCTTGTTTGTCAGTATTTCTATGCTAGCATTTTCCGTTCCAACTTTGATAATGACGTGGATCACAGCTGTAGTCTTCGATTATGTTTTCGCGAAACCATTTGGCAGGAGAAACGAGCAGCTTGTCAGAAGTGCAAGCGATCTCGCTAAGGAGATGTCATGGAACACTTTGAAAATTGTGCTCAGAGAAGCGAACATCGTTGGAGTCGGAGTTGTGACAGTGTGCATGCTGCCATTGTTGTTTCCGCCCTCCAAGTTGTTGAGAGCGGTCCTTCAGCCGAACACACCGACGATAGCCCCTGCTTGATGGTCATAATGCCTGTATGTGGCGTTAAGTAGCCGTCAGATCACAGGCGAAGGACTGACATCATTTAAGAAGCAATGCAATCCTTCCAATATCTACTTTTGACGACATGTAGCCATGCGACAGTCCTCCCCGGGGGAGAATCTTGCAGACCGAGGTCCAGGGTAGTGGGATCCTTTACCTCTTTCCTCTGACGTGGTCTACACGAACTTCTGAAATTTAGCTGGAGCAGGTGGGATTGACCAACTTCAGCTGACATGGAATGCCTGCAGTGCGAATTATTCAGAACAGTGCAGATAAGAAATATCCGATGTCAGGCTCAGTCAAGAGGTGCTTGCTTGATGGTCTGAAAAAAGAGACGGGGGCAACTTTTTCACAAATGTAAGTCTAGTCTGGGAGAGAGTCTCCATACAATATGATGGCAAAAAGATGCCATCAGGGAGTGCCCTCCAATTGTCTGCAAGTGTAACTAGTGTCTATCAAGGTTGCCTTGAAGGTACGAGCCCAAAGGGTTTAACTTCATATATCATGCACACAGAGTAGTCATCCAGGGTTTTGGAAGTTCCTTTATTAGAGTCGTGAAGAAGTTGCTTGGATCTGTGTGAGAGAATTTTGCAGCTTACATACTGTGCATTACAAGTAGGTAATGGTCTTTTCAAAACTGAAACATTGGTGGGTGTTGTCCACTAAAGGAAGATATTATCAAAGGGTTGAGTTGTGAACTACTTCTTGTGCGACCTTCTGGATTGTTTGTGACTTACAAGATGCTATGCAGGTCTTAATTCAGATGATGAAGAGATTTTATAATTTGGATAGTTGACTTCGTCTTTCAACCTGAAAATGAAAGGACAAAGAGGATGTCCTGATCAAAAGGGAAGAAGTTAGCTGGGGAGTAAATAAGGTTTAGAAAGAAACAAGGAGAGAGTGAGACTAGCAGTAAAAAGCATTAATGGCCCCTTCTTCAGCTTTCAGAGTGTCCGAATGCTGAGTTTCTCAGTGCCTCTCTGTGTGTCTCAGCTACAAAGAGATTTGTCTTGAATGCACATCTTAACTATGTTTCTCTATTATTACTTTTGCTGCAGCTTTTACCCGGCAAGGCAGTTGGTATCAATTGCCATTGTGAGTCTCAATCTTCAACCAAATCTCTGAACTGTGAAGGTCATATTTTGCCATATAATCCAAGCCTAGATTACAATATCCAAGTTGCATTGTCAACCATTCTAGTGAGGCATGAAGTGCAACTAGATGTGCAGCACAGGTAGCAGTTATCTTGATGGTCATTTGGAAGTCTACCTTTTGGAGGTGCTGCAGTGCTTTGCTTTTCCTTTAGGGGCATCCGGACTGCTGATTGGGCATAGTGGCTTTCGCTGGAGGGAGGGTAGGCATCTCTCCGTCCATAAATCTGTCAAAATATGTAAAAGATGAAACTCCCGGCAGTGTTTTGAGAAAGGCCATTGGTTGACACCAGCAAACTTTCCACTGTAATTCTAATCATGCTGTCGAGAGCTACAATTGTTCTGATCAGTTGGATGCTTGTGGCTCTGAAGTGTTCACTCAAGGTGGGGACCTGCTAGTTACTACATTGTAACATGCACCGCACAATCTTTTAGTGGGGCTCCTGGTGTGATATTGTGGTTCCTTCCCAGAAACACACTGGAAAAATCTTCTAAGATGCTAAAGTTCCTATGATCAACAAACAAAGAATTGAAGCAGTTTGGATTCACTTTGTGAATTGCTTAGGGGACATCCAAGCAACACCCAGCTGTAGGATTTTCCTGCAACACTCACATCTTCAGCCATGGTTGCTGGAGGCAATTTAATGACAACAGCGACATTTCCTTCCATGGTTATGTTCCTCAAAAGATGCAGAGAGTTGATTGCATCTTTTTGCTGACAAAATATGGTGGAAGACTTATAGTACATGCACTATACCAACCTCAGAAAAATTATACAGTCATACAACACTGCATTACAACCCTATAGGGTTGTTTTGTTTTGCTTGTGTACTCCTGATTACCCTGGAAGATTTTGAAACCAAATGTGAGAGAACCTGTGATAAAGCTATTTAGATCTACATATCTTATGCCAGAGCTGAGAGGGCAGCTTTGTGCAGGCTTTCACTCCCTGCTGCAACAACGTCAACCATCATTTCTCCTGCAGCCCTCAAAGACATCAGCCCAGAGCTTGGGATCAATACCCAAGGCAGAGAAGGTGCTGTAGCAGATCCTGGAGGGTATAGCCATGCTCCCCATCTTACAGTATATTAGGCCCTACTACGCCCTACTACGCTAAACCTTCGGAAGACTACCCTAAAACTGGCTGAGACTACAAATTTGGCTCTGCACTTTGGAGTGGAGTCAGCCAAAAGTACCTGTAGAGGGCTGTTGTGAATCAGGCCACCACCGAAGCTTTTGTCCTTGCCAATCTGTTATAACACCGCCCGCTCCTTCCACTACTGGCACTAATGCCAAGAAATCATATGGCTGCCCATCCAAACAAAAGTGCAGAACGCCAATTATAGTAGGATCTTTCAAACTGACTGGGTGTCCGAACAACGGGGTAGTCTCTTTGCAGAGATCCCAGTATAGTTCTGTTAGGAGAGAGAGAGAAAGCTAAGAGTGGAGAAGTCTGACATTTCACACCGAGATCAACAGGAAACATTAGCAGGTGAAAGACATACCTTAAGCCCAGATTCAATGACTAGGTCAACATGGCCAGCTGCCAGAAGTCCATAGGCATAGCAATCGCATCCATACAGAGGTATCTTAACCTGCAATGCAATGACAAGGAGCCAAAATCATCACCAAATGCACTGTGAACACTTAGCCAAAGGAGATACACATCATCTCAGCTCAGCTAAAACATGTTCACTTTCTAAGGTCAGGTCATCCACGCCCTGAACAAGATGGAGAAGTTTAAAAGTGCTCTAGCTTGAAAGGCTTATCAACACACTTATAAAGGTCAGATAATGAAGACTAGGTCTTCTTGATTGGACACAATTGGTTTCAATTCAACCCATTTGTACCTGGTTCCGGACCCTGATGAAGGCCTCCTCTGCCTCTCCAGCAAACAAATGGGGACTCGTAGTATATCTGCCGCCAGACACCAAAACTTCCTTAGAACAGCAGCAGATTTCAACTGGTTGCTTGCAATAACCATTCATGTAGGGATATGGTCCAATAATAAGCACTAGAAACAGCCCAACTGAACTACCTATTGCTGAAATCCAAGAAGTACAAGTTGGCTTTGGGCTGGAGGCCATTGGCATTCAACACGGGCCTGTGGATGCTGTTGCTGCCTTTGCTGCTCTAGCACCACCGCCTCTCCCTGAAAATTATTTGATGCACACATAGCTCATACTCTCATTTCTTCGCAAAGACAGTAGACACTGGGTTGAGAGAGATTGGAAAAGATAGAATTTACAGGTAAGCATCCTTGAGGAAGGTACAAGCTGAACGAGTTCCAATCTCCTGCCCATTAAGTGTTGAAATTTGGCCCTGTCTACCCACCCAACGCTCCTGCAGCACTGGCTGGTCTATTATCCCTAGAACCTGAAATTGGCAGTGAAAGCACCAACCATCAGATATGAACTGTCAAAAGGACTAACAAAAGATCACGCGCAATGTTCAGGTGTGGACTTAAGCTCCGAAATGATAAGAGCAGAATATTGTACAAAATGCAAAGCATCAAACAAAGTACAAGAGAAAAAAGTAGTATTGTAAGCTAAGCATTGTAAAATAACCTTATGGCCTAAAGACGTAGCAAAGCTGTCTCTCACCGGTACTCCTTTGTGAACCAATGCAATGAGTGTACCAAACACTGGTTTCCCTGCATCCATGCACCCTCTGCCGTATCAGTGCTCCGTATCTCAGGAAGCTGTCAAATTCTCCATCCTGGCCATGCCATTTGTCAACCACTACTTTGTCAACTTTCTCTTCATCGTATGAGTGTCAGCTTCAAGACAGTCCAGATACCCCTTGTGTCCCCTCCAAGGGTGTAAGAGAGAGGACCTTCGGGGCGCAGAAAGAGAGCCGTATTTAATAAAAGCTCATAAGAGGTATATGGAAAGTGGTAAGCAGACAATGTAGAGAGTGGTAGTCACCAGTGATGAAGCTCTTGGTGCCATCAATGGGATCTAACACCCACACATACTCAGCCCCTCCTTCAGGGATATTCAACCCTCCTTCCTCCCCGTATCTGTAACATCCTTGCAGTTAGCATCCCTGTCAAATCCTGCATTCCACTCGTCCTTTGGAAGACTTAATCTCTTTGGAAGAAACAAAGTTGTATCAACCTAACCTAAGAGGAAAATCCCTAACAAAACTAGACAGAGGACAGAGTAAATAAGGAAGTTCCTATACAGTGCAGCCGTATGATGGAAAGTGATGCAAGCAGAGAACAGACAGGACCAAAAGGACAGGTCATTGTAAATTAACCAGATCCAAAATCAGTGAAGTCTCTTTAGCTTCAGTAGATTCTGAAAAATGTTGCTCTTGAGCTCAATATACAAGTAGTGTGTGAGACAGGAAGAGAGATTACATGCCATGTGCCGGGAAGTGCTCGGCTATGAGGCCGCGCATGGCATCTTCTGCTGCGCGGTCGGCAATCGTAACAGGACCTACCACGATCGAAGAGATAAGCAAGCAAGCTTCATTCAAGACTCAAGCCTCATGCGTACAAAAAGACAGAAGACCTGTTCTTTACGTAGAGTATACCTGCTGGGTTGAAGTGTCTCTCTCTGAGCTTCGAGACACAACATTCTCTTTTGGTAGTGACCTCGTTGTTAATGATCTGGAAAGACCATTCTGTTTGTAATTTGTAAACCAATCTATCTATCCCTCCTTTTCAGCAGCAAAGAAGAAGCCTCAGGTCGATCACTCACTCAAATCATTCTTCGAAATGATCTCAAAGCGCGTGCGAAAATATTTCATAATAACAGCTCCCGCAGTATCTGCCAGCTTGTGAGCCACTTCAACGAACTCCTCCATGTTACTATCGACCTCCCTGTCTTGATCTACCAGAGCTGCTGAATGCTCCGCTTGCGCACAAACTTGAGCTAATCTCGGCAAATCGGCCGCTAAAGAAAAATAGTTCCTTGCATGACTCCTGAGACTACTACAGATGTCCGCTCTATTACTTCCGAAATTGCAAGAATTACGATTACAAAAAAGAGGATTGAAAACTGAAGAAGTCGATCGAAAACCGCCAATAGAACCAGAGCTTACTGGCGCCAAATCCGTGGCTCCACCGAACCATCTACGTCCACATCCTTCGTGACTTTGACATGCAAGCCTCCAAACTTCCGCCTTGCCCAAAATTCCGCTTCTTCTTCCAGCTAGGGTTTTACCTCTCGCCAAAGCTTGCATTGCGGAAGACGGATCCAAACACTGATGGAGGCGAGGAACAGAAGGGGAAGAAGAGGGTGGCCAAACCGCAGCATTTGTGCAAGCATCTGGGATCGTTGCAGCAGCGGGTCCCATCGTCTCTCTCCTTCGTCCTCGTCTGTGTGGAGAGCACCCCGCATCCTGCCTTCGCATATTCCTCACACCGCTTTTACCGTTACTGGGAACCGAGTTCTTGGCTCGGGGAACACAAATTCCAGGAACGTTCCCAAAGCCAACCACTATTGAGAACTCGTACCATGGCTCAGATAACTTGTTCCCACCATCAGTTGAACGAATTTCATGCAGATATTATAGATTAACAAACGAATCAATTCAAGACAGGTGTAGGTGGAACTTTTCATCCATATTTACAGGTGAAATATTGACACTGGATGTGGTTCATACGACTTGAATCGGCAAATCTAAAGTCATGGATTGTTCCGGCACTGGATGATCTTCCAGATTATGCTAATCACTTTAATTGTAATTGTAGAGCAATTTCATTAACGAGGGATTTGTTTGAAGGTCCAAAAATAAGTGTAGGGTGAGGCCCGAGGTCAGAAGCCTTGCTGAGATGAGGGAGGCGATAACCGATTCACAAAAGCATCTACATTTCCATGCTTAGCTCCTGGTATGTGAACAATCTTAAAATCATAATCTTGTAGCATCATTATCCACCTACCTCTCCTTCCATAAGCATCGCTAACCGTAGCCAGCCATTCTAGGGGTTTATGATCGGTCCTTACCGTGAATGGTGTTAGTATTGGCGGAAGTGCAGGATACCCCACACCAGTGCATAGCACTCGCCCTCCATGGGATGATATCTTTTCTGAACGTCGGTCAATGCCTTACTTACATATGCAATTACATGTTCCTTCCGACGATCCTTTTGTGACAGTCTTGCCCCTACTCCCTTTGTACTCCAATCAGCATCAAGTATAAAGGGTTTAGTGAAGTCGGGCCTTACCAGGATCGACGGAGGATTAATGCCTCAAAGGCATTCTGTGCTTCTACGTTCCATTGAAATGTTGGCTCCTTCTTGGTGAGTTCAAATAGGGGCTTTTGTCCTAATAATCCCAAATAAAGTTAACAAGGGCACCACTAGTCCCTTTCCCCCCCAAAAAAAAAATGAAGGAAAAAAAAAAATGAAGAAAAAAATTGTGTATAATATGCACAAGTTATAATGAATAATAAAGGAGTTCAATGGATTTGATTAAGGCTTGAAAGATCTTATTAATATGTGGGAAATTATAAATGACACTCATTGTTGAATAATTGGGAGAGGCTCACGTGTGAGCTAGGCAACGGCCCCATGAACGGACATCGAGCGATCGTGCCCTACAGGAAAAATGGGGGATTTTCGACGCCGGGGCCATGCCGCACCCACGCCACGGCGTCATAAAACAGCCCTTTTCGGGCCCCCGGGGAACCAAAGTTGCGACGCCCGGGCGTCGCAAGCCCATCGCAAGGGCGTCGCCAAAAAAACGTCGCAAATTTGCGACCAATGGGGGTCGCAAATAAGCGAAACCGCGAAAAAAAAAAAAAAAAAAAAAACTACTCTGCATTGTAGAATTAGAACCGTCCGGGGGTCGCAAAGCGCGACGCCCGGACGATGCGATTTAAGGGGGTACATTTGAATTTAGGCGGGAAAATTTGAATTTCAAAAACTTGTTGACCATTGATGACCATTGACTCCGATTCTGTCTAATGGCGATATGTTCATTATTCTACATATATCATGCAATGCATACTTGAACCTAAGAACAAGGAATGGGTAAGAAGTAGGAGGGATTTAAAACCCTTCATACCACCAATAGGTGTTCAGCCGTTAAAGGTGGTCAGTGAGGACCCTGACACTTAAAAAAAGGAGACACACTACATATGTAGTGTGAATGCAGGGGGTAAAAATTCAAGTTTTTGTTTGGCATCAGGTTTCGGCACTACTACAAAGGGAGTGCCCTTCGTGCTAATGAAGGGGAGGAATTGTCCATAACTTGAGGTAATTCCATGGAAAGACTATGCTATTGATCTGCCAAGAACAAAATATGGCTAAGTTATGACATGCACCTTTTTCATCCCTAGGATGAATGATTTTCATCCATGATGTTGAACCCTAGAAGCAGGATGTGAAATTCGAAGGGGAAGAGTGCATGTATCTTTTCGCAGCTGCTGCAGTGGTGTTGGCAGCACAAGATATCTGAGAAAGTTCCACCTACGCAAAGGGTATCAGCTTGCTTTTAAGAAAAACGTTAAGAGCTCCTGCTTGGCTTTCTGTGCAAGAAGAAGCGGTGCCGCCTTCTTCGTAAGCAATGATCAAACCTGAGGGATCAGGTTTGTGATAAGGGCGGTGCACCACTGCTGTCGCCATTGTCTTGATGAGCACATTAATGAGGAGATGGAGCGGCTCAGCAGGTGTTGGGGGATGAGAAATGCAGGCTGGTGTGTATAGCGCCTCAGGTTGTCTGTGATCAAATCTTTGTAGCTGCTGTCTATTTTTGAGCTTTAGGACCAGATCACTTTGTAAGGGAAGAGTGTAAGCATCTTTTCGCAGCTGCTGCAGTGGTGTTGGCAGTACAGCATATCTTAGGAAGTTCCACCTGCGCAAAGGGAATCAGCTTGCCTTAAAGAGCGACGTTAAGGGATCTGGCTTGGCATTCTGTGCAAGAGGAAGCGGTGCCACCTTCTGGTGTGTATGGCGCTTAAGCTATCTATAATTAAGTTTTGTATCTGCTCTCTGTCTTAAGGGCTGTAGGACTAGATCACTTCATAGGGAAGAAATGCACATGTAGAAGGATAGGGTAGAGGTTGGCAGGCACAAGGATGTGCCAGCAGCTGAAGCAGAGCCGTCATGCCTTAATGAGGACTGGAATCACGATAAGAAGAAACGTCGGAAATGGCTGACGAGGGAGAGGACAAGGTGCCTTCTTGACAGGCAGACCCACCGCTTCAATGAGTATAAGACAGATAAGTTTGAAGAGTGGTCCCCCTTTTTTTGGTGACTTAGAAATCGCTTTGTGAAGTTTGGACTGTCTCTTGTATGTAGTAAGAGACACTGACATGTGAGGAAGAAAAAGAGCTTTGGAAATGGAATGAAGACACTGGACTTCAAATCAGGATGGACTGGAGATGGATGCACCTGCTGTTACATTGTACAGTAGGAAAAATGAATGGAAACAGGGTTGATTCGTTGCTGGGACAGAATGGTTGCTGCTGTTGTATTCTTGTTCTTTGTTTCAGCGTCATGAGCTTGTACAAACAATCTAGCCTGGGATGTTGACACATTGCAGTCAATGTGGAACTAGCTTAGTAGGTAGAGGAAACCAGTGAGAGTTAGATAGAACTGTTTGGAAACAACAAGAAGGGATGATGTGGATGGGGCAGAAAAACCAACATCTGTTTGGGTTTGGATCTGATTCTCAGGGTGCTCTCAGCATGTGAACCACTGAGGTTCACAGTTGATGGGAAAAAGAGAGCTGTCAGGGTGTGTAAATTGAGACCTGTAGAAGGGTGGAGAGCTGTCTTGGGCAAATGGCTACACCTGGGAAAAGTGGAGTGTGAAGCATCTGTCATTGGCAAGAGAGGGACTGATAAAAGGGCTGATTATATCTTGTGTGACCAAGGTTGATTTCAATGCTGGGTGCACTGGATGCTTGGCTGAATGCGCATTGCATTGCATCATAGACATGCTACAGTGGAAAGAGTGAGGAACCTACTCACCCTGAAAGAAAGAGAGAGGGAGAGAGAAAAGGACATAAGGGAGAGAGCTGACCAGCAAGAGGGGATGGAGAGGAATGGATGATTGGGGCGGTAAGATAAAGAAAGCATGAACCCATGAAGGGCCAAACTGGTGGGCCTGCAACTCATGGCAGATCTGAGTTGCCTCCTTCTAAATCGTGATCTTATTACAAAGGGGCTTCCACGTGTTGCTGACCAAGGGAGCTGCCCACAAGGGCAGTGGTCATCACTGACGTAGGGCTGGTTGCATCACTGAAGACAGCATGGTAACATGGCTGGTGCAGTGTACCAGGGAGAGGATGTCGTGTAGAAGTAGAACCACGGGTGAAAACAATACAGACTCCCCATCCATGTCTTCTCTTCCGCTGCGGCGTGGATGAGGATTGTGTGAACTCTGATCATGAAGGACCTAAGGGAAACCCACACCGAGTGACGATGGTTGGATCACTGAGAGGAGAGCTCATTTCCTTCCCTCCAATTGACCTAGGGAGGAGCACAACTAGACTTGCACAGAAGGGGATTCACGCCCCTTCTTTTGGTATCAGAGCTGATGTTAAATCTTGATTTCTACTAGCTAGGGATCTTGACTGGTATTGGATGGTTTGATGGCAGGAAGAGACCACACACTGATTCCTGATGAACCAAGCATTGGAGATGTGCTGAATTGCTTCAGCAGACGCACACCAAATGCACACGTAGACCCTTGTTTGTACTTCTTCAACCCTGCTTGGAGAATAGCGAATGGTGATTTATGTCTTAGAGTGATACATACTGGTGGAAGAACAACCATAGCACTTTGGATAAGAGAGTTAGGAAGGTGGGTGAAGATAAATACCATGGCACGAGAGGTGACATGGGGAGGTAGAGTAGAGATGTTGCGAAATGGACAGTGGGAGTGGTATAGAGGTCAACATTAAGGGAGTTGTGGGAAAATTAGAGTCAGAATTAGGTGTTGAAACAGTTTGAATTTAGACTAGAGAATAGAAGGATGACCAGTCCAACCAGCATAGATGCGCCTTATCATGGTAGGAATAGTGAGGATGTAAATGACTGGCTGGAGAGAATTCAGATGGAGGCAGATGTCAGGGATTTGAATGAGGACAAAACTTTCAAGGTAGCAAGGCTCAACCTGAGAGCCAAGGCTGATGAATGGTACCGTAAACAAAACCCTAGACCAAACAACTGGGTGGACTTCAGGGCAGCAATTTCAGCCAAGTTTGGTATCGTTGACTTGGCAGAAATTAGGCTAAGAATGGATACCATTAAACAGGAGAGTAGACAAAGGGTTCAAACATACTTCGATAGGTTGAACCGGTTATTTATAAGAAGTGGGGCGTCTGATGTGGAACAGAGGCGTAGATTTGCAACAGGTTTGAGACCAGAAATAGCAAGAGTAATGCTGGGCAGGCGCTTCCTTGATGTAGAGGAAGCACTTGACACAGCCATTGAGATTGAAAGGGGCCTGGGAAAGTTAGGGGAAATACCTCTAGAGCCATTGGAAGGAGATGATACAGATGAGTCAGTTGTGTTTGTTAACCCTGTGGACATAAGACTTGATCAGCTGAACACTACCCTATAGAAGTACTTTGATAGGGGACCAGTCATAGGAGAAAGCTCGGGATCTAGAACACCACCTCGTGTTCGCCTTTGTATTGTTTGTCACAAAGAAGGTCACATAGCTGCATATTGTCCTGAAGGAAGAACCCCAGCTAAGTGTGACAAATGTCACCGGTTCGGGCATTCCACGGAAATGTGTGGTGTGAGATGCAACTTTTGCAAGCTACTCGGGCATACGGAGAGTGAGTGCAGTAGAAAACTCGACCAAACTATGATGGGAACTCCGGGAACTAACTTTGTAGACGTGTTCTATGATGATGAGGATGATGTACTCGCAGAGATGACAGATCTGATGTCACGAAATAGTATCAATGAAGTCAGACTTCCAAGGACACGCATACCTGTCCAGAGTCCGATTGTTGAACCTACAGGGTCACCAGAAAGGAATAGTGAGAGCAGTGAACAGCCAAGCAAGACCAAGAGTGAAATCTACCCAAAGAACAATTTCAAGAATGCTATAGAAGGAGGTACGAAATCCAGAATCTTGAACCACTTCTACAAAGGGAGAATATCGTTGTCGCCCATGGACCTGATCATGACTGTGCCCAAATAAGCGAAACCGCGAAAAAAAAAAAAAAAAAAACTACTCTGCATTGTAGAATTAGAACCGTCCGGGGTCGCAAAGCGCGACGCCCGGACGATGCGATTTAAGGGGGTACATTTGAATTTAGGCGGGAAAATTTGAATTTCAAAAACTTGTTGACCATTGATGACCATTGACTCCGATTCTGTCTAATGGCGATATGTTCATTATTCTACATATATCATGCAATGCATACTTGAACCTAAGACCTCCACGTTATAACATTTCTAAGACACTACAAACTAACCAACACACCTATGCTACATCTATATATCACATAGACAATCTATATTTATTTATTTATTTATTTATATTTATATATTTATATATATTTATATTTCCTTCAAGTTCTTTATAAGGGGGTCTCTCTTGTGATGTCTGGGAGTTGCAACCTTCACAACCTTAAGCCCCAGCCCCAACATCGTCGCCGTTGTTGCACCCCCCCACCGCCAGGAGCCCCAAGCAACGTCCTTGTGATGACCTAAGCTGACTACAACACCATTGCGACCCCCTGGCTTCGCAGCGTTGGCCGTCCTAGCGCGGGGTGCCCCCAGCGACGCTTTTGTGAAGTTGAGGGCCGCAAAGCCAAAAAAAAAAAAAAAAAAAAAAAAAAAATCAAACTCTCATTGCGGTGATGCTGTTCCAACGTCCTGGCGTCGCAGAGGCGCTAGGGCGCCCTCAGTGACGCTTGGGCGCCCTCAGTGACGCTTTTGCGACGCCGAGGTATTGCAACGTCCAATATATATATATTTGGATTTGCAACGCTGGGGCGTCGCAAGAAAAAAAAATCCGTCGCAGCGAGGGTCATCTTTCCCCCTTCGTGTCACCTTGCGATGGCTGGGCGTCGCAATGGTGTCGCAGCGGGGGGCATCGCAAAAAAGTGTCGCACGGCTGACGTCGCAAACCCCCCCATTTGTTGTAATACTGGGTGGCCCCGCTGCGACCCATGATCCGGCCCGGGTGGGTCTGCCGCGAGCATGGGTCTGCCGCCATGTATGGTCTGCCGCGAGGTAGGATGGCCCTAGGTGGCATTGGGGCTGACTGCGGCTGTTTTCTAGGTTAAGAGATTAAAAAAAAAATTGGGGTAACAGCAAGCAGCAGGTAATGTGGTGCAAAAAATGAGGCGCCACCGCACTCAATTCCGGTTGACAGGAAATGAGGGTTATGTATGTTGTTTGGAGAACTGATGTTTGTTTGTTCCGATCCTTTGTCAGTCTCAAAAGTGAGTGCGCCACCGCACTCAATTCTTGCAGGTGCCAGATCAGAAAAATGTAGCTGTGGAATGATGGAAAGGCTGTAATTGTGGGAGGTGCAGGGGAGGAAAAGAAAAGGATTGCAGCCTGAGAAGCAGCATGCGCAGCAGCAGCAGGAGGCAGTGACTGAGAAGCCTGTTGAAGAAGACGATCCTTTCTACGAAGAGTGAGCGGCAAAGGTCCTCGTGTACCAAAAGGTCAATTCCGCGCAGGTGATCAAGTATATGCAGGTACCTGGAGGCAAGATTATGATCCCTCTCTGCCGCCTAATATCAATGCCAATCGTTCGACCTGCCCTGACCAGGGATGTGTCCAAGTTGGAGCAAGATTTTAGTCACGGATACATAGAGGGGTCTCCCGTGTTTTACGTGTCATTGTGCGATGCCAGTGGGAAGGAGGTCTTGGTGGACGAGTCAATTGTGAAAAGCTCGGATCCAATATGGCGAGAAGTAAACGAGGAGTTCGAAGCCCAGATTTCGAGGTGATTGTCTACACAGGTGTTCTCCGGGAAGATGTTTCATATCTGGGATGGCAATCACCACTTCATGGCCTGAATGAACGTCATAAACAAATCTTCAGTTGGGATCCCACACCACAGGACTTTGAAGACATTGGGATTCTGCAAAACAATGTCAAATACTGCTCACTCCATCACCAATGCAAACCAGTGCAATGCGTCATCCACCACAAACTTCTGTGAATGGTCTGTTCCATGGAGTAAGTCCATCCTCAAACTATGCAGATCCTTCATCAACTTGTTGTATGAGCGGAAATTGCCAAATTGCATCCATCTGTGTTGTAGGAAGAAAGCTGTCATGCGCTCAAAGTCCTCCTCAGTCAATCCGAACAAGTGCTTTCTTCGCACCCCAAAGGTTGGATGTGCCATAGGCATATGTCTGAGGTCTTTAGGCCGTGGGTCATCCATGAGAATCAGCTGCACAAGTAGAGGCGGCGCATTTTGGTCGCTTGTGGCTTCAATGGTAACAGCAGAGGCGGCTTCCAGAACATGGTTGGCTTCCTCAATAGAAAACTCCATGGAATAATGAAAGGATACAAATGACCACCGGCGGTCCGCAACAATCCGGTGGAGCTCATTATGCCAATCCAAATGGGGATTAATTTCTCCCACCCTAAGCCGGGGAAGTGTGAGGTCTTCAGCTCCGGGTCGAATTACCGGTGATGACGATCGCCAAACTGCAAAAACCGCCGTGCTATGTGAGAGAAAGGCAGTCTACTGGTCAGTCTGGTCCGCAGTCTGTTAGATGACAGGACTTCCCATTGGCATGGGCTGCATGATGGGCTCCTGGAGAGGAGTCTGCAGGATGATAGGCTGCTCGTTGGGAGTCTGCTCCGTTGGAGTCTGCTGGATGACAGGCTGCTGAACGGGAGTCTACTGGATGACGGCCTACTGAATGGGAGTCTGCTGGATGGCAGACTCGGCTGTCCCAGACGCATTCCCCCCCGCATCTTGAATATGTAATGCCGCTATAGCAGCAGATGACCCAGGATACTTCAATAATATGTACTCTCGCACGCGGTCCACTTCCGCACGCACTGCAGTCGCTTGTAAATGAGCATCATTGCTAGGTATCCGCCAAGCCTGAATGGCCCTACGAATAGAAACACATTCATCCTGGTACACGGCAGAGAACTTGGACGTCAGGAACATGGACGTGGACTCTATATTCACCTCATGCAGCGGACCTGACTCACAGACCAGCAGACTGTAACGTGCGTATGTAGGGTGGAGGCAACTAGTAGACTGTACCAGTGGACTAGACCAGCGGACTGACAAATGGACTCAGTAAGTAATGCAACGATATAAAACAGACTAACTGACGAGCGGAGTGAGCCAGCGGACTGAGGAGAGAACGCAGCGGACTGACCAGACTGAATAGGCAACGTGATCCCGATGATGGACTCAAACAGCACAGATAATAGACTGGGCGGTCAGACTGACCATTACCTCCTCAAAGTTGTTCAACCAGTTCTGTTCCGCCTGTCGGATGAATGTGCGTAGCAGACCTAACTGGGCAACTCTGTAGAAATAACGGAAGAAGTCTGGATCCCCAATTGGTGGGCACTCTGGTGGGAAAAGCCCAAAGTCAACGAGGCGCAATGTGCCAGGGCAGACTGACCCTTCAGTGCTCTGTTGAGTTTTTGATTTTGACCCTAAACCGATGGCATGGGTCGCGATATTTGTGTGAGTCTGCTGCCGAGTCTGGTCAGGCAAGTCAATGTCCACTGGACTTGTCACCCCTTCCAGGCCCTGAGTAGATTCACTTTCAGTATCAGTACTGATGGTGTGGGTCTGCCGCCCAGGACGGGGTTCAATCTGTTGCGTGGATTTTGCCCTTGCCTCGCGAGCAGACCTTGCAGCCTTCTCCTTTTTTTTCCTCTCCTTTTTTTGGGCCCCATCACTCAGTTTACGTTTTCTGGCAGCGTCCGGCGTCCCTGCACTTGCAAATCCTCCTTTGATGGGCCACCAGAATGGAGGCCATACCGTGCGCGCACTTCATCTAATTCCCAAGTGCGGGGGTCAAGCATTGATCCGCGCAAGCGCATTGTGGCCTCTTTGACAATCGACATTTCTTTCAGTATTGGCCAAGGCTTGAAATCCCGTGGAATCATTGCAATAGTCTCCTTACAACCCGTGTCAACACAATGCCGTTTTAGTTGGATTTTGTCCTTGATAACCTCTTCACAGAAGGGACAGAAGAGCTTGTCCTTCTGCCAATTCGAGTTTTTGGGCTTCCGGGCGCGGAGGTCTACAAATGCTTCCACTATTTTATGATCAAACTCGTCTGGTGAATACCAGTACCTTCGCTCCTTCTTCAGTCTGGTTTGGTGTACAAAATCCACCCAGTCCGCTCCACCCTTTTCACAAGCATCCTCCATCGCTGCAGAATGAAACGAAGGTGCAAGGACAATGAGTGACAGATAGAAGTCCTATGAAAAGACGCACCCTAAGCAAGAAGAGGACACAGAATGGAATGGAAACACCGCAACAAGTGAGAACCTCACCGAGCCGATGAACTTCGAGTTGTTACGAAGGCGAGCGTGTTTGCGACGCTTCGCGGCTCACCGCGACTCTCCACACTTGGGGAAGAACGGCCGTCTTTCGTTACAGTGATGGAAACGCAAAGAGGAAAACAAAACAGTACAAAACAATGCGAAGAAACAGGCGTGAAGAGAATGGAGTCGATCGCACAGGGAACATGAGAAGAAAGTAGAAGTAGAAGGGGGAAAGCGGGCATGGCATTGCCAACGTGGCGCGATTTCACAGGCGCCAACTATCCGCCGTCATCGCATTGAATACGTCCACCGAACGAACGCATCGTACTAAATTCATCCACGGTCCTCGCAAGTGCAGCAGACTCATTTCCCATCGGGCCGAGAGTCCACCGGACCGCTAGTCCAGCGGACTATTCGCTTTACTGAGGCGAAGCGGCTTCATATTGGAGGCACTTCCCTGCCAGCGGAATGAAGACAAAAGAGAGTAAGGAGAGAACAGGAGAGTCGAACACACCCATTGCGAACAGACTAATGCATGCACAGTCCAACAGACTGATATCCATAGAGGAGAACTGTCCAGCAGACGGACGTTTCGCCAGACTGGCGGGAGAACAAGCCAAAAGACTAACCGGAGAGAAAATAAGAAGTCAAACAGACTTAGTGCAACAGACTTCCGACACAACATACTGATAAATTCACAAGTGCGACAGACTGATATCCCAACAGACGGACTTCCAGCAGACCGCCTCCAAACTGACTGTTATGCACGCGATAAGGGGAATATCCGGAGCACTGACGGGCCAGCGGACCCACTGTGAACAGACTCGCGACACAACGGACCTCAAACATCCGCGCATTTGCAGATGCAATTGTCTCAGCCTAGTCCGTCTCCTGGCAAATGCGACAATGTACCGATTCTGCACCTACTCCCGTCGTGGCTTAGACATCTGCATTCAGCAGGTGCGTGTGGATGTTTGAGGACCTTACGACTGGATGGTGTTCCGTGACGACTCGAATTGCTTTTTTGTGCTGCCATCCCTTATATAATACCATGTGGATCCATCACAAAGCTGGGTTTCTTCAGATTCTCCACCCTTTTCCACAACTTATGCACGACGGATGCAAGCCGCTATACTTGGTCACATAAACAGTCTCATCGTCCAATACGAAATCTGCAATACACGCCCCCATGTGCATACGCTTCCGCCATTTTCGCGCCCATGTTACCCATGGGTTCCTTTAACAAACTAAACTTGTGAAGGCTCTCATGAGGGATGCAGTATGAAGGGGCTAAACGTATCATGAAAGATCACAAGCAGAGGACGTTATCGACGACAGATGTCTGTATTTTCCATATTTATGACATAGAACCAAACCATAAAACGAAGGTTCCCGAAAACACAACAAGAAGGCAAAAATAGTGGAAGCATATGCACGATGGTGGCTGTAGTGCCGAGACAGTCCTCTCATGTTCAAGCACACGCTTCATCATCATCATGAACATCGCGCGTAAAAGAGGAACAGTCGCGTGCATGGAAACGCCAACCACAACATCGGACAACAAATAGCCGTCAAAAGAGAGCGGCCGGGATTTGGTGGGAAAATCATTGCTATTTTCGCAGCCCTAAAAATGGAGGGCTCGGATGGGTTATGGGAATGGACGGTGGCGAGCCTGCGCTGTCAGCGGACTGGATGGCAGGGGACTGGCCAGCGGACTGGCGGGCAGACTGGCGGACTGGCAGACTACTGGGCAGCAGACTGGCCAGCAGCGGACTGGCAGACTGGAGGGCGGGGGACTCATGGGCGGGGGACTGGCCGCGCGGCGGACGGGGGGGCGGGCGGGGTGCTGGGGAGCCGGGCATCCGTGCGCGGGGCCCACCGGCCACATCGCACGTGCCCATTGAAGACCCTATTATCTTAAAATGAGAGGCGGGCTACAAACCCCCCCTTCTGTTTTTTTTACTTTTATAAAGGATCTGTAAGAACTTTTTTTTTGGTAAGAACTTACAATGGCATTTGATCAAAAAGTCAATGAAAAATTAATATACGTATTTTATTAGGAAACCGCCAATTCAGGCCCTTGAGGAAGGGGAAAATTAACCCCCTTTCATATAAGCCATTGGGCACATATGAGGGATCGTCATCCCACACATCAACCGGTAAACTAACCATACCCGCAGGACAGAGTAGCATGATCTCAAACCCGAACCACCAGGGTGACATATATCCAACTGAACTATGAGCTGCAGATAATTATTTCTTCGTCTTTTGCACAAAGAAAAAGAGAATAACAGTTTCTAAAAATAAGATATTCTCCACCCAGAGAGTGCACTATGTGCCACTAGGCGATTCGTGGTTCAAATCCAGCTATGTCCTGTATCTTTGCTTGATCCCAGGCTTTGTTTATATATATATATATATATATTGAACAAATGAACATTGTCATGTTGCCCATAGAAAGAATGTGACATTTTCATCCAACATGTCTCAGTTTTATATGGCGGTGTGAGTGAGCAAGAGGAAACCGAACATGTACCCTGCCTCAAATTCAATGTTCAAACAACGAGGACAAGTTTATCACCAAAAAATTGGTGTACAAAAAGGTGCTACAATACCTTTAGAATTTTTTGTTCTCCATTCCGGTTCAAGAGACGGGCACCACATAACCAAAACTAGTGTACAAAGAGGTGCTACAATACCTTTAGAACTTTTTGTTCTCCATTCCAGTTCAAGAGACAGGCACCACATAACCAAAACAAGGCATTCTCATCACTTTATATGATCTGATTGTACAGTTTTCTGCCGACACCAATGACAAGCCTGCCCCTGCAACAAGAAATCACACATATACCCTCCCACCACTCACTTACCTAGATTGTTATTCATTGTAAGTATTCTCTCTCTTTGCCATCCTTGTAAATGTTTTGCTGTTTATTTGAGCAGGTGTAGTGTGAATGCAGGGGGTAAAAATTCAAGTTTTTGTTTGGCATCAGGTTTCGGCACTACTACAAAGGGAGTGCCCTTCGTGCTAATGAAGGGGAGGAATTGTCCATAACTTGAGGTAATTCCATGGAAAGACTATGCTATTGATCTGCCAAGAACAAAATATGGCTAAGTTATGACATGCACCTTTTTCATCCCTAGGATGAATGATTTTCATCCATGATGTTGAACCCTAGAAGCAGGATGTGAAATTCGAAGGGGAAGAGTGCATGTATCTTTTCGCAGCTGCTGCAGTGGTGTTGGCAGCACAAGATATCTGAGAAAGTTCCACCTACGCAAAGGGTATCAGCTTGCTTTTAAGAGAAACGTTAAGAGCTCCTGCTTGGCTTTCTGTGCAAGAAGAAGCGGTGCCGCCTTCTTCGTAAGCAATGATCAAACCTGAGGGATCAGGTTTGTGATAAGGGCGGTGCACCACTGCTGTCGCCATTGTCTTGATGAGCACATTAATGAGGAGATGGAGCGGCTCAGCAGGTGTTGGGGGATGAGAAATGCAGGCTGGTGTGTATAGCGCCTCAGGTTGTCTGTGATCAAATCTTTGTAGCTGCTGTCTATTTTTGAGCTTTAGGACCAGATCACTTTGTAAGGGAAGAGTGTAAGCATCTTTTCGCAGCTGCTGCAGTGGTGTTGGCAGTACAGCATATCTTAGGAAGTTCCACCTGCGCAAAGGGAATCAGCTTGCCTTAAAGAGCGACGTTAAGGGATCTGGCTTGGCATTCTGTGCAAGAGGAAGCGGTGCCACCTTCTGGTGTGTATGGCGCTTAAGCTATCTATAATTAAGTTTTGTATCTGCTCTCTGTCTTAAGGGCTGTAGGACTAGATCACTTCATAGGGAAGAAATGCACATGTAGAAGGATAGGGTAGAGGTTGGCAGGCACAAGGATGTGCCAGCAGCTGAAGCAGAGCCGTCATGCCTTAATGAGGACTGGAATCACGATAAGAAGAAACGTCGGAAATGGCTGACGAGGGAGAGGACAAGGTGCCTTCTTGACAGGCAGACCCACCGCTTCAATGAGTATAAGACAGATAAGTTTGAAGAGTGGTCCCCCTTTTTTTGGTGACTTAGAAATCGCTTTGTGAAGTTTGGACTGTCTCTTGTATGTAGTAAGAGACACTGACATGTGAGGAAGAAAAAGAGCTTTGGAAATGGAATGAAGACACTGGACTTCAAATCAGGATGGACTGGAGATGGATGCACCTGCTGTTACATTGTACAGTAGGAAAAATGAATGGAAACAGGGTTGATTCGTTGCTGGGACAGAATGGTTGCTGCTGTTGTATTCTTGTTCTTTGTTTCAGCGTCATGAGCTTGTACAAACAATCTAGCCTGGGATGTTGACACATTGCAGTCAATGTGGAACTAGCTTAGTAGGTAGAGGAAACCAGTGAGAGTTAGATAGAACTGTTTGGAAACAACAAGAAGGGATGATGTGGATGGGGCAGAAAAACCAACATCTGTTTGGGTTTGGATCTGATTCTCAGGGTGCTCTCAGCATGTGAACCACTGAGGTTCACAGTTGATGGGAAAAAGAGAGCTGT
Source organism: Takakia lepidozioides (assembly GCA_030704615.1). Lineage (NCBI taxonomy): Eukaryota > Viridiplantae > Streptophyta > Takakiopsida > Takakiales > Takakiaceae > Takakia > Takakia lepidozioides. The sequence goes on from CM060733.1 coordinate 18,473,874, forward strand.
CAGGGTGTGTAAATTGAGACCTGTAGAAGGGTGGAGAGCTGTCTTGGGCAAATGGCTACACCTGGGAAAAGTGGAGTGTGAAGCATCTGTCATTGGCAAGAGAGGGACTGATAAAAGGGCTGATTATATCTTGTGTGACCAAGGTTGATTTCAATGCTGGGTGCACTGGATGCTTGGCTGAATGCGCATTGCATTGCATCATAGACATGCTACAGTGGAAAGAGTGAGGAACCTACTCACCCTGAAAGAAAGAGAGAGGGAGAGAGAAAAGGACATAAGGGAGAGAGCTGACCAGCAAGAGGGGATGGAGAGGAATGGATGATTGGGGCGGTAAGATAAAGAAAGCATGAACCCATGAAGGGCCAAACTGGTGGGCCTGCAACTCATGGCAGATCTGAGTTGCCTCCTTCTAAATCGTGATCTTATTACAAAGGGGCTTCCACGTGTTGCTGACCAAGGGAGCTGCCCACAAGGGCAGTGGTCATCACTGACGTAGGGCTGGTTGCATCACTGAAGACAGCATGGTAACATGGCTGGTGCAGTGTACCAGGGAGAGGATGTCGTGTAGAAGTAGAACCACGGGTGAAAACAATACAGACTCCCCATCCATGTCTTCTCTTCCGCTGCGGCGTGGATGAGGATTGTGTGAACTCTGATCATGAAGGACCTAAGGGAAACCCACACCGAGTGACGATGGTTGGATCACTGAGAGGAGAGCTCATTTCCTTCCCTCCAATTGACCTAGGGAGGAGCACAACTAGACTTGCACAGAAGGGGATTCACGCCCCTTCTTTTGGTATCAGAGCTGATGTTAAATCTTGATTTCTACTAGCTAGGGATCTTGACTGGTATTGGATGGTTTGATGGCAGGAAGAGACCACACACTGATTCCTGATGAACCAAGCATTGGAGATGTGCTGAATTGCTTCAGCAGACGCACACCAAATGCACACGTAGACCCTTGTTTGTACTTCTTCAACCCTGCTTGGAGAATAGCGAATGGTGATTTATGTCTTAGAGTGATACATACTGGTGGAAGAACAACCATAGCACTTTGGATAAGAGAGTTAGGAAGGTGGGTGAAGATAAATACCATGGCACGAGAGGTGACATGGGGAGGTAGAGTAGAGATGTTGCGAAATGGACAGTGGGAGTGGTATAGAGGTCAACATTAAGGGAGTTGCGGGAAAATTAGAGTCAGAATTAGGTGTTGAAACAGTTTGAATTTAGACTAGAGAATAGAAGGATGACCAGTCCAACCAGCATAGATGCGCCTTATCATGGTAGGAATAGTGAGGATGTAAATGACTGGCTGGAGAGAATTCAGATGGAGGCAGATGTCAGGGATTTGAATGAGGACAAAACTTTCAAGGTAGCAAGGCTCAACCTGAGAGCCAAGGCTGATGAATGGTACCGTAAACAAAACCCTAGACCAAACAACTGGGTGGACTTCAGGGCAGCAATTTCAGCCAAGTTTGGTATCGTTGACTTGGCAGAAATTAGGCTAAGAATGGATACCATTAAACAGGAGAGTAGACAAAGGGTTCAAACATACTTCGATAGGTTGAACCGGTTATTTATAAGAAGTGGGGCGTCTGATGTGGAACAGAGGCGTAGATTTGCAACAGGTTTGAGACCAGAAATAGCAAGAGTAATGCTGGGCAGGCGCTTCCTTGATGTAGAGGAAGCACTTGACACAGCCATTGAGATTGAAAGGGGCCTGGGAAAGTTAGGGGAAATACCTCTAGAGCCATTGGAAGGAGATGATACAGATGAGTCAGTTGTGTTTGTTAACCCTGTGGACATAAGACTTGATCAGCTGAACACTACCCTATAGAAGTACTTTGATAGGGGACCAGTCATAGGAGAAAGCTCGGGATCTAGAACACCACCTCGTGTTCGCCTTTGTATTGTTTGTCACAAAGAAGGTCACATAGCTGCATATTGTCCTGAAGGAAGAACCCCAGCTAAGTGTGACAAATGTCACCGGTTCGGGCATTCCACGGAAATGTGTGGTGTGAGATGCAACTTTTGCAAGCTACTCGGGCATACGGAGAGTGAGTGCAGTAGAAAACTCGACCAAACTATGATGGGAACTCCGGGAACTAACTTTGTAGACGTGTTCTATGATGATGAGGATGATGTACTCGCAGAGATGACAGATCTGATGTCACGAAATAGTATCAATGAAGTCAGACTTCCAAGGACACGCATACCTGTCCAGAGTCCGATTGTTGAACCTACAGGGTCACCAGAAAGGAATAGTGAGAGCAGTGAACAGCCAAGCAAGACCAAGAGTGAAATCTACCCAAAGAACAATTTCAAGAATGCTATAGAAGGAGGTACGAAATCCAGAATCTTGAACCACTTCTACAAAGGGAGAATATCGTTGTCGCCCATGGACCTGATCATGACTGTGCCCAAATAAGCGAAACCGCGAAAAAAAAAAAAAAAAAAAACTACTCTGCATTGTAGAATTAGAACCGTCCGGGGGGCAAAGCGCGACGCCCGGACGATGCGATTTAAGGGGGTACATTTGAATTTAGGCGGGAAAATTTGAATTTCAAAAACTTGTTGACCATTGATGACCATTGACTCCGATTCTGTCTAATGGCGATATGTTCATTATTCTACATATATCATGCAATGCATACTTGAACCTAAGACCTCCACGTTATAACATTTCTAAGACACTACAAACTAACCAACACACCTATGCTACATCTATATATCACATAGACAATCTATATTTATTTATTTATTTATTTATATTTATATATTTATATATATTTATATTTCCTTCAAGTTCTTTATAAGGGGGTCTCTCTTGTGATGTCTGGGAGTTGCAACCTTCACAACCTTAAGCCCCAGCCCCAACATCGTCGCCGTTGTTGCACCCCCCCACCGCCAGGAGCCCCAAGCAACGTCCTTGTGATGACCTAAGCTGACTACAACACCATTGCGACCCCCTGGCTTCGCAGCGTTGGCCGTCCTAGCGCGGGGTGCCCCCAGCGACGCTTTTGTGAAGTTGAGGGCCGCAAAGCCAAAAAAAAAAAAAAAAAAAAAAAAAAACAATCAAACTCTCATTGCGGTGATGCTGTTCCAACGTCCTGGCGTCGCAGAGGCGCTAGGGCGCCCTCAGTGACGCTTGGGCGCCCTCAGTGACGCTTTTGCGACGCCGAGGTATTGCAACGTCCAATATATATATATTTGGATTTGCAACGCTGGGGCGTCGCAAGAAAAAAAAATCCGTCGCAGCGAGGGTCATCTTTCCCCCTTCGTGTCACCTTGCGATGGCTGGGCGTCGCAATGGTGTCGCAGCGGGGGGCATCGCAAAAAAGTGTCGCACGGCTGACGTCGCAAACCCCCCCATTTGTTGTAATACTGGGTGGCCCCGCTGCGACCCATGATCCGGCCCGGGTGGGTCTGCCGCGAGCATGGGTCTGCCGCCATGTATGGTCTGCCGCGAGGTAGGATGGCCCTAGGTGGCATTGGGGCTGACTGCGGCTGTTTTCTAGGTTAAGAGATTAAAAAAAAATTGGGGTAACAGCAAGCAGCAGGTAATGTGGTGCAAAAAATGAGGCGCCACCGCACTCAATTCCGGTTGACAGGAAATGAGGGTTATGTATGTTGTTTGGAGAACTGATGTTTGTTTGTTCCGATCCTTTGTCAGTCTCAAAAGTGAGTGCGCCACCGCACTCAATTCTTGCAGGTGCCAGATCAGAAAAATGTAGCTGTGGAATGATGGAAAGGCTGTAATTGTGGGAGGTGCAGGGGAGGAAAAGAAAAGGATTGCAGCCTGAGAAGCAGCATGCGCAGCAGCAGCAGGAGGCAGTGACTGAGAAGCCTGTTGAAGAAGACGATCCTTTCTACGAAGAGTGAGCGGCAAAGGTCCTCGTGTACCAAAAGGTCAATTCCGCGCAGGTGATCAAGTATATGCAGGGTACCTGGAGGCAAGATTATGATCCCTCTCTGCCGCCTAATATCAATGCAATCGTTCGACCTGCCCTGACCAGGGATGTGTCCAAGTTGGAGCAAGATTTTAGTCACGGATACATAGAGGGGTCTCCCGTGTTTTACGTGTCATTGTGCGATGCCAGTGGGAAGGAGGTCTTGGTGGACGAGTCAATTGTGAAAAGCTCGGATCCAATATGGCGAGAAGTAAACGAGGAGTTCGAAGCCCAGATTTCGAGGTGATTGTCTACACAGGTGTTCTCCGGGAAGATGTTTCATATCTGGGATGGCAATCACCACTTCATGGCCTGAATGAACGTCATAAACAAATCTTCAGTTGGGATCCCACACCACAGGACTTTGAAGACATTGGGATTCTGCAAAACAATGTCAAATACTGCTCACTCCATCACCAATGCAAACCAGTGCAATGCGTCATCCACCACAAACTTCTGTGAATGGTCTGTTCCATGGAGTAAGTCCATCCTCAAACTATGCAGATCCTTCATCAACTTGTTGTATGAGCGGAAATTGCCAAATTGCATCCATCTGTGTTGTAGGAAGAAAGCTGTCATGCGCTCAAAGTCCTCCTCAGTCAATCGAACAAGTGCTTTCTTCGCACCCCAAAGGTTGGATGTGCCATAGGCATATGTCTGAGGTCTTTAGGCCGTGGGTCATCCATGAGAATCAGCTGCACAAGTAGAGGCGGCGCATTTGGTCGCTTGTGGCTTCAATGGTAACAGCAGAGGCGGCTTCCAGAACATGGTTGGCTTCCTCAATAGAAAACTCCATGGAATAATGAAAGGATACAAATGACCACCGGCGGTCCGCAACAATCCGGTGGAGCTCATTATGCCAATCCAAATGGGGATTAATTTCTCCCACCCTAAGCCGGGGAAGTGTGAGGTCTTCAGCTCCGGGTCGAATTACCGGTGATGACGATCGCCAAACTGCAAAAACCGCCGTGCTATGTGAGAGAAAGCAGTCTACTGGTCAGTCTGGTCCGCAGTCTGTTAGATGACAGGACTTCCCATTGGCATGGGCTGCATGATGGGCTCCTGGAGAGGAGTCTGCAGGATGATAGGCTGCTCGTTGGGAGTCTGCTCCGTTGGAGTCTGCTGGATGACAGGCTGCTGAACGGGAGTCTACTGGATGACGGCCTACTGAATGGGAGTCTGCTGGATGGCAGACTCGGCTGTCCCAGACGCATTCCCCCCCGACGCATCTTGAATATGTAATGCCGCTATAGCAGCAGATGACCCAGGATACTTCAATAATATGTACTCTCGCACGCGGTCCACTTCCGCACGCACTGCAGTCGCTTGTAAATGAGCATCATTGCTAGGTATCCGCCAAGCCGAATGGCCCTACGAATAGAAAACATTCATCCTGGTACACGGCAGAGAACTTGGACGTCAGGAACATGGACGTGGACTCTATATTCACCTCATGCAGCGGACCTGACTCACAGACCAGCAGACTGTAACGTGCGTATGTAGGGTGGAGGCAACTAGTAGACTGTACCAGTGGACTAGACCAGCGGACTGACAAATGGACTCAGTAAGTAATGCAACGATATAAACAGACTAACTGACGAGCGGAGTGAGCCAGCGGACTGAGGAGAGAACGCAGCGGACTGACCAGACTGAATAGGCAACGTGATCCCGATGATGGACTCAAACAGCACAGATAATAGACTGGGCGGTCAGACTGACCATTACCTCCTCAAAGTTGTTCAACCAGTTCTGTTCCGCCTGTCGGATGAATGTGCGTAGCAGACCTAACTGGGCAACTCTGTAGAAATAACGGAAGAAGTCTGGATCCCCAATTGGTGGGCACTCTGGTGGGAAAAGCCCAAAGTCAACGAGGCGCAATGTGCCAGGGCAGACTGACCCTTCAGTGCTCTGTTGAGTTTTTGATTTTGACCCTAAACCGATGGCATGGGTCGCGATATTTGTGTGAGTCTGCTGCCGAGTCTGGTCAGGCAAGTCAATGTCCACTGGACTTGTCACCCCTTCCAGGCCCTGAGTAGATTCACTTTCAGTATCAGTACTGATGGTGTGGGTCTGCCGCCCAGGACGGGGTTCAATCTGTTGCGTGGATTTTGCCCTTGCCTCGCGAGCAGACCTTGCAGCCTTCTCCTTTTTTTCCTCTCCTTTTTTTGGGCCCCATCACTCAGTTTACGTTTTCTGGCAGCGTCCGGCGTCCCTGCACTTGCAAATCCTCCTTGATGGGCCACCAGAATGGAGGCCATACCGTGCGCGCACTTCATCTAATTCCCAAGTGCGGGGGTCAAGCATTGATCCGCGCAAGCGCATTGTGGCCTCTTGACAATCGGACATTCTTTCAGTTGGCCAAGGCTTGAAATCCCGTGGAATCATTGCAATAGTCTCCTTACAACCCGTGTCAACACAATGCCGTTTTAGTTGGATTTTGTCCTTGATAACCTCTTCACAGAAGGGACAGAAGAGCTTGTCCTTCTGCCATTCGAGTTTTTGGGCTTCCGGGCGCGGAGGTCTACAAATGCTTCCATATTTTATGATCAACTCGTCTGGTGAATACCAGTACCTTCGCTCCTTCTTCAGTCTGGTTTGGTGTACAAAATCCACCCAGTCCGCTCCACCCTTTCACAAGCATCCTCCATCGCTGCAGAATGAAACGAAGGTGCAAGGACAATGAGTGACAGATAGAAAGTCCTATGAAAAGACGCACCCTAAGCAAGAGAGGACACAGAATGGAATGGAAACACCGCAACAAGTGAGAACCTCACCGAAGCCGATGAACTTCGAGTTGTTACGAAGGCGAGCGTGTTTGCGACGCTTCGCGGCTCACCGCGACTCTCCACACTGGGGAAGAACGGCCGTCTTTCGTTACAGTGATGGAAACGCAAAGAGGAAACAAAACAGTACAAAACAATGCGAACCAAAGAAAGAAACAGGCGTGAAGAGAATGGAGTCGATCGCACAGGGAACATGAGAAGAAAGTAGAAGTAGAAGGGGGAAAGCGGGCATGGCATTTGCCAACGTGGCGCGATTTCACAGGCGCCCAACTATCGCCGTCATCGCATTGAATACGTCCACCGAACGAACGCATCGTACTAAATTCATCCACGGTCCTCGCAAGTGCAGCAGACTCATTTCCCATCGGGCCGAGAGTCCACCGGACCGCTAGTCCAGCGGACTATTCGCTTTACTGAGGCGAAGCGGGCTTCATTGGAGGCACTTCCCTGCCAGCGGGAATGAAGACAAAAGAGAGTAAGGAGAGAACAGGAGAGTCGGAACACACCCATTGCGAACAGACTAATGCATGCACCGTCCACAGACTGATATCCATAGAGGAGAACTGTCCAGCAGACGGACGTTTCGCCAGACTGGCGGGAGAACAAGCCAAAAGACTAACCGGAGAGAAAATAAGAAGTCAAACAGACTTAGTGCAACAGACTTCCGACACAACATACTGATAAATTCACAAGTGCGACAGACTGATATCCCAACAGACGGACTTCCAGCAGACCGCCTCCAAACTGACTGTTATGCACGCGATAAGGGGAATATCCGGAGCACTGACGGGCCAGCGGACCCACTGTGAACAGACTCGCGACACAACGGACCTCAAACATCCGCGCATTTGCAGATGCAATTGTCTCAGCCTAGTCCGTCTCCTGGCAAATGCGACAATGTACCGATTCTGCACCTACTCCCGTCGTGGCTTAGACATCTGCATTCAGCAGGTGCGTGTGGATGTTTGAGGACCTTACGACTGGATGGTGTTCCGTGACGACTCGAATTGCTTTTTTGTGCTGCCATCCCTTATATAATACCATGTGGATCCATCACAAAGCTGGGTTTCTTCAGATTCTCCACCCTTTTCCACAACTTATGCACGACGGATGCAAGCGCTATACTTGGTCACATAAACAGTCTCATCGTCCAATACGAAATCTGCAATACACGCCCCCATGTGCATACGCTTCCGCCATTTTCGCGCCCATGTTACCCATGGGTTCCTTAACAAACTAAACTTGTGAAGGCTCTCATGAGGGATGCAGTATGAAGGGGCTAAACGTATCATGAAAGATCACAAGCAGAGGACGTTATCGACGACAGATGTCTGTATTTTCCATATTTATGACATAGAACCAAACCATAAAACGAAGGTTCCCGAAAACACAACAAGAAGGCAAAAATAGTGGAAGCATATGCACGATGGTGGCTGTAGTGCCGAGACAGTCCTCTCATGTTCAAGCACACGCTTCATCATCATCATGAACATCGCGCGTAAAAGAGGAACAGTCGCGTGCATGGAAACGCCAACCACAACATCGGACAACAAATAGCCGTCAAAAGAGAGCGGCCGGGATTTGGTGGGAAAATCATTGCTATTTTCGCAGCCCTAAAAATGGAGGGCTCGGATGGGTTATGGGAATGGACGGTGGCGAGCCTGCGCTGTCAGCGGACTGGATGGCAGGGGACTGGCCAGCGGACTGGCGGGCAGACTGGCGGACTGGCGACTACTGGGCAGCAGACTGGCCAGCAGCGGACTGGCAGACTGGAGGGCGGGGGACTCATGGGCGGGGGACTGGCCGCGCGGCGGACGGGGGGGCGGGCGGGGTGCTGGGGAGCCGGGCATCCGTGCGCGGGGCCCACCGGCCACATCGCACGTGCCCATTGAAGACCCTATTATCTTAAAATGAGAGGCGGGCTACAAACCCCCCCTTCTGTTTTTTTTACTTTTATAAAGGATCTGTAAGAACTTTTTTTTTTGGTAAGAACTTACAATGGCATTTGATCAAAAAGTCAATGAAAAATTAATATACGTATTTTATTAGGAAACCGCCAATTCAGGCCCTTGAGGAAGGGGAAAATTAACCCCCTTTCATATAAGCCATTGGGCACATATGAGGGATCGTCATCCCACACATCAACCGGTAAACTAACCATACCCGCAGGACAGAGTAGCATGATCTCAAACCCGAACCACCAGGGTGACATATATCCAACTGAACTATGAGCTGCAGATAATTATTTCTTCGTCTTTGCACAAAGAAAAGAGAATAACAGTTTCTAAAAATAAGATATTCTCCACCCAGAGAGTGCACTATGTGCCACTAGGCGATTCGTGGTTCAAATCCAGCTATGTCCTGTATCTTTGCTTGATCCCAGGCTTTGTTTATATATATATATATATATATTGAACAAATGAACATTGTCATGTTGCCCATAGAAAGAATGTGACATTTTCATCCAACATGTCTCAGTTTTATATGGCGGGTGTGAGTGAGCAAGAGGAAACCGAACATGTACCCTGCCTCAAATTCAATGTTCAACAACGAGGACAAGTTTATCACCAAAAATTGGTGTACAAAAAGGTGCTACAATACCTTTAGAATTTTTTTTCTCCATTCCGGTTCAAGAGACGGGCACCACATAACCAAAACTAGTGTACAAAGAGGTGCTACAATACCTTTAGAACTTTTTGTTCTCCATTCCAGTTCAAGAGACAGGCACCACATAACCAAAACAAGGCATTCTCATCACTTTATATGATCTGATTGTACAGTTTTCTGCCGACACCAATGACAAGCCTGCCCCTGCAACAAGAAATCACACATATACCCTCCCACCACTCACTTACCTAGATTGTTATTCATTGTAGTATTCTCTCTCTTTGCCATCCTTGTAAATGTTTTGCTGTTTATTGAGCAGGTGTAGTGTGAATGCAGGGGGTAAAAATTCAAGTTTTTGTTTGGCATCAGGTTTCGGCACTACTACAAAGGGAGTGCCCTTCGTGCTAATGAAGGGGAGGAATTGTCCATAACTTGAGGTAATTCCATGGAAAGACTATGCTATTGATCTGCCAAGAACAAAATATGGCTAAGTTATGACATGCACCTTTTCATCCCTAGGATGAATGATTTTCATCCATGATGTTGAACCCTAGAAGCAGGATGTGAAATTCGAAGGGGAAGAGTGCGTGTATCTTTTCGCAGCTGCTGCAGTGGTGTTGGCAGCACAAGATATCTGAGAAAGTTCCACCTACGCAAAGGGTATCAGCTTGCTTTTAAGAGAAACGTTAAGAGCTCCTGCTTGGCTTTCTGTGCAAGAAGAAGCGGTGCCGCCTTCTTCGTAAGCAATGATCAAACCTGAGGGATCAGGTTTGTGATAAGGGCGGTGCACCACTGCTGTCGCCATTGTCTTGATGAGCACATTAATGAGGAGATGGAGCGGCTCAGCAGGTGTTGGGGGATGAGAAATGCAGGCTGGTGTGTATAGCGCCTCAGGTTGTCTGTGATCAAATCTTTGTAGCTGCTGTCTGTTTTTGAGCTTTAGGACCAGATCACTTTGTAAGGGAAGAGTGTAAGCATCTTTTCGCAGCTGCTGCAGTGGTGTTGGCAGTACAGCATATCTTAGGAAGTTCCACCTGCGCAAAGGGAATCAGCTTGCCTTAAAGAGCGACGTTAAGGGATCTGGCTTGGCATTCTGTGCAAGAGGAAGCGGTGCCGCCTTCTGGTGTGTATGGCGCTTAAGCTATCTATAATTAAGTTTTGTATCTGCTCTCTGTCTTAAGGGCTGTAGGACCAGATCACTTCATAGGGAAGAAATGCACATGTAGAAGGATAGGGTAGAGGTTGGCAGGCACAAGGATGTGCCAGCAGCTGAAGCAGAGCCGTCATGCCTTAATGAGGACTGGAATCACGATAAGAAGAAACGTCGGAAATGGCTGACGAGGGAGAGGACAAGGTGCCTTCTTGACAGGCAGACCCACCGCTTCAATGAGTATAAGACAGATAAGTTTGAAGAGTGGTCCCCCTTTTTTTGGTGACTTAGAAATCGCTTTGTGAAGTTTGGACTGTCTCTTGTATGTAGTAAGAGACACTGACATGTGAGGAAGAAAAAGAGCTTTGGAAATGGAATGAAGACACTGGACTTCAAATCAGGATGGACTGGAGATGGATGCACCTGCTGTTACATTGTACAGTAGGAAAATGAATGGAAACAGGGTTGATTCGTTGCTGGGACAGAATGGTTGCTGCTGTTGTATTCTTGTTCTTTGTTTCAGCGTCATGAGCTTGTACAAACAATCTAGCCTGGGATGTTGACACATTGCAGTCAATGTGGAACTAGCTTAGTAGGTAGAGGAAACCAGTGAGAGTTAGATAGAACTGTTTGGAAACAACAAGAAGGGATGATGTGGATGGGGCAGAAAAACCAACATCTGTTTGGGTTTGGATCTGATTCTCAGGGTGCTCTCAGCATGTGAACCACTGAGGTTCACAGTTGATGGGAAAAAGAGAGCTGTCAGGGTGTGTAAATTGAGACCTGTAGAAGGGTTGAGAGCTGTCTTGGGCAAATGGCTACACCTGGGAAAAGTGGAGTGTGAAGCATCTGTCATTGGCAAGAGAGGGACTGATAAAAGGGCTGATTATATCTTGTGTGACCAAGGTTGATTTCAATGCTGGGTGCACTGGATGCTTGGCTGAATGCGCATTGCATTGCATCATAGACATGCTACAGTGGAAAGAGTGAGGAACCTACTCACCCTGAAAGAAAGAGAGAGGGAGAGAGAAAAGGACATAAGGGAGAGAGCTGACCAGCAAGAGGGGATGGAGAGGAATGGATGATTGGGGCGGTAAGATAAAGAAAGCATGAACCCATGAAGGGCCAAACTGGTGGGCCTGCAACTCATGGCAGATCTGAGTTGCCTCCTTCTAAATCGTGATCTTATTACAAAGGGGATTCCACGTGTTGCTGACCAAGGGAGCTGCCCACAAGGGCAGTGGTCATCACTGACGTAGGGCTGGTTGCATCACTGAAGACAGCATGGTAACATGGCTGGTGCAGTGTACCAGGGAGAGGATGTCGTGTAGAAGTAGAACCACGGGTGAAAACAATACAGACTCCCCATCCATGTCTTCTCTTCCGCTGCGGCGTGGATGAGGATTGTGTGAACTCTGATCATGAAGGACCTGAGGGAAACCCACACCGAGTGACGATGGTTGGATCACTGAGAGGAGAGCTCCTTTCCTTCCCTCCAATTGACCTAGGGAGGAGCACAACTAGACTTGCACAGAAGGGGATTCACGCCCCTTCTTTTGGTATCAGAGCTGATGTTAAATCTTGATTTCTACTAGCTAGGGATCTTGACTGGTATTGGATGGTTTGATGGCAGGAAGAGACCACACACTGATTCCTGATGAACCAAGCATTGGAGATGTGCTGATTTGCTTCAGCAGACGCACACCAAATGCACACGCAGACCCTTGTTTGTACTTCTTCAACCCTGCTTGGAGAATAGCGAATGGTGATTTATGTCTTAGAGTGATACATACTGGTGGAAGAACAACCATAGCACTTTGGATAAGAGAGTTAGGAAGGTGGGTGAAGATAAATACCATGGCACGAGAGGTGACATGGGGAGGTAGAGTAGAGATGTTGCGAAATGGACAGTGGGAGTGGTATAGAGGTCAACATTAAGGGAGTTGCGGGAAAATTAGAGTCAGAATTAGGTGTTGAAACAGTTTGAACTTTGACTAGAGAATAGAAGGATGACCAGTCCAACCAGCATAGATGCGCCTTATCATGGTAGGAATAGTGAGGATGTAAATGACTGGCTGGAGAGAATTCAGATGGAGGCAGATGTCAGGGATTTGAATGAGGACAAAACTTTCAAGGTAGCAAGGCTCAACCTGAGAGCCAAGGCTGATGAATGGTACCGTAAACAAAACCCTAGACCAAACAACTGGGTGGACTTCAGGGCAGCAATTTCAGCCAAGTTTGGTATCGTTGACTTGGCAGAAATTAGGCTAAGAATGGATACCATTAAACAGGAGAGTAGACAAAGGGTTCAAACATACTTCGATAGGTTGAACCGGTTATTTATAAGAAGTGGGGCGTCTGATTTGGAACAGAGGCGTAGATTTGCAGCAGGTTTGAGACCAGAAATAGCAAGAGTAATGCTGGGCAGGCGCTTCCTTGATGTAGAGGAAGCACTTGACACAGCCATTGAGATTGAAAGGGGCCTGGGAAAGTTAGGGGAAATACCTCTAGAGCCATTGGAAGGAGATGATACAGATGAGTCAGTTGTGTTTGTTAACCCTGTGGACAGAAGACTTGATCAGCTGAACACTACCCTACAGAAGTACTTTGATAGGGGACCAGTCATAGGAGAAAGCTCGGGATCTAGAACACCACCTCGTGTTCGCCTTTGTAATGTTTGTCACAAAGAAGGTCACATAGCTGCATATTGTCCTGAAGGAAGAACCCCAGCTAAGTGTGACAAATGTCACCGGTTCGGGCATTCCACGGAAATGTGTGGTGTGAGATGCAACTTTTGCAAGCTACTCGGGCATACGGAGAGTGAGTGCAGTAGAAAACTCGACCAAACTATGATGGGAACTCCGGGAACTAACTTTGTAGACGTGTTCTATGATGATGAGGATGATGTACTCGCAGAGATGACAGATCTGATGTCACGAAATAGTATCAATGAAGTCAGACTTCCAAGGACACGCATACCTGTCCAGAGTCCGATTGTTGAACCTACAGGGTCACCAGAAAGGAATAGTGAGAGCAGTGAACAGCCAAGCAAGACCAAGAGTGAAATCTACCCAAAGAACAATTTCAAGAATGCTATAGAAGGAGGTACGAAATCCAGAATCTTGAACCACTTCTACAAAGGGAGAATATCGTTGTCGCCCATGGACCTGATCATGACTGTGCCCGGAGAGCTAGACAAATTGAAAGGGCTGGTCAAAGTGGTGGAAAGAGCAATGGTCCAACAAAGGGAGACAACTCACAGTGTAGAAGTTGTGAAGGATGTACCAAGGCCTTTGTACTCAGCACACGCTGAGCCCACGATCTCGTATGCTTATACTGGTAAGGTTAAAGCGCTTCATGTAATGATTACAATGGGAGATTACCAAGTATTAGGCCAGATTGACACTGGTGCCATGCTTTCTGTAATATCAGCTAGTACAGTCAGGGATCTTGGTTTGATGGGATCTGTCATTACTAGTAAGGATGTGAATTACAGAGTAGCCTCAGGTGCTCTTGAGACTGCAATGGGCAGACTTGAGGACATCAAGGTCAAAGTAGGAGAACTGACCAATCGTTTGTCCTTTATGGTGGTGAACACGGATACATATCACATGCTGCTGGGATTAGACTTTCTCAAAAAGTTTGGCGCTGTAGTGGACACCGAAGCTGAAACAATTCGCGTACGCTATGGGCCAGGAAAGGATTTTGCTCACTTCCCTTTGCACACCATCAATTATAATGAGCCTGCAGTTACCAAAACAGCCTACCATAGAGGGGTCGAGAGTAGAATGAGATATGCAAGCAGTACGTCAGCAGGTAATGTCCTAACCCTGACGTCAGATGAACAGTACCTAGGCTTGTGGGAGAAGAAAAGAAAACCAGAGGAAGAATATGAGGACACGGAGGAAGCATCCTCAGGTTCTGACACCTCTAAATCTGATAAAGATGAGGAGATGGGAGGCTCTGAGGAGAGTAAGGAGGTAGAAACAGCACTGAGGGATGTTGAGGAAATAATAGACGATGTCAACCTAGGGGAGGACTTGTTCGAGGACCAAGGGATGTCTGAACTCCTTCAGGAAGAGACCCATAAGAGCATGGCTGCTGCCATAATACAGGAAGCTTACCAGAAAGCTTGGAATGGTGAACTAGGGAACAACAACCTAGAAATAGAGGATGACTTCCATGATTGGAATCAGGTTGTCACACAAGAGGAACGACAGAGAATGGCTAACTCTGTAAGCCAGGTGGAGGGAAAGAATTGGGAACCCAGTCAAGAGGAAGAAATGGAGAGTCGTTGGAGAAGTCTGAAATCCAGACTGCACATCAACCCAGAACTGGCCCCAGAACATAGGATAGAGCTGAGCAAGAGCTGAAAGCAAACCAGGAATGCTTTGCTCTTAGCAAGGCTGACTTGGGATACTGCAGTGAGGTAGAACACACAATTGACACACAAGGTTTTCCCCCTTGCAGAAGTCGTCCCAGCCGCCTATCAGAATGGGAGGAAGACGAGGTCCAAGGACAAATTGAGACTTTGATCTCACAAGGCAAGATGAGAGAGAGTAGTTCAGAATGGTCGTGTCCAGTTACCCTTCCACCAAAAAAGGATGGATCCAAGCGGTTTTGTGGTGATTTTAGGCCAGTAAACCGTTTAACCAGAAGGGACTCTTACCCTATGCCATTAATTCAGGATGTTTTAAACCAGTTGGGGAAAGCCAAGTGGTTTTCTGCGCTGGATTTACAATCTGGTTTTTGGCAGATCAAAATGGACGACCGAGACATAGGCAAAACAGCAGTGATCACAAAGAAGGGATTGTATGAATGGCTAGTCATGCCATTCGGGCTAAAAAATGCCACTGCTACCTTTCAGAGAACAATGAATAGAGTGCTCAAGGAAGAAATCAAAGATTGCGCTAAGGTTTTTGTAGATGACGTCAATATCCATAGCAAGGACTGGGGAGATCACGTGGGACATATAAAGAGAGTATTGAGCAAGGTTAGAAAGGCCAATCTTAGGCTCAATCCGGACAAGTGTTACTTTGCCAACTTACAGTTGGTATTCCTTGGGCATGTGATCTCTGAAGAGGGAACGTGGCCTGATCCAGATAAGATAGCTGCTATTGAAAGGTTTCCCTTGCCCAAAAACCACACTGCTCTCAAAAGCTACTTAGGCATGACAGGGTACTATAGGCCCTATGTCAAAGGATATGCTGGAGTGGCAGTACCCTTGTTCACTCTAACCAAGAAGGATGTGAAGTTTATCTGGAGTGCAGAGGCACAAAACGCCTTTTCTGCCTTACAGGTGAAGTTGGTAACTGCTCCCATCCTGGCAAGACCAGATTTCTCAAGACCGTTCGTCTTGGATGTTGACTGGTCCATCAAAGGAGTAGGGGCAGTCTTGTCACAAAAGGAGTATAAAAAGGAGAGGGTCATTGCATACGCCAGTAAGGTACTATCTGATGCTCAGCGCAAATATCACCCTATGGAAGGTGAATGCTATGCCCTGGTGTGGGGAGTATTACACTTTCGGCAGTACCTGTATGGAACCCCTTTTGTAATCAGGACTGATCACAAACCACTGGAGTGGTTGGCAACGGTAAGTGACGCATATGGACGCAGGGGTAGATGGATCATGATGTTACAAGATTTTGAGTTTAAAATTGTTCACAGAGCAGGTGCTAGGCATGCTAACGTAGATGCACTAAGCAGGTATCCAGTGGGACCAGCTGAGGAAACCGAGGAAATCGAGGTATACTCTACTTCTCTGTACAGTCAGAAAAGAGAAGGGAGAAAGAGGGATGGAGCCTATCTTCTTAAGCTAGCTTGGGATAGGGGTGCCATCAATGCTTCGTTATTTCAATTTAAGGAGGGGAAGGAGGAGTTGAGAGAAGAAGCTCATAGGCAAGTAGGGTATAGCAGTGAAAAAGGGGAGATGATTTGCAAAAGAGAAGAGTACTATGCATGTGTATGGGGCCTTTGGCACTTCAAGAAAATACTGTTGGGAAGTCATTTTTCTTTGGAAACAGATCTAGATCCATATTGGTGGCTATACTCAGAGCACCACATAGGCATAGACTTACTTGGTGACTTTTCATTTGAGTTCGTTCCGGGCATAGTAAGATCTTCCACAGGTGGAATGTTGACCAAGGATCATGGCATATTGAAGGGAGAACTGAAACCAGGCATAATGCCAGATGGAGAAGGAAAGAGGGTGACTTTTGCTGCACAGACTTTTGCTACAAAAAAAAAACAAGGAAAGGGTATTGATCAATCAAGCTCTGTCAATCTGGTGAGGGAGGGTATTTGGAAGGATAAGGGTGCAGGAAGGATAGAGGCTACTGCAATCAGCAACAAGGAAAGGGAGCATCTGATGCCCTCTTGTCCCACCATCCATGTGATTACCCGAGGATCTCGTGCTCGTGATAAGGAGCTAAGCGAGGTACATCCAGCCTGTGAACTTGTGGAAGAGAGATCGAACAATGAAAAGGGAAGCTTGCAAGAGACACCATTCCTTCAACACTTGACAAGCACTCCAACAACAAGAAGAACGCGGGTGACTTCCTCATCAGAATGCCCAGCCAAGGAAAACATGGGGGGTGAGTGTTCCACCAAGACGTTTTGTTCTTCAGACAGTGATGGAACAAGTGGTTCAGAACAAGACACTTCTTCTTGCAACAAGATTGATGAAGGGGACTGGGTACCATGGACCGCACCCACCAAAGCTACTCAGATGTCATTATTACGTGAGGCTGAAAGATGGGGGAAAAGCTCTCTCATCAGCTCTGACCATCATACAGCAGCTGTTAAGGAGGAAAGGCAACCTGATGTGCTTGATGATGTGGAAGTCATGCACCTCTTATGTTTTGGAGAAGTCAATGACTACCTGACAAAAGAGGAGAGCAAGAGAGCCAAGAGGCGGGCAAGGCAGTACTCCTATCTCAAAGGTGAGGTCTACTTTGATGGAAGGGTAGTTCCACCAAGAACTGACAGAGGGGCAATAATCACTGAAGTACATGAAGCCACTGGCCACTTTGGAGTCAGAAGAACACAAGAGGAGATATGCCGACGTTATTTCTGGCATGATAGAACAAAACTCATCAGGCAAGTACTCAAGGGCTGTGGTAAATGTCAGATGGCCAAACAGAACGGAGTGTTGCGCTCAGGTAGCTCAAAACTTCACAGCATTCCAGTAGTGGATCTGTTTTTCAGAGTTGCAATTGACACGGCAGGACCATTACCTATAACCAGCAGGGGCAATCAGTACTTTCTGGTGGCAATCGATCACTTCTCAAAATGGATAGAAGCTGCACCAGTGGCAGATCATACAGCAGCCCTTGCTGCCCGCTTTCTTGAGGAAGAAGTAATTGACAGGTATAGCTGCCCACATACGTTGCTCACTGACAATGGCACAGAGTGGGGAGGTGAGTTTGAAGATACATGCCACGAATACGGTATAAAGAGGGAGCATAGCGCCCCCTACTGGCCTCAGTGTAACGGTATGGTGGAAAGGGTCATTAAGTCTCTCAAACAGAGCATCACCACCCTAGGAGTTGGAAACGACACTGAGTGGGATCAGAATCTCTATAAGGCCCTGTTTGGTTACAGAATGGGTGTCCATGCTTCCACTGGATTCTCACCTTTTCAGGTACTTACTGGTAGAATTCCCAGGCTGGGAATTGACAACAGGTTGCATTTTCTTACAACACCAGTAAATTCTGATGGATCTGTAGCAGAGGTCACACTTATGATGCAGCAGAAAATCCAGCTTCTCACAGAGATGAAGGCAAAGCTACGAAAGAGTGTGAAGAAAGGGCAGCGTCAACAGGCAAGAGATTATGAAAGAAGGCATCAAACAGGGCATACCTACTGCACGTTGATGGAGAACAGCAAGGTAATGATGTTGAGGCCTGGAAAGAGGTCTTCCATGACATCTCCATGGGAGGGACCCTATGACTTTTTGGGATACAAGGATGCAGGAAGCACAACCAAGACTGGAGAAGCTGCACGAAGATGCAGGTTGAGAGATGGAGCAGACAAGGAATGGGTAAGAAGTAGGAGGGATTTAAAACCCTTCATACCACCAATAGGTGTTCAGCCGTTAAAGGTGGTCAGTGAGGACCCTGACACTTAAAAAAAGGAGACACACTACATATGTAGTGTGAATGCAGGGGGTAAAAATTCAAGTTTTTGTTTGGCATCAGGTTTCGGCACTACTACAAAGGGAGTGCCCTTCGTGCTAATGAAGGGGAGGAATTGTCCATAACTTGAGGTAATTCCATGGAAAGACTATGCTATTGATCTGCCAAGAACAAAATATGGCTAAGTTATGACATGCACCTTTTTCATCCCTAGGATGAATGATTTTCATCCATGATGTTGAACCCTAGAAGCAGGATGTGAAATTCGAAGGGGAAGAGTGCGTGTATCTTTTCGCAGCTGCTGCAGTGGTGTTGGCAGCACAGGATATCTGAGAAAGTTCCACCTACGCAAAGGGTATCAGCTTGCTTTTAAGAGAAATGTTAAGAGCTCCTGCTTGGCTTTCTGTGCAAGAAGAAGCGGTGCCGCCTTCTTCGTAAGCAATGATCAAACCTGAGGGATCAGGTTTGTGATAAGGGCGGTGCACCACTGCTGTCGCCATTGTCTTGATGAGCACATTAATGAGGAGATGGAGCGGCTCAGCAGGTGTTGGGGGATGAGAAATGCAGGCTGGTGTGTATAGCGCCTCAGGTTGTCTGTGATCAAATCTTGTAGCTGCTGTCTGTTTTTGAGCTTTAGGACCAGATCACTTTGTAAGGGAATGTAAGCATCTTTTGCAGCTGCTGCAGTGGTGTTGGCAGTACAGCATATCTTAGGAAGTTCACCTGCGCAAAGGGAATCAGCTTGCCTTAAAGAGCGACGTTAAGGGATCTGGCTTGGCATTCTGTGCAAGAGGAAGCGGTGCCGCCTTCTGGTGTGTATGGCGCTTAAGCTATCTATAATTAAGTTTTGTATCTGCTCTCTGTCTTAAGGGCTGTAGGACCAGATCACTTCATAGGGAAGAAATGCACATGTAGAAGGATAGGGTAGAGGTTGGCAGGCACAAGGATGTGCCAGCAGCTGAAGCAGAGCCGTCATGCCTTAATGAGGACTGGAATCACGATAAGAAGAAACGTCGGAAATGGCTGACGAGGGAGAGGACAAGGTGCCTTCTTGACAGGCAGACCCACCGCTTCAATGAGTATAAGACAGATAAGTTTGAAGAGTGGTCCCCCTTTTTTTGGTGACTTAGAAATCGCTTTGTGAAGTTTGGACTGTCTCTTGTATGTAGTAAGAGACACTGACATGTGAGGAAGAAAAAGAGCTTTGGAAATGGAATGAAGACACTGGACTTCAAATCAGGATGGACTGGAGATGGATGCACCTGCTGTTACATTGTACAGTAGGAAAAATGAATGGAAACAGGGTTGATTCGTTGCTGGGACAGAATGGTTGCTGCTGTTGTATTCTTGTTCTTTGTTTCAGCGTCATGAGCTTGTACAAACAATCTAGCCTGGGATGTTGACACATTGCAGTCAATGTGGAACTAGCTTAGTAGGTAGAGGAAACCAGTGAGAGTTAGATAGAACTGTTTGGAAACAACAAGAAGGGATGATGTGGATGGGGCAGAAAAACCAACATCTGTTTGGGTTTGGATCTGATTCTCAGGGTGCTCTCAGCATGTGAACCACTGAGGTTCACAGTTGATGGGAAAAAGAGAGCTGTCAGGGTGTGTAAATTGAGACCTGTAGAAGGGTTGAGAGCTGTCTTGGGCAAATGGCTACACCTGGGAAAAGTGGAGTGTGAAGCATCTGTCATTGGCAAGAGAGGGACTGATAAAAGGGCTGATTATATCTTGTGTGACCAAGGTTGATTTCAATGCTGGGTGCACTGGATGCTTGGCTGAATGCGCATTGCATTGCATCATAGACATGCTACAGTGGAAAGAGTGAGGAACCTACTCACCCTGAAAGAAAGAGAGAGGGAGAGAGAAAAGGACATAAGGGAGAGAGCTGACCAGCAAGAGGGGATGGAGAGGAATGGATGATTGGGGCGGTAAGATAAAGAAAGCATGAACCCATGAAGGGCCAAACTGGTGGGCCTGCAACTCATGGCAGATCTGAGTTGCCTCCTTCCAAATCGTGATCTTATTACAAAGGGGATTCCACGTGTTGCTGACCAAGGGAGCTGCCCACAAGGGCAGTGGTCATCACTGACGTAGGGCTGGTTGCATCACTGAAGACAGCATGGTAACATGGCTGGTGCAGTGTACCAGGGAGAGGATGTCGTGTAGAAGTAGAACCACGGGTGAAAACAATACAGACTCCCCATCCATGTCTTCTCTTCCGCTGCGGCGTGGATGAGGATTGTGTGAACTCTGATCATGAAGGACCTGAGGGAAACCCACACCGAGTGACGATGGTTGGATCACTGAGAGGAGAGCTCCTTTCCTTCCCTCCAATTGACCTAGGGAGGAGCACAACTAGACTTGCACAGAAGGGGATTCACGCCCCTTCTTTTGGTATCAGAGCTGATGTTAAATCTTGATTTCTACTAGCTAGGGATCTTGACTGGTATTGGATGGTTTGATGGCAGGAAGAGACCACACACTGATTCCTGATGAACCAAGCATTGGAGATGTGCTGATTTGCTTCAGCAGACGCACACCAAATGCACACGCAGACCCTTGTTTGTACTTCTTCAACCCTGCTTGGAGAATAGCGAATGGTGATTTATGTCTTAGAGTGATACATACTGGTGGAAGAACAACCATAGCACTTTGGATAAGAGAGTTAGGAAGGTGGGTGAAGATAAATACCATGGCACGAGAGGTGACATGGGGAGGTAGAGTAGAGATGTTGCGAAATGGACAGTGGGAGTGGTATAGAGGTCAACATTAAGGGAGTTGCGGGAAAATTAGAGTCAGAATTAGGTGTTGAAACAGTTTGAACTTTGACTAGAGAATAGAAGGATGACCAGTCCAACCAGCATAGATGCGCCTTATCATGGTAGGAATAGTGAGGATGTAAATGACTGGCTGGAGAGAATTCAGATGGAGGCAGATGTCAGGGATTTGAATGAGGACAAAACTTTCAAGGTAGCAAGGCTCAACCTGAGAGCCAAGGCTGATGAATGGTACCGTAAACAAAACCCTAGACCAAACAACTGGGTGGACTTCAGGGCAGCAATTTCAGCCAAGTTTGGTATCGTTGACTTGGCAGAAATTAGGCTAAGAATGGATACCATTAAACAGGAGAGTAGACAAAGGGTTCAAACATACTTCGATAGGTTGAACCGGTTATTTATAAGAAGTGGGGCGTCTGATTTGGAACAGAGGCGTAGATTTGCAGCAGGTTTGAGACCAGAAATAGCAAGAGTAATGCTGGGCAGGCGCTTCCTTGATGTAGAGGAAGCACTTGACACAGCCATTGAGATTGAAAGGGGCCTGGGAAAGTTAGGGGAAATACCTCTAGAGCCATTGGAAGGAGATGATACAGATGAGTCAGTTGTGTTTGTTAACCCTGTGGACAGAAGACTTGATCAGCTGAACACTACCCTACAGAAGTACTTTGATAGGGGACCAGTCATAGGAGAAAGCTCGGGATCTAGAACACCACCTCGTGTTCGCCTTTGTAATGTTTGTCACAAAGAAGGTCACATAGCTGCATATTGTCCTGAAGGAAGAACCCCAGCTAAGTGTGACAAATGTCACCGGTTCGGGCATTCCACGGAAATGTGTGGTGTGAGATGCAACTTTTGCAAGCTACTCGGGCATACGGAGAGTGAGTGCAGTAGAAAACTCGACCAAACTATGATGGGAACTCCGGGAACTAACTTTGTAGACGTGTTCTATGATGATGAGGATGATGTACTCGCAGAGATGACAGATCTGATGTCACGAAATAGTATCAATGAAGTCAGACTTCCAAGGACACGCATACCTGTCCAGAGTCCGATTGTTGAACCTACAGGGTCACCAGAAAGGAATAGTGAGAGCAGTGAACAGCCAAGCAAGACCAAGAGTGAAATCTACCCAAAGAACAATTTCAAGAATGCTATAGAAGGAGGTACGAAATCCAGAATCTTGAACCACTTCTACAAAGGGAGAATATCGTTGTCGCCCATGGACCTGATCATGACTGTGCCCGGAGAGCTAGACAAATTGAAAGGGCTGGTCAAAGTGGTGGAAAGAGCAATGGTCCAACAAAGGGAGACAACTCACAGTGTAGAAGTTGTGAAGGATGTACCAAGGCCTTTGTACTCAGCACACGCTGAGCCCACGATCTCGTATGCTTATACTGGTAAGGTTAAAGCGCTTCATGTAATGATTACAATGGGAGATTACCAAGTATTAGGCCAGATTGACACTGGTGCCATGCTTTCTGTAATATCAGCTAGTACAGTCAGGGATCTTGGTTTGATGGGATCTGTCATTACTAGTAAGGATGTGAATTACAGAGTAGCCTCAGGTGCTCTTGAGACTGCAATGGGCAGACTTGAGGACATCAAGGTCAAAGTAGGAGAACTGACCAATCGTTTGTCCTTTATGGTGGTGAACACGGATACATATCACATGCTGCTGGGATTAGACTTTCTCAAAAAGTTTGGCGCTGTAGTGGACACCGAAGCTGAAACAATTCGCGTACGCTATGGGCCAGGAAAGGATTTTGCTCACTTCCCTTTGCACACCATCAATTATAATGAGCCTGCAGTTACCAAAACAGCCTACCATAGAGGGGTCGAGAGTAGAATGAGATATGCAAGCAGTACGTCAGCAGGTAATGTCCTAACCCTGACGTCAGATGAACAGTACCTAGGCTTGTGGGAGAAGAAAAGAAAACCAGAGGAAGAATATGAGGACACGGAGGAAGCATCCTCAGGTTCTGACACCTCTAAATCTGATAAAGATGAGGAGATGGGAGGCTCTGAGGAGAGTAAGGAGGTAGAAACAGCACTGAGGGATGTTGAGGAAATAATAGACGATGTCAACCTAGGGGAGGACTTGTTCGAGGACCAAGGGATGTCTGAACTCCTTCAGGAAGAGACCCATAAGAGCATGGCTGCTGCCATAATACAGGAAGCTTACCAGAAAGCTTGGAATGGTGAACTAGGGAACAACAACCTAGAAATAGAGGATGACTTCCATGATTGGAATCAGGTTGTCACACAAGAGGAACGACAGAGAATGGCTAACTCTGTAAGCCAGGTGGAGGGAAAGAATTGGGAACCCAGTCAAGAGGAAGAAATGGAGAGTCGTTGGAGAAGTCTGAAATCCAGACTGCACATCAACCCAGAACTGGCCCCAGAACATAGGATAGAGCTGAGCAAGAGCTGAAAGCAAACCAGGAATGCTTTGCTCTTAGCAAGGCTGACTTGGGATACTGCAGTGAGGTAGAACACACAATTGACACACAAGGTTTTCCCCCTTGCAGAAGTCGTCCCAGCCGCCTATCAGAATGGGAGGAAGACGAGGTCCAAGGACAAATTGAGACTTTGATCTCACAAGGCAAGATGAGAGAGAGTAGTTCAGAATGGTCGTGTCCAGTTACCCTTCCACCAAAAAAGGATGGATCCAAGCGGTTTTGTGGTGATTTTAGGCCAGTAAACCGTTTACCAGAAGGGACTCTTACCCTATGCCATTAATTCAGGATGTTTTAAACCAGTTGGGGAAAGCCAAGTGGTTTTCTGCGCTGGATTTACAATCTGGTTTTTGGCAGATCAAAATGGACGACCGAGACATAGGCAAAACAGCAGTGATCACAAAGAAGGGATTGTATGAATGGCTAGTCATGCCATTCGGGCTAAAAAATGCCACTGCTACCTTTCAGAGAACAATGAATAGAGTGCTCAAGGAAGAAATCAAAGATTGCGCTAAGGTTTTTGTAGATGACGTCAATATCCATAGCAAGGACTGGGGAGATCACGTGGGACATATAAAGAGAGTATTGAGCAAGGTTAGAAAGGCCAATCTTAGGCTCAATCCGGACAAGTGTTACTTTGCCAACTTACAGTTGGTATTCCTTGGGCATGTGATCTCTGAAGAGGGAACGTGGCCTGATCCAGATAAGATAGCTGCTATTGAAAGGTTTCCCTTGCCCAAAAACCACACTGCTCTCAAAAGCTACTTAGGCATGACAGGGTACTATAGGCCCTATGTCAAAGGATATGCTGGAGTGGCAGTACCCTTGTTCACTCTAACCAAGAAGGATGTGAAGTTTATCTGGAGTGCAGAGGCACAAAACGCCTTTTCTGCCTTACAGGTGAAGTTGGTAACTGCTCCCATCCTGGCAAGACCAGATTTCTCAAGACCGTTCGTCTTGGATGTTGACTGGTCCATCAAAGGAGTAGGGGCAGTCTTGTCACAAAAGGAGTATAAAAAGGAGAGGGTCATTGCATACGCCAGTAAGGTACTATCTGATGCTCAGCGCAAATATCACCCTATGGAAGGTGAATGCTATGCCCTGGTGTGGGGAGTATTACACTTTCGGCAGTACCTGTATGGAACCCCTTTTGTAATCAGGACTGATCACAAACCACTGGAGTGGTTGGCAACGGTAAGTGACGCATATGGACGCAGGGGTAGATGGATCATGATGTTACAAGATTTTGAGTTTAAAATTGTTCACAGAGCAGGTGCTAGGCATGCTAACGTAGATGCACTAAGCAGGTATCCAGTGGGACCAGCTGAGGAAACCGAGGAAATCGAGGTATACTCTACTTCTCTGTACAGTCAGAAAAGAGAAGGGAGAAAGAGGGATGGAGCCTATCTTCTTAAGCTAGCTTGGGATAGGGGTGCCATCAATGCTTCGTTATTTCAATTTAAGGAGGGGAAGGAGGAGTTGAGAGAAGAAGCTCATAGGCAAGTAGGGTATAGCAGTGAAAAAGGGGAGATGATTTGCAAAAGAGAAGAGTACTATGCATGTGTATGGGGCCTTTGGCACTTCAAGAAAATACTGTTGGGAAGTCATTTTTCTTTGGAAACAGATCTAGATCCATATTGGTGGCTATACTCAGAGCACCACATAGGCATAGACTTACTTGGTGACTTTTCATTTGAGTTCGTTCCGGGCATAGTAAGATCTTCCACAGGTGGAATGTTGACCAAGGATCATGGCATATTGAAGGGAGAACTGAAACCAGGCATAATGCCAGATGGAGAAGGAAAGAGGGTGACTTTTGCTGCACAGACTTTTGCTACAAAAAAAAAACAAGGAAAGGGTATTGATCAATCAAGCTCTGTCAATCTGGTGAGGGAGGGTATTTGGAAGGATAAGGGTGCAGGAAGGATAGAGGCTACTGCAATCAGCAACAAGGAAAGGGAGCATCTGATGCCCTCTTGTCCCACCATCCATGTGATTACCCGAGGATCTCGTGCTCGTGATAAGGAGCTAAGCGAGGTACATCCAGCCTGTGAACTTGTGGAAGAGAGATCGAACAATGAAAAGGGAAGCTTGCAAGAGACACCATTCCTTCAACACTTGACAAGCACTCCAACAACAAGAAGAACGCGGGTGACTTCCTCATCAGAATGCCCAGCCAAGGAAAACATGGGGGGTGAGTGTTCCACCAAGACGTTTTGTTCTTCAGACAGTGATGGAACAAGTGGTTCAGAACAAGACACTTCTTCTTGCAACAAGATTGATGAAGGGGACTGGGTACCATGGACCGCACCCACCAAAGCTACTCAGATGTCATTATTACGTGAGGCTGAAAGATGGGGGAAAAGCTCTCTCATCAGCTCTGACCATCATACAGCAGCTGTTAAGGAGGAAAGGCAACCTGATGTGCTTGATGATGTGGAAGTCATGCACCTCTTATGTTTTGGAGAAGTCAATGACTACCTGACAAAAGAGGAGAGCAAGAGAGCCAAGAGGCGGGCAAGGCAGTACTCCTATCTCAAAGGTGAGGTCTACTTTGATGGAAGGGTAGTTCCACCAAGAACTGACAGAGGGGCAATAATCACTGAAGTACATGAAGCCACTGGCCACTTTGGAGTCAGAAGAACACAAGAGGAGATATGCCGACGTTATTTCTGGCATGATAGAACAAAACTCATCAGGCAAGTACTCAAGGGCTGTGGTAAATGTCAGATGGCCAAACAGAACGGAGTGTTGCGCTCAGGTAGCTCAAAACTTCACAGCATTCCAGTAGTGGATCTGTTTTTCAGAGTTGCAATTGACACGGCAGGACCATTACCTATAACCAGCAGGGGCAATCAGTACTTTCTGGTGGCAATCGATCACTTCTCAAAATGGATAGAAGCTGCACCAGTGGCAGATCATACAGCAGCCCTTGCTGCCCGCTTTCTTGAGGAAGAAGTAATTGACAGGTATAGCTGCCCACATACGTTGCTCACTGACAATGGCACAGAGTGGGGAGGTGAGTTTGAAGATACATGCCACGAATACGGTATAAAGAGGGAGCATAGCGCCCCCTACTGGCCTCAGTGTAACGGTATGGTGGAAAGGGTCATTAAGTCTCTCAAACAGAGCATCACCACCCTAGGAGTTGGAAACGACACTGAGTGGGATCAGAATCTCTATAAGGCCCTGTTTGGTTACAGAATGGGTGTCCATGCTTCCACTGGATTCTCACCTTTTCAGGTACTTACTGGTAGAATTCCCAGGCTGGGAATTGACAACAGGTTGCATTTTCTTACAACACCAGTAAATTCTGATGGATCTGTAGCAGAGGTCACACTTATGATGCAGCAGAAAATCCAGCTTCTCACAGAGATGAAGGCAAAGCTACGAAAGAGTGTGAAGAAAGGGCAGCGTCAACAGGCAAGAGATTATGAAAGAAGGCATCAAACAGGGCATACCTACTGCACGTTGATGGAGAACAGCAAGGTAATGATGTTGAGGCCTGGAAAGAGGTCTTCCATGACATCTCCATGGGAGGGACCCTATGACTTTTTGGGATACAAGGATGCAGGAAGCACAACCAAGACTGGAGAAGCTGCACGAAGATGCAGGTTGAGAGATGGAGCAGACAAGGAATGGGTAAGAAGTAGGAGGGATTTAAAACCCTTCATACCACCAATAGGTGTTCAGCCGTTAAAGGTGGTCAGTGAGGACCCTGACACTTAAAAAAAGGAGACACACTACATATGTAGTGTGAATGCAGGGGGTAAAAATTCAAGTTTTTGTTTGGCATCAGGTTTCGGCACTACTACAAAGGGAGTGCCCTTCGTGCTAATGAAGGGGAGGAATTGTCCATAACTTGAGGTAATTCCATGGAAAGACTATGCTATTGATCTGCCAAGAACAAAATATGGCTAAGTTATGACATGCACCTTTTTCATCCCTAGGATGAATGATTTTCATCCATGATGTTGAACCCTAGAAGCAGGATGTGAAATTCGAAGGGGAAGAGTGCGTGTATCTTTTCGCAGCTGCTGCAGTGGTGTTGGCAGCACAGATATCTGAGAAAGTTCCACCTACGCAAAGGGTATCAGCTTGCTTTTAAGAAAAACGTTAAGAGCTCCTGCTTGGCTTTCTGTGCAAGAAGAAGCGGTGCCGCCTTCTTCGTAAGCAATGATCAAACCTGAGGGATCAGGTTTGTGATAAGGGCGGTGCACCACTGCTGTCGCCATTGTCTTGATGAGCACATTAATGAGGAGATGGAGCGGCTCAGCAGGTGTTGGGGGATGAGAAATGCAGGCTGGTGTGTATAGCGCCTCAGGTTGTCTGTGATCAAATCTTTGTAGCTGCTGTCTATTTTTGAGCTTTAGGACCAGATCACTTTGTAAGGGAAGAGTGTAAGCATCTTTTCGCAGCTGCTGCAGTGGTGTTGGCAGTACAGCATATCTTAGGAAGTTCCACCTGCGCAAAGGGAATCAGCTTGCCTTAAAGAGCGACGTTAAGGGATCTGGCTTGGCATTCTGTGCAAGAGGAAGCGGTGCCACCTTCTGGTGTGTATGGCGCTTAAGCTATCTATAATTAAGTTTTGTATCTGCTCTCTGTCTTAAGGGCTGTAGGACCAGATCACTTCATAGGGAAGAAATGCACATGTAGAAGGATAGGGTAGAGGTTGGCAGGCACAAGGATGTGCCAGCAGCTGAAGCAGAGCCGTCATGCCTTAATGAGGACTGGAATCACGATAAGAAGAAACGTCGGAAATGGCTGACGAGGGAGAGGACAAGGTGCCTTCTTGACAGGCAGACCCACCGCTTCAATGAGTATAAGACAGATAAGTTTGAAGAGTGGTCCCCCTTTTTTTGGTGACTTAGAAATCGCTTTGTGAAGTTTGGACTGTCTCTTGTATGTAGTAAGAGACACTGACATGTGAGGAAGAAAAAGAGCTTTGGAAATGGAATGAAGACACTGGACTTCAAATCAGGATGGACTGGAGATGGATGCACCTGCTGTTACATTGTACAGTAGGAAAAATGAATGGAAACAGGGTTGATTCGTTGCTGGGACAGAATGGTTGCTGCTGTTGTATTCTTGTTCTTTGTTTCAGCGTCATGAGCTTGTACAAACAATCTAGCCTGGGATGTTGACACATTGCAGTCAATGTGGAACTAGCTTAGTAGGTAGAGGAAACCAGTGAGAGTTAGATAGAACTGTTTGGAAACAACAAGAAGGGATGATGTGGATGGGGCAGAAAAACCAACATCTGTTTGGGTTTGGATCTGATTCTCAGGGTGCTCTCAGCATGTGAACCACTGAGGTTCACAGTTGATGGGAAAAAGAGAGCTGTCAGGGTGTGTAAATTGAGACCTGTAGAAGGGTGGAGAGCTGTCTTGGGCAAATGGCTACACCTGGGAAAAGTGGAGTGTGAAGCATCTGTCATTGGCAAGAGAGGGACTGATAAAAGGGCTGATTATATCTTGTGTGACCAAGGTTGATTTCAATGCTGGGTGCACTGGATGCTTGGCTGAATGCGCATTGCATTGCATCATAGACATGCTACAGTGGAAAGAGTGAGGAACCTACTCACCCTGAAAGAAAGAGAGAGGGAGAGAGAAAAGGACATAAGGGAGAGAGCTGACCAGCAAGAGGGGATGGAGAGGAATGGATGATTGGGGCGGTAAGATAAAGAAAGCATGAACCCATGAAGGGCCAAACTGGTGGGCCTGCAACTCATGGCAGATCTGAGTTGCCTCCTTCTAAATCGTGATCTTATTACAAAGGGGCTTCCACGTGTTGCTGACCAAGGGAGCTGCCCACAAGGGCAGTGGTCATCACTGACGTAGGGCTGGTTGCATCACTGAAGACAACATGGTAACATGGCTGGTGCAGTGTACCAGGGAGAGGATGTCGTGTAGAAGTAGAACCACGGGTGAAAACAATACAGACTCCCCCATCCATGTCTTCTCTTCCGCTGCGGCGTGGATGAGGATTGTGTGAACTCTGATCATGAAGGACCTGAGGGAAACCCACACCGAGTGACGATGGTTGGATCACTGAGAGGAGAGCTCCTTTCCTTCCCTCCAATTGACCTGGGGAGGAGCACAACTAGACTTGCACAGAAGGGGATTCACGCCCCTTCTTTTCACACTACACAGGGTTCTCTTCATTACTATCTGATGCATGTCATCCACGACAATCAGATCTCCCACTATCTGACCGCAAATCTGAAGATGAATTTTGCCTAAGGAATCAGCCTTATTGGTCCCCTTTCATAACTTGGGGTGCCTAATTCCAGCTTTTGACGATGTAACATGGACTTCTTTGCTCTTTTCTTCTAAGGTTGTAGGGCTCGCCCTTTGGCATAGATGGGCCCAAGGCAATATTCAAATAAATGGCATCTGCTACAATCCCGTGCAGCTTCTTCTTGTATCTATATTTAGCTATATTTTTTGATACTTTCAGCCTGCCTGGGAGAGCAATAAATCCATCAGCCTCACGGGCCATTTAAGCTTTGCGCTGATGCATGTCATCCACGACAATCTGATCTCCCACTATCCGACCGCAAATCTGAAGATGAATTTTGTTTAAGGAATCAGCCTTATTGGTCCCCTTTCATAACTTGGGGTGTGTATGGAGAGAGCAGTAAGTACAAGTAAAATTCCTACAGAGGTGGGAGGCAATTGGGGTGTAGAAGGCTATGGGATGGGGCAATTTCCCCAGCATATAGTAGGATATGTCACATTCAAATGTATTATTGTGGGTTGTGTAGAGAAGTAGAGTATTGATGTTCGAAAAATATGAACAACGTTGTAATGCCACCACTTCCATCTCAGGTAACCAGTAGACCGGAATAATATGTGTAAGGGTAGAATATAATGTCGGGCACCAGTCATGTGGTAAATGACATATAGGTATGTTCAACTTATTCAATTGTCCAAGGTGTGCGGACCGTCGATATTCCAAAAGCTTGTAGGAACCGAGTTGGTCATTGCCAGTTCGAAAGGAAAAACTGGAGAGCTGTATTTTGATTTGTGCTTAATCAACTGTTCAAGGGTGTGTTGACGATATTCTAGCAGCTCGATCAAGAGCTTGTAGGAACCGAGGTGGTCATTGCAAGTTCGAAATGAAAAACTGGAGGGTTGTCTATCAAACGAGGAATGCTAGATCGTGAGCTTGTGAGCCCAGCAAGGCTCACGTCACGTCATGTGTTAATTTTGAACATACATGACGTATTTCCGTGGGAGGTTCCTATTTTTGCGGAATGAATTTCTTTTTTTAGTCATTGCAGACTTCACCTTTATTATACATCCCACCCCTGAAGTTTGAAATGTTGGCAAGGAGCTGATGACTTGGTCTTTGTGGCACGACAGAATAGGAAAAATGGACGTCCGTAGGTGCAGTAAGGGTTTAATGACATCTTCTGGATTGTTACTCTCAAGTTACTCTTCTAAAGCAAAACGACCTTGCATCATTTTTTCCCTGACAAAGCAAACAAACGTTGCAGTATAGGTCATTATGGTTCATCCCACTCATATGTAGCTGCATTTGCTTGCTTTGCCAGGAAAGAAGTTTGTTTGCAGACCCTATACTTCATCGTGCCTTAGGCTTCCTTTGGCATTTGGGTACATGTCGTGAACGATCATCAGTTTTTGGAGGTTTTTATTTTTATTTTATTTTTTTTCGCATTTGACATTTGGGTAGATGTCGAGATCATCATACGATCATCACTTTTCCGAGTTTTGTTTTTGTTTTTTTTTTGTTTGCATTTGGCATTTGGGTACATGTCGTGATCATCGTCAACGATCATCAGTTTTTTTGAGATTTTTTTTTATTTGTTTTTGTTTGCAGTTGGCATGTGGGTACATGTCATGATGATCGTCGACGATCATCATTTCTGCTCTGATTTTTGTTTTTGTTTTTTGCAGTTGACATTTGGGTAGATGTCGTGATGATCGTCAACGATTAACGTCACTTCTGCTCTGATTTCTGAGTTTTTTTTATAAAAAATAAAAAATATTTTTTTTTGGGTGGATGTAGTGATGATCGTTGACGACCATCACTCCATATAAGTATGACACACTGATACATTTGAGTAAGCGCCTCACTGGACATTTGTACCTCTGATTGATTGCAAGCATTTTTATAGGAATTCAAGTGAAGGCGGTCTACATTTCAAATCTATCGTGTTGGTCTCTCCTCTTTTTCTACAACCATGTCAACCATGTTACATGGTAACCATGTTTTTCCACGATAATTTTTCCATGGCAATAGGTCCTCTATCTGCCATCCTCGCCTATAGGGCCTACTTTTCCACAAGCTTTCGTTGCGCTCACGCTTCGGAAAACGTGACCTCAGCTCACGCTTCTAGGCTAAAGCGTGAGCTCAGCTCCCAGGCTCATGGGGCTGGGCTCACATTGTAGCTACGCTGTTTATCAAACCAAATCTCGATGAATTATCACATGATAGAATAATTATGGGGCCTACATACCTTATGGGGCGTGAGGGCCTTCAAGAAAACCTTGCCCTGCAAATTGGGCGAAGGACAAAATACCCCCTAGGAAAAAACCCCAATTGCTACATGTGGTGCAGAAGATTATTATGAAAATCGAACTATTCTAGAGAAAGCTACTGTAAACACAAAACAGTTGCAGCAGATGCTTGAAAAAGCCCGGCTTCACTCAATTGCAACCTCCTCCACATGGTTGTGACGTCCACGAATGGGGGTGATTATCGCTTGTCTATTCTCAGTGTTCAAACATGTGAGATCAAAATTTATGGTGCAGGGAACCAGCAAAGAGACATAAACAGAATTGGGCAAATGAGGGGTAAAGTCACGTTGATGCAACAATACATATTGACGTCCTGACAAAATATATTCAGTGATCAAATAAGGACCGTCAATACGAGAACGACTTGCTTACCTGACTGCAAACGAACACAAACAGATTGACCAATGCGAAAAGATTCAGAGAATACTACCCGCCGGTTATAATTTTTAGGCTAGGAAGCCTAAGCCAAAACAATGTTAGACTTGGCAGTTTCCCTCAACATGCACTGCCGTGCATGCAAATCAAGCAAGAATTGTTCACAATTTTCAGGCTCGGTGGCTGAAACCTGCAACCAGGAGATGTGCAAGGGAGACCTGCATTTTCTGCCATATAACAATTTAAAGGGAGAAATCTTGGTACTGGCGTGAATAGAAGTCATATATGCACACAATATGATGGGAATAACTATATGTCATTCATCAATTAATGTCTCATTCTTTTCGAGCATTTGACACATAGTTTTGTTAAATCTCTCCGTCAAGCCATTGTACTGTGGGTTACAGGGTGCCGTCATAACATGCTTCGTGTTCAAGTTAAAACAGATAACTTCCATCAATTGGTTGCAGAATTCATTACCTTGATCCGTGAGGATCTGGAGAGGGCAACCATGTCGTAGGATCACCTTATCAAAGAAAAATTGGATCACATCATCACTATCCTTAGCAACCAGTGGCCGGATTTTCACCCATTTCGTCAGGTAGTCCATAGCTACAACAAGGTAAGCATGGCCCTTAGATGTGGATTTCAAAGGTCCAACAATATCTAAGCCTACCCGTGCGAAAGGCTCAGTCACAGGGATAAGTTGTCATGGCAATGGGGCTTCGGTGCGAGGCAGGATGGTCTTAGCACGACAGGGTCATTTTCCAATGAAAAATGAAACGTCTTTGACTAACCATTTCCAATGATACTGTTCTTGCAACCTCTTGACAGTCTTTGTCACCCCAAGATGACCAGCAAACGAGGAAGCATGGTATAATTCAAGCAAGCCACGCACATCGGACCTAGGAGGAACTTCATTTATATATATATATATATAGATGTATTTTCAACGACCCAAAATACTTGAAATTCCATATCTCCCACATCGCAGGTCCAAAAAATTATAAAACCAAGTCGGTGTTGGGGCCCCACGGTACGAAGCACCCGGGTTGGGGCTCCACAGTTCGGGACATCTCAACATGACAAAACAAACAAACAAACAAATGTCTCGCTTCAAACAAACAAATAAACAACCTTGCTTCATATATTGAAAAATCCAATTTATTTTTCCATGAAATTATTGAATAGTATCATTGTTCCAACTTCCAACAAAGCCCATTTTGCTATTTTTGCAATCTCCCCTGTTGAGGCTTCATATATTGATATATCCACTTTGCTATTTTTCGCGAGTTTACAGCATCTAAAAGCACTTAAAATTCCAAATCTCCCACATGATGGGCCAATCATAGTTCCAGGAAAGCCCACTTTGCTAATTTTTCACAAATTTTCAGCGACCCAAATGACTTGAAATTCGAGATCTCCCACACCGCGGGTCCAAAAATCTTGAGACCAAGCCGGTGCACCCCTCCTCATCGAGGGCTCTCTAACGGCACCGGGACTGGGCCCCGCGGTTTGGGAGATCTCAACGACGCTATAAACAAAACAAAACAAAACAAGGCTTGACATACACTTAGGCCTTGCCATCTACATAGATAAAACATAAATTTATAACTTGTAGATATTATACCTATATAAACTTACGGCTCTCATTTTTAAATAATTGGGAGTTTAAGGCTCACGTGTGAGCCAGGCAGCGGGCCCCATGCACGGATGTTGGGCGCCCCCACGACTATCCGACGGGTCTGGGTTTGCTCAGGTTGGGTCTGTTCAGGGTCTGCTGGCAGGTCGGGTCTGCTCGCGGGGCTGAATGGTCTGCTCGTCGCGCCGCAGCCCGCCCACAGGACTCAGTTCTGGGAGCCCTCCATTCTGTCGGCCTACTTCTGTTTTGACTTCATTGGGGTCTTCACGTCTGTCCAAAAAGATTGTCGATCACACCTCAGAACTGTGTGCACCACCTCAGTCAATAGCAACTCAATGATTCCATGGTGCTCAGAAATTGAGTGCGGTGGCGCACTCAGTTCTGGGTGACCACTCCACTATCTCTTGGACCTAAACTGTGAACATCACCTTCCTCTTTCCCTAATGCCCAAGCGATCGCCTAGCATCCATTAGAAATGAGTGCGCCATCGCACTCAGTTTCCCCGTGTCCCTCTCAGGCTTCCATTGCAGATCTTGTTGCCTCTAAGACTTACGTATTCACCTCGGCCCACAATGGAAGTGATAGAGATCCCCTCAAAACTGAGTGCGGTGCCGCACCCAATTTTCAGGGGATCTCTCGTATCCTGTCTATGCACTTGGTATGACAGTCAAGCAAGATTCATGCAGATTGGGAGAAGGATCACCTTGGGTTTCATGACACCACTCACTACAGGAAAACGGGGGGGTTTCGACATCGCGGCGTCGTAAAACAGCCCTTTTCGGGCAGGGGGGAAAACCCAAATTTGCGACGCCCGGGCATCGCAAGGGCGTCGCCAAAAAAACGTCGCAAATTTGGTCGCAAATTTGCGAAACCGCGATTTGCGACGCACGGGCGTCGGATAAATTAAAAAAAAAATTAAAATTAAAACCCTACTCTGCAATGCAAAATTAGCACCGTCCGGGACTTTGCGACCCCCGGACGTCACAATTTCAGGGCATTTGAATTTAGGCGGGAAAATTTGAATTTCAAAAACTTGTTGACCATTGACTCCGGCGTTGATCATTGACTCCAGTTCTGTTTAATGACGATATGTTCATTGTTCTACATATATCATGCAATGCATACTTGAACCTAAGACCTCCACGTTATAACATTTCTAAGACACTACAAACTAACCAACACACCTACGCTACATCTATGTATAACAAAAGCAATCTAAATATATATATATACACATATAAAGAATTCCGTCAAGAGCCTTCAAGTTTCTTCTAAGGGGATCTCTCTTGTGACGCCGGGGAGTTGCAACCTCCATAGCCTTAGTGCCCAGCCCCAGCCCCAGCCCCAGCATCGTCGCCGTTGTTGCACCCCCCAACTGCCAGGCGCCCCAAGCGACGTCCTTATGATGACCTAAGCTGACCACAACACCATTGCGACCCCCTGTGGCGACGCCGTTGCGACCCCCTGGCGTCGCAACGTTGGGCGTCCCAGCGCGGGGCGCCCCTAGCGACGTTTTTGTGAAGTTGAGGGCCGCAAAGCCCAAAAAAAAAAAAAAACTCCCACTATGGTGATGATGTTGCGATGCCCTGGCGCCGCAAAGGCGCTGGGGTGCCCTTAGTGACGCTTTTGCGACGCCGAGGAGTTGCAACGTCCAAATTATTATTTTTATTATTTTTATTATTTTTATTAATTAATTAATTTATTTTTTGGATTTCCGATGCCGGGGCATCGCAAGAAAAAAAAATCCGTCGCAACGATGGCCCTCTTTCCCCCTTCATGCCACCTTACGACGGCTGGGCGTCGTAATGGTGTCGCAGCGGGGGATTGTGACGCCAGGGCGTCGCAAAAAAGAGTCGCGGGCTCGGTTGGCGTCGCAACCCCCCCCCCCCCATTTGCTGTAGTGACTTCCCGATGCCTCTTTTTGCTGCGTCCTCACCGCTTTCTTTGGTGTCGCTTCTTTCTCACCGACGGTGGTGTCGTTGTCCATGTCATGCACAATGGTCTCCGGGGCAGTCTCCTTCCCTTCCCTTCTTCCCTCCATTTGAGGTTGGACCTCCTTTGTCATCTGTTGTGAATCCTGGGTGGACGTATCCTGTGCAACCTGCTCATCAGCGTTTTGCAGATTGCGCAACTTTCTCATTCTGACTCGCGCGTTTTTCCTCTCTTTCGCACTCATGAAGTAAAAGGACTGTCTTCCACGTCTTCTTCCTATGTCTTCTCTCTCACTCCCGCAGCTCTCCAACTTGACTAACAACAATAGAGAAAGTAAGGAACCCTCTTAAGCCGTCAATTATGCATGTGGTTAAAGACGTGCGTGTCTACCTTCTAACCCCCCAAATGGATCGCTCTCAGTGGCTGCGGTTTATTGGGCGCCCCTATTGCCATCAATAAGGTCGTTTTCTTCAAATGTGGATGTTTGGTGATTTGGATGAAATATTGCGCACATGAGACATGTCATCGCCCTATCATACACGGATTTTGCCTTCTTCGAAAAGAAAACATACATAACATCAAGAACGCCATGTCCGCGTTCATCCGACGTCGGATATTTCCCGGGTTCGGCACTCAATGCACTGTCCGGATTCACGTTGTGGAACGCCGTAAAACGCACATTGGATTGCCATATCCAAGACGGCGCCGTCTTTTCCCGGTGGTGTGACACTGACAAAATAAACACTTTTGTTCTCTTCTCCATCAATTTAGCAACTGCCCAACTGTTCTGGCGGTGTGGTTCAATACCCTTAACCGTTATTGGTTGATGTGTGGGGCCAATTGTACAACTGCCTCTTGCCTTAGCAAACACTTTTGGGATGTGGCAATCGCCTCCGGAAGGTTTTTACTTGTCCATGTCGCACAGTTGTATTGGTACTCACCATCGTATCTTCACCACATGGCTTCTCCTAATGACGTGGCCTTCGCCGAGTTTCAGTATACTGAAGAACCTTGCCCTTTCAGTGCCGCGGTTGAAGATGATGGTTTTGCTGTGGTGGAGGAGCATGTTCTGGCAGCAAGGTTCAAAGCTTGACATTGGCTGTGTTTTTGTCGAAAACGAGAAAGAGATTTATGACTTGGAGGGAAACGTTGAAAGAACGTTGTTCCAGAAACCGCATGTTGCACAGAAACACAAGGAATGGAGAGTTCTTCCTGGAAAATATCGTGTGTTCCGAAGTGAAAAGAGACAATCCGGTGGCTCCATTGTGACTCCTGGGACAGCTGCCTCTGTCGTTCAAGGAAAGCGGCATGTGACTGTGAAGCAGGTGGACACCACTTCAACGACTTTTGTCACACTGTCGGATTCCTCGGATGATGAATTTGCGGAAATACTGGCTCCATGAACCGTCTTCCTGAAGGGGACGTCGATGGTCAGGAAATCGTTAGCGTCATCCCACATCTTAAAGCATTATCAGGAAAACCAGGATCCAAAAACGAGATCGCGGGGATACTGTGGGATTCATTCACAACAAAAAGGGTTCCATTCCTTCCACCTTCCTTCGACGGTGACATCATCTTTGAACTGAATCCACCAACTTGTGTTGGGGGTCTCACATGTCTCTTGCAAGGAATGGATAAAAAGCATGACGGGCATCCATGGTGCAGAACCAAAACGTCCAATATCCACAACAATGTAAACTTGAAATTCAGAAGGAGCGTTTGTGTAGAGATGTGTGAATGGAAGTTGCCTGCGTTTCATGAAAAGCGGTGCTAAAAATGAGAGTGAGTGGGAAGAACTCTTTGACAATCCTTTTATCCCAGGCTGTGCCCCACCATCTGCCTGTACATTTGTTTGTAAGTTCTGCAAGGTGGCCCCCTCCTGCATTGCACATTGTCATGCTCGCATGTACTACGTTACTCACCGTTGCAAAACCATGACTCGAGCCTACATTCATTTTGGGACTCACGACCATCCTGTGTCTCACGGCGATTGTAGAGATAGTGTGGAGTTGGCACGTGGGCTTGTCGCGGAGGAGTTCGCAAAGTCCCCTTCAGCCAAACCATCTGCCATAGCGCTGACTGCCAACAAAAGTTTCCTGGAGAGGCACATTCTGGGGCAAGGAACTGAATCCAGCTCAAGACTTGAGGGGGCATCTTTGGATGCAGTGATGGATCACCTCTCCGTGTTGAGCTCCCCCAATATTAGGAATTAGGTGAATGCATTGAGAGTGCGCGGTGGAAACACAGGGTCCATCGACGGCATTATGGAGCTCAAGCGAATAAGTCAATATGACTTTATCCAATCTAGCGTCTTCCTAGGTCAGAGGTCTTCAAAGGTTTACTTGTTCAAGATTTCTACGGTGGGCGAGGGCAGTGGCGTCAGCCTGGCCAGACGTATGCAACCAGGGGGGGATGTGGACAAACCTAGATGATGTTCGATCATTGCAAATGATTGAAGGGTTGGACAACCATGTCTTGCCATGTTTACGACCCGAACTACCAAAGAATAATGACAATTGTCATCTGTGACATGTAGTCTGAAGATACAGAGTCCCAAATGATAATGTGGAATTGTTTGCTTTCAGTCATGGAGTCCAATGGACATACAGGCATAAATTTCAAAGGGTTTATGGCGGATAGTGCACAGGCTAACTTCAACGCTGTGCGCGAGTTTTTGGATCTGGTGATCCAAAGGTACCTATGCCTAATAGGGAGCGCACATGTCTATTCCACTGGACTCAGTCCTTGCAGAAACATACGAAGAGGTGCATCAGAAGAGATCTGCAGGCGGAGCACATGAGGCTCTGCTTCATGTATAAAAATGCGACTACAATGGAAGAGGCTGAGACCAGGTACCAGACAGTGAGAGCATGGTGGTTCTCATCAGGGGCTACTGATCAGGACGGTGTCAAAGAATTGGAAGACTGGTTGGTCTTCTGGCACTTCAGATACCGGCAATGGGGGGCTTTCATGACTACTGTAAGCTGCCTTTCACCTCTGCAATCCCTTGTATGTGCCCAGTTTCTTTCATTGTTCCCAGAACGGTCCGTGCTTGCATGAATGACGCTCTTTCATTTTTCTTTCACATGACATGTCCCTTGAGGACATTGCGGATATATTGTCCTGCAACCTGGCAGAA
This sequence comes from Takakia lepidozioides, assembly GCA_030704615.1. Classification (NCBI taxonomy): domain Eukaryota; kingdom Viridiplantae; phylum Streptophyta; class Takakiopsida; order Takakiales; family Takakiaceae; genus Takakia; species Takakia lepidozioides. The sequence goes on from CM060733.1 coordinate 18,513,371, forward strand.
AGCGTTCACGCCGCCTGGAAGCAACAATCTGGCTAAGCAAGAAGAGATCTGTACATTGCTACAACAAATGATCTGGTACGAGCTCTAACCCAACAAACAAGATATCGTGACTTCCTCAGGGGGCGATATGGGGGCAGGGGGCGATATACAGTAGAGTTGATGCTGAGGGCTGCAAGAAGGTCCGGGGATCCAACGAAGATGGCAAAGGCAGTGAACAAGTGCACAATGGGCTCGCCTCTCCAATCAAGGGAGCCCCATCTGGAAGGAGCGGAAAGGTTCGGGACTTGCAAACGCAAGCTAAATACACCTCCAGGATTAGATGGGGATTCACATCGCCATGACAGAGACAACTTCTCTGTACCCAAGATTTCTCCACTACAAAGTATGGCGTCCAGTAGGAAAGAGGCTGCTGGTGCATCCTCTTCCACAGAGACCTGTCCTCTACCTGCAACCCTTGTAATTGCGGGTTTCTAGCAGGACCACAGGGGGGCAGTGCAGGAGTCACCTTGTGCTGACTCCGAATGGCACATCGAGCGAACTACTCCAGGGTCTAGAGTTGGTTGCGCTGCAGTGAGGGCCATTAGTTATGAAAAGTATAAGTCCAGGATAGCCAAAGGCTCGGCGGGTACTCCAGCTCCGACGTTCACAGGTTTGATTCGGCCATATATGTCGAAGGAGTCGAAGACGCACAAATTCTGGTTCTGCCCGGACGATATGGCTCGTTGTGTGAATGGTACCATCCGCGACTCCTGCATTGCTAAGCCTCCCCCACCCACCATTTGGCCAGTGCGGGTTGGAACCTCCCTAACAGCACTGGAGATTGGCAAGTTGGAGGACGTCGTCTTTCGTCTGCACCGAGGATGAGGAAATCACCCTTATATCAAACCAACTGGCATTGGCAGGAAGGTGATCTTCCTTTGGACAGGTTAAAAAACCATTGCTTTGTACATGAAAGGAAATGCCACGAAGCTGCTCTCCCACCAAGGCAGTCACATACATAGCTTTAGGGCCAGTGTTGGATTGAAATCTTCTCCATCTTGGAAAAAAAAAGCCTTGATTATCTGCAAGAAGGTCAAGCCACCTTTGTGGGAGACTCCCCATAATTGTCTGCCAGCCAGAAGCCACTGTTCTGGCAGAAAATCCATTTGTTGCCATCTCGGGGAGGATAGGTATATTCGCATTCACATCCCAGAAATGCATCAGATGGGATAGGCCAGCGTGTTCCTAGTGCGACCACCTCTGAGAGCAAGTGACAAGGTCTTTGGAATCCCTATTATAATTACCAAAGAGCTGCTGCCGAATCGCCTCCTCAAAGGTTGATGGCATGGATTGGAATAAGTAATTTCTCATCTTGCACCAAGCAGTCCAAATTGTCTGCCATGCTGTAGATCCAATTCCCGGATTCACGTTTAATTTCCCCCCATGTACAATCCATTTGAGGGAGGAAGGCCATAGAGAACTTGTTTTAGGGATAGCCGCAACGACGTGGTGTCTTACCAGCCTGCTCCACGGGCTCTGAAAATTCGTAAAGATTCGAGGAACCCATTTTGCCAGAAGGGCAATGATCTGAGATCGGGGATCAATCACCCCTAGCATCTGCCCCATCCTCCAGCCATTTCAGGCCCAGATTTCCTCCCCAAGGGCCACAATGAACTGCAGCAGAGCCTTGTGGGATGATACTCAGCAACCCCACTGATTTCTCCCAGTTTATCTTTAATCCAGAAGCCTCACAGAAACAGGTAAGAGATTGCAGGGTAGCATTAACGTTGTCTAGGGAACTGTTGTCAATATAAAAGGAAGTGTCATCAGCGTAGAGAGAGGATCTAATTGAGGAGGAAGGGTCCAAGGCAGGAGAGTGAGGGATACGAAGACCTATAGAGTCATTTCTCTTGTCCATAAGATGACCTAGACCGTCAGCAACAATAAGGAACAAGAAGGGGGCTAAAGGACATCCTTGGCATACAGATTTGAAAAGAGGGAAGGATTTGGACAAGGCCCCGTTAACCATTACTCTACTGGAGGCAGAATTTAGGAGAATACCAATCCAAGAACGGAAGTTGCCAACTATACCCAAAGCTTCGAGAGTACCCAACAAATACTCTCAGTTTATATTGTCGAAGGCCTTTTGGAAGTCCAACATGAGCAAAGCCAAGGGCTGGTGAGCAGACTACGCAGTGTATAGAGCCTCATTCACCAGCAGAATATCATCAAGTATCATCCTATTTTGTAGGAAGCCGGATTGCTCTGGCCTGATGAGCCTCGGCAGCAGGGGTTGAAGTCTCAATGCCAATGCCTTCGCCAAGATCTTGTATGTGGAGTTCAAAAGAGTAATGGGTCTGTAGTTAGAAAGGTTGTCGTTGTTTCCTTTCTTATACACCAGCGTTATGACACCTTGCGCAATTTGCGAGGGCATTATCCCTTTGAGGAGGATGTCGTTGGCCATGCTTAAAAAGTCATCTCCGATGCAATCCCACATAGCTTTGAAAAACTCCACAGGTAATCCATCAAGTCCGGGGGTCTTCATAGAGCTCAGGGACTCTGTTGCTTGTAATAACTCCATATTTGTGAATGGCTTAGACAGTTCTGTCTGATCTGCCTCAGAGAGAAGAGAAGGGAAGGAACCAAGCACCTCGGCTCTAGAGCTGTCAATGCGAGTTTCTTGGGTTCTGGAAAAGAGATTTGAGAAGTAGGAGGCCGCTTCCTCCGCCATTTTCTTTGGTTTTGCTATCACCTCCCTGATAGAGCTGGAGATAAAACTGATTTGCGTTGCTTCTCTCCTCTGTTTGGTTTTGAGGAAGAAGTAAGCGTTCATTTTTTCGCCCTTCATTGACCAGTTTACCCCTGCCCTCACTCTCATGAAGTTCTCCACTTCAGCAGAAATGGCCTTTAGGTGTCTCTTTACAGTAAGGTAAGAGTCCATTGTGACCTCATCAGATCTACCATTCTCTAGCTTCCTTTGACAGTGTTTCAAGCATTTTTCCAGCGCCTTTTGTCTTCTAGTCCTTTCCGATGCGAGGGCTTGTGAGAGAGTCTGCACCTTAGCTCTAGTGACCATGAGCTTGTGAAGGAAGGAAGCTGTTGGTGATGAGAAGACATTACCAGCCTTAAGCCAGACTTGTTTTGTCGCGACCCTTTGCCTTGAGGGCAAGGGGTCGGGACACATGAGGGGCTGCCCCTGTGGTGGGGGCAGTGGCAGCGATAGGTATGGGGGGGCTGAAGCACCCTTGAGTGCCCAAGGCACTCAAGGAGGCGGAGGCGCTCACTAGGTGGAGCCCCGCACACCGGGTTGCGGTGGGGGTGGCTCCACAAGGGGTGGTGGTAGCTTAGCGGGACTTAGTGGGGGTGGCATAGGACTCACCATGGGGGCGGAGACCTCGTGGTGGGAGTCGTGGGGAGTCTTGGGACTCATCACGGTCCATAGGGGCCGTGGTGAGTGGGCCAAGACTCACCGCGACTCATCACCGGGAGTCGAGGGTTTTCGTGGTGGTTCGCCATAAAATGGCATGGCTGGTTGTGAAACCCCCGCGGACAGCTACAGAAGTATATATAAGGGGAGTAGTGACCCTGAGAACGGTGCAAGCCCGTTGGTGACCAAAAACTAGTGAGTAAGCGAGCGAGCCGGAAAGCGACCAAAGAGTGGCGAGCTCTTCCGGACTGCCATCTACCAAGGGAATTCCACCAGGCCCAAATAGGTGGAGGGTTTAGTGGGAGAGCGAAGGGGGACCGTTATGTCCCGGTGAGCAGCCGAAGCTCCAAGTTAGCCCGGGGCCAGGTTGGGAGTCAGGCGCGCGCATCAAAGCGAGTAACTATGACTTGAAGGGGAGCTTACCGAAGTGAGGTGCGCGACATTTGGTATCAGAGCTTAGAGTTCAGTACGCGATCATCCTTGGGATTGGCCTAATCATGGGGTCGGACAAGCCAAAGCGAAAGCGGAACGGCCCAAAAGATGATGATCCTGGTGAGCCCGATGGGGGCGACGTGTCACCAAAGCGGCCATTTGAGGAAGCGATGCAGGTTTCTGAAAATGAGGCTGCTCAAGAGCGGGAGGAGTCGGAGCCCGAGGAATCCTTGAGAGCTCCGACAGACCAACAGATGCCTCCCATGCCGGCAGCTTTTTGGGAAGGGTTGTTGGCGCAGTTTGGCGGGACGTTGAAAGACGTGTTGAAGGCGGCTAATGCCACTTCCGCTAAGGCAAAGTTTAAGGTGAAGCCTAAGGAACCCAACACCTTCGAGGGCGTCCGAAATCGGAAGGCACTCAACACCTGGCTCTTGGAGCTAGAGCAGTACTTCCGGGCGGCCAAGTTAAGTGACGAGGATCGGGTGGAAGTGGCTCCCACCTATTTGAGGGGCTATGCTCAACAATGGTGGCAGAAACGCCTTCACGACCGAGGTACAAGTCCGGAAACCTTGAACTGGAGTGGGTTCAAGGAATTGATGAAGCGACAGTTTGTGCCCCTCAACGCGTCCTAGCTTGCCCGGGACAAGATGAGGAATTTGAAGCAAACAGATGACGTTCGGGGATATGTCCAGGCTTTCAATGTGCTGTTGCTCGAAGTCGCCGATATGACGGAATCAGAAATGGTCTTCAACTTTGTGGCGGGGTTGGCCCCATGGGCCAGGCGGAAGTTGGAGGAGAAGCCACCTAAGACTTTGAACGAGGCAATTGAGAGGGCTGAATGTTTCTCAGATGTCCCTAGGGGTGAAAGACAAGGCCGTACGGAGCTGAACCACAAGAAGACCCGGCGGGAAGGTGACTCTTTCCGACCGGAAAAGAAGTGGGATAGGCCACGCGGCGACAACGGCATGTGGAAATCGAAGGGAGGGCCATCACAAGTCAAGGCGGCACCCGGTGCTTCGAAAGGAAAAGCGGGTGGAGCGACCTATGGCGGACAGAAGGCAACCTTTGATGGAGTGTGTTTCAATTGTGGGGAGCCCGGGCACATGGCCAAGAAGTGCACGAAACCCCGGAAATTGAACATGACTCGGGCGACCACAGAGCTGTCGGAAGATACCATCAGTCGCTTGGTGGAAGCGGTGGTCGCCAGGACTTGCAAGGTAGGCAAATATTCTTGTGAGTTGTATCAGGAAACTGGCACATTGTGTAAAGGGAGTCACTTATTGTTCGTGGATGGGATAATATCCGGAACTAATGTTTCATTGTTGGTGGACACAGGAGCGTCACACTCCTTCATGACACCGGCAACGGCACAAAAGCTGGGACTCCCGACAACTGACATAGGGGCCTCTATTGAGGTGCGTTCTGCCAAAGGAGAACCGCAATTGGCGACGAGGTTGGCGTTCGATGTTCCTCTTCAACTGGGGAGTTGGGAGGGACGTGAGAACTTCACTGTCTGCGAGATCGATGGAGTGGATCTCATTTTGGGGATGACCTTTTTGAGCAAATCCAGAGTGGTCATAGATGGCCGCAAGAGGGTAGTCACACTGCCATGTTGGAATGGTGGCGAGGTCTTACGAGTTTCGGAAACGCCCAAACCCGTGGGAGGACGAATAAACCTTCTGTCAACAAGGGAGTGGGCCGTGGAGGAGGCACACGAGCCCCAGTTTTTGCTCTACATTAGAGAAGTGAAGGGAGAAGGCGATGGAGAGCCGAGCCCAGATTGGATCAAGGGGATTTTGGAGAAATACCATGATGTGATGCCGGAGGATTTGCCAAGCGGTTTGCCGCCGCGACGAGGAGTTGACCACAAGATTGAGGTGATACCGGGATCGGAACCGCCTGCCAAGGCGCCCTACCGGTTGAGCCACAGAGAGTTGGTCAAGCTGAAGACTCAGCTCAAGGATCTAATGTCAAAGGGGTACATCCGGCCGAGTAAGTCACCCTACGGAGCCCCGGTGCTATTTGTAGACAAGAAGGATGGGACGCTGCGGATGTGTGTCGATTACAGGACTCTGAATAAGGTGACTATCATAAACCGGTACCCTTTGCCAAGGATCGACGACCTTTTCGATCGGTTGGCAGGAGCGAAGTATTTCAGCCGGATCGGTCTGCGCTCCGGCTATCATCAAATTCGAGTGGCAGAAAGAGATGAGGAGAAGACCGCGTGCAGGACAAGGAATGGTTCATATGAGTTCTTGGTGATGCCTTTTGGGCTCACCAATGCACCAGCGACATTTAGCACGTTGATGAACAGCCTTTTCCAGGAGTGGTTGGATGACTTTGTGATAGTGTACATCGACAACATCTTGGTGTACTCGAAAACAAAGAAGGAGCACCTGGAGCACCTCAAAAGGGTGTTCCAGAATTTGCGGGAAGGGAAGCTGTATGCCAAAGCTTCAAAGTGCGAATTCGGGGTCACAAAAGTGGAGTTCTTGGGGCATGTGGTTACACAGGATGGGATCAGAATGGATGACAGGAAGGTGAGGGCCATCTTGGACTGGGAGCCTCCGACTTCGGTCCCGGGAGTACGATCCTTCCTAGGACTCACCTCCTATTACCGGAAGTATGTGAGAAATTTCGCCAAGATTGCGGGGCCGCTGTCAGACCTTCTGTGTAAATCTAAAGTCTGGGCATGGAACACCTTTTGTGGCCAAACTTTTGCTGAATTGAAGCAGCGGATGGCGGAAGCTCCAGTCTTGAAAATCCCGGAGTTCGATCGTCCGTTCAAGATACATACAGATGCGTCGGACTTCGCGATTGGGGGTGTACTGATGCAAGATGGACGTCCAGTGGCTTACGAAAGTAAGAAACTGAACGAAGTGGAGCGACGGTGGCCGACGCACGAGAAAGAGATGAAGGCGATGGTGCACTGTCTTGAGCTTTGGTGCCACTATGTTGGTTCCAACCCAGTGAAGGTGTTCACGGACAATGTCACGGTGAAGTATTTTGCCACGCAGCCCAAGTTGTCCTCAAAACAACTTAGGTGGCAAGATATTTTGGCAGTGTTCGACGTGGATATCCAGTACAAACCGGGACGAGACAACGTGGTTGCCGATGCTTTAAATAGAAAGCAGCAACTCTTGTTGGTGTACAAGGGCGAGACGGCGCTCCAAAGGAAGATCCGAAAGGCTTGCCGGAAGGATGAGCTGGCGAAGTCCGTGATGCAGGACTTGAGGATGGGGGTTAAATCGCAGTTCCACTTGCAAAATGGACTGCTCCGGTAGAAGCAAAAGCGTCTCTACGTGCCAAAAGGAGGGATCAGAGATAGCCTCTTGAGAGAATGCCATGATAGCCCGCTTGCGGGCCACAGCGGAGCCAAGCGCACTGCGGCATTCTTGAAGAAAGAGTATTTCTGGCCCAAACTGAGGGAGGAGGCAGAGGAGTATGTCAAGACATGCACCACATGCCAACAAAACCGGAGCGAGTACAAAAAGCAAGCGGGGCTGTTACAACCCTTGCCGATTCCAGAGGGGACTTGGGAAAGCGTCTCGATGGATTTCATGATTGCTATGCCGCTGTCAAAAGGATTCGATGCAATCATGGTGGTGGTGGATAGGTTCAGTATAATGGGCCATTTCATCCCCTCCAAGGAGACGGCAACGGCGCAGGAGACAGAGCGACTTTACTTCGCCCACGTCTTAAAGCATCATGGAGTCCCGAAGGATATTGTCTCGGACCGCGATCCAAAGTTTACGAGTAAATTTTGGAGGGCACTTTGGAAGAAGATGGGGACGAGGCTGAAGATGAGCACCGCCTTCCGACCTATGACCGACGGCCAAACAGAAAGAGTGAATTCCGTAGTGAAGCAGATCTTGCGGAATTACGTGTCGGCAGACCAAACAGACTGGGTGGAACACTTAGACGCGGCAGAGTTCTGTTATAATAACACAGAACACTCCGCAACGGGAGTTTCCCCTTTCGTATTGGTCTATGGAAAAGCACCTCTGGTGCCAACAAGTTGGGCCGCCCAGGACGTTGAGGAACCGGCAGTAGCGGCGGTACTGGAAGAACGCGAGCGTTTGTTGAAGCTCGCAAAGTACAACATTGCCAAAGCTAGGAAACGGTATGAAAGGCAGACGAATCAGAAGCGGAGGGAGGTGAAGTTTGAGGCAGGCACGGAGGTCTGGTTGAACATCAAGAATTTCCGACTACCTCCGAAAGTGAGTCCGAAGTTCGTACCTCCGAATGCGGGATCCTTTCGCATTCGGAAGGTTATGAATGAGGATGTGTATGAATTGGAGCTGCTGGCAAACAGCAAGGTGCACCCAGTATTCCATGTCTCCCTTTTGAAGCCTTACTTCAAAGATGAAGCGCGTCCGAATCGGCATCAAGTGTTGCGTCCGCCACCTATGCTGTTGGATCATGAAAATGAACTTGAGTACGAGGTGGAGGCAATATTTAAGTCGAGGAGGTTCAAGAACCGAGAAACGGAGTATCTCGTCAAATGGAAGGGCTATCATTATGTGGAGGCATCTTGGGTGCGTGCCTCAGAAATGGGAAACGCATCCGAGGCGGTTGCAGCTTTCGAAGGGCGACCTCAAAAGTGGAAGAAGCGTTGATGGGGGACATCAACCTTGGAGCGTGGGGGAGGAAATGCATGCTTAGCCCGGCTTAGCTAGCTTAGGAATCCGATTGCAAAAACTATTGTACAAAACGTGCTATAAATGAAATGGCTTCCAAATGTTGTGCGTCCTATTTTGTTTGGAATGGTGATGCACGGTATGGTTGGCTAGTGTGTAGAACGCATGCTAGCTTATAAAAGTGGGAGAGGTAAATTGGGTTAATCGTGTGTTTGCGTAGTGCCGAAATCGGGTGACCCCCATCCAAGGGACAAGGAAACTTGCGCCTTTTTTGGGAGTTCACGTGCTAGTGCACACCTAGCGCGTGCGCATACTATAACTGCGCTACCGAGGGGGTTACCTTGTAGTGCGGGCTAACGCGGAAGCTACGTGCTTCCGTTCACGTACTATAATCGTGTAGCCTCGGGACGAAGTCGTAGTGCGGCTTCGGCGTGTTCCCGTACCTCAGGCCAGCATTCCAAGGCGGACCCAATTGTAGTGATTGGGGCGCACGGTTGGTTCAAGGTTATCTTCCTAGTCAAAGAGGGTTCCAGGTGAACCCTTGCTCAAGGTGATGCCAAAAGTGGCATCATGAGCGATCGCAAGCAATGTTGTTGCAGTAAGGCGATTCGATCCTCGGGGAGGATCGTTCCTTGGCCTTGAAGTAGGCCAAGAAGAGTGCACTGGGAGGAGCTGGAGAGGCTCCACCTTTGGCCGGGACTTGGAGGAAGTCGGCCGAACTAGCTAGTGGAGAGTAGAGTCAAGTGTGGGGTTTGGTTCTTTGCAATGGGACGCCATGGTGTGGAAACAAACTCCTTGATGTGGGACGCCACAACTTGGATGTTCGTTTCTACAAAATGGACAAGTCGATGAGGACATCGACTCCCTGTTGGTAGGGGTGTGTGTCGCGGCCCTTTGCCTTGAGGGCAGGGGGTCGGGACACATGAGGGGCTGCCCCTGTGGTGGGGGCAGCGGCAGCGATAGGTATGGGGGGGCTGAAGCACCCTTGAGTGCCCAAGGCACTCAAGGAGGCGGAGGCGCTCACTAGGTGGAGCCCCGCACACCGGGTTGCGGTGGGGGTGGCTCCACAAGGGGTGGTGGTAGCTTAGCGGGACTTAGTGGGGGTGGCATAGGACTCACCATGGGGGAGTCGTGGTGGAGTCTTGGGACTCATCACGGTCCATAGGGGCCGTGGTGAGTGGGCCAAGACTCACCGCGACTCATCACCGGGAGTCGAGGGTTTTCGTGGTGGTTCGCCATAAATGGCATGGCTGGTTGTGAAACCCCCGCGGACAGCTACAGAAGTATATATAAGGGGAGTAGTGACCCTGAGAACGGTGCAAGCCCGTTGATTTTCTTCCTTCTTTAAGATTGTTGGGTTGAGCTTGAAGTATCCCCACACTCTGGAGTAAGATCTAGGAGGAGTGATTGAGGTGGCCACCTCCGCATGATCAAAATCTGGAAGAATCGGGCCTTGAGGGAGGCATTGCGACCAGGATAAAGGTGAATGGGAGCAGTACACTCGATCCAACCTGGCCATGTTGAGGTTGGGGGGGAGCCTCATGTTTGACCAAGTAAACTTCAAACTATCGGCTGTAGCAGCAAAAACATCCAAAAACATCAAATCTTTATTATAAAGGACATTGGTTCTTGTATACTACCTACGAGACCTGTATAACATAACAATTTTTTCGCAAATTGGATGAACTATAAGAATGCTATGGACTTTTGAATCACAAACACTATTTTGTCATCGGCACAGTTTTTTGTGCTATGGACTCTAAAAAACATATCTAAGTGTAACCAATTTTGTAAGGCCAAAAAGCCATTTGGTAGAAATTGTGCAATGTTTCAATGGGTGAAAGCAGTTTGAAAATCTATCAAATTTTGACCAAGCTATGGACTTTTTTATACACCCAAAAACAAGCGTTTTTCATTTGTCCATAGCATATTGTCTTTTGGGTCTTTGGGGAATAATCTTTTACTGACAAATTTACAAACATATAATCTAGGATGGCTAGGTGGTATATGGACAAATGGTCATAGATTCTAAGATTTGATTCCTAAAAGTTTTTTCCAATTAAAGATTAAATTTTATAATAAATAATATCTATAATATTTGGGGTTAGACTAAAGATGTTAAGTATAATATTGTCTAAGGTAGTGGCATCTAGAAGTGTGCGTTGCCTTATTCTGTCCCCTATTTTTGTTTAATGAAGTTACTATTTTCATCCCAATAATGTGCACTTTTGCGATGGAGGCAGCTCAAGGTTAATTACTGCTTTGGATTAGGTACAATATGGGGTGTTTTGGAGTATAAGGGGCTTAATTAATGGTGGATTAGTGGAGCTAATTATACAGCCGCTTAGTGATTTTTATTTCAAATTCCTCGTTCATTTTTTAAAGTGGAGGCGGCTGTTTTGGGACAATGGCCAGCCAGGCATGAATGCAATGGTTCACTTTATATGGTGCTACAATACACACATTTTATCATGCTTCAATTTGCGGGAGAATTGGAAATGAGGGAGCCGTGGACTCTTCCAGCTGTGTATGAGGGGTCTGCTCATTTAGGGTTCTGAGATTGACATGTATGAGGAGTTGTAGGTCAACTCAGGGCAGACTTAGGGGTCCTACTTGATACGTGTATGGTCAGATTTTCTAGAGGTCGTCATCCGTGCAGGGAAAGTTTTGGGGAATTCCGCTTTGGGAGGCAGCTACTTCTGGGCCCACACATTGCCTGATTTTGGTAATTTTTGGGGAAAGGTATAGGTACACACCTTGTGCACTCAGGGGGGAATATATGGCATTACAGGAGGGACCTATTGAGCAGAAGTGGGATAATATGTTACTTTGACTTTGATAATTCATACATAATACATCCGCGATTGGAAAATTATGTGCTTTGCACAAGTGATTGTTAGTTCATTTGCTATTCTGCTCATATAATTTTCGTGACACTGCACCCTTTGGAGCAGTGCACACCGCTTAAAAGCACACTTCTAGATACCACTACCTTATCTTTACAAGAATCAAACTGAAAAAACATGCTTTAAAAATAAAATAAAATAAATAAAAATGAAAAACGTCTCATGGACGTCACCATCTGCCAAAAGTGAGACACCCTATCCTGCAACTACCCGACGATGATCACAAATCCACGGAAATTAGTGTAAATCCACGATAATGGGACCAACACTTTGAAGTGCTGGAACGTGAGCCTGGGGCAGGCTCATAGGCTCGTGGGGCTAGCTGGCTCACATTCTAGCATTCCCCAAGCATGTATTTTCTATCAGGTCACTTGATATATATGTATCAAATCACCTATAGGGCCCACCCCCGAAAGGGGGCAGTAGCCGTAAGGCGAAACGACTCTTAGTTACGCCGGCTTTGGCCGGAGTCTTCTCTCTCTATGTATCCATTAACATACTATAGTCAGTTCAAATAATCCCTTCAAGTCTCAATATCTTTCTATCTATATATATATATATATGACGCCTCCCGAAGGGAGCGTAACTTATGGTGTCTCTTCACCACAATGGCTACTGCCTTCAGCTGAAAGGTGGACACCTTCATGACACACTAAACCGTGGTTTGAACCCACAGCCACATCCAACGTGGTATGTGCCCATTACCAGGCTACATGCTGGTTGTCTCTATCAATATACATAACAATCACCATTCTTGCCAAACACATGAAATTTGATGGCTCATGTCAAACTCCAATCTCACAAAAGATAAATATAACTTTCACATTGAATGCAAGTACACCCTAAGTGGATGGAAATGCCATCCATCATTAGGGAAGAGAGAATCCAAAATCTAACACTTTACCTCTTTGAGAACAAAATCTCCGAAGTCCATATACATTTCATTCAATGCTTCTTTTTTATTTTGGATGATATTTAGATTTTTGAACATTATAGAAGTTGGAGCCGGACAAAGATGACTTGTTACATTGTCAAATTTCAAACTTAGTGATCAAGCTCCTAATTTTTGTGGCACTTGTAGTTTATTTATCAATCATGTCAGAAGTCGAAGGAGCTAGGGGAGAATGTCAATTTCCAAGCAATCTACAGAATTGAAGGCCACATATTTTAAAAGAAGCATTCTTTTGGAATGTTCGTATTCCAAAGAACGATCTACATGTATCGAAATTGACTCAATTTTTAACGTTGGATTGGTCATCATTAACATGCTTCGTCTGTTGGCGTGCGGATCGACATCATAATTACCGATATCAATAAATGGATGATTGACAACAGCAATATCAGACGCGATATGAAAGAGACGCAGTACAATTTGCACCCCTATCATAGACACGATGCACGTGACTGATCCAACAAGTGAACACTGTTATGTTACACCTAAAGAAATCATATGCGCAATTGCATATCTCATGGAATGTCAAGCTCATAACTAGGTGAACAAATTAATGATTCTTGTGGCACCAATGAACAGAATATAAGATTGCAATTTGTTCATTACCAACCATCCCGCAAAGCTCAAATTTAAGAAGTTGGGAGAGAGACAACAACTTCCAAGCTCAATTTGCAAATTGAAGGCAACACAACTTTTGAAAGAAGCGTCTACAATGGAAATTTGAGATGTATTGGCTATTATGTTAGGTGAACCATGCCATTAGGCTTACAACTAGTTGGGTAGGATTATAAGTATCTTTACATCCACTACATATAATATCAATTGTTATTGTTATTCACTACAATATTGTCTCTGAATCTAGGATCAATGGGGGGGGGTTTGTGTAGCCTCTCATTTTAAGATAATAGGGTCTTCAATGAGCACGTGCGATGTGTCCGGTGGGCCCCGCGCACGGACGCCCGGCTCCGCCCGCCTCGCCCGCCGCTGCGCGCAATCGCCCAACGCGCCCGCGCGGCCAGTCCCCCGCCCATGAGTCCGTTGCCCTCCAGTCTGCTAGTCCGCCAGTCTGCCCGCCAGTCCGCTGGTTAGTCCCCTGCCATCCAGTCCGCTGACGACGCAGGATCTCCACCATCCATTCCCATAACCCATCCGAGCCCTCCATTTTTAGGGCTGCAATTCAAACCTTTATCCCTGCCGCCTGCCACTTGCCAGCAGCCGCGAACGTGCGCACTGTTTTCCTGGCACATTGTCGATCGTGTCCTGGGTACTGTGGCGCGTTTCTTGCATGTTCATAAGCGTGTCTTTTGTACTGTATAGGGCATGGACGTGGAAGCAAAACCCGATGATATATTGATCACAGAAAACCCGCTTATACGGCCTCTTCGACAATGTTTGCAAACAGCAAAACCAAGACCCTTCAACAGGAAGGATCTCCATTGGAAGAGTGAGACGCAATATGGGTTTATGGGTGTGCGAGTGAATGTTGAAAAGGCCTGCATACCTTGGGATAGAGTTGGTGACTTTGTCCTGGGAGATGAGAATTTGGAGGACTACCCCACTTAGTTTTGGGTGAATGTCCATTCTAAAGTAAAACCCGGCTCACGAAAAGCGCCCAGAGCCAACACATTCATGTCCAGTATTATGTGGGCACCATCCTCAGTCATTTTGACGTTTCATTGCATGTCTGTTTCCATTTTTTGTTTCACGAGTTCTTTGATTTTATGCTTCCTCAAGTCGTTGGATATCGATTTTTGAATTTTCTGTCCAGGTATCAATGCTACTATGGTCCTGATGACAAGCGCACCAACAAGGCAATAGTGGAGGATCCAAAACAGAAGCGTGGAGGACCACTTGTGGGTGCTGGAACATCTTGCCCTCATAAAGGCCCAAGGAGAAAGAAGTCGGAGTATGGTGTTGGAGGACAGTCTGGGACTTAAACACTTTTACTAGATCTGTGGGGTACCCTTAATTTTTGCACAGACTGAGACCAACAGGAGCCTTAGGGATGACAGCAGCGCACTTTAGGGGGGGTTACACAGCTCGTCACAGCCAACACAGCCCGTCACAGCCAACACAGCTCGTCATAGCCAACACAGCCCGTCACAGTCCGACACAGTCCGACACAGCCGACACAGCCAGTCACAGCTTGACACAGCTGACACAGTCCAACACAGTCGCACAGCCAGTCAAAGCTTGACACAGCTGTCACGACCATAGGGAACGGATAGCAGGACAGGGAACGACTGTGGGGAACAACATTTGCGAATGGAACATGTTAGTTCACGGGTGACGGTTAGTGAGGGAAACGGTTAGAACAACGGGTAGGAAGATAAAGCGAGGAGCGAGGAGTGGAAAATGATCACTTCTTGGGGGAACTTCGGATATCACTGGGGGAAATGAGGCAGAGAGCGTATCTCTTAGTAGAAAGAGGGAGAGCACGGAGTAGGAGGAGGATCTATTGATGCTTAATGAATGCAGGCAGTAGAATTGTAATGTATAGCAGATTAGAGACTCCATGGCTTCAGCGTGATACTTGATAGATATTAATCTGATACACACTTCATACTCACACTGTGTAGAGAGATCTGAGTGAAGTTGTGGAATGAATGGATGAGTTGATGGAATCCGATAGATTGATGAAGCAAACTGATACTTAATTACCAGCAGTAAGGTAACTAGCTAACATGAATGCAGGAAGGAAAACAAATAGGAAACACCCCCATGATACATTAGCTGTAGGTCATGACTGATTGTTCTGAGCGGGCTGAGTACTTAGAGATTTCCAACTCTTCTATCTTGGAGTTTCCGCCTCGGATAGCGAAGGGATGGGTGAGTAAAAGCCGCGCGACATTTGGCGACCATACTGGGGAACTGGGTCATGAACAACCAGATGTGACAGGCATCAGGTGGGATCATGGTGGTTGGAGAATTAAATAATTTGATGTGAATCAAATTTCTTGTGAAACTGAGAAGGAAAGATTGTCCAAACGATTCTTCCAGAGGTTTTTGGAATTGCCAGACGGTTGTAAAGAAAACATTCTTAAGAGAGTGCATGATGCTGACCCTGAGTGGGGTCTGGAGAAAGGAGTGATAAAGATTTATCAGGTGGCCTGTAGAGGAAGAGCACGTTGGTTACCAACATTGGTTTATGTGATAGCATTGCTATCCATTAAGCGAGTAGAGTTTGAAGGCTGGGAGGAAAGAAAGGTGAATGTTTATACTCATATGCATGAAGAGCTTGTACTGGTAAAGAATTGGATTCCAAAGGATATTTTGTGGATCAAACTCACACCAAGAATAGCTTTCCAGACTTGTTTGCCATATGGTTATATGGTAACGGAGACTTCAAGTATAGCCAAGGGTGCATTGAAGCTTGAAAGAAACCCAGGCATATACGAGAGATATTACAGAAGAGAGTTTTGGTTATTGCCACATTAAAAGAAATGAAAGACATGGGACATGAGTGATGAAAGAGAAGCTAGACGCCAGAGATATTCAGTAAAAAGAGAAAGCTATCTGAAAGCTAATTATCCATATCTTTGGGAGAGAGGAATAGACATAGGGGAATCATCTGGACCTCTCACACCATTAAGATCAGAGAGTACATCACCCATACCGGAAGAACTAGAGTTGGATGCACTCCTTCTGTTTCTTTGCAAGAAAGATTAAGGGAATTGGTACGGGAAGAAGATCAATCACGAGGTGAAAGATCTGAGGTACATCCCTGGATAAAAGATTTGACATAAATCTTTGATAAGAGTTGGCATGGAACACCAAAAGCAGGAACTCCAGTTTTTGAAGCGGAAGGTGAAGAAGGAGGAGAGGATGTGGCAGAGCCAACGGAGAGTTCAGACTCTCCAACACCATTGCAGTTGAGTTACATGAGTGAAGAAGAAACCCAAGGGCAGAACTTGGAGGATGTAAACAGAGAGAAGAAATTGGAAGAGGAAGAGTATGAAGAAGTAGACCCAACAGCTGAGGTTGAGACTACAACCAGGACATCCCAACCCGTTGGACCTAGATCAAGTGGAGCACTTGGATCACAGGCCAACGAAGGTGTCGGCTCAGGGGGATCAGGCGGGCTGCCTGGATCTGGCTCTGGGGGGACATGGAGTGTGGGAAGTAGTGCAACTGAAGCTGGAAATACTGTGAATATAGTGGGGCCAGTAGCAGGGAGAGCTCAATGGCCACCACTTGGTGAAAGATCCACCACAACAACAACAGGTCCTGAAGGACCAGCACCAGCAAGGGTGCCAGTACCTGTCAGTGGGCAGAAGGTAGGGCCACAGATGGCGTTACAACCAACACGGGCAAAACCACCTTTTCCAATATATTCATGAAAAGGGGATCCCGATGTACACATTAGCCAATTTGAGCACATGTGTATAGTGAACAATGAGAATGGTGATGATGCCAAGATGAGATTGTTCCCTTGTTCACTTATCAAGAAAGCAAGTGAATGGTATGCAAGATTCCATGATAATCATTTCCTAACCTGGAATGGCTTGAATACAGCATTCCGAAATAGGTTCAGGACAAGTAAAACTGAGGATGAAGTGTATGGAAGTTTACAACAGTTAAAGCAAAAGAAGCATGAAACTGTTGAGGAGTATATGAAAAAGATGGAATTGATGATGAAAAAGCTGGTGATCATTGTTTCTTCTTGGCTGGGGCTGCACCTGATGCACCCTTACTTGCCTAGGTTCTCTTGCAGCTGTCCTTCTGTTGTAGTAACAATTCTCAGTAGAATGGTTATCCATTTTACAGATAGTACAATGTTTCTCCTTCATGTGGCATTTTGTGGTGGTATGGCCTTCATTCTGGCACTTTGCACACCATACACCCTTCCTCCAATGTGTTGCAGCCTCTGTGGCATACTTCTTCAAGATTTCTTCCAATCTTTTCTCATAGTTATCCCTCTTCAACTTCTCCTTTCTCTTACTCTTCCTTTTTAGTTCTTGCTCTTCTTCTTCATCTGACTCATCCTCAGAGTCCTCATCATCCTTTTTCTCTCTCCTGAGCATTCCCAATTGCTCAATTCTGTTTGCAGTTTCAAATGCCTCCTCCACTGTATTATGGGGTAACATATCCACTTTCTTTTGCAACTCTGGTCTTAGTCCACTCACAAACCAAGTCTTCTGTAAACCTGGTGCTGGTACTGCAGACCACTATGGTAGGTCTGGTGGTTATAACAATGGCATGGAAGGGAGAGGTAATTCAAGAGGAAATCAAGGAAATTCCAGAGGCAACTATCAGGGTAATCCAAGGGGGAATTACCAGCCCGGGAATCTGGATTACATAAATAATCCAAGAACAGACCAAGGGCGAGGACCCAATGGTAAAGAACTATGTTACTATTGTAATCAGCCAGGACATCGCAAGGCAGCCTGTTCATTCTGGATTAGACACCAAAATGAGATGAGAGCTCCTGTGAATGAGGGCCCAGTGGTGGCAGCTCACATGGTTAGGCCATGTGTTGTACCAGAAGTAAGTACAATGATAGTAACCAGAAGCAAAGCCAAATTAATACCTCCAGTAGTTGAGGAAGATGATGATAATGAAGGTGGCAGTGATATGCCTGAAGATGAAGAGACTTGGAAAGATGAGAAGGAACTGCACAAGGAAGTGGCAGATACCATAAGGGAAATGCAGAAGAGTACTGATATTCCTGTGGCAGATTCCTCTGATTCTGATGGAGAAGAAGAGTGAGTGAGGAGAAAGGAAGAAAGAAGATGCAGACATGCAAAGTAATGAAGAGACTTTGGCTGAAGTAATATGCCAGACCAAAGCAGAGATTACCATTGGACAGCTATTGGCTGTGGCACCTTATTGTAGGCACAGGCTGTATCAAGCAATCAATCGAATTGCCCAGAAGACAGGAAACACAGACCTGAACAGCAATGTGACCAGTTATAATGTGAAGCCGGAAGGGCGAGAAACAGTCATGGACTTTGATGATTCTATGCCAGTAATCCAATTGAGAATTTGAAGCACAGAAGTAACTGATGTACTGATAGATGGAGGCTCAAGAGTAAATATCATGATAGACCAATTAAGAAATAAGCTTGGCCTAAGTAACATGAAACCAACCCCATTTACAGTAACAATGGCAGATCAAAGAAGTATACACGCCATTGGGATTAATAAGAGGAGTTAAGATACAGATACAGAAGATGATCTTATGATCACAGTAACTGTGTTGAAGATGGATGAAGTCATGGAGGCTTACTCCTTATTATTGGGACGTCCGTGGCTGAAACAGGCCAGGGTATTCCATGACTGGAATTCTTAGTTACTGTTAGAGGACTGTCTGGGACTTAGACACTTATACGGGATCTGTAAGGTACCCTTAATTTTTGCACAGACTGAGACCCAACAGGAGCCTTAGGGGTGACAGCAGCGCACTGTAGAGGGGGGTTACACAGCTCGTCACAGCCAACATAGCCCGTCACAGTCGTCACAGCCGCCAGACAGTCAGTCACAGCCCGACCAGCCCACAGCCACACAGCCCGTCACAGCCACACAGCCACACAACCAGTCACAGCCCGACACAGCCAAACACAGTCGCACAGCCAGTCACAGCCCGTCACAGTTTCACACAGCCAATCACAGCTTGACACAGCTGTCACGACCATAGGGAACGGAGAGCAGGACAGGGAATGACTGTGGGAACAACACCTGCAAATGGAACATGTTAGTTCACACGACGGTTAGTGAGGGAAACGGTTAGAGCCACGGTAGGAAGATAAAGCGAGAAGCAAGGACTGGAAGGGGGATTATTCTTGAGGCACTGGAGGGGATGACTTCTTGGTCATGCAGGAGAGGGGATCGGGGCAGAGAGGAAGAACGGAAGCAAAGATGGAGAGCACGGTGAAGGAGGAGAGATGATTAGTAGATGCTTGTTATATGCAAAGCTGTAGTGATATTGTAGAGCAGATTAGAGACACAATGCTTCGGCCTGATACCTGAATAAATCATAATCTGATACTTATACGATACAATCACACTGTGTAGAGAGATCTGAGTGAAGCTGTGGAATGAATGGATGAGTTGATGGAATCTGATAGATTGATGAAGCAAACTGATACTTAATTATCAATGGTAAGTTAGCTAACATGAATGCCAAAATGGAAACAAATAGGAAACACCCCCATGATACACGCTGTAGGTCATGACTGATTGTTCTCCGCGGGCTGAGTACTTAGAGATTCCAACTCTTCTATCTTGGAGTTTCCGCCTCGGATAGCGAAGGGATGGGTGAGTAAAAGCCGCGCGACATTTGGCGACCATACTGGGGAACTAAGTCATGAACAACCAGATGTGACAGGCATCTGGTGGGATCATGGTGGTTGGACCATTAAAAGAATTTGAAGTGAATCAAATTCCCTGTGGAACGAAGGAAGAAAGATTGTCCAAACAATTCTTTCAAAGGTTCTTGGAATTGCCAGACGGTTGTAAAGAAAATATTCTTAAGCGACTGCATGATGCTGATCCGGAATGGGGTCTGGAGAAAGATGATAAAGATTTATCAGGTAGCCTGTAGAGGAAGAGCACGTTGGTTACCAACGTTGGTTTATGTGATAGCATTGCTATCCATTAAGCGAGTAGAGTTTGAAGGCTGGGAAGAAAGAAAGGTGAATGTTTATACTCATGGCATGAAGAGCTTGTACTGGTAAAGAATTGGATTCAAAGGATATTTTGTGGATCAAACTCACACCAAGAACAGCTTTCCAGACTTGTTTGCCATAGGTTATATGGTAACGGAGACCTTCAAGTATACCAAAGGTGCATTGAACCTTGAAAGAACCCATGCATATACGAGAGATTATTAAAAGAGAGTTTGGTTATTTTGTGGCCACATTGAAAAAATGAAAGACAGGGGACATGAGTGAGGAAGAGAAGCTAGACGCCAGAGCTATTAGTAAAAAGAGAAAGCTATCTGAAAGGGGCTACTTATCCATATCTTTGGGAGAGCGGATAGACATAGGGGAATCTCTGGACTCTCACACCATTAATATCAGAGATGACATACCCTACCTGAAGAACTAGAGGTTGGTGCACCCTTCTGTTTCTTTGCAAGAAAGATTAAGGGAATGGGTACGGGAAGAAGATCAATCACGAGGTGAAAGATCTGAGGTACATCCCTGGATAAAAGATTTGACATAATCTTTATAAGAGTTGGCATGGACACAAAGCCAGAATCCGATTTCTAAGCGAGGTGAAGAAGAGGAGAGCTGTGGCAAGAGCCAACGAGATTTCAGACTCTCCAACACCATTGCAGTTGAGTTACATGAGTGAAGAAGAAACCCAAGGACAGAACTTGGAGGATGGAAACAGAGAGAAGAAATTGGAAGAGGAAGAATATGAAGAAGTAGACCCAACAGCTGAGGTTGAGACTACAACCAGGACATCCCAACCCGTTGGACCTGGATCAAGTGAAGCACACTTGGATCACAGGCCAACGAAGGTGTCGGCTCAGGGGATCAGGCGGGCTGCCTGGATCTGGCTCTGGGGGGACAGGGAGTGTGGGAAGTAGTGCAACTGAAGCTGGGAATACTGTGAATATCGTGGGGCCAGTAGCAGGGAGTGCTCAAGGGCCACCACTTGGTGGAGGAAACACAGACCTGAACAGCAAGGTGACCAGTTATAATGTGAAGCCGGAAGGGCGAGAAACAGTCATGGACTTTGATGATTCTATGCCAGTAATCCAATTGAGAATTTGAAGCACAGAATTAACTGATGTACTGATAGATGGAGGTTCTGGAGTGAATATCATGACAGACCAATTAAGAAAGAAGCTTGGCCTAAGTAACATGAAACCAGCCCCATTTACAGTAACAATGGCAGATCAAAGAAGTGTACAACCATTGGGATTATAAGAGGAGTTAAGATACAGATACAAAAGATGATCTTTATGATCACAGTAACTGTGTTGAAGATGGATGAAGTCATGGAGGCTTACTCCTTATTATTGGGACGTCCATGGTTGAAACAGGCCAGGGTATTCCATGACTGGAATTCTCAGTTACTAACCGTGCATAATGGGATACATGAGATACAAATTACCACAAAGAAATCTAGTAGATTATCTGCTACAAGAATACCTCGAGGAGTCAGAGAGTATGACTGGAAAGGAGGACTGGATGAGGAGCAGGAAGCTACCCTATTTGCTGCACACCCAGAGTGGGAGCAGGTTGCAGAGATGCGGCTGGAAAGCCTAAGTTGTTTAAGAGGTATCTGCTGTGGTGTAGTGACAGCAACACCAACTGAAGAGGAAACCAGCATTTACCCATCACATTTCTATGAAGAAAGAGAAGGAGAAATGGAAATCCTAGAGGAACCAGCCACTGTGAGCTTACAGGATGAAGTGGGTGACTGGTTGACATCCAGCTGATGAGCAGGTGAGGGAAGTGAATGTGGGAACTAAAGAGTAACCGAGGATGGTGAAAGTAGGAGCTGATTTGGAGCCGGAATTCTTTGAAGAAGCTAAAAGTTTGTTCATCAAATACAGAGATGTATTTGCTTGGAGCTATGAGGATCTAAAAGGGATACCACCTGAAGTCTGTCAGCATAAGATTGAACTAGAACCAGGGTCAGTACCCATCAAGCAGGCGAGGTACAGAATGAATCCCAACTACGCACAGAAGGTTGGGAAGAGATAAAGAAGTTGGCTGAGGCTAAGTTTATATACCCAATAGAGTATACAACTTGGTTGTCACCCATTGTTATAGTTCCCAAGAAGATGGTAAACTAAGAGTTTGTGTGAACTACAAGAAGCTGAATGCTTGTACGAAGAAAGATCCTTTCCCTTTGCCATTCAAAGAAGCTATTAGACACTGTGGCGGCCATGAGATGTACTCATTCATGGATGGCTTCAGTGGTTATAATCAAGTGCAAGTGGCAGAAGAAGACCAAGGAAAAACAGCTTTCATCACAGACTGGGGGCTTATGCATACAAAGTCATGCCCTTTGGACTTTGTAATGCACCAGCGACCTTTCAGAGAGTGATAAGTGAATCTTTTCATAAGTATCTGGATGATTTCATGCAGGTATTCTTGGATGATTTCAGTGTGTACAGCTCTAAGAATGAGCACTTACATAAATTGGAGTTATGTCTGGCGATGCAGGATGAGAGGTCTGGGCCTGAATCCAGAGAAGTGTACTTTCTGTGTGAACTCAGGGGTCTTCTGGACACATTGTGTGTAAGAGGGGACTTCTTGTGGATCCCAGGAAAACAGAGGCCATTAAAGCCTCTCTACACCACCAGTGAATGTTAATAGCTAAGGAGATTCCTTGGGCAAACCAGTTATTACAGAAGATTTGTCAAAAGGTATGCACAAATAGCAGCACCATTGAGCAAGCTTCTGAAGAAAGATGCAGTGTTTGCCTGGACAGCTGAATGTCAGCAGGCGTTTGAGGAACTTACACTGTCAGTAACAACTACACCTGTGCTGATTAACCTCACTGGCATGTAGTATTTCATGTTCACTGCGATGCATCAGGAGAAGCGTTGGGAGCGGTGTTAGCCCATAATGTTACAGAAAATATAGATTCACCTGTGTACTATGCTAGCAGGTTGATGAACAGTGCTGAAGGAACTATAGCACACGAAAGAGAAGCATTGGCAATGATCTATGCAGTGAAGAAATGTAGGCATTACCTGTTGGGCAAGAAGTTTATGTTCTATGTGGATCACCAAGCTCTGATATACGTGGTAAAAAAACCTCTGATAAGCGGAAGAATAGCAAGATGGTTGATAATCTTACACGAGTTTGAGTTCGCGGTTGTTTACAAGCCTGGGAGACTGCATCTTGTGGCGGATCACTTTTCACGTTTATCAACAGGAGAACCAGCCACAGGAATAGATGACAATTACCGATGCGAGTCTATTTGCAGTGGAGGTGCAGGGAAGTGTAGATGACTGGTTAGATTGTCAGTGGCCAATCAGATACTACCTTGCTCATGGTCAGTGCCCACCTAGTTATGGTAAGGAGCAGAGGAAGAGAATCGCTATCAAAGCTTTACCTTATACTATGGTGAAGCAGAATGTATAAGCTAGGACCTAATGGAGTCTAAAACGATGCTTGTACCACCATGAAGTAAATAAAGTTTTTGAGGAAGATCATAAAGGAGTGGCTGGAGGTCATTTTGGATAAGAGACTACCAGTAGGAAGATACTACTCGCAGTTACTGGTGGCCTACTTTGTTCAAAGATGTACACGAGTATTGTCAGAGTTGTGATGAATGTCAGAGGCTAGGACCTTTGCAGAGATCTGGAAGGATGGCCTTGCATCCTACAATGCCTACGGAACCATTTCAGAAATGGGGACTAGACTTTGTTGGACCGATTAACCCACCAGCCAAGAATACACGGAACAGGTACATAATTACACACACATTATTACAGCACTGATTATACTACGAAGTGGGTGGAAGCTAAGCTTTGAGGGACAACACAGCCAAGTCCACAGCAAGGTTCATGTATGAGAACATACTTACACGATTTGGCTGTCCCTTAGAATTTATCAGTGATCAGGGAAGTCACTTCATGAATGAGACCTTGAGTTGTTGACTAAGAGTTCATGATTGTGCATAGAAAGAGTACAACATATTACCCACAGGGTAATGGGCAGGCAGAGGCTACCAAAAATACTATGTACTATCTTTGACTAAGATAGTCAATGCAAACAGAACGGATGGGATACAAAGCTGCTGACAGTTTGTGGTCATACAGGACTTCATATAAAGTCACCACTAAGTATACACCATTCCAATTAGTTTATGGGTATGAAAGCCTTATTTCCAGTGGAATTCCTGTTACCTACCATGAGAACGGAGTGGGAAAGAGAATGGAATTGCAATATTCCATTAAGGTCAGGAAACATGAATTATACCATGTGGAAGAAGTACGTGCTGATGCAGCTGATAATATGACCAGAATTCAGATGAAGAAAAGGAACAGTTTGATGAAGGCAAGTTAAAGACTTTAAGACAGGGGATTTGGTTCTAGGGTGCGAGAAGAAAGGAAAGATTAAAGCTTCTAAGCTTAAATCACCATGGAAAGGACCTTATGTCATACAAAAGATGTATGATAACAACAACCGCCATGTTACAACCATTAACAAAGAAATGCTGGGAAGAGTCAATGCCAATAAGTTAAAGGATACAGTGGTATCCATGACAAACCCTTGCCAGCATGATTGCATGTTGAAACGCAAGAGCAGTCACGGGCTGCACCAGTGTTACCAACGAGTATGGAGCACTTGTCGCGAGGCCAAGCATATATGACCAGGGCGGGCGGACAAGGGGAAACACAGCCTATCACAGCCCATCACGGCGAAACACAGCTTATCACAGCCCAGCACGGCGCAACACAGCCTATCACAGCCCATCACAACGTGACATAGCCTATCACAGCCCAGCACGGCGCACACAGCCTCCACACCTAGCACCGCGTGTCACAGCCTATCACAGCTTACCACAGTGCATCACAGCCTACTAGGGTTACACGATCCATAGAATCAGTGACAGGTGGACGCAATAACTTCAGGAAATGGCTGACGGAAGAAAGACGGAAACCAGTTTAAAAATAGACACGTGGAAGTCAGGGCGCGACACACAGCTGAGAAGGAAGTGCAAGAACAGGTGTCATAAAGAAAGAGGACAAGAACGGCCGTCAAAATGGATGAAAGGCGGGCCCATTAATGAATACGGAAAAAGGGAACGGAACAAACGGCAAGTACAGAAAAGCGAAATTCTTGTCACATGTGTGATCCTAGTGGACTATCCAGCAGGGAAAGTCCACTAAAGAAAATGAAATCTAAAATCCAGTCACAGCGGTTACAGCCAATAGAAAGCCAGAGAAAGGATCAAGAAATTGGAGGGAAATTAAGCGCAAGAGTCGGCGTCGTTCTGAGTAACGGGCGTCTCGACGGGACAACCATCAATGCTATAGCTTTGAAGCTATGGAGGAACTAACACTATACGCTCGCAATATTACTTACGCAGTGGCATAGGGACGAAAGAACAGAGCGGATCTTTTCTCTTGAGCGATGCTTGCAAGCCCCGCAGGCTTACAAGAAATTACCCATAGCTTTTTGTGGCAACCATACGTTTATGCTTTGTGCACTACAGGCATTTCTTCTGCAGTTGTTACAGCCAAAACATTTCTGTGGGTCTAAAATGAAGAGAGTGAGGAATGGAGGAAATCAGGGTGAAGAGCACCACAATTCTGCAGAAACAAACGATTGCTACCCCACAGGCGATACAGATACTGAAGGAGCTGAGATTGCAAGGATTGCAAAGCAAGATTGGACATTGCACCATAGACAGTACATGTTACAATTTTTTGCAGAACTTTGAGCCAAGGACAGGAACAACAACGGTGAAGGGAGTTGAATTAGTAATTACTCCCCTATACCTCCAGCAATTGTTTCGATTGCCAGCAGGTCAGGTGCATGTGGAGGAGCACAGGGCAAGACTGCAAATAGGGACTTATTCCAAGAAGGGAGTTTCTTTAAAACTCAGGGTTATGCTTGTACCAAGGCTGTACCCAGGGCTAAAGGAGGTAGGCCAGGTATTGAACGTTCTGTTGCCATGAAACAGAACCAACAGTATTTGAGCAGATCCTTCACAGAGGAAATACTCAAAGCCCTGAGAGGAGAAGAGGTAGAATGGGCGGACATAATGTACAACGCACTGGTAGAGGAGATGAAAAGATTACAGGGTACAAAGTCTCCTATCATAGTGTCTGGCCCAATCATTGCTCAAATAATTCTTGATTCTGGCATACTTGATGCGCGAGAAAGAAAGGAGATGGGAGTGTTTGAGCCAGAAACCACTGCAATGGAAGAGCAAGGCTCTTCACACAGTGAGGGTGGACTGGCAGGGCAACCCGAGAGAGAGAGGCGGGGAAAGACTGTAGTGGCGGATCCACTGGCTTCACGGAATCCGCATGATAATGTTTCCCAAGCTCTTGTGCAGGAAGGGGCACAGCAGCACAGAGAACTGCTATTACTGGAAGCAGGACCTTCAGAGAGGGAAGAGGAAGTTACTTCAGTATCACAACCATCACAGCCAGAGGATCGGCTTGTCACAAGGTTACCACAAGTTGTCCATGCAGTTCAACCAGAAATAATTGATTTGGAAAAAGGGTTAGATATTCCCACTACAGAACAGGTGGTGGCAGAAATTGAGAAGGGGGACCTTCTCTATGAATATTCTGGTATGGTCAAGGACACAGTGATTCCGGAGGTGCAACGGTTGTCCAAGGGAAACCCTGCGGTGCATATAATACACACACCTGTGACGGAGGTACCACAGGTAGAATGTCAAGACACTGCAGCACCGGTGACGATGAAGTGGTTCAGGAAGAAAATCTGGTGGGGCAATGGCCTGAATGGTTCGTAAGGCATCACACTGTTGAGGATCAGGAGAACAGCAGCAAGCTCACCATGATGACCCTCAACAGGCTGCTTATGAGTTCCATAAGCAGACACTTAATTTGTTGGGTACTTATGTCAAATCCCATGTTCCACTACCAATTGGCAGCTTTGAGGGAGGAACTCAGGAAGAGTTTGAGGCTCGACTTGCCACAAGTGTGCAAACAAGGTCGATGAAGAGGTCACTCTCAAGATGCAGCAAGACTTGGAGAGTACAGAAGCGGCTTTGCAATTGGCCAAGGAACAATTGATTGAGGCAGGCCTCGCGCAAGACCACTTGCACGAAGCACATAAGCAACAGCTATACCAAATGCAGGTGAAGCATGAAAGCAAGTTGCAAGAAGTGAATGCACTACATACGGAGTTGCAGACAGTGCATGACAGGATGGCCATACAATGTGCTACACTCACAACTATGCTTGACCAATCTACAAAGAAATAAACAGTCAAGCGGAAAAATGTACGAAGGCAGAAGGAAGAGAATGTTGAGCAAATGAAACTCATTGTCGATATGAAGAATACAATCTGTCGCAATGAGGATACTTTCAAGCAATACAGGCAGGTTGAAGCTGACCAAGAGAGCACATCCTGGAGTTGCAACAAACGGTCATGGCCAATAGAAATGAAATCTCGGTCACTAACAAGGCTTGGAAGGAAGCCAATAATCTGCTTGCTGCCTATGCGAATTTGGTTGAACCTCATGCGAAGCGCATGGAGGCTTTACAACAGCAGTTAGATGTGTACAAACTCAGAGAGGAGCACACTCTCAGAGGAACCACAAGCAACTTGGTGGATAACCACCTTATGCAGGTCTGGTTAGCACAAGGGCCAGTGGAGGGCAAAGCACCACGAAAGCTCACCCAAAGCGAGATGAATGAGCTCAGGCTGCAAGTGCAGAACATTGCCACAACTACTATAGACAATGTCTATAGTAGGATAGCGAGTTACAGGAGGATGTAGACGGCCTGCAGACTCAAGTGGAGGACCTCACTTCAAATATCGACAAAAGAGTCTATATACCTGAGGAACAGCTAATGGCTTCTTATTTACAAGCCAGAACTTTGGCTTTTCAGTCTTCTTCACAGGAGGTGCAGGAGATGCCAATGGTATAAGAGCCAGTGCACCAACACCACACACAACAAGTCACTGTCCAGTAGCTGACCCTGTTGTTACTACGCCACACCACAGCCACCACAGCCTGAGGTATGGGGAATGCTGCTTTTTAACCCACCTAAAACTCCAGCTGCAAGGGAGTACAGTAGGGCTATGATTATGCCCTTCAACCAAATTCCCATTATGTTGGATTTGGCTTGGAAAGAATTTAGTCCTCCGCAGTCATTGGCACATTACTATCAAATCATGCGCATTTGGCTGCCAGTGGCAACTAGGACTAAAGTTCTTCCGAACAATCGACCAATTGAGGATCATCACTTTGCACAGTACTGGCATGAGGCAGGTACCATGTTGAAGGAATTAATTGCCTTCCAAGTTGTACATGGATTCATTTATACCAAGACCAAGGAGGTAGCAAGTATTGTCATGGGATGCGGGTTATACTACGCTGCTTGTTATCACATTGAGCAGCACAAGATGCAATCGCGCTTTCTGAGTTATTCCAGTGGGGATCATTGGGTCTTACCTTCAGTGCCACCTCATATGTACCTATATGAGGCAAAAGTTATGATGCAAAAGGATTCTCAAATTCGTTCATGGTTTCATGCGGCCTGGAACAATTTGTCAACACAGAAATTCGGCCCTGACGATATTTTCTTTAAGGGACATGAGGCATGGAAATACTTGCACAATTCACATTGGTATTGGTACCCCACTCACCTGGACAGACAAGGAGCTCAGGTCTTCACCAATTTTACCATTCAGCGTTTACAGCAAGTTTTAAAGTTTAAACTTCCAGACATGGTAGGACAACATTGTATGCCCCAGAGGATTCCACAAAAAGTTCGGCAGTTAAAACACCTGAGAGGATGAGGATTCTGATACAACTGTTTCTTCAGCGGACTCTTTTGACATGGGAGAAGACTATGCAATTCAGATGGCAGAGAAGAAGCGACGGGGGTCTCCTATGCCTGAAAGATTACCTCGATATCAGCCTCCAGAGGGCCTTACATATCCAGGTAGTGTTCAATCATCTCCGTCAACCAGTGACAGACCTCGGGCTCGTACACACAGTCCGCCACGAAACTCTCAACGTCAGAAAGGTGCTCGCTCACAAAGGTTTGCTAATCCCAATCAGTAAACCGTGAGGACACGGCTTTTTGAGAGGGGAAGGGGTAATGTTAGAGGACTGTCTGGGACTTAGACACTTTTACGGATCTGTGGGGTACCCTTAATTTTTGCACAGACTGAGACCAACAGGAGCCTTAGGGGTGACAGCAGCGCACTTTAGGGGGGGTTACACAGACAGCCTCACACCATCACACAGCCAACACAGCCCGTCACAGTCCGACACACCGTCACATCACAACACAGACACAAGCTCGACACAGCACCAGTCCACACGCACAGCCAGTCAAGCTTGACACAGCTGTCACGACCATAGGGAACGGATAGCAGGACAGGGAACGACTGTGGGGAACAACATCTGCGAATGGAACATGTTAGTTCACGGGTGACGGTTAGTGAGGGAAACGGTTAGAACAACGGGTAGGAAGATAAAGCGAGGAGCGGGACTGGAAAATGATCACTTCTTGGGGAACTTCGGACATCACTGGGGGAAATGAGGCAGAGAGCGTATCTCTGAGCAGAAAGAGGGAGAGCACGGAGTAGGAGGAGGATCTGTTGATGCTTAATGAATGCAGGCAGTAGAATTGTAACGTAGAGCAGATTAGAGACTCCATGGCTTCAGCCTGATACTTGATAGATATTAATCTGATACACACTTCATACTCACACTGTGTAGAGAGATCTGAGTGAAGTTGTGGAATGAATGGATGAGTTGATGGAATCCGATAGATTGATGAAGCAAACTGATACTTAATTACCAGCAGTAAGGTAACTAGCTAACATGAATGCGGGAAGGAAAACAAATAGGAAACACCCCCATGATACACTAGCTGTAGGTCATGACTGATTGTTCTGAGCGGGCTGAGTACTTAGAGATTTCCAACTCTTCTATCTTGGAGTTTCCGCCTCGGATAGCGAAGGGATGGGTGAGTAAAAGCCGCGCGACATATGGAGAGTCTTACAAGCGTGGTTGCCAATGCTGTTTCAAGGTCCAACAATGCTATCTCGCCCCTGACATCTTTGTCCTCACATACTACAACAACATGGAGCATACAGATGCGCAAGGGAAACCCGCGCATGGGAAGTCCGCAGAGTTCAGGAACCACCCGCCACGCCTATGCACCACACATTAGCGAGGAATTGAAAGCCTGGGTCGTCGAGTGTTTGTGCCGAGGCCTGTCGGTCGCCCAAATCATGATGGAGCATAAAGCACGTGATGAACAACACCGGCTTGGGCGATGCATGGACCCGCGATGATTTTCTGTTGGAGCAAGATGTTCGTAACCTTGCCAAGAAACATGCGTGGCAAACCTTTAAGAAGCACGCCGATGATGCGGAGAGTGTGCGCATGTGGAGAGACCAGAATCCTGCGTCCGTTTTTTTCTATCAAGAGGAGAAATTAGAGCCAACATTCGAGCATTTTGATGGAGATTTGACATTCACTATTGGCATACAGACTCAGTGGCAGAAACGACAAATGCTGGAACTAGGACATGACCGTATCGTTGCATGTGATGCAACGTTTGGGACAAATCATGACAAGGTATTATTCAAACGATTTCATGGACTTGTAGGAGCATGATAGCATAGTACCATGCAGCATTCACATAAAATTTGGTGTGCTGACCCTTTCTGTATGTTTTCATGTGTACGTTGCGGAAGACCGAGGGGCAGACCCACTGTGAACCGCTGCAGACCTCATCACTCTTATGAAGTCTTGTCGTGCAGAACTGAGCGGAATTTGCATGCTCTGACCATCTGACATTGTGCATTCCAACAGTTCCCATTGTACACGTTGATGGTCTTCGACGAGTGGTTGAACAGTATACCAGTTGCCTATATCATATCCTATATCCTATCCTATCCTATCGGACAACAGACCTGGTGCCGTGGATGAGAGCCTTGCGCGATTCACTCCTCGCATATTTGCCGAGCTGGCGACCCAATGCCTTCATTGTGGATGATGCCGAAGCAGAAATCAACGCTATTTGGTAAGTCTGTTGGTCCACAACACCGGTCCATTGTCGAGGTCCACTGCAGCAGTCCATTACTACAGTCCACTGGCAGACTCCTGTGGCGAAACCCAATGGCAGTTCGCTGGGCAAATCCAATGGTAGTCAGCTATCAAGTCCGCTCTTCAGTCCCCTGACAAGTCCGTTGGCAGTCCCCGGCAAGTCCGCTCGGCAATCTGCTGGGAAGTCCACTCAGCAGTCCGTGGCAAGTCGGCTGGCAAGTCCACTCAGCAGTCCCTGGGGTTGGCCGTCCGCTGCCAAGTCCACTTGGAAGTCCTTGGCAAGTCCGCTCGGCAGTCCGCTGTGGCAGTCCAATGGGGCAGTCCGCTGCCCCAGTCCTAGCAAGGGGAAGTCCAATGGGGTTATTCCAGCACATCAACGTCATGGCATTGTATTGTCCACTGGGCGAGTCCAGTGGCTCTGCCCGCTGATACAGATCGCTGTTACAGTCCACTCCGGCAGCCCACCATTGCAGTCCGATCCCAAGACTCTAATGTGTTCCATGTGTGTTGTGCAGAATTGTTTTTGAAGGAGTACTCATTTTCCTCTGCCTTTGGCATGTCCGCAAAGCATGGGTGAAGCAATCATGCAAGAAAACGAAGGATCCGGTGACCGCTGTAAACTTGTTGAAGGATATGGGAAACCTCATGTACTGTAGAGGGGGACCACACAACGAGAAAAGAGCGCTTCGGTGGGTTGCAAGGAGAGAATCCGTCGTATGAGGTCAAATACCCGAAGGACATGAATTTCTTGACTATATCGAGCAGTACTGGAAGCCCAAAATGCAATGTGGTGTACAGCAGCCCGCCATGTCCCTCATGCGAGCCAAGACACAAACACAAGCATTGAGGCATACCATGGAAATCTGAAGGCAAGACTTGCCATGGGGAAAGGCAAGATGAGTGGTCGTAGAGTGGACAGGCTATATGGGAACTCACTGCCGTGTGCTAACACACTACTGGTACGCAATCCATTTGAAGACCCACGGGTTCATAAGAAATGACAAACACAAAAAGTACATATCCACTTCTATACTTGCGGCACGAGACATTCTTGCTGAGAGTGTTACTCTTCCCTTGGGTCCTGGTAACCTACGTTCTCAGCAGCAACCACCCCGGCAAAAACATACATTGTTTACAATCCTGATTGCGATTGGGCTTGTTGCACGTGCCCATGGGCAATGAAGGGAAACTTATGCAAGCATCAGGTCCGTGTCCTGAAGATGCTTCACCCTGACCTGTAGGATAGCCTCCTTGTGCGCGCTTGTGGCACGGCGCTGGGAACCATTCATGGAGGATTACCTAACTTGCTCTTGGGCAATGGTGCCGGCGGCAACAACGAATCCAATCAGTTCATGGAAAGACATCCTCCGGACGCCTTCCCCTACGACGAGGCACCTCTGGAGGTCTCAGCCTCAATGGAACAAGAATTCGCGGACATACTTTGCATTGTAGGTGATGACAAATACCTGGAGGCACATGCCCGATCTGCTCTTCGTATGTGCAGAGGGCAGCTCGTGGATATCCTGGTGAAAAGTGCGGCTAGAATGTTGCACCCTGCGGCAGCGAAGGCTTTCCGTCCTCTGAACGACAACAACAACATGTCTCTGAAAAGGAGACGAGATTCGTGAGGCCTGGAAAACCCGGCCTAGGGTTTTGCGGAGAACCAGCAAGAGGGTGTCTGCACCTGCACCTGCAGCACATATATACTCAAAAATTTGCAAGGTTTCAGGTCGTGTAGGTGTCACGAAGAAGACAATATAAGTCTGCAATTCCTCTGGTAGCATTGTCCCTTTCTGAAATACAGTCCGCAATGGACTCATGCATTCTCCCAACGGACTCCTCCAGTCTCCACAATCCCAGCACACTCCGGCACAAACTCCCATCAGACAGCTGCAGAGTCCCACAATGGACTCCTACACAGTCTCCCAACGGACTCCTACACAGTCTCCCAACGGACTCCTCTAGTCTCCCAACTGACTCCCACATAGTCTCCCAACGGACTCACGCACAGTCTCCCAACAGAGTCACAGTCAGCAGACTGCGAACGCCAGTAAGCCAGTCTGCTGGTCAGTCTGCTGCCCAATTCGCTGTCCACTCCGAACGTCTGCTCACCACACTTCCACCTCATCCCTGCAACTCTCCCAACAGACTGTTGGACAGACTAAGTCTCAAACAGACTCATCCACAAGAGCAGACTCAAAATGGACAGGCTCCAGTGGACTACCTCCCTAACGACTCATGCCAATCCAGCGTCCCAGCAGACTCATGGACATAGTGCCTACCAGACTAGGTACCAGACTAGGTACCAGACTAGGTACCAGACCCACAAGTCCTAGCCTCGGCAGCATACTGCTTGCACATTCAAGCTCAGCAGACTCGGGTGCACAGTGCATAGAAAAATTGACACCATTGTGTCCATTGAGTTTAGTGACAACATTACAAAACATGCAGCACCCACAGTACACAAAAGTGCTCATCACCACTGGAATAGTAAGCGAAAAGACTCGCATTTTTTATTTCAGTACATAGACTTCACAGGACAAGTACATCATACTCATGAGAGCAGTTTCTCTATATTTTCCAACCCCCGCACAATATACTGGGCACACTGCATTCGCTGCCCAAGTGCAAACTTGAAAGTAAACCAGTCCTTCGTGAAAGGTGTTCCTCTCTCTGGCTTTGCAGTCTTGGAGACATTTCCTCTGACTTTTATCCACTCATAAAACACTTGAATGAATAACATGACGTAAAAGCCACACTCCCAGCTGAATGGTGCTGGGGCACATCAGGCGTGTGGAACTGAAATGCTTGGACAATCTCGTGCCACTCCGGTGAGTCCATCGAGTACCCTAAGCACTCAGCATGAAGCTTCCGAATGCACCCTAAAACAAATGGACAACTATGCGAGTCCTTGATAGAGTTAAGGTGAGTGTAACAGTCATTGCGGAGGTCGATGATACAAACACTCCAGTTCCCCTTGCAATGGTATCAAACAACATGGCGTCATTGCACAATCATGATGGGCAGACTCAGCAGACTGACACTCAGCAGACCGACCACCAAAATGAAATCGCACTCTTTCAAGTCCTTGCCCAGTCGTTCAGTGCTAAGGCAACCTTTGAAGACCTCCAAAAGGCTTGCATGTTGCCCCACCCCCAATGACTTCAACACCGTCCACGTCGTCGTTGGAAGAACAACAATAGTGTTGGTGAACGCAGCCTCAACCGACTTCTCATATAATCGACACCACAGCTCCAGGAGTCTATCTGTGCACTCCAACTCAACCTTCTGGAGCGCCTTTATGTCATCCGGCGACAGTCCGCATTCAAACCGTGGGTCCCCTTCAAAAAACATCAGCATGGAATTACTCGCCTTGACGTGCAGAGCATGTGCTTTGCCAAACCGAGCACCCATCCTGCACAGAGCAGACCATCCTTCGGGAAGCCTCATGTACTGAACAGACTGACGTCAACATGGTACCAAACACTCTATAGGCTGAACAGTTCATCAGCAGACTGACAAAACTAACCACAACAGACAATGATGACAACCAACAGCAGACTGACTAGCCAGCAGACTGACCACAACAGATTGCAAAGCACTTAACGACAAAGACAGACGAGGAGACTGAGCACAGTACTCACCTGTGCTGCTCCAGGAAACGACCCACATCTTTGTCCATGTCCAAGGCCAGCTTGCGGTTCTTGTTCATAAAGACGCCAGATTTTTTCTTCGCCGATCTCTTGGTACTCGGACCCTCCTCGACCTCCTCAGCATGGTCCACGACAGTCCGCTTCTTGGCTTTGCCTCTCCCCTGGGAAGTAGGGACAGCTGTAGGCGGGCTGGATAGAGCAGACAAACGCAGCGCTGCCGCCCTACTTCGCAACAGAGGCTGGTCAGCAGGTTTGTTTACACTTGCTGGACCTGACTTTGCAGCTTTGTGGGTTGAACTGACCCACGCATTGGGGGGCGTGCTCACCCCCACACCTTTCTTGGTTGTCGATCCCACGTTTGCAGCATGGGCGGAAGATGTCATGTTCTCAGAAGTAGACAGTCTGCCGACGGAGGGACGAACATCCTGTGAGGATACCGAGCAAAATGGCGAATTAGCCCAATTTCACAATGTGCTAAAACATAAACAACAGTGCTGAAAGAGGAAATGGCACAACCTGCCCAAGGGGTGAGGGAGTAGACTCCATGTAATCCAGCGCTATACCAGACGATGTCTGCGCCGCATGTGGTTCCTCGTCAGTGTGTATGCCTACATGTTCAGTCTGTTGCACAATGTGGGCAGTCTGCTCGGCCGCCGGTTCTTCGTCAGTCCTTTCAACTATTAACTGTGCAGTCTGCTGGCAACTCTGCGGTTTAGTCTCTTCCTCAATGTGGGCAGTGTGCTCGGTGGCAGGTTGGTCATCAGTCCTTCCCTCTGTGAAGTGTGCAGTGTGCTGGTCAGGCCGTGCAGTCTGAACTGTGCAGTCAGAGCTGAGCTGTGCAGTCTGCCGCTCCGAGCCATCCTGGTCAGTCCTTCCCTCTGTGACCTGTGCAGTCTGCGGTTCACTCTGCTCATCAATAAAGACAGTCTGCTGCCCCGCCACAGGTTGCTCGGCAGTCCTTCTATGTGTCGACTGTTCAGTGTAATGGTCAGTCTGGTGGACAGCCGGCTGGGTGTTCGGATCTCCATGGACTTGGAAAACATCAAAAACATGTATGAAAGACCCACCGGCAATTGCTTCCTCAGACTCTTCTGTAAGATCTATGATACGGTTTTGCGTTCCCAGATTGAGTTCGGTCATCACGTAAGACTCATCTATGGCTTTCGCCACTGTGCGCATGAAAACGGGACTGAGTTTTAAGGTCATAGAAGGCAGGCCACGGGTAGCTGGATAAGAATGCTTTACCGGTGACCTGATGATGTCGTCAGTGAATGTACATGGGGGAAAAGTGGACTCGGTCAAAACACTCATACTGGCAGATCCAAAAACATGTTGTTGGGAACTCAGCAGAAATTCATCTACAGGGTCCCGGTGAGGCCAGTGCATCCGAGTCTGTTGCACAATCCAGGGAACATACTGGCTGTTAGTCTCCTAGACAGTCTGCTCGGCCATCTGCTGAGTGAGTTCGCCAGTGTGCTGCACAGTCTTCTGAGGGGCAATCTGTTGGCTGGATTTGTCGGTTTGCTGCACGGTTTGCTGAGGGGCAATCTGCTGGCTGGATTGGCCGGTTTGCTGCACAGTCTGCTGGCCATGTTCGCTGGTCTGCTGCATAGTCGGCTGAGGGGCAGTCTGTTGGCCGGTCTGTTCTCCGGTCTGCTGCAAAGTCTGCAAAGTTTGCTGCCCGCTCAGTACTGTTTGCACATACTGAGTATGTGTGTGCGGGGCAGTCTGCTGGGAGTGATCCGGCCTATTACTCGGGACGGTCTGGTGCACATGCTCGGTCTCCAGCACTTGGGCAGTCTGCCCACATGTGTCGTGGGGAATATGTTGTTGGACATTCTTGTGGTCAGTTTGCTGGACGGACTCCCGAACTCCTTGTAAAGCCAGGACAAGGTCCCTTGCACCTCTGGCAAAAGAGTCGAAAGCAGCCTTCACTTGCTTGTCTCCCAGATCAACTCGCCCTGCAACACATGTTTATGCAAATGTGAACTTCTTAAAAAGTTGGCAAGGAGCTGAAACACGAAAGTTGCCGAGAACATTTTACCTTCCAAGAGATTTTTGACCAGGCCAATGTCCTTGATTTGGCGTCGATGCGGTCTTCAGTTGGGGTCCCACACCACAAGACTTTGAAGACATTGGGATTCTGCAAAACAATGTCGAATACTGCTCGCTCCATCACCAATGCAAACCACTGCAATGCATCATCCACCACAAACTTCTGTGAATGGTCTGTTCCATGGAGTAAGTCCATCCTCAAACTATGCAGATCCTTCATCAACTTATTGTATGAGCGGAAATTGCCAAATTGCATCCATCTGTGTTGTAGGAAGGAAGCTACCATGCGCTCAAAGTCCTCCTCAGTCAATCCAAACAAGTGCTTTCTTCGCATCCCAAAGGTTGGATGTGCCATAGGCATATGTCTGAGGTCTTCAGGCCGTGGGTCATCCATGAGAATCAGCTGCACAAGCAGCATTTTGGACGGTTGTGGCTTCAATGGCAACAGCAGAGGTGGCTTCCAAAACATGGTTGGCTTCCTCAATAGAAAACTCCATGGAATAATGAAAGGGTACAAATGACCACCGGTGGTCTGCAACAATCCGGTGGAGCTCATTATGCCAGTCCAAATGGGGATTAATTTCTCCCACCCTAAGCCGGGGAAGTGTGAGGTCTTCAGCTCCGGGTCGAATTACCGGTGATGGCGATTACCAAACTGCAAAAAACGCCGAGCTATGTGAGAGAAAGGCAGTCTGCTGGTCCACAGTCTGTTAGATGACAAGACTTCCCATTGGCATGGGCTGCATGATGGGCTCCTGGAGAGGAGTTTGCAGGATGACAGGCTGCTCGTTGGGAGACTGCTCCGTTGCAGTCTGCTTCGACGGCAGATGTCCGCATTTTCCATATTTATGACATAGAACCAAACCATAAAACGAAGGTTCCCGAAAGCACAACAAGAAGGCAAAAATAGTGGAAGCATATGCACGATGGTGGCTGTAGTGCCGAGACAGTCCTCTCATGTTCAAGCACACGCTTCATCATCATCATGAACATCGCGCGCAAAAGAGGAACAGTCGCGTGCATGGAAACGCCTACCGCAACATCGGACAACAAACAACCGTCAAAAGAGAGTGTCCGGGATTTGGTGGCAAGACCATTGTCATTTTCGCAGCCCTAAAAATGGAGGGCTCGGATGGGTTATGGGAATGGACGGTGGCAATCCTGTGCCGTCAGCGGACTGGATGGCAGGGGACTGGTGGGCAGACTGGAGGACTGGCAGACTGCTGGGCAGCAGATTGGCCAGCAGCGGACTGGCAGACTGGAGGGCAGCGGACTCATAGGTGGGGGACTGGCCGCAGCGGCGGGCGGGGTGGGGGGAGCCGGGCGTCCATGCGCGGGCCCACCGGACACATCGCACGTGCCCATTGAAGACCCTATTATCTTAAAATGAGAGGCGGTTGTGTATTGAGGGGGTTTCATAAATTTTGGACTTACGGTGTGGGAGATATTGAATTTTAAGTATTTTTTATCATTAGAAATGCATAAAAAATAGCAAACTGGGCTTTTCTGGAATTTGGGCCCTTCATTTGTCTTTGGTCATAAATTTAAATATGTATATATTGGAAAGACCTTGATAAGTAGGGGTGCATCGGGTGGTTTCATAATTTTTGGACCTACAATGTGGGAGACATTGAATTTCGAGTATTGGGTTTTCTAGATATTGACCCTTCACTTGTCTTTTGGTACACATGGTCATGAATGTATGTGCTCAATGGCACAGACAACACTAATGTATTTTTCATTAGCACAGAAAGAAAAAGTGCAAATAAGATATGCAAAACTAGAAAATGAAATTAAGGAAGGAAAGTTACTATGATGACACAAACTCATTCATGAAGATTCTAGTATGAGAAAAAAAATGATGTATATGATTTATGAATCTATTAAACTTTATAAAATATTGTTGAATTATTTCTTGAAGATTTTTGTGGTACTATGAGGTGGGATACTAGGTGGAACTTAGTAATTCAAATGGTCTTGCAACACACACACACACACACACACACACACACATATATATATAGAGGGTTAGGGTTGTGAAAACTACTTTAGACATTAAGGGGTTAATGCAATGAGGATATACAATATTGGGTCTATGTCATTCTCTCTTCCACATATATATGTAATGGATACAAACTATGACACTTTTGTTCCAAATATACTTTAAAGCTCTAAGCACACAATAACATTTATAACATTTATATGAACACTTATATAATGGAGTATATGATTCAATTAAATATTATCATTGCATATTGTCCAAATTGTACAATATTATTATTGTGATTGGCATATAAGAATGAATGTAAGTGTAACAACAATATGTGCTTGTATATCAAACACCCATAGTGAAGTCCAAAGATAATTGGACTCTGAAATACTTAAATTCACAATTGCAAAGGCTCTATAATATTGATCTATGTTTATAGTAAATGTATACATTTTTTTTTTTTTCATAATTCCATGAAGATGTTTAGGTGATGCAAGTAAGGTGAAAATTATTAGTGCATATATTCACTTTTGCCAAGCATACACAACCCGCCAACCATTGTACATTAAATTTGTGAGGTCAAGAGATATGATGTCCTCGGTCAACGCGCCAAGATTGTGATGGAGCGGTGGGCATTGGGGGCTATCTTTGAATTTCTAGACCAAAGGATGGTAACTTTGTGACGCAACAGGCCATCACCTTTAACTTCAACTGAGCTAGTTTCCACCAAAAAGATATCCCAGGGATGACCCTCCGCCAGGAGCAGCCTGTACCTTTGTTGTTGGGCGATCCTGAACAAGAGAACACCACAAATAGTTGTTTGAATCTATGTGGAAGATCCTAACAAGCCAAAAACACCACAATGACAAGAATTTCATTCAATGCCTTAAAAGAGTTTTATTTTTAAAATCTAATAGTATAATAATAGGATTTAAATCTAATCTCCATCTAATATTGTAATTATATGATTGTTCATTGACATAGCAATATCTACTCAAGACTAAAATTGTGTCATTTAATATATTTGATATATTATGGAATAAAATGTACATGATGTGATCTACATCTAAAAAGAAATTGACAAAGTATTACGAATATATTGCAAAATAAATATCATAATAATAAATAGATTAAAAAAATATATACTACATTGTCTAAGGCGCATTAGCTTTCATATATCTGAAGTGTCTTGTTGAATGGCAATGCTAGTTATTTAATCTTTGTTTACAAAATAACAGTTTTTGTAGATTTTGTTTTTGATAGACTCCAACTTGATGGTTGTCAGTGATCACTTCTTATGTTAGTGTCAAAAATTTGTTTTCAAATTCATGCATGTAGCACTAACCGTAATAAAATTGCCTGAATTTTGACCATTAGCGCGGTGGTAATTGTTGGAATTCCTTCCCATTCTTATTGGCCCCATATTCAGGGATGTTCCACTATCATCTATTTTTTCTGCAAGAGGTTTGTCATGAACTGGGACATTCCTCACAAAACCTGTGGAGGGAGGATGGTCATGAACAACGGCTTGGGGGGGTTCATCTTGAACTGGAGCCCTATTGTTGGGTTTGGGACGTGGAGGATCACTACCTCCAAATAAATACCCCAAAGAACTTTGTCCTCCACCGCTGCTTATACCACGTCCCATTTTGTGTTTGAGTTATATTTTTTGCAAACAATATAGGATAGACTCCACTTCTAATATTTAAATGCTCAAGAATTTGAAACAAATTAAAGACACAATTTTTTGAAGTTTCTCAGGTGAGTCTAGCTTCCTATCCAACTTGGAATTATGTAAATTAGTCGTTTTAATCATTAATTTGGATGCGTGTGACTCTTGTTTCATGACAATATTATATCTCGCTGCTAAAAACCAGAAAATCCTCTCATGGAAGGAAGGAACCAACTATTGCATTTACAAGAGGTGGAAGGTAGTTATAACAAACTATTCAAATTATATATTTAATAATTAGTTTATTCAAAGATTCAAAATTATCATTTATTATATCAAACATTCATCTCAAATGGATGAATAATACTTATATCTATAGTTAAATTGTGTTATTTGGTTTTGATTACGGTGGGAAATAGGGGCTAGATTCGTACCACAAGAGCTTTGACAATTATTTTGTACATTTGGAACTAAGACTTCAACCATTATGTATGTATTTATTTATTTAAATGAAAGGGGAGGTATATATTTGCATATCAATATCTTACAACTCATATAATGTGAAATAGCAGTTAATATTACAAATATTAATTAGACTTCAATTTTAATTCTCTGAGTTAGCAAATGATGAATTAACTGCAGACATGGGGCAAGGCTCTGATACGGCCAGAGGGGAAGATTCAGACCCTGTTAGGGTTCAGCAGGAAGAAGAACGAACTGGTGACAACAGCACCATGGAAGTAGAGTGGATACAGGTTGATTTGTCGAGCCTGAGACCACTAGGCAAGGCATCAGAAGGCCCAAACGAGGAACACTGTGCAAGATCTGTAATGACTTGAGATACAATCGTCACACACTAACCCAACATAGGTCTTGGCAAACTCTCAGCAATGCTGAAACAATCACGAAGGCAAAGGAAGAGGCACAGCCTCATGGGAAGATGTATGGAGTACCTTTTTGCAGCGATCTTGATGAGTATGTGGAAGGAGGAGAAACTGATCCACTGCCAAGCACGGAGTACATGATGCAACCAACAGCACGGGTGTCATGTCAATTCACTGATACTGAGCTGGAGGCACTCAATGAACTAGACGAGATGTACCATAAGTGGTCATACTCAAAGAAGATTGCAGCAGCACCCCACATCAACATGTTGACACGGGGAAGTGCGAAGAAGGCCAAATTGGGAGATGGAATGCCTATTTTGCAAAAATCCAAACAAAAGATTAATGATTTAAGTCAAGAACATGGATTTGGTGGAAAGGAGCACGTTGGCATGGACAATATCTACAGCAACTAGAGATATTCATGGAAGGATTTGACAAGAGCGAAGAAGAGGCTAGAACCCAGAGTCTAGATGCATTCATCGAAGACTGGGCAGACCAATAGATAAAAGAAGATGGAGAGTGAGCTAAGTGAGAAAATTGAGCAGGAAAGGGTGAGACCTTTGACAAAGAGAGAACAACTGGAGCTCATTCAAAGGGCAGAGGACGAACATGACAAAGCAGAAGGTGATGAAAGAGAATACACACCAACTGTTCATGAAGAGACAACACCAGACATCCTGAACGACGTTCAAGTAATGCCTTACCTTACGTTTGGCTCTGTCAACGAGTACCTTGACCTAAATGAAAGAAAACGGGTGTTGAAGAGAGCCAGAGGCTATGTATAATGGGAAGGCAAAATTTTATACAAGGGCAAGCACGTACTTGAAAAGAAGGAACGATTGGGTATCATAGAGAGGATCCACCAAACTTTGGGTCACTTTGGGGTACACAGAACTCAAGTTGAAGTGTGCAAGCGCTTCTTCTGGCATAACCGCACTCAGGAGATAAGAGACACATTGAAGAAGTGCCTACCCTGTCAACAAGGGAAAACACTGGGAAGCCTTAGGTCTGGAGCAAAGAGGTTGAAAACCGCACCAGCAGCTTACCTGTTTTACAAAACCATATTTGACATTTACAGAGCTGGTATTACCGGAGACAAATGAGAGCAACAAATATGTGCTTATGGCTATTGATCCCAATTCTAAACGAATGATAGCAGCACCGGTGAGTGACAACTCAGCAATGATGGCAGGGCCGAGATTCCTGGAGAAGAAAGTTATAGTCCGCTCTGGAGCACCGAAGATAGTGCTTACAGATCAAGGCACTGAATGGGGCAACCTACACCAACGCTTCAAACCAAGCCCTAGTCCTTCGGGTTTTTTTTTTTTTTTTTTGGGAAGGCCCGAGAGAGGCCGAATTTTATTTTTCAAGAAGGATGAGGAAAAAATAACCTCAAATACAAGCCGTGAAGGCAGAGGAAGGGGACTCCGCCCTGGCTTCTTGATTTTGAAAAAACCTTTGACAAGGTCGACTAATATTTCCTTTTGATTGTCTTAAGGAAAACAGTTGTCCCTGAGGGTTTCTGCCAATAGGTGGAAATTCTCTTCTTTGATTCCTCTTGTACGGTAAAAATCAATGGGCGCCTCTCATTATAGAGTAATAGCATCTTAGGGTAATAATCCATAAACGCCTCTAGTTTTAGATTAATAGTGTTTTGAATTCACACGCTTAAGGCCCATTGGCCCCGCTAGGTACAAAGAAAGGCTCACCGGTATCGTGCCTGGCCCAGGATATGCCGCCGCCATCCCGCGGCGCCAAACCTTCCTTACTGAAGCCTTATCCCTGCGGTAGACCCTCATAACCAAGGGTTTGCCGCCTTATCCCTACGGTAGACGGTAGACCCCCCTTACCCCGCATAATCTGTCATGAGACTTAGAGTTTTTTTTTAGTTTCTCCAATTCCAAAAGTTCTTATAAAATGTGACATATTGCAGACTCCCTGAGAATTAACGAGTGTTGTACTGATATGTCCGTTTGGCATACCAGACTGGTCCTGGTAGGTCCAACTTGGCTGTTGGGTCGACCAACTGATAGGGCCCAATGTAGATTAAGACTGGCCAGGGTAGGTTATAGGATGGGTATGGGTACTTCCAATTTTGAGATACCCTTAGGCATGGGTATGGCAAAAACTCTAATGACATACTGGGGCAACATATACACAAAAGGTAAAAACAAAATTGCAATCACAAAGCTGATCAGCTAAACCTTTTGCGCCTCCCCACCTCAAAGATCCAGCCGCAAAAATGATAGCAAACACAACATGGCGCACCCTACTACCCCTCCCATCTAGTAACACTCCACCCGAGTACTATTCACAATCACAGTATGGCTCCGCCAGCTACTGTGATTGGTATGGTATCAATTTGGGTATGTTAGGAACCCTGAACCCTAAGTTCTACACACTCCCGGATATAGGCTGTATGACATACCAGCCGGGTTGGTTTTGGCATACCCTTATCTATACCCTTGCACATACCCCGACCCACTAGCACATACCAGTTCAACACTGGAATTAACCCCCGGACCAACTCATCACCATTGATTACGACTTACCACCATGCTACCCAGTGCCCAGTGCTTGCTTGTCAACCTTGACATGAATACTTTTGGACAAGAACTAAAAATGCATTTAAACTCTAACAAACCAACCAAATTGAGTGTCTTCTTTTGACAAGTGGCCAGTAGGGTCGTAAAAATGGGGCAATATCTGAACTTCCAAGATGTTATTCTTTTGTAGCCACTACTCACTAGGAACTACTGAGTCTCTAGAACATCAATGTCTTATTACTGCCAAGCTCCCCAGTTGATTTGGCCAATGGTGCAAGATTTTATCAACCTAGGACAATATACCAGTTGTCCTTCGCTTGAACTATAACAAGAGAGGAAAAACGATGGCAATATTATACTGTCTAGTGGTCGAGACATTGAGAGGTGCCATTTCTTTGGCTTTTTTGGAAAGCTTGTTGCACATGGACCTTGGATAATAATGCTAATATTTCGGCTACTGCTTTGTTTACACATGTTTTTTTTTTAATCTTACCATTGATGCTAAAAAAACATGGGCAAAATTGTGTGCAGACGTCGAGAAGACTCCAAAATGTCTCATTGTTACCTTCAGAGTAGGC
Source organism: Takakia lepidozioides (assembly GCA_030704615.1). Classification (NCBI taxonomy): domain Eukaryota; kingdom Viridiplantae; phylum Streptophyta; class Takakiopsida; order Takakiales; family Takakiaceae; genus Takakia; species Takakia lepidozioides. The sequence goes on from CM060733.1 coordinate 18,557,784, forward strand.
CTCATACACAGCTGCAATATTGAGGTTCATACATATACTAGCTAGAGCAATAATTCCACTACAATGGCAGCACCGTAGGACCCTCCTCTTCGGCATTCCCAGAATTAACAAATCTTAGATCAATTTGAAACATATCAAAGTGGCCACTAAAACTAGACTACATTATCATATAAGATCACAGTTTCAATTGAATAATTCTTAGCGAGGTTCAATGGCAGGCCGGCCCTCTTCTGGCTTTTGCTTCCACCTTTGCTAAACTCTCTATCACTTGGGGTTGTTGGTGGTTCTGTTCCTTCATATTTCTTTTTGCTACGCTGGGTATTTTTGGACCTGCCATTGGGATCTTTGCATGCTTCTCCAGTTCTCACTCGTGGCAACGCACGAGCATGAACATCTAGCAATGCACACATCCAACACATTGAGCTTTGTTGAGCACACTTTTGTACACCAGGTTGTACATACGAAAAAGGACCCATACACCAAACTCAAGGTGAGGCAACACCCCCACGTGGCGGACTGCCACGGGGTGCCCTGATTACAAAGGATCTCAAGCGTCAATGCAGCAACGACCTAGATCATGCCAGGCTCCACTAGGGTTATCTCAAGGCTGGGTATGAGTTAGGGATATAACGGCCATGCGTCGGCGTATAGTAATGACCCTGGATGAATGTCTGACATGAATGGATGAAAAGGGGCATTGAGGGCTAGGAGAACATGCGCCATCACAGAGTGTGATCAGTAGAGAGACATAAACAAAAGCAGCTAGATTTGCAAATGGGATACTTCAAATCATTCGATGACTGAATTGTAATAATTCTCAAAGATGTTCTTTTTAGAGAGAGAAAAAATAGAAAAATTAAAAGAATTAAAAGGTATGAGAATTCACTTAGGGATATAATCAAGATATCACTCTTAGATAGGGAAGTCGTACTAAAATTACCTAAATGCATGAACCATGTCGAGCTATCGAATTGATGCCAATTAGTCATTGTATGGCCATTCGTCATTATGTTCATTATTCACATAATCAGGAGCCGTTAAACATAATTCCTATTCCCTAGCTCCATTATTTAAATCATGCATCTAGCTATTATTCATCCATCCAATAACTACGGACGCTTGCGAATATTTGCAGCAAATGAGGATATCCAAATGACAACATGGGGGTGGATTCACATGTTGGTTCGGGAGTTGCTAGGAAAGAAGTGGCATGTTGAAAGGAGCCCCAAGACAATGAGAACCCCCTCCTCACCAACTGTCCCATGTGGAGAAAATTGGGGTTCACCCTCTAAGTGGGCAAATGTACAAGAAACTCAAAAGAGTCATCAACTCCTAATTTGTAGAGAGCTCCGAACATCTGGCCACCAATCAATCGGTTCAGGGTAAAAAGAGGTCAGCCCTATCTGGTGATTTGTCCATTGCCTTTGGGAAGGCTCTGCAAATTCATAACTTTCCACCTGAAGGTGAACGAAGGATGCGTGTCTGACCTATCTTATTCAAGGGCAAATTAGGAATGACAAAAAAATCCTTTGTGGGAGGAAGACTGATTCACAGTGTGCTTTATTCTTAGTGTAATATTTTTGCCACCCCAAATCAAACCTGGACAAAAGGGATTGCAAGGAGGATTGTCATGGAGCAGCAATCCATAAGCTTGGTAAAATCCTTGCCTCAAAGTGCATCATTGTTTGTCAGTTGAAGGGAGGTTGGGAGGATGCTGAATGGATTCACTTTTGGGAGGTGGAGCAAGCAGACAATTTTGCATGCATTACTCTGGCCCTTATTGAGCTCAAAGAAGGTGTCATGAGTAAGTCTAGAAGTAAGTTCCAATAGAGGAATTATGGGCGATAAATTCCAAAAAAATCGCCTAGTAGTGGAAGATCAGGTGCCTAATCGTGGACCCGTTAGACTTGTGATGAGGCTATGTTTACTCTCAGAGAGAGAGAAGACTCCGGCCGTAGCCGGCGTAACTAAGAGCCACTTCGCCTTGCGGCTACTGCCCCCTTCGGGGGTGGGCCCTATAAAAGGAAGGGTGTCCTGTGGGACACCAGGTAACCGAGGAGAGAGAGGGAGGGGGGTTGCTATGAACCCCCTGTTCCCAGGGGGGACCCAGGGTGCACTAGAAGGGCTAGCTTCGAGTTGGCGTTTGTTGGTGATAATGGCTGTAAGGGAGCGGAGTGCTGTAAGATGGATTGCTTTGAAGCATTGATGGATTGGGAAAATGGGTGTTTTGAAGTTATCATGTAAATCATTGATACTGGCGTTGTGTATGCCGCCCCGGGTTCCGGCAGTGACGACTGTGAGGGGGCCAGTCTTCCATCCTTGTCGACAAATTGCAAGAATGAGTGGGGCATATTTTTGTCGTTTTAAAAAAGATTGAATCGTTGGGGTATCGATCGTGGTAGAATGTAAACTCAATAAAGTGGATGATGAACTGTGGGGATGGTGAGGTAGGTGATGAGGCATTAACGGGTAGTCCCTGGATGCATAGCCGGGTAGGGCATGAGCAGGGTGCTCGTGTGCATGTGCATGGTAAAAGTCATGGCGGCACAGTGTGATCTGGTGGCCTCCCTTGGAAGATACTGGGTGAACCATCGGGTTTCGGCGCGTTTTGTGAATAGTTTGTGGAGATGCCAGACTGCTTGGTTGTGTCGAGTGATATGAAGACCATGGATGACCAGATGCGTGCATTGGCTCAGGATGTGCGACCAGGTATCACGTGCATTGTGGGTTGTGGAGCACAGTGGGCAGTAAGGTGATGGAAAAAAATGTGGCTAGAAAATGTATTGGGCATATCTAAATTTGAGTGTCTGGCATATTTGTGCGTCAGCGGTAGCTTTGGTTTGCCATAAGTGGTTCGAGAGTTTGTGGTGTAGTACTTCGGATTGGGTCCATTTTTAAATATGTACTTTGGTATGACTGATAGAGGCTGCAGCTTGTTTGTTTGCTTCACGAGTGAGGGCTTTACGGCTTTAGTTTAGTCATTGCAAGAGGTTTAGGCTACTTCAAGGCAAGCTCAGTGGCCCTTTTTCCTTCATGAGAATCCGAGATACACGGTAGCTTAGTTGGATAGAGCACTATGTTCCACCCATGTGATTGTCGTGCGCATACATATCGCTACACAACTACATCGCTGTCCAAACCACACCACACATATATGCACAATAAAGTAGTCTACCACAATGATAACCAAACTAGATAAGGACACACACTCTCAACACAAGAAATATGCAATCCCTCAACATCACTCTTTAAGATAATAGTCGAGCCAGGGGCACCCCAAGCTATGGGGACTCCACCCCACAACAACCTACACTCCCATCATAAGCACACTCAGATCTGAAGAATGCAGGAGCTCGGTCGCGCAGGCTCAACTCGAGAGAGATGAGCTGCGCGACTGCCGCTCTCGTGAAGATAAGACGGACCAGGTGTCAAACTAAACTTGACACCTGATTTAACACTTGACCTAAATCCAAGTGTTAAATACAAATAACTAGTTTTATTCTAGCTGTTTTCACACTGTGCTTATTTAACTTGACAGCTGTCGTGCGCATACATATCGCTACACAACTACATCGCTGTCCAAACCACACCACACATATATGCACAATAAAGTAGTCTACCACAATCGCCCCCCTAGCTGGTGGATAGGTCCCTCTACCTCCAGATAGCTACAAGATGTAATAGCCACAGCCGTACTAAGTCCTCTATCACTGTCTTTATCGTGCTCAAACTCTATAACCAAGAGGCCGGGTACAAGAGTAGCCCCATCGTTAGTCGCCGTCTTGCAATCTGTGAACTTGAGCCAAGATCTCGTGTGTTCAAGGTCTCCTAGTAGCTGGGCCTTGCGTTTCTTGTTAGCCTTCCATGGTTGTATCCACTCCCACTATCCAATGCAATGTGGACATAACCAATCCCCATCCGGAACCATCTCAAGAGGTGGAGTCAAGCATCCCATATGCCAACCTCTAGAGCACCGATCACATACCAGCATGGTGGCTGCCCCTTTAGCAGACCCACACAACATGCACCTCAAACCTGCAGATACCACTGCCAGGTTTGGGTCAATCCTGCCATCGACATTCGGAAGGTGACATGGCGCACAATTACGCACATGGTCCTTCCAAGTGATGCCATCCCGACCCTCCAAGACCAAGACGCCTGAGGGCAAGACCTCTCGAACCCTCAAAATAACACGTCCTGCAGTCACATCCAGGGTCGTAGGAGCAGTCTGCTGCAGATAGACATAGTCACCAGGGTTGAATCTCCGAACCCCAGGACGATAGCCCCCACCACGTATGGTAGCATACCTCAACGTATCACGGTGTTGTGCAATGGCAAGGTTCTCGAAAGCCATGGGCATGACTCTCTTGAACAACTCTGCACGCTGCTCACATGCACGTGCCCACACGTCCGGATCGTCAAGGTTAAGAACTGTAGCAGCTTCTCTGCGAATGGATGTAGGCAAATCCGGCTCTCGGCCAAAGAGAAGAAAGTATGGTGAGAAGGAGGCAAGTGATGCTTGCTTGCTGAACCTGTAGCCCATGGCTAACCAGGGTAACTGAAGGTCCCAATCTCCTAGGTGTCCCTTCTGCAAGCCATACTTGCGCAAACCCCTCTTTACTGTCTGAACAACTCTCTCTGCCAAGCCATCGGCTTCAGGATGATCCCGAGAAGTGGTGCGGTGGTCTATCAAGGCCTTGTCACACAAAGCCTGAAACTCCCCAAGAACTCTCTCCCTTGGTCCGTGAGTACCTCAGCTGGAGCACCGAATCGGCTAAGCACACAATCCAGGAATGCATACGCAGCTCCCTCACTAGCCTTATCAGGCAATGGAACCAATTCAATCCACTTGGAGAAGTGCTCCACCATCACCAACACGTACTTGTTGTGGCGCATGGTCAGTGGCAACGGCCCTGCGAAGTCAAGACTCCACCTGTAGCCCAATCCCATGATCGGAAGAGGTTGCAATTGTGGAGTAGGGGCGTTGAATGAAGCACGCACCCTGTCACACACCATGCACCTAGCCACAAATTGTTGCACCTCTGTGTGCATACCACGCCACCAATACTGCCCCTGCAGTAGACTATGAGTGCGTCGCACCCCAAAATGCCCCAACTCCTCATGGGCATGCCGCACTAACCGTGCCCGCTGTGTTGGGTGAGGCACAATCCTCACTCGACCATCCTCCCACACTCGGAGCAGGTGTGTCCCCTCCCACCTGAACCTCTTGGCTCGTTGTAGGATCCGATCCCTCTCCTTGGCAGTCATAGTGGCTGCCGTGTCTCCACTGCGGAGGTAGTCCAACACAACTGAATCCTCATGTATATCTTTGGCGCCACCCTGCTCATTGCTGGCCTCAGGGTCCTCAGACACTTGATCTACAGTCATCCCTGTTGTAGGTCCAACCTGGCCTTCCGCTGCCAAGATACACAGAAATGCAGATGCATGCCATCCGGGCACCATCTCCTCGTCCGTCTCACCATGCCACCGAGCTCCAGTGTCATCCTGCTGGCTCGTGCATGGATTGCGACTCAACCCATCTGCATTTCGATTGACCAAACCCGGTCGATGCACCACCTGAAAGTCATACTCTTGAAGGATGAGTGCCCACCGTGCAAGCTTCCCCGTAAGCTTGTCTGACTCCATCAACCACTTGAGTGGTTGGTGATCCGTGACAAGGGTGAAGAGATTGCCGTATAGATAGCACCTGAAGTGTGCCACGGCCCACACTGCAGCTAAGCATTCTCCCTCATATGAGCTATACTTAGACTCTGCAGCATTGTTCGAGCGGCTAGCATAAGCCACTACGAACTCTCTTCCCTCATCATCCACCTGTGTGAGCACCGCTCCAAGCCCCAGCATGCTCCAATCTGTATGCAGCTGAAAAGGACGCCCCCTGATAGGTCGTCTCAAGATGGGCGCCGAGGTCAACCTCGCCTTGAGCTCTTGAAAAGCTTGTTCTTGCTCATCTTCCCACTGCCACTCCTGGTCCACCTTGGTCAGCTTGGTTAGAGCCTTTGCAATGGCACTAAATCCCTTAACAAACCGTCTGTAATAGTTGCTAACCCCATGAAAGCTCGAACTCGGCTCACATCCGTGGGGCGTGGAACCTGTGCAATGGACTCTACCTTAGTCTGCTGTACCCCCAATCCTCCAGGATATATCATGTGACCAGATACTCAATCTGGTTGTGGAAAAACTTGCACTTGCCCGGATGTAACTTCAATCCGTGCGTCCTCAAGCGCTCAAATACCCCCTGAAGGTGTCTCTCATGCTCCTCCACCGTAGCACTAAAGATGATGATGTCATCTATGTAGCACCGAGCAAACTCCACCCCTGCTAGAATCCTGTCCATGACTCTTTGAAACTCAGCGGGAGCGTTTTTAAGCCCAAATGGTAAGAACCGCCACTGGTATAGGCAATCCTTCCCGTGCTCATTGATCCCCCAGAATGCCGTCTTTTGCTTATCCGCCTCCTTGATCGGCAACTGGTGATATCCGGATCGTAAATCCAACGTGCTAAAGACCTTGGAATGCCCAATGGCATCAAAGATCTCCTCTGGTGTTGGCATGGCATACCTATCGGACTTGGTCTGACGATTTACAGGCCGGTAATCACCGCACATACGTCTCTCCGTCCAATTGCCATAGACATCCTTCTTAGCTGGCATCACTGTGGCTGAAGCATACTCTCCACCAGAGAGCTCCACCAAAAACCTGCCTCCCAGAGATCTTGAGTCCTCATCTGAATCAAAGACCTCTCCATGTCACTGTATCTATAGGGTCTCCGAAAGATTGGCGTGTCAGTGGCCAACTCAATACGGATCTCTTGACCCTTCAGTGCTCCCAAGTCCTTCAAACTGAAGGCAAAGCAATTCCTGTAAGCCCTCAGGAACCGCCGTATACGTCGTCTCTCTCCTCCGGTGACAATGGGTCCAATGTCAGGCTCCCAATTGTCCTCCGTAACTGCAACCTTAAGTCCAGTGGGCTTAGAGGTAGAGGACGCGTCCCGTGGTTGCTATGCTGCAACCTCTTGAGCAGTACCCCCTTCCTGCTCAGTCAATGACAAGGCCTCATCCTGCCCCATCATCTCATCATTGAGAACCTCCTCATCCATCACAGCTGCCTTCGCTGCCAACTCCCTCTGAACCTCGAGCACCTCCCACATGTGCCATGGATGTCTACACCTCGTGGTCCTCACCGGCTCGCCCCCCTCGCTGCCTGTACCGTCTCGGTAGGCAGAGAGACCATCAAGGGAAGTGCACTCCGCACTCTACGTTGCTCAGCCATAGCCAAGCTGACAATCCAGGTCAAGCAATTGAGATCCATTGCTTGCCCCAACACCTGACGACGTGATGCCTCAGAAAGGGAAGGCACCGCCGTGGTCCCAGTGGAAAACCCCATAGCCCGCTCTCGCTCGTCGGCATTAGGCTCCACTAACTGCTGCAACTGAGCATCCCACAGGAGGCCAGGTCCACCATCCCGAAAAGCATGGGATCCTGGGAAGCTGAGCAGTGTAGGTAATGCTGCTCGTGGTTGACCCACCCTGTTGACCACTGCCAAAGGCGAACGGTCATCGTGTCTCACACGTTGAGACTGCCTTCCTGTGTCCAAAATGCCATCCACGGTGGTGTGCTGGCCGCTGCACCCCATCAAATGCACGCTTGAGCAGTGCGGGTGGCATCAAGTTAGTCCACCATAGTCGTGGACGATGAGCCCGTGACCCCACTGCAGCTGCATCCAGCAACACTGCTGACCCAAGCCACGACCGGACTTGATGCACACTGGCCATCACCCTGGCCCGAGAATCACCCATCAGTGGCACATTCTCCAAGATGTATGCGGAGATACAGCCTGATGAAGCTGCAAGTGGCGCAAAATCCGCACCATCCCAAAACAGACCCGTCCTCGAGTCTCGCAATCCATTGCCATGCCCGGCTGATGAATGCCCTTGGCAGGGCCAACCTGCCACTACCAGATCAATGGAGCCAACCCGCTCCAAATCCTGCGCCCCCAGCAACGAAATGTCTGCTGGCAAGGCCTGCTGATATCCACGAACTGCAGACACCGGCAACAACTCAGGGTGCTGCTGCACCACTGAGCAACATGGCGCAGTGAGACGCGTCGTGCAGTCTCATCCCTCTCCACATACAGGTAACGTCGAACTCGTACACCTGCCTGCAGCACTGCAGCCAATCCAGTGCTGATCCCGCCAAATAAGTCCAGAAGGCATATGCCTTCATCCGGTCGCTGCCACACAAGAGGTGTGGTGTCCAATGGCGACAACTGAGGTGGCCCTGGTACAATCACCGCACTCTCCTCCTCTCCTGACGGTACAAAAGCTTCTACCCAAGCTTGTTGCACCCGTCCATCAGCAGCGTGCTGCAAATCCTTGCTCGTACCCCACAACGGAGTGTGAGCAACCATGGCAGGCAACTCCGCCGTACCATGCATGTCATCCTGCTCTCTGGAGGTGGCATCCTCTGCATGGGCATTGCCTTCCAGCAACTCTCCAGGCCAACTAACTGCAGCTGTGAAGGCGGCTAGTGTTGGCATCTTGCCCCGCTGGCAGCTGCAATACCCCCAATGAATGTCACAGGGAGCTGTGCACGGCGACCATCCCCTGACTGCCATCCAGGCTGTAGGATGCTGACTCCTCCCAGAAATCCAGGGTGAAGCCCATGGGGTATAACACTGCCCCACCAACGAGGACATCGTAAGAGACCGCGTCTGTCACAATGGCCTTGGCTCGCATCTGAGCCATCTACAGGATGATCCGGCTGCAGTCTAATAGCCAACTGATGCCGTGTCATGCCGCGAGCCTGCTCTGATCCTCCCAGAGATGTCTGTATCTGGAAAGGACAAGGCTCCATATCCGCCTCCATGAGGCCCAAACCTGCAATAGCAGCTCTGCCCAACATCAGTGGCTGAGCTCCTGAGTCCAACAAGACCCGCAGTGGCCGGTACTTCTTGCCTGCCGGTCCACTCAAAGTGAAAATGCCTCCCTGGTTGTCTAACAAGACAACTCCAGGTGTCACCATGGCGCGCTCAAAGGCTGGCCTAGCTGGCAGCTCCGTCAATCTGGCAGCTGCAGCTTGCCAGGGCGCCGTGGCAGTCTTGACCCTCAAATCCGAGGATCCCTCTGCCACTACACCTTCCACTAACTCCGCAGAAGATGAAGTGACCTCCCACTCTCGCAGAGTTGCTGCTAGTCTGAACACTGCAGCTGGTCTCACCCCGGCGTCGCAATCATGGTTGCCGAGAACAGTGGGGCTTGACACACAGAGGTGGGCCCCAATAACACACCGGCTGCACTAGCCTTGGTAGCAGGTGTCAGTGCTGCACGTGTAGCTCTCCCCAATGGCATAGTAACCTCCGCCTCGGTAACAGTCGGGCGAGAACTAGGTGCCATGGATGGCGTTGACACTGTCTCCGCCAAGGTGAATGACTGAGGCAGCCTTGCCTGACGGCTTGCCTCCCCACGTTGTGGATCCAACTCCACCTCTGCACCTCGTGGCTCAGGAACTCGTGTTGCTCCTCGAGTCACGGCTGCAGCAGACTCCACCTGCTCTAATGGTAGTGCTGCTCCGCACATGAATCCCATTCCTCCCATATCTCCTCCCTCAGGAGCAGGAGGTGGGCCATCCCGCCTGGGAGCCGGTACCGCCTGAGCTATAGCCATGGCAGCGAGCCTCTGCTCTAGCTGCTGAAGCCGATTGGCCATGCCTTGGTCAACACCCTGACCTCCGCGTCCTTGGCCATGGAGGTTGCCCTTGGCCTGCACCTCGTGCCCGACCACCTCGTCCTCTTTGGGCTGGTCCACCTCGCCCCCGGCCACCATTGTTCCCTTGGAACTGGCCTGGGCGCAACTCAGGATGCAAGTCATAACACTGGGCATCTCCATGCCCATACTTGCCACAATGCCCACACTGCAACTGTGCAGGCTGTGCTTGTGCCGGCCTTCTGCCACTCTCTGGGCAATCTCTCTTGACATGGGGTCCTCCACATGTCCAACATATCACCCCTGGTTGCTGTTGGCCTGCAAAAGATGCCACGGGCCTCTGCACCTGAGGTCCCCTGTAAGCTCCATGGAACTTGGGCTGGGCAACCTTGCCCCCCTGACCACGCTGTTGGGCAGTCCCTTGTGCTTGTGGGCTGACAGCTGTGCCCCGTACAGGCATGTCCTTGCCAAATCCAATTGTAACAACTCGCTCCTCCACCATGTTGAGCTCAATCCGCTCAGCCAGCAGAAACACATCTGCTAATGTGGGTTGGGCTGCTTGTAACAGGGTTGCATCTCGCACCCTTCTCTTGAGCTCCTTGTCCAGAATTCCATACCAAAACTGGATTGCCTGAGCTTCAGTAACCCCTTGGGTCACACTTATCAAGCGCCTCATACGAGTGTACGCCTCTCGCAGGCTCTCACTGGGTTTGCGCTGGAAGTCTTGCAAACTTCGCAGCTTCTCTGTCCGTACACCTTGGTAGTTCCTCCGCAACTCCTGGAAGAACTCCACCACCGGGTTGAATCTAGGCAAATGTGTTGTAGTCGTGGCAGGGAGTAGTAGCACCTTTTGAACTGGTACCACCTTCAGAAGTACCAGCACTACTTGCTCCACTACTAGTGCTGGCAGTGGAGCTATTGGTACTGATGCAGCTACTGGTCGCGTCGTGCCTCGAGTAATGGAGACGTAGTCAGGTGACCAATACATCCTCCACTCCTCAATCTCTGCTTCATGTCCTCGCCTGAACTCGTGGTAATCGTCCATAGGCGGGCCTTCCAAATGCTGGAACAGTCCCTTCCACGCCATGAATGGGGTGAATAGCTGTGGATTGCGCATCTGCTGCAAATCACACCAGCTGTCGAACTCCTGGATAAAGTCATCCAACGATTGTGCCCACAGCTCCAGAGTACCTACGAGGCCCCTTGGTAGCTCCATACATCTCCTCCATGTCGTCCCACAACAATGGCGAATGAAAGTGCACACCTGTTGATGAAGCCTCCGAGTCTGTGTCTGACTCTACAGTAGTTGAGGGTGGCGGTGAAGGTGGTCTGAACCGAATACCTCGTCTTGTGAACCCCACTCTCACTGTACTGCTGTAGCCGTACTCCCCTCAAAACCCTTGGGTAACTCCGTAATGACACTCACAATGTGCACCTCCTCCACGTGACACTATAAGGCTCTAGTACTAATCTAATAGTGACACGGGTGGGCACCTGTTGCAGTCTAAGGGTCATATCCCAATGGCTCAGGGCACCTGCACCTGCATCCACCGCAAGAACTCCTATGGTTGGCTGGTCATCAACCCAGCCTCACCATAGAAGAAACACTGGTGGTCTTGCTGGTCATCACTCCAGCCTCACCACCGACAGCATACTCTAGGATTGACCGGTGATCAAATCCGGCCTAATCCCTATGAAAGCAAGCGCCCACACAAAACCAACATGGCGCACAGTCAAGCATGCAGGTGTTGGGGGGATCCAAACACAAGAAATCAAAACATCAACACCCCCACACCAAAATCCAGCAGCAACGCTGATCCTGCAGAATATCCCAGCCCAAAACCCCGGACTGACTGGCCTCCACCAAGAGAGGCTTTGGCAACTACAAGTACAAGGTAATGAAAATAGTACAGAGATGGAGGGGAAGAATAGAAGCCCGCCCAAGCAAGATCTAATCCTGATCTATGCTATCAACTTCCAGACTTCTCTCAAAGTGCCTCGCTCTGCTTGATGGTAAGGTGTAGGAGGTATATCTATGTCCAGAAACCTGCCACTAACCTTGTCCCAAGCTACAGTAGCTCGCTCTAACCAACCCTCCTCCTCTTTCTGCCAGGTAGAGACAAAGCAACACCCCTATCTCCCGCTCACTGAACACTAAAGAAAACAAAGGTAGGGTCTGATAGTCTCTCAACTCGAAAGCTTTGAGACGTTGCGGGTGTCTCTCATTGCGAATGACTGCATCGCCTTCAAACAGAACAAACTTGTCCTCGCTAATGAACCCCCGCTCGTGGTTGCCTGTGCAGAGCGTGTCCGCTGCAAACTGTCTAATTGCACAAACTTGTGCAGCTCCTGCTCCTCTGCTCCAGTACACCACGGCCTTGTGGCTGAACACCTGGTCCCCGGGGCTGTCTTTGGCTGTGTTCCAAGCCTAGCTTTCACCCACTTTGGTATTTCACCTACAGCTGCAGAACTGCTGGCTCCAACAGAGTTCTGACTGTCCAAGGCGATATTGAGGCCCTCAATGCCAACTACAGCAGTCTGTTGTCTACTGCTAATGCCTGACTCCCAGTATGCAATCAACTCGTCCAACTGTTCTCCACTCAAATCAGTCTGAGTTCCTTGGGAAACATAAATCGTGTCCCCTTGTGTGCACAGACTAAGAGAAGAGACCTGCCCTTCAATTACGTCCTCATTTCCCCCAGCCATGCAGGAGTACATCCACCAATTTGTCTCTCATATAGACCAGCACAGGTTCTAGAGACAGATTGTGGATCTTTCATGGCACACTCACACTCTAAAAATTCCATAGATTTTTAGCAGAGTCCCCAAAACAGAAACCAGGTTTAGATAGGTAGATTTCCCCTTTCTGCAGCTATCCCCCCAAAAACTGGGTCAAACAGAGTCCATTTGACAAAGATATGATGAATTTGGCTCCAATCATTCAAATTAGATTAAAAATTTTTTTTTTTTTTTTTAAAGGTTTTCAAGTTTTAAAAATTCAAAGTTACACCCAAAATATCTGGTAACTGGTTCCCGGTTCCCTAAGTTCTATATGGCATCCTAGGTTCCCTGGCCACGTGCCTGCTGTTCCCCTCCATTTCATTTGAGTTCAACAGCTCACCATGCTTTGGAATCCCAACCGTCTTCTACCAAACCGTGGTGACGATGGAGTTCGTGAAGCGATCCTTCCCAGTGAACCCTCGAGAGACGAGTCCCCTGTGCACTTGATATACACTCTCTTAATAGAGATCAAAATCAGCAAGGAGACACCATTGACGACACCCAGAGATCAGAGACAAGTACTTGCGCAGTTCGGAGGCCACAGCATCCCCTCTGGACACTGAGCGGGGAATAGCTGCTACACAGCAGCTCAGTCTATCGTCAGCTCCTATACCTACTAGCTTCCTGCCCCTGCCATAATCAAAGAGACAAGTGACACAACACCAGCTGGAACACCTTTCCTGAATTTTTGTATCGAGAGCCCATCACAAACAAGAGAAGCCCTGAAACAGCAACACCGATAGAGGACGCAAGGACAGGGTTCGAGGGCAGGTTCAGATAGACATAATAGAGGATCAGAGCTGACCCTCCCCCTGACAGCAATGACTTGCTGCTCCCAGATTTGCAAATCCGATCACTCCTCCCAGACCAACAAGGACTGCATACGCCAAGGTCAGCCTCTGCGACATAGACAGCTTCATCTTTCCGTCACCACTTCCCTCTTCCTGTCCTCCCTCACCACCGTTCCTGTTGCCTCCATTGCCCGACACTTGGGTTACATGCTCAGCCAGACCTTCAAAAACCTGGCCCAAAATTCACTGGCTGCTCGGACACTGACATGACCAAACCTCTTTAACTCCAATCAGCCTGCTGCTGAGTTACGATCATCACCAAGCAAAATCTATCCCAATGCCCAGTTGAGCTGCCAGTCTCGCATTCACTTTCCCCACCAAGGCAGCTGCAATACACTGACTGTCTTAGCTCCCTCCATGACAACCTCCCGCATTTGGGCAAGTTCAGCTTCACGGACCTCCCAGCGACTTAGCAGCTGCTTCAGGTCATGGTCCTAGCTAGCGCATGCTGGGCTGCAACCAGTTGCAGATCCTTATCGTGTAGAAACCCCTTCACTGCTCTCTTTCCATCTCCTGATGCCATGCTCCATCCTCCAGCCACTTCACTTGTTTCAGGCACCCAGGTCCCTATGGGCAGGTCACATGCTCCTGTGCCAGCCAGAACAGTGACATTCGACCCCTTCGTCTTCAGGAACAAGCTGGTAGCTTCCTTGATGTCATCAGTTTCCTGGACACTTAAACGGCAGTATGGTCGCCACCTCTGATTGAGGCAGTAGTGGTGACGAAAGGAGAAGAGAACACAGGGAAAGAGCGAGGAAAAATAAGGGCGGAGAACTGCTCATGTCAAAAGGTCAAAGCCAGAGAGGTCGAAACATTGTGCGAAGGGGGACCGTGTGTTTCTGCTGCCCTCTCCCACTTCAGCGCAACATTCAGCGTCCAGAGAGTGAAGTCCCTCAAAATTTAGAGAGTGAACCCACCGGCAACAGGAGTGCTCTCAAGCGGACATTGAGCGCCCTCCACTGACTCAGTTGAGTGTGCAAACCTTTCTGCTCATGCAGTTCCAGCAGTCAATACTCACTCCTAGTGATGATGATGCTCATGCCCTAGAAGACCACCCTCTCCTATCACCTTCAACTGAAAGACTTGGCTGCAGACTGAGCATTCATACTATTTGTCCTTCTCCAGCTTGAACCATGTCACATCATGCTCATCTCACCAACACCTCCTGAGCACCCAACTATCCGCTCATCATAGTGTGACTCCACCACAATTGCAGGGGCATCCTTGGTTCCAAAGGGACCACGAGGCGGATCCAGATCAAAGCGCTTCCCACCCGAGCGCTCCGCTTCCAACTCCTCCAGCTCAACTCCTGTTCCAATTCCAAAATCGCCCGAGCTGCCTCCTGCACTTGCCAAATCACGACTACGATGCAACCACCGCGCATATGAGAGACCCCGATGTTCTGATTACTCCGCTTGCAGTTGCGGGTTACACAGCAATGTCGGTGGAGGCACACATGGTACACGCCTGGATGCAACCAACCGTGAGAGCCTGCATCCAGCGTCCAACATAGCGCCCCACTCCCTCTGGGCCTTGCCATCACACCACCAGCTGCCATCGACATATCCTCCGCAGCCGGCGACGCCCTTACAGTGGAAGCACACCTCGCCAATGCCAACAGAAATATGGGCAGACCACCATTACTCTCTCTTCTACCACACCATTGCGACTGGAGATGTGAGGTGAACTCAAGCTAGAGCCGTTCTATGCTCCTTGCTTGAGCTGCGTACAAGACCATGACCATCTATATTATAATAGTGCTTAAAAAAAAAAAACATCATATCTAGCTTAGCACTGGAAAACTAGATAGTGCTCATCTCTCTCGAGTGATAACCAAACTAGATAAGGACACACACTCTCAACACAAGAAATATGCAATCCCTCAACATCACTCTTTAAGATAATAGTCGAGCCAGGGGCACCCCAAGCTATGGGGACTCCACCCCACAACAACCTACACTCCCATCATAAGCACACTCAGATCTGAAGAATGCAGGAGCTCGGTCGCGCAGGCTCAACTCGAGAGAGATGAGCTGCGCGACTGCCGCTCTCGTGAAGATAAGACGGACCAGGTGTCAAACTAAACTTGACACCTGATTTAACACTTGACCTAAATCCAAGTGTTAAATACAAATAACTAGTTTTATGCTAGCTGTTTTCACACTGTGCTTATTTAACTTGACATGATTCTGGTTTCAAATCCTGCTACCTTGTCAAGTGTGGTATGATCTTCCCTCCTTCCCTTGGGTTGTGTCCCATGAGCCTTGTGCTTTGAAGCCTCATGACGAGGTTACTTGGAAAGAGGTTATTTTCTCTTCTCATTATACTTAAGGGGCCTGATTTGTGAGAGGTAGCTCCCCGGTAAAAAATAAATACAACCAAAAATGTTGAGAACATGCGAATACATGATATTCCACTTCTTATAATAGAATAAGAATCTTGGACTCTAAAGAGTCTAATTTAGCAATGAACTCATATTTTTTGTGGCTTTGTCTTGGTTTGAGTCAGAATCTAGCTACATCCATGACAAACTCTGTGAAAAAAAAACTAAAAGGTGGACGCGTTGCCGAAGCATGTGTAACTTATGGTGTCACTTGACCCAGAAGGGCTATTGCCTTCCGGTAGGAAGGTGGATACCTTTGTAACAACCATCATGGTATACTCTGTAATTGTGTAGTGGCTTTAAAAATTTACGATCATGTGTGGGAAAATAAAATAAAATGTGGAGGCGCTACTGAAACAAGTGTAATTATGGTGTCACTACTGCCTTCTAGTGGGAAGGTGGACACCTTTATGACATCCAACATGTGGTTTGAACCTGTAGGACTTGAGTCTTGGTGTAGGTAGTGCCCACATACTACCATCAACCCATTGCAACTTTAATTATGAGAGTAAACAACATACATGGGAGGGCCGTGGTCTCGCCCACCCTCCCTCCAGACTCCTCGCCCCGAAGCTCTTCAATAGGCCGAATTTGCTGCGCATTCATCTCCTTGCGCTTCAACTATCCTCATCCTCACACAACAGAGAACACCTACCACCTCCCACCCACTTCTACACCTCCCTACTGGGGTCAAGCTATTAGCCACAATTGACCCAAACCAGCTTAAGTATACTCATACCCCTCCTTTTCCCAAATACCTCTAGCAGAAGGAACCTACCCTAACCCTCATCCTGCATGTCCAAAACCCCTATCATGTTGACATACCTACACATTTCTTTCGCGAAGTAAAACATCTACTAACCATAACACAAAATAAATGCCATCATCCACCATCCATCTACCCCTCATTGCACAAGCACATCTACCCCCTCCCTCGAATTAAAACAAATAAAGCCTGGATTGGGGCACTGCCGCGCCCCCCCCAGGCCACATTAGCAAAACCCCCCCCCCAATCCCCTCGTTATATATGCAAACCCACACCCTCAAGTACCCTCCTGCGAACTCTCACTACACTGATGGATCCCTTACTAAATCTAATGCAGGCTACGGTATCTACCATGCAGGAAACAGGGAGAGGGGTTGCCCTCAGTCTCCCTGGCCTGCAACCATTCACAGGGCCGAGCTTATGGTCATCTGCGACGCTCTCCTCCTACTTGACACCTTCCCCTCATCTTCACCACACTTATCTCCTTATTCCTCATCCGCAACCACATCGCTCACCCCTCCTCTCACCACCATCATCCTAACCGTAACCTTATTTCAGCCATTGTAAATGCTGCCGTCTCTAAAAAGCACCCAACCCACCTTCTCAAAATGCTCGCACACTGACATTCAAGGGAATGAGGAGGCCGACCTCCTTGCTCAACGTGGTGCCACCAAACCCAAAGCTAACCCCACGGACGACCCTATTCACATCGCCCACACCCACCCTTTCTGGTTTAACACCCAATTCCGGACCTACGGCACCACAACCCATACGCAATCTCTTGGTTTTGGGGGCAAATATGCCTTTTTTGAGGCAAATTAGGAAGCAGAATATCTTCGCTCCACGGTGCTGGCACATTCTGCATTCCTAATCGATTGTTTGACTTTTAGCTGCACATTATGGCCTGCAGCCAATCACAAGCCTCATAATCTGCCCCCAAAATTCCTTTACACCAGGGAATGCGCCCCCTAGTGCGCATTATGGCTCCTAGTACCCCTAGTGACTCACTAAGAGCCATAATGCACCCTAGGGGCATGTTCTCTAGTACGTTGAATTGCTGGAGAAAAAATGATTAATTTTACTCGCAATACCGGCCTCGCCCTAGTGACTTACTAGGAGCCATAATGCGCCCTCGCGTTCTCTAGTACGTTGAATTGCTGGAGAAAAGTGATTATTTTTACTCGCAATACTTATGTTTCTTGTTTTCTTTAAAAGAAAAAGATAAAAAACACATATGATTAATGCTCAATCATTTGATTATCTCTATTTTTTTAAAAACCCTAAATAATCAAGAAAATAAAAATAAATTGACTCAGGCATAAAAAAAACCTCATTGTTAATTATAGTGTCAGTAAAATTAATAGGCCATGGCCTTGAATGAATGAAGGAAAAAACAAAGCAGCCTTGTTTTTCTTTTCTTTTTTGGGAAAAGGGGACTGAAGCCCTTTAAGAATTTTATTTCAGCAAAGGCGAGGAAAAAATAACCTGGCAACGGCCTCTCATTGAGGAGCAGGTCATTAACAAGACTTACCCAGGGTTGACAGTAAAACTTCAGTATAACACTCTTCTTCTGGTTCCTGCTCAACAACCTCTCTGTATCAATACCATTTATGGCCATAATCTATAGCAGCTTGCTCCCGTAGCTCAGTTGGTTAGAGCATCGGTCTTATGAGCCGAAGGTCGCGGGTTCGAACCCCGCCGGGAGCATATCTCCCGTATTCAAGTGAAACGGCGCTGATTCTTTTATTGTATACTACTTTACAAGTTCTAATAGTCCAAGTTTCCCTTTTTTATTTTCTTAATTCTATCTAAAAACGGAAACCTCGCCGTGAAGAAGGACACTGCCCAAGGGAAGGGGGAGGAGAACATGAACACACTTACCACACCAAACAACGTAGCAGGATTTGACCCAGAATCATCTAGATGGCACTCAGTGGACTATCCAACTGAGCTACTGACTGGTGTAAGTCTGCTCTGCACTGACACATGAGTCAGTTGCTGGTCAACAGTGTATTCGACCAATGATTTTAATTTTTCCGAATTATATTTTCGAGGGGGAAGGAATCAGGATGTGTTTGATGGCAAATCGCGGAGGGACAGTCAGACAAACGCGCAGACGTCCCGTTTAATCCCTCTCACAAGTTGTGCTCATTTCGAGGCCGTTTCCATGCTCAGATTGGGCTCAAGGGTTGGGAGAGTGAGAGAGAGGGGGGAGAGGGGGAGAGGGGAAGAGAGAGTGTGCCAAGCAGGCATGGTAGCTAGGTCATCAGAACGGACAGACGTTGGGGAGGTTTGAAGGAAACAAGAAGCAGGGAGCGGGCAGAAAGCAGGAGCAAGAACGATAGCGCTGGTGACAGGAAGCATGGGGGACGACAAAGCTGCTCCATCATCGTCGGTGCGGGGGACTGGAGACCGGGAGCACTTAATGGAGGTGCATACTGAGGATGTGGAAGATCCTCCTAAAGCTGGCCCTGCCACACCTTCAGCATATCACTCTGGTCGTGAGGTCAGGTACCCCCTTGCTGTCGGTCCAAACACCTAGAAGTGTATTGTATTGTGTAATTTTGGTCTTTAGTGCACTTACCGCATTGGCTTCAGTCCTTTTTCAAATTGGAGCACAGTTGGATCGTCTCTTGGTTGCCAGCTTCTGCCAAGCAGATCCAGCAATCTTTTTACAGTGTCCATACGGAAGAGGGCCGATCATGCACAAATATTGTTCAGTCTTAGTGTCTCAATACTAGGTTTATCCCTGAGGTGGAAAGTCTCGTATGCAACTCCTTTCATTATCAGTCTTGATGGATTCCTATGGTTCCCTATCACTTTACAAAAAGTCATTGATAATTTTGTTCAAACAGAAAAGTAATGCTCATGGAATCCTAGTGCTATGCTTAATCTCTTGACTCGTTTGCATACCTTTCTTGCCACTTCCATGCAAATTCCTTCAGGTTACTTATAGATTGGGCATGTTTTGAGCAACTGATAAAGTCACGCTTTGAGTTCAGCAACACTTAACTAAGAAAGTGAGAGTGAAAAGAGAAAAAAAATCTTGAACTCCATGGCAGAGCACCAGTGGTGGCACAAAGTAGAGAGAGAGATGGCTGTCAAGAGGTAAGTTGTAGCATAGCCGCATGTATTTGTTTCTGGGATTCTAGTTGAAGTATGGAGTGTGAACCTGGACTCTTTGGTGCTTTTCTTGTACTGGGCTTGCTTCTGATTTCGTTTTATATTTTTGTCAATTCTGGTCCCAGACCTCAGTTTACCTCTTTTTTGCTTCCCCCTACACCCTTTTTCCTCCCTCTTTTACCTATATCTATACACCAATGATGTTATGAGATAATTTCCTTTTTCAGGTGTGACAGGATGACTAGAAAGAGCAATTTCTTGTCTTGATGATTCTGATTACTGCAATGCCTCAAGGTGCTGACGGGGGGCTATGTGATGTGTGCAGGCTTTTTATGGGTTTCTGCAGAGTTGGGCATCAAAAAAGTTTATGAGTGGCTGGTGATGTCTCTCCCCTTTTATCGTCTTTGTGGGTTCTTTCTTCATTCTTTCCCAATGCAATATATGTTTAATGTGTGATGTGGCTATGGTATTGGTTGTAGTTGAACCAGGAACCCATACACAAGCCATGGTGCATAGCTATGGTCCATGTCTGTGCTTAGTTGGTCCATAGCCTTCAAACCATATGCTGTGAGCAGTGTGAAGAAGGCTGAAAGTCCATAGTGCTCACTGCACTGAGGGTGGCATGACCTTCCCCCCTCCCTTCAGGGTAAGGTGATGCAGCAACTGCTGTGCCAGCTCCATCCTCTCCAGTGTCCATTTCTACCCTTCTTGTGTTCTCTCACCTTCCGTGTCCTTCTCCAATCTTCTGGTTTCTTGTCTAATTTTTTTCAGTCTTCTAACACCTTTCCTGTCTTTTTTCCATCTCCTGGGTTCATCTGTCATTGTCCTATTCCTCAATGGTGTCCTTACTAATCCACGCGGTTCTTCTGTGATCTTTAATGTCCCGCTGCACTAAATATCGTGGGAAAGCAAACCCATCCTATCTATTTCAGCCCACCACAGGAGCAAGGCCGTGAGGTGCAAGTGCAGCTCCCATTCAGGGCCCTAAGCGCCATATCTGTTACACACAGGGCTGCACTCTACTCTTTTCTTAGCCCAGCGCCATGTGGGCATGAGCTCAGTCACAGTGATATACTAGAGAGATGATTAAGGTGCACACAGTCTGGAGTTTTGTTGATTATGTCAGGGTGTGAGAGGTGCCTTTAGGAAGTCAAGTAACAACAGCTTATTAGATTCATGTTTCACTTCTTTAATGTGGGGTACTCTGGTGTGTGCATGCAGTGTGATCCTGTTGCCAATCGCTGTTACATTTTATGTCACATGGTGGTTCATCCAATTTTTTGATGGCTTTTCTCACCTATATATGACTCTCTTGGAATCCATGTCTTCGGTACGTCACATGGTTTTCTTGTGAATGCTCCATACAAAATCTGTAGGATCTCGGATGTTAGGTTATCACTGTCTGTGGTTGTTTGATGCACTTCCTGAATCAAGGATCTTGAGTCAGGTTTGGTACTTGCCATGAGGACCCAGTTTACTTCCATTTTGTGATTACCTGTATTGGAGTTGTGAGGTCTTAATCAGCATGCCTTATCTCTCTTGAACAGATGTTCTCCTAGCCAAAAGTTTATACCCAGTGCTTCTGTCGTTTTGTCTCGATTCTAAGTTGCTCATCAAGCACGGGTGTTCGTGGTGTGGGTGCTGTTGCAGGGTGGGGTTTGTGACTTCATTTGTGTTTATCTTCTTGGTGGAGTGTTTGTGTCGTCATGGATCGGAGCCTCAGTGCTACTTGTTGGGGAGTGGTTTATCAAGCGGATGCCTCTTGTGAAACACATCTACTCTGCCTCTAAGCAGATCAGTGCTGCCATTTCCCCAGGTGATATCCTCAACAATCTTTGTTTTTATTACTGGCCTCCTTCTCCTTCTTCTGTTTGGCCTTTTACCACCTTCCTGCTCGGACAATTGCTATGTGCAACTCTTCTCCCTTATTTCTACCTACCCTTCTCTTTCAGTTCACTGCCAGTCCCCACAATTGGCACATCTGTCAGCATGGCAGAATCATTTGCCATGATGCCTGGACTTTGCCACTCAAATGTCATACTTGCGCATAGTGAAAGGCCAATCTGCAGTGCGGAGGTAGCTATAGCACATGTTGGGGGGGGCTGCTGGTGTGTGTATTGCCGAAAGGCAAACAGGCATCTGTAAAGTGGGAATATGTTATCCCAAACTACATTCTCTTAAGCAAGTGCTTGGAATACCTGCAAGTCTGACTGTTCTGTGTCATGTAATGTTGGCAGATCAAAACACTCAAGCATTCAAGGAGGTAGCCATTATCAGACACCCAAGAGTTGGAGAATATGCCTTCGGATTTATTACATCGAGCCTCATTCTTCAGGTGACATTCTGGTGAAGTTCAGATATGTTGAATGAGTAGTCCCTTGTCCGTCAATAACCAACATTGTGAAGGAAAAGAATGCTCAATGTCTACAGCACTTCATTTACATTGCTAGTGTGAAAAGAAGGTGAGCAGCCAACTGCTCTGGATCTGACTTCTGTGCCACGAAGGATGGGTCTTTAAGTTGTGTACAGGGTCATGTATGCTAGTTGATATTTGCAATAAGGTGGGTTGGTGCATCCATGCTGTGTAAGTGCTGCTGTGCTCAAGCAACCAGTTCACAGTCTGTTGAAATGATATGAAATGAAACAATAGCAAACAGAAGACTAAAGCATCAGAAGAAAATTCGGAGGTGGAAAAAACACCTACTTCAAGGAGAATCTGGGACGAAAACTTTGAAGTGCAATGTCATCCTGTGAAGTCATATTCATGATTTATGGACTGAGACTTCTCTAATTCACACAGAATGATCTAGGGGAGGAGGAGCTGTGCAGCATATACGTTCCCACCAATCACCTCTACATTGGTGACATCTTTCTCATCAACACTCGGGATGTCATTCGTCCAAATTTATCAGTTCGGGAAGGCATTGGTATGCACATTCTCTGTCCCTTGTCCCATAGGATTTTGGTTCTAGTGGCTGAAAACTCTGGAGAAGGTGAGTGTTGGGAATGGCTGTGTACTAAGGTTTATGCATGCCAACTTTTTGAAGGGATTCTGATGTGAATAATTGATTTCTCTGTCTCTGTCAACTTTCTCTCTCATTTGAAGGGCCACGGTTAAACTATATGTAAGGTAAGCCCCACTATGGGATTCCATCCTGCTTCCCTCTATCCTTCTCCAAATTGGGGACCATGTCTTTAGCCACAAGGTGCACAGTCCAATAAATACATCACTCCCTTTTCTCTTTCTCGCAGACCCCACATGATGATGGGATGAGGGCAAACATGTTGGATTGATTTGATCCAGACAGATTGTACTCAGAAGACGTTGTTTGCCGTAGCCTTGTGGCCATTGATCTAGACAGAGATACTTCCTGAGGTCATCTTGAGATAGCATTGTGAGAAGTCTAATCATGTTTTAAGCCCGTGTGTGTGAAGAAGGTTTGCCGTGATGACGCTTCCCTCAATGCTTGTTACACTCTCTTATTAAGGGAAGGAAATTTTTGTAGTCATCATTCAATTAAAAGGGGATCTGGTGGGGTGGATGCAGAGATAGTGGTGTCAGGAGGAATGTCCATGCCACAGGTGATCTCTCCAAGAGTTACAGTGGCTCCTGTTGAGAGAAATCGAGCCCTTCCTCCCAGATAGGATAGCCCTTATTCACCAGGCAACTAGGTGGGTCTAGATGGCATGGTTATCAAGCACAGCTATCATTGATGGTTAAGAGTCTACCTTTATGAAGTGCTGAAAGCTATTTCCACCACTTTGAGTGTTACAAGCAGAGTACCCAAAGATGGGGTCAACATAGTTCTTATTAGCCTTACATAGAAGACTTTTAAAGAGTCCGGAATGGAATTAGGGGGGCCTGAACACGGTTTTGGTAAGACAAGGGGGGGTCTTTTTGTGTGGTGTAAGCATCACAAGGGTGTAGATTCCCCTCATAGATTGCCCCTCACATAGATAAGTGACATCCTTAGAAGTCTCTATTGTTTGTGCCTATAGAATTTCTAATCTGTCTTTTGGGAGTTTTTTCCCTTATAGGAATGGCATAAAGGAAAAGTAGTGAGGTGTCCTTCGACTAAAACCCAGCGATGGACTGGACCCCACTGTACCTGCAGTCTGAGAATCACTGCATGGGTGTGTCCAGACAGTCTGTCTTTTTCTCATAGGCACGAATTCAGGAGACTGATGGTGACTTTATTGTGCATGGATCACCTACCTGAGGTGAAGTCATTGTGGAAGCTTCTGCAATTACATTGGGATTTGTCATCACGGACGGAGCTTGCCTTGTGTGCAGAGCCAACAAATTCTGTGGAGTGTGCTCTATAAATGTCTAAACGGTAAAGCTTTCCTTATTGAAACCAGGTTTTAGAGAAAATTTGTCTGAGGAGGGCATTCTCCTACGGAGGCAAAGAGATAGGTTTAAAGTTTCTTTGTTCCCCTTAACTATTCCTGTGAACAAGAGCTAATTCCTTCCTTTGCTGTTTCCAAGTTGTTTTCCAAGTACGACAGGAAGGGTCAATATCCATGGGACTCGCTACTATACACCCTCTTCTCAACAGGGAGAGGGCCTTTTGGGCAATCACTGGCGAGAGCTGCACTTTGGGCCCCTTATGATTTGCACCGTTTGTGGATCCTTCAGGCAAAGGGACCTGGTGTGTCCAACTTTGAGTATGGGGTGGTAACCTCTTCCAAATCTTAGTCTGAATTGTGTTGTTGTTTGGTCAAAAGCGTCTATACATATGCTTGGAGGCCATCAACCCAGCTCTGAAGTCTGAAGGTTCTGTGGGGCCTTACTTGAAAGCATGCAACACCCAACACAACAAACTTTGACAACATAAAAGAGTGGTAGACTCCAATCCAACCTTGAAGTCAATTGAATTTGACCGCAGACCGATGATTCATCCTTCTACCACCTCTGCTTGAACATACCATGGATGTGAAATTGCAAATGAGTTCATGGACGAACTGCAGCACCATTACTTTCCTCCATTACTTTCTTGGTATGACTTATCCTCCTTAGGGCCAACTTCCATGTATTGGCAGCCTGCCAAGTTGGCACTAGATGACAAAAATGATGACTTGCTTCCATGCCGCGAGCAATACCTGGGAATTTGGAATTTGGTGCCAGAGTTCATGGCCTAAATCGGCAATCACTTTTCACCTGTTGTACTGGGTTACCATGTCTCCTCTACCTGCTGTGAAGGTCACCTTTGTGCACATTGCTCATTATTGCTCATTTTTGCTCATTTTTGCTCATTTCTCTTTACTCTGGGGACCACCCTTTGCCTCAATTGGTCCGGACCTTGGACAGCGATGCAGACCTATTGCGGGATTATTTTTGAACTCTATGCACATAAAAACAACCATCCATGCCACCAGTCGGCCATGCTCCACTGACTTGGCCCGATTTGGCCGAGACATGGAAGTTGACCCTTAGCCCCTTCAATGTATGATTTCTATATAGTACATTCAGTGTATACAGCTACACAGTTCTAACAAGGTCTCTCAGCCTAACATCTCAACTGCCAGGTATGTGGACCTCCGATCAACTTACTTTCTGGTCAGTGCTCCTACCCTCTAGCAATCAAATAGCTGGAATTGAAATGTGACTCAGGCTTCACTCTCAGATCTTCCATTGGAGCTGAGAGGTTCAGCCGGCCCCGCCTCTCCGGAAAGATCCAACTTGTTGTTTCTCCTACTTTGTGGTGCTCTTCTTCCCAAATTTTTTTGTTGCTCCATTGTTGTTCGTACACTGGGCGGTACTGTCACCCCAGCATATGAGATTTGTGTCTGGTGTAACTTCTTCTCAGCACATTTGATACAGTCAAATTTTGTGACACCAAGTGGGAGTTTCACCGATTGGAGTGACACTCCCTTCAGTGTCACCCCATTGTGTGTCACTCTCGAGAGGGGGTGGGGGATTTGACATGCCGAAACCAAGTACTATGCTGTCAGAGATTTTAATCAGAGATTCTGGAGGACCTTGAATTTCGTAATTTTTCCACTTTCCCTGATACGCTGTTCAGCCCATGTGCTCAACCTTCATTGGTATAAAGTTATCATCTGGGTCAGCTCCTCCTCTGATGCGTGGTGGGATAGTCATTGTATGGGTTTCTATGTTTCTCCCAGCATAAACTGGTGCCCAGTTGTTGGCAGATTCCTGGGTATCCTCTATGAGCTCCTGGGCTGGATCTTGTTGGTATTCTATGACACCTAGCCAAATTTGGAGCTCGGCCTCGTAGTTTTACTAGTTGATTTTAGTGAAAATTATTTTATGAAAGTAAATGTTTGTGATAAATTCCTTTGTTTTTGAAAAAAAAGGGAAACACTCCAGCGACCATCATCTATGGATTGTTTGTAGTCCGGGCACATTTGAGGGTGTATTTGACATAAATAATCTCAATTTTGAGTGCCTGTTGTTGGCAAGACGTGAAAAGTCATCTCTCTCTAGGCTACTTTTAGTATATCCAACCTTTGCTTTGATCCATACACTTGGGTATATTATATGCTTCATTCTCAATCTACAAACAACGATATCATTCATATTGCCCATCCTTGAACAGTAAACCCTAGCGGAACACACTAACACAATGCACCTCCGACAACCCCATACATACTAGACAACTCTTCATTGTCATCAACAGAAGCTGAGTACATGTCCATTACAGAAGCAGCAAAAGATGCTATTTGGTTACGGAAGTTGCTTGGAGATTTGGGTCATCTCCAGTCACTACCTACAACTCTCTTTTGTGACAATCAAAGTGCGATTGCACTAAGTTAGAATCCGAAGTATCATTCAAGGACGAAGCACATTGAAGTGCAACATCACTACATACAGGAAGTTGTATGCAAAGGAGAGATTGGAGCAGGAAACTCTAGTACAACTAAGGGGAGAAGAATGCACGTGCCTGTCAGCCAGTGTGCAGGCGCCACATCACATGCCCATCATCCTTACACTAAGCCCTAAACCCACCATGTTGGATGACCACTAAGCCATCATTTCAATAATTATAATTACTTATATAACTATGTCATATATATAAACTATATACATATCCTAACCCTATACATATGCTGTCCTGATATGGGGTCACAAATAGGAAGATGTAACCACCCCCAAAAGTGTGGGGTACTACCCTTGACCAGGTAGCAAACTCCTAGGTTAACAGGGTGTATATATGAAATCCGGTCGTTCGTTCGTGTGTTGTGTTTTTGTCTATCTTTGAGTGAGCCTACAACTTGTAATTAGCAAACCAGGTTATATGATTATTAGGAAATATGCAACATGAAATCATTCACTTCAATAAATCCTTCGAGGGGCACCAGTTCAGTGGGTCGGAATGTTGTAGACTTGTAGTCCTTATGGCCTGGTTTGTTAGATTTCTCCCCTCCTTTAAGGACGCAAATTGTGAGCCAGTTTGGCTCCTAGAGTTTCCCTGTTTTGACCAAATCCAACTAGTCCCATGATCTTGTTAGTGTGTAAGAGCAATAGAGGGACAAACACAAAGATAATGTACACGGAATGTCTCAATGAAAGGACAGAGAAACCGTTGTAAGCAAATAAATGAGTCAACATATGCAATAGACTCAGCAAGAAGAGAGAACAATGCACATGAAGAAATTCAACATACTTGGCTCTTTATTTAGGATGCCAATTGGTGGAGCGGAACAAACTGTTTTGATCATGCACTCATCCCTTTGTGGGTAAACCAGTCCTAAGGTTTACCCATTGGGGGAATGCGAGATGAGAATGGACGCACATGTGTTTTTAAAAAAAGTGGCTTCCATGATCATTTTTTCATTCATTTTTTCTTTGTAGAACCATAGAGGTGTTGAGAGGCTTGAAGGGACGCGCATGTGTTTTTTAAACTTCTGTGATTAGGGGGTTTGCATTATAGCTGAGGAAACTGGCAGATGATTATTTGATTGACTGGTTGGTAAAACAAGTGCTCATGAGGTAATACAAGTTGTGTGATCATCATCTATGAAAGAGGATGATGCAACACTAGGATTCGACCTTGAAGTATGTGTAGGATTATTTTTCTTACATCTCTATTTTATTTTATTTATTTTGTTTCCAATAACCGCTCTTTCATACAAAAATAAAATAAAATAAATACAGTTACAGTTATGTATAGTGAAATTGGCATGGTTCAAGTGTGTAGAAAAATATATCACACACATTTCTGAATACAAATTCATTCATACATATATTGCTCCCACCATAGTCCTGTTGAGGCCTCCTACTGCGTTTGACCTGTCTGAGAGCAGGGTCACCTCCGACACCTCCAACAAAATTGTATTAAACCTCTGCCTTGTTGGGTAGCTAACTAGGATACCATAGTTTACACAGAAACACCCACCCATATCCAGGTTTGTCGCGTGGTCATGAACCGCCAGCATATTCAAAAGTATGCCAAAACTGTCATACAGCACACACAGTCATAGAAACAATCTGATTCAGGGCATAGGGCATTGATGTCATGTTACAAAGCATGAGTCACACTGCTACTTAAAGGGACAATCCTTCTCTCGGGGTTTCAAACCACCAGGCAGCCCATAATTTCATCCTGCTTGCAGACAGCCAATGACAATCCAGGGTGTAAAGAATCAACTGTTGGTTAATGTGCTGATCTTGTCCTCATACTACCACTGTCAGTGAGGGAAAAAGGGCATGCGAAAATATGAAAAAGGAAGATACTATGACCTAAACCTGGAAGCATAGCAATGCCCGTATCATCCACTAATTCTTGTAGGCACTAACACATGAGAACTTGCAGTGATCACCTGAGGGGGTGTTTCATGATACTTACCCCTAGCTGCTTCCAGCTTCTCCGCACGGGTTTCTTGCAACTATCAATCCACCATGCCCCGTTGGTACTCATGTGCTTCAAATGTGTTCCTTTAGGATGCATCTGCATCCACATTGCATCCCTACCACCTTTAGCTATCTTTGCCTTGACCACAAAATGCATAGACCCTCCCCATTGTCACTACAATATTCACACCTGTTCCTATGTTGACTTGCTAACAAGGCTGTGTGTCGGGACATAGAGACATTTCCTTGCAAGCTTTAGCTATGGCATATCCTCGCAGGAAAAATATTCACTTGAATTAAACATCCCAAGGTTGTGGCTTCCAAGGTTTTCCATGGCTTCACTACTGCTGTTCTCCTCATGCCATGGACACAGAGTGCACTACTGACTTTTCCTTTGATTCCAAAATCATTTTCAACTTCACTCTTTGCTTCCAAAAGAAAAGGACAAATGATCACCTATCTGCCCGCTCCCGTTTCAAGGGACACACTTTATTTTCTGCATGTTGCTCCTTTCACCAGTACTCCCCACAAGAACAAACCCCATCTTGGAAGTGGTGAAAGCGGTTGGCATCTCGCACAACAATTGTTCGCCCAACAATCTTTGAGATGAACTTGGTAGCCATGTGGCAATCACCGCACACACGCAGGTTCTTGATGATACGGATAGGTGTCCCAACAGGTGTGCTGATGAGCCCAAAAGCAATGGCTAGCTTCTCGCTGTGGTGAGAAAGAGATAACTCCTTGTGCCTTTCCTCCATATCATGCAATACAAACCGAGTGTCAGGCACATATCCAGCCTCCTTCATCTGTCCAGACAAAATGTCCAGCTCAGCATGTATTTCCTCAATATGTGGATGCAATTGGTCGTCTACAGCAAATGTATGTACCCGGCTGTTGACCTCGATGCAGCAGCAACCTGGCCTCTTTCTGACACCTTGGTCCTGCATCATTTTTCTCACTTTTGCAGTATCATCCCACCTACCAGCAGCAGCATAGATATTTGAAAGCAGCACATAAGTTGCTGTGTGCTGTGGATCCCACTTGAGAAGGCATTTTGCGGCACGTTCTGCCACCTCCACGTTCCCATGAATTCTGCAGGCACCTAGCAAGGCTCCCCACACTGCTGCAGCTGGTTCAATTGGCATTTTGTTAATGAAGTCCTCTGCCTCATCCAATAGCCCTGCACGGCCAAGAAGGTCCACTATGCAGCCAAAATGCTCCACTGCAGGACTGAGGCCATGATCTTCACTCATTGACTGAAAGTAGTGATGGCCTTCATCCACTAGGCCTACATGGCTACATGCAGAAAGAACGCACATGAAGGTGATACTGTTTGGCTTTAAGTGTTCCAGTTGCATTTCCTCAAATAATTGCAGGGCCTCCCTACCACACCCATGCTGAGCATATCCTGCAATCATTGCACTCCAGGAGACCACATCTCGTTGTGCCATATTGTTGAAAACTTGACGTGCATCACTTGCACTCCCACATTTGGCATACATGTCAACAAGAGCATTCTCTAGAATGATATCTGGCTGAATTCTGGCTTTCATGATGTCAGAATGGACCTCTTTGCCCTTTTCCAGGGCTGCCAGGCTGGCACACCCATTGAGAGCGCAAACATATGTAACATGGTCAGGTGTCATGCCCTGCTGTATCATTTGCTCATAGGTCTCCAAAGCTTGCCAACCACACCCATACCGAGCATATCCTGCAATGATTGCGTTCCATGAGACGACATCTTGCTTTGCCATGTGGTCAAACACTCGATGTGCTTCCTTCATGCTCCCGCATTTAGCATACATGTCAACCAGAGTATTCTCCAGGATGATATCTGGTTCAATTCCAACTTTGATGATGTCAGCATGGACCTCTATGCCCATTTCCAGGGCAGCCAGGCTGGCACACACACTGAGAACACAAGTGAACACAATGTTGTCTGGAGTCAACCCGTCCTGTATCATTTGCTGATAGATCTCAAGAGCCTCCCTGACACACCCATGTTGAGCATATCCTGCGATCATGGCACTGTATGAGACCACATTTCGTTGGGCCATATTTGTGAACACTTGACGTGCATCCTTTATGCTCCCGCATTTGGCATACATGGCAATAAGGGCAGTGTCCAGAACAATATCTGGCACAATTCTAGCTTTGATGATGTCAGCATGCACCTTCTTGCCCTTGTTGAGGGTTGCCAGGCTGACACATGCCTTGAGAATACAAACAAACGTGACCCTGTCAGGCGTTACCCCTTCAAGTATCATTTGCTGATAAATATCAAAAGCCTCCTTGCCACACCCATGCTGAGCATATCCTGCAATCATCGCACTCCATGAGATTACATCTCGCTTCCGCATATTGTCGAACACTTGACGTGCATCCTTCATGCTCCCGCATTTGGCATACATGTTAACAAGGGTATTGTCCAGAATGATATCTGGCAGAACTCCACCTTTGATGATGCCTGCTTGGACCTTTTTGCCCTTGTCCAGATCTCC
Organism: Takakia lepidozioides; assembly: GCA_030704615.1. Taxonomy (NCBI): domain Eukaryota; kingdom Viridiplantae; phylum Streptophyta; class Takakiopsida; order Takakiales; family Takakiaceae; genus Takakia; species Takakia lepidozioides. Next base: position 18,588,727 of record CM060733.1, read on the forward strand.
TAGTCTGGCACACGCCTTCAAAACGGAAGTGAATGTGATGTTGTCAGGCTTAACCCCTTCCCGTATCATTTGCTCATAGATCTCCAAGGTCTCCTTATCAAACCCATGCTTGGTATATCCTGCCATCATTATATTCCACGTAGACATGTCTCGTTCAGGCATTTTGTCAAACACACTGCGTGCATCCACAGTGCTCCCACACTTGGCATACATGTTCATGAGGGTGTTGTGCAGAAAAATATTTGGCTTGAAACCACTTCGGATAATGTGGGCTTGCACCTGCTTCCCCTCCACCAGACCTTTCATCTTGATGCACATCTTCAAGAGACAAACATAAGTATTAGTGTCAGCTGCAATGCCTCTTTTGTTCAAAATCTGCAGTGCCTCTTCCAGATGTCCTGCCTTAATTAGTTCCCTCATGTCCCTACCTGTGCCAGAAGAGTTCTTGTTGACTCCCTCTCTTTGTTCTCTTGCAAAAGTAGTGGTCATGGTGGAGGGGTCAGATGCAAACGGCAGTGCTGCTGCTTCTTCCAGTGGACCATCTGCCCATGCCGGTTTCTTGCAGCTTTTAATCCCCAGGACCTCCTTGGTAGTCCTGTGTTCGGAATCTGGTCCTCTAGGATGGATCTGCACCACACTCCATCCCTGGCAGCAAGACCTTTGAGTGTGTGGAGACTGCCACACCGCCACCAAGTTCATCTCGAATGTTGTTGGGTGAGCAGTTGTTGTACGGGTGCCCACCACTTTCACCACTTCCAGGATGGGGTTTGTTCTTGTGGAGATTACTGGTGAAGCGAAACAATACACACGAAACCATCAAACCTGAGGGGGCGAAAGGTCATAATTTGTTATTACTTCTGTGAGTAACTTGAAACCAATTTATTTCTGGGTAAAGGTTTAAGACATTTAGCCAGGTCCACATACTCATGACAACAAGATTGTCTGTGGCTCTCTTTAGACTCCCAAATTCATACACCTATCACTGTTTGGCTTCTTGCGGAAACCTGTCTCTATCTTGTTTCCAGGCCTGACTGGCCCAGACATCGAACCTGAGGACTTTGACTGCAATGCTTGTCTCAGGATGTAGGCCTTTCCAGGAGACAAAGAAGGAGCAGACCCTGTTGGCATAACTGATACAAGCCCCTGTGCTCTCTGATGCATCATCAGAACGAGATCCATTGGAGACAGGAACAGGGGTGCCTACAGTTGGTGGTTGTGGAAAATCATCCAAGCAGACCAACAAAGCAACCAGTCTACACTGCCTAGGCAAGAAGACGGGGGCTGAACCTGACATAAGAGCTATGGTCGATGCTTGCCGCCCTGTGGCACCTGCATTCCTTCCTGAGGCATTGCTGGAGGCTAGAGGCACGGGATGATAAGACACGCCTGTATTCAGCAATCTGTGCCTCCATGATCAGCAATCTGCTTCACTTCGATTAAAGCTGCACCAACTGATGTTAGATGATTACTAAGATGCATACATTTGACTTTCAACTTCTCCAAGAACTTCCAGCTACTTCACAAACAGAGTCAGATTTGTTGATTTGGCATGAGGCTGAGGGGAAAACATATGTTGGATCAAATGGGCCCCAAAATTTGTATCTTTCAGTTTGACATGTTCCTTATCTTTCAATCCAAATGGTGGTGCCACCAGAATATTAGGATTGAGGTGGTGTTGCTTCCATAGGAAAACTACAGTTCTAGAGTTGGCAGCTTTTTGGGGGCAGGTGTCGAGATATATAGGGCGCTGTGGACGTTAGCTCTACACCTCTGCCAGAGCCGGTTTAGAAACACCAACCCGACATTACGATGGTCCTTGTGCCCGAATGATAATCTGGTGCTACATTACGGTATACCATTGACACCATGCTAGGGTTTGCCCGGTAAAAATTCTGCCCGTCAACAAAGAAACAGCCGAATCAAAGACAACCCATGAACCCCCTGCCATCTCCCCTCGAATTTCGAATGAAGCCCTGAGCACCATGTAGAAACAAATACAATCAGGGGCTTCAGGGTGGAGAGTGGGAAAGCAAAACCTTTCAGAAAACATGAACAAAAGACCGCACAAGCTCCTGCCCTTGCAACTTTCAAGCCTTTCTCCTTTCCACCCTTTCCTCCTTTAGGAAGTCTAGAGGCCATGCTCCCCACACGAATTGTACATAAAACACTCCTCTCTTCATCATAGTAATGCTTCAGCTTTCCTGATATGCATTCATTCCGTCCTAAGCTGGACCCTCCCTCTCTAAGTTCTTCTTCCCCCTCTAGTCGGGAATGGATTTGGGGTGTACGCATGGACCTCTGGGCACTAGTGCTGCGGTCATTCTCCATTGCCCCTTCAACGGAATCCAGTCCAATTGCGCCATTCCTGTGCGTGCTTGCCTCCTCCCAAATCTGGGTGAGCGTAGAGTGAGGAGAAGCAGGCAATATCATGCTTGGAGTGAGAGTGGAGTGGGCGGGAGAGGTTGGGAGACTATGGAAGGATATTCACTATCCTGCTAATCCAACTGTAATATCATTAGATGAATCCCCCATTACTGTGGCCGGCGATTAACTTTACCCGTCCAGGTTTCCTGTCTCTGAGCACTTAACACAAGAGCGGGAGTAGGTGAGAGTGGAGAGATGAAAAGAGGGAAGCCTGCGGGATTGGAAAAATTCAGAAGTCCCAAGGGCCTCCTCCCGCACAATACGGACCCCTCCCCATCTGCGCTACCCTTCCACACTTGGTCCGGATCAATCCTACCTAATCTTGTGAGTGTGGAATTCCTACTAAGAGACAGACACATTAGATCCCTAGTTGTTGCTTTTTTCGTTTTCTCCTTGGTGGAGAGATTTGCCAAAATGGATTGCCTTAAGCTTAAACATTAGGAGAAGTCTGATAACCTTCTTGTGCGGTTGCACTCCTCCTTCAAAGTTGAAGCAGGCTTAGAAAACTCACCCGAGTTAAATGGATGATGTATCTAGATATGAAGCAAGTGCCAGGGATCATAAAGAGGATTTCCTCATGTACATTTCCTCCTTTCTTCCTTTCTAGACTCTTCAAATGTCCTGAATCCAGGCTGCCTGGGCACTTGTCTACGTGCACTCCATACATCGGAGTTGATTTTACTTGTACTGAAAAAGAAATAGTAAAAGTAGAGATTCTCAGGTCGAACGCTCTGTGAACACTTTTGCCTAATGGAAGTCATTTTCGCAGCAGAACAGTTAGCCCTCAGTGGGCTGTTGATCTTCACAGATCTGCAAATTGAGCATCAGCAGAGCAACTAAGAAAATTTGGCTTCTAGCAAAAAGTTGAAGTGTTCAGAATACTTTTCCTACAACAGCTTCTCTTAGGGTGTTTGGCTCACTCTCCAGCTTGCAAGCTTGCTGTTTGTTGGAATCTGAAGCAAATGACCATGACCATGATATTTCCTTTCTATGCAGAGTAGCCAAGTCAACTTCATGCACTTGCATCAAGATTTACAAATTGTCGTCGAATTTCAGAAAATGTTTAGCAGACTAAAAAATTTACTCAAAGACAATCACAAAATCCCTTCTCATACGTTCCATAACTTTTTTCTGCATATCGACAAGTAAGCTAAGCCCACCAGATCGATGGATTCTTCCTCATGTTGTTATCCATTTGCCTCCATATCGTCGAACAAACTTGTAGGTATATTTCGAATCGCGACTATTAAGATATATATCCAAGGAAAGGAATCTTGATCCATGTTTTCTCTGTTTAGGAGCACATTAGTGAGTGTTCACATCTGTTTGAGTCATCCATATGTTTCTCTGAGTGTTTTTGTTGCTCCTGCCTCTTACACCATGCTGTTCAGAGCTCATCATGTTATGATCTTTACTGTTATGTGAGAGTGGAGTTTTATGTCTTTCTGACTAGCAACAATATTGGAGTTTCATGGTGTTCAGCCTTCACGCTCAGGTTATTAGAGTATTAATGGTGGCATGTCCTAGCTTTTGAAGATCGACAGGCTTTCCTTCATGTCTGCTTTGCTTTCCCCATAAGTATTACGGGTCAAGGACTAATATCACGAATCTTTTGGTCTACATGTGTATGGGTGGTTAAGGACGGTGTCAGTCATGTGCCAGTCACGGTAGTGGTCAGTACACTTCACTTCTCCAATTTGCTGCATAAACTCTCGGGCGTCAAAGACAATGTGTCATAGCTACATTGAAGTACCGGTTTCACCCATTCTCTACAGACTAATAATATGTTGTTTAGTTACCAGCAACATTCAGTTAAAGTTCTTCATTGTCCCTGTATTGTATGACATATATGCGGAAGAGATCTTTCAGCAGGTGTTGCTTCCAGTAGCCTTTTGGCTACGACCTGAAAAGAGAATGAAGAATGGACAAAATGAAGGAAATTTCTTTCGTGTGCCCATGGACAAAAAAGGAAGAAAGAATTTCATTATGATCGCAGAGACCCAGAACGCCTATGAACACAGTACTTAGCCTAGGTTCCAAATATGTCACCAGTCACAACCCACATCCTGTACATAGCAGTGTCCTTGACGGGCGTTTCTTTTTTCTCGCTTTGCCCTTCATTGTGCCTTTGACAGGCACTGACATTATACCCAATAAAGTAATGTATCCAAATCAGAAGACCCTTGATTCTCTAGAGAATCACAGATTTTCTGCTTCGTCATAGTTCCAAGGACTGCACCACTGCGTCCAACCCGTGACGTTTGACAGGAAGATGTTTGAATCTAACACGATCTCGGGGATGACGATCCTTCTATGACTTAATCAACGAGGGCTAGGTAGAGCTTGTGTTTGTCTTCCTCCTTTCATGCACTTTCTTGGCCCAACTTATATATACTTGGATGCCAACTTCAATAATACCTACTGCCACACAAGTCTTCAGCTGCCAGCTGAGAGTGGTCAAAATACAACAGCAGCATAGGTAGATATCGAGTGTGTATTTCACACACTACACACACAGGAGGCGCTATGGGGGGCAAGCAAGCCACATCGAAGGAGCTATGCAAGCTTTTGGATCTGCAACCGCACCCAGAAGGCGGCTTCTTCAAGGAGAGCTTTCGAGACACAGACATCACCCTTGCTGCGGACTCCCTTCCCCCTTCATGTATGTAATTGTGTTACACCTCTTTTCATACTCACTTTCATCACGTGTATGTATATGGTCTTTCAAAGCGCTAACGCTGAAACCGCAGAACCTTCTGGATCTGTTTTGCTGCGGCGGTAGGTGCAGTGTCACCCTTGAATTATGCGTGTACGTGTGAAATGAAGATGTCTTTGTTCAATCTTGAATCTGATAGCATGTCCTAACTATGTTGAGATTGGTACTCCGAGGTCACTCTCAAAATGAGATGAACCTGATAATATTATGAGCGGTATCTTGCTTTTTCTGAAGAGTAGAGCACATGGAGATGCATTTGCGCCCAGCAGTTGAGCTTTTTCTGTACACACACTGACAGGGTGGTTGCATTGCAGTTAAGGTGGGGCGGCCAGTGAGCACAGCCATCTATTTTTTAATGCCTACAGGATCGGTATCCTGCTTGCACCGAATTCCTTGCCCAGAGGTTTGGCACTTCTATGATGGGGAGCCGCTAACAGTAAGTAGTGGCACTCTACATCCTTCTTTGCTCAATCTTACAGTGTATCCGGTATCTTCAAAGAAATACTTCAGTGAATTCTACACAGTTTCGAGTACTCAGAAGTCACTTCGCAGAAACCAAGTCTCACAAGAGCGCAACGATCATTGTAATCCCTCTACTCACCTGACTTGAACAGGGTTTGATTCTTTCTATTTTGTCTGTAGTCATTTCCAGAGAGCAAGGCATAATTTTGAGTTTTAGGGTTTTTGTTTCTCTCTCTTCTGCACCCTTTTATGTGCTGTGTTCGGCTGCCATCCTCATCCACGAATCTGAGTGTGCAGGTATTTGAAATAGATGGTGACGGGAATTTGAAGCACACAGTGTTGGGTCATGATATTGCAGCTGGCCAAAAGTTGCAATACACAGTGAGACCCATGGTTTGGTTTGGGGCCTACCCGACCAAAGACATTGTCCTTACTAAAGAGGGCAGCTCTTTAGTGAAATCAGGACCAAGAGACCCAGAGAGAAATTACTCATTGGTAGGGTGTACGTGTGCACCGGCTTTCCAGTTTGAGGATTTTGAGTTGGCAAGTCGGTCAGAGCTCATGGCGAAGCATCCACATGCACAGGCTTTCATTGAGTATCTCACACAGGCCTAGTGAACTATTTTTTTAGTGTCATAGGCACCGTGTCACTATGTTATCAGTCTTTGATCAATAGTGACGGCACACTAGAGGGAGTATGGCTGTCACTCAGAAGGAATGCTATGCAAAGGATTATTTATCTTATGGTAGTGGCCAATTTTCTTGAACTGCCAGAAGAAAACTATTTAGGCTGGTAGTTGGTATTGCTGAGGTCTTCCATAATGAGTGTGAATGATTCTGTATTGTTCTGCGATGAGACAGTTGAGCATATTATGCACATTGTAATTTTGGAGGAGTTGGTATGCACCAACACTTGCACACAAAGCATAGTTTATATACATGAGAGACCTCCCTCTTCCTGGCCCAAATGCTTCTAAGGTCACAGGTCTGGATGCCTCCTCTGTTGACTTTGATCTTTGAAGAGTTTTAACAGGCAGAGGGGAAGGCCCTGAGACAGATCTTGAATCGTGAAATTGTTACAATTGCACGTGTATGTTGTGGGAGAGAGACAAGGGACCAGACAGCTTGTGAGTGATAATTAGCAGGGCTATGAAGAGGATGGTAGACTCAGTCCAGCAGCCCATACAGCTGCTCTACATGAAGAGGTGAAAGACATCATTCCATATTTTTCTGGAGACGTGTGGAGTGTGCACCACTACCCCTGCTAATTTGTGTTGCGACCAAGACGCCTACAGATTTTTCCAGATTTGGAGGATTGAGGCAGCTACTCTTTGGCTTCTCATTATCTGGCACCAGCTGTGAAAGAAGAATGGACAGTTAAAAAGAAAGAATGAGCTTCATAAGGTTCCAGTGAAAGAAGGAAAGATTCACTTCCCACTGAATTTATGTAACCCACTTCAAGAGAGACTACACGGGTGTTCATGCCAACATATCAAACATCATGCAAGAGAAATGTTTGAGTGTTCTGAAATTTGTAGATTGAAATTGTGGTGTATGTGTTTTACTGAGTGATATGAATTCACATGTAAGAATGGGGGTGCGACATTCTGTGTTGGCAAAGAATCACAGCAAGATTTCCCCACAAGGGCACGATGATTTGTTAAGTTCCACATTCTCCAGGTCAGTTTGAACTGTACAGTTACAGGACTAATTATGTGTCGGGTAGACATTTTACAAAGGTTGAGGTGTTATGTGACTGGCCCTGCACTACTGCTATTGGGAGTCCAATATTGATTCTGCTTCAGCAGGGCCAAAGGGTCCAGGAGTACTGGTCCATCCTTGCATGCATTGAAGCAGAGGGGCTACAAGGTTGCCCTCTGAAATGGCATCAAATACCCTTTCTCTCTTGACCAGGAGAAACAGTCCAGCAAACCTGAAAGAAGCGAAGTCCCCACTTCTGACCTCACAAACTTGTACAGAGGAAAGTTCGGCAATGTTCAATTCTGTTTGGCACTGCAGAATACCCCTTGTTATTGTATGCCTCCCTTACCAGAGGCACAGTTGTATTGAGGCAGACTCCAGCTCCTCCTCAAAGATTGAAATCCTCTGTCTTCCACAGGAGGATTCCTTTTACTCATTCTCAGGGTTCTTAAGGGAATGCTCCACCAAGACTTCCCTCAGCTTCAGCATAAGAGGGTATATAACTAGTTACAACATCAATGTAGCTGAAGACAGGCTGGCAATCCACCACACTCAGAAGGTCTTTCTCACAGAAACGTGACGGAAAATGTTCGCCATTACTACCTGTAAACAATGTCTTCTTGGTAACCTGGGCAACCACTCGCCTGACTGTTGTCTGCAGTCCAATGTGGCGCATGGCAGACACCCACCAAGCATGTGGAACTAAAAAGCTCAAAAATCTGCATGGCTTCCTAAGTCTTTCTAACAGATACTAATCGAAGGGAATTCACGTCCTGGTCGTGCTGCTCAGCACTCTGTACATGGGTAGTCATGGGGTTGGCCACGCAATTCAGCTCAAAGAGGAAAGATGCCATGGCAATCTCCCCTCCCTTCATGCCATAGTCAAGGATAGGATTGGGTCCTCCACATGGATTCAAAGGCAAACCATTGTTGTAGTAGTCATTGACAAGCTCAGAGAATTGTGCAAACATGAGCTATCCAATTGCGGCAATGGCCGAGCGCATGTTGTCCGATAGCGGTTCCCTGGAAATTACCACCATGGAGGGCCCTATCCCTAGAAAGGGTCAACGATTGGGTTGTCATTCACGGAGTTGATTTCCCTCTCAATGGCGCATGCGGCATATGACCTCAAGCAGGAAAAGAAAGAAAATCAGCACTTAAAAGGTCAGGAGAGGGAGCATATCTGGAACACCATCATCACAAGATGTGTGTAAAGTAGACTTGTCTGATTATCTACTCTGGTACCATGTCCCAGATATGAAGAGCCCAAATGTGGTTGTATATTCAATGCTAAGGCAACCTACCTGTTGGCCAACCACTGTGGAGAAGTTTGGAGTGCATTGCGATCCTGTTTAGGTTTCTTCAATAGGTCAGTCTCCTGCAATTTCGCTGCAGCCTTCATGTAACAGCTCCCATAAGAACCCACTCCATGATTGCTGCTGCCTCCATTTGGCCTGGATGATGCTTTAGCTTATGGGTCAAGGGTCCAGCAAGCTTTCCTTGCATCACCTCACAAAAGAGGGCGGAGAGAACCTCGGCCAGTAGGACTAGGATGTTAGCATCATGACAGACTCACAGCTGTTCCATTCACCAGGCCGAGACCTTCCTTTGGCTGAAGTTCAAATGCCTTCTCAACCCCAGCAAGCTTGAGAGCTTCCTTGGCTGAAACCTCCTCCCCTTCCTCGGTGACAGCTCTGGAGTTGGGTCTGGCAGTAAGAAGCCCTGCAGATTTCATAACATGGTGAGCAGTTGCAACCATGAACCAAACAACTTGCTATCCACATAATTGGCTACTTGTGTATGTATTGATCCAATGTGTGCTGTGCACACATTGGCAGCAGGTCCAGATCAGACAAGAGACAGAGAGGGCACAGGATACTACTAAATGAACAGAGCAGCTAGTTCATGAGAATGGGAGCATACCGGCAATACATGTACGACAAGGGGACAAGGTCTCCCGAAGCGGTACTAGTGCCCCTTTGCGGCAATTTGGGAGTGACATGAGCATTAGGAGCTTTTCCATGGCCTCTAGAATTTCCCACCGAATTTCAGAGTACCTCTGCATTAAACTGTTGGTGCGCACCAGTATCGCAGCCCGTGTAGTGCAAGCTGCAGAGTGTTGACCTTGGCAAGGACACCCGCATTGAGAAACCTGAAATTGCACGAGTCGATGCCCAAAATTTTCATTTGAAATAGTCCACAAACGAGAAAACACTTAGGATACATGTCTATGCCAGCAAATTTATGTCCATGCGTGGTTTGATGGATCATTTGAAACTGTTGGGTGTCTGCAGATCTTAAATACGTGATACTCCTTGCAGTGTTCGACGATGAGATGCCCCAAAGCCAGTTGTACTGACGCCGTTGTCTCCCCCATTCATATCTTCTGGAGAACCCAGTTGGAGCTTTCGTCCACTCTCTTCTTAACTTTGGTGCGTTCGAGCACGACTCTCACATCAGAGCGGCGTGCCACCGCTGCTACATGGCCGGGTGTAAGGGTCACACCCTCAATGGCCACTTCTTCGTGTACATAAGCTTTTCACCATCTCCTTAACCTCCTCCAGAGGTGGCTGCGTTCTAGTGCTGCAGCAGCTCGTCCCCAGTTGAGAGGCTGCCATTTGGATGCCTTCCATCGCTTGTATGCAGAGAGAGTCCTTGTGAACTTGGGTGTTGTTACCGTTCACTGTGGAGGTCAATTTCGTTACCTTTGCCAGCTCCATACCTGTTTGTGGCACAATTGAGATGACGATAGCCTTGAACTCGAGTGGTTTAGAAAGCTATGAATATCACCAACTACCAAATGCGAGAAGCAGGTTGAGGTCAATCACAGAAAGTTGGACGTGTAGTAGCTAAGCACTTGACCCAAAGTGAAGCAGATCTGCTGTTTTCGAACTGGCAAGAGTCTGTACTCATTACAAGAAGCGGCGTCACTCTTTCCTGTCAAACAAAACGACGTGGTAACTAAAGCAGAAGAGACTCGAGAGATGAGTAGGATGGGCTGTTGCCATTCATTGCCACCATTGAATTCTTCACAACCTCCCCGCCGCAGTTTCATTTATACCTCATACGTGCAACTACTCGTTGAAAACTGTGCCTCGATTTGGATGAGGTCACTGCAGTAGAAGATTGTAGTAGTCACACACGGAAAACAATGCTCAACAGCTCAGGTACGTAGAGTATGTGTTGTGTTGCTCACTACAATTCCCTAGCCTCATCTCAGCAAGTACTGTGCTGACAAACATCACGTGAAGACTGTTTACTACAAATCAGTACTCATGCGTGGCCAAGCAAGTGATTCCTCAGTTAGTATATGATCAGGTGTCTCCTTCGACAAGAAACCACACTGATCATGTTGGTGGGTTGATGCAGTATATGATGCCGGCTACTGTAAGAGCTTCCAGACTATCTTCATGAATTTTCATTTGAAATGTTTGAAGTGAAGTGCTTCTTCAGATAAGCTATGATAATGATGCCAACATCTGTCTGCACTATGCACCACGCTCATCTTCCCCTTCCTCGAGGCAAGGGCATTGCAGGTTTCCAGGCAAAGTGGTAAGCCAGCAGAAGTGAGTTACAAGGCCTCGTCAAAGTTCGGAAGGGGTGATTGCAGCATGAACCCAAGCCTTGTTAACATGTATGAGGTATACCAACAACAAATGTAGCTGAGACACAGTCATGAATGAATAAACTGTTATGAAACAATGCGTGCACTAGATATGATAGACTAATCGAAGCGCCTTCGTTTGGACCGGGCATGTGGTGCGAGATAGTCATGAGCTGCACCCGAGCCCACATTTGTAGTTAGAGGCCCGGAAATGTCCTGATCAGATGCAGTAATGGAAGCCTCTTCTCGGTGTCGCCTGCTACTTATAACTTGCTCTTGCGCAATGGTTCCATGACTCTCAGCCTCTGGATTCAGCAAAACAATGAGATTACCACCACCTTGTCGAGCAATGCCCGTTGCAGGGCCTGAGCCCGATGCTCGTTCTTCCGGAGCCGACTGTGACCCTATCATCAACCCCTCAGCCGCTGTGGTCATATCTGAAGAGATCACATTGGGACTGACATCCTCCAGAACACTGTGGAGGTGGGTTTGTACTGCCTCAGTTGACATCACGCCAGCCGGAGTCGCGGAGCTGGACGGTGCTCGCAACACTCCCCTCGATGGACGCTCCAGACTCTCCATGATTCGTTCTATGTTGTTAAGCCTTGCGCGCATGGCTGCAAGCCAATCGGCTGCCTGTAGTGGGTTCACAACCAAATTAGGATTGCCAGAGTCGCCCTGGGGCTGTTGAGCGTCAGCAGCATGCAACCGGCGTTGTTGGGGCAATGCGGCTTGCTGTTGTGGGAATTCTGGCAGGTTCTCTAGATTCCCCTCCATGTTCGCCAACCGAGCATGCATCGCAGCAAGCCAGGCAGCTGCCTGCATCAATAAGATCAGAGTTACCTGGTGGTTGTTCCTCAAGTACGATATTAGACTACATATGCACTCTCCACAAATCTGTCCAGACAGTCCGAACTTCCACTAGATCATGTTGTCATTGCCATGCAATTTAGCTTCCATCTACGACTCATGCAAGCTTGTACTGGTCAACTGATTCATCTGTTAAATCTGAAAACCTGTATCGTCAATTGAGCAGCGCACTGTGAGCTCACCGTATAAGTAGACCTGGACCAGTTTCCTTTACAATCTAAGCTGTACAGCGAATGAATTTTGCTTTCATAAAAACTATCTGCGAAGAGGAGCTGAGGAACAAGAACGAGAAGAAGCGGTGGCAGCAGAACATGCAAGCTTATGTTTATAGGAGCTCATGGATCTAGAGTCTAAAACAATGTGAACAAACAAACTGTGGACGTTCATCTTGCAGGTCCATGGCATTGCCAGTCAGATCTGAGACTTTGTACAATGAATACAGGTTCTTCTACAGCCGTGATTAGGTCTAACATATATGTAATGTTAAAGTGCATTGCTGCTGCAAGTTAGCATGTACATGGTTAACTGGGTGGTCCGCATAGATCTGTCCAAAGAAATCGAAATCACTGCTGCAGACAAACATGAGCTCGAGAATACAAATATGCATGCACGTGATCGAGCTTGTACACCACCTTTTCGACACTGTATGTGAGTTTTCCTTCAAGATTACCTGGACAGGGTTGACTACGAGACGACTGATGTTGATAATGTCTTCCCATTCTTGGGAGAGGAGGGCAGCTGCTGCAATCATTTGTTGTCTCTCTTCGACCCTGTCAACCAAGTTGTGGGTCATGGCGGTGGTGGTTCGCGAGGCCGCCAGAGCTGCTCGCAGCTGTTCCCGCCTGTGTGCCATCCGTCGGTGAAGAAAACCTCCCCTCTGATGCCCAGTGCTCTGATCCCCAGGCTCCTCACGGAGGTGGCGGGCAGCCCTTCCCATCCGGGATGGTGCATGTTCTGGGGAGGATTCTCCTCTTCTAACACCTGCCTCTCTCTGATCTACGGGCTCTCTTGTCGCATCCTCGCCTCTTTGTGGGCTTGCTTCTTGTGGAGCCATGGTGGGCCCTGGGTCAACCCTTTCTTCTTGAATTTCTGTGGCAGGTTCTGCTGGCCTACTACTTTCCACAGCTCCAGCGTTAGACCTGGCCTCAGCCTCGCGGATCTCCCTGTCCCTCTCCTCTCGCTCTCTCTCCCTCTCATCCCTCTCACGCTGCTGCCGTGCACTCTCTATCCTGCGTGCCTGTGGCCGCGGTGGTATACGCTCTGACCCCAGTGCTCCCTGCATCCTCGCAGACGCCAATGCGTTCTCTCTTCCATAGATGGGCGTTATGCTGCACTCAGCAATGGAGCCTTTGCAAACCGGGCACTCCTTGTGATAAGAGTGTACGTGTAGCCAGCGGTAAAGACAAGGCCAACAAAAGAGATGGCCGCAGCAGGTGACCACTGCCTCGTTGGCTTTCTGGAAGCAGATGTTGCACTCAAAATTCTCACCAATCATGCTGCTGTCTTCGGCCATGGACGTGGATGTCAACCCTACAAGTCTTTCCTGCCTTGCAGCCTCAATTTGAAGGAAGGCATGGTCGTTTGGTGTTTGAGCGAGGCCGGGACCACTAGTGACTGAACCTGCCATGAAATCTTGTATTGAGAACAGTCTCTTTTGGAGGCACCATTCTCACTCTTCAACAACAAACATTAGATCGTGAACATCATCACACGTCAGTTGGACCTTGCTGAAAGGACCCCACCTGCTATGCCATGCATTTCCTGCAAACTTTCAGTGTGCGAAAGGTTGTACAACTCTTAACTGAAGCATGGAGTATAGCAAGAACATGTGCAATCTCATCAAAGCAATCTCAACTACCATAACCTCTGAATTCTACAGTAAAAAACTGAGGGATCCATTTGTATAGTTTGACTCCATGAAACTGAAAGAATAGGTAACCTGTAAGGCTGGTGGCGGTACTGTGATCTCTCTGAGAGGCCATTTCAGCAGCAACTGAATTAATATGCATGATATGTGCTCTGTTTGCTCGAGAACGCCGGCGGACCCGTTGCCTCGCATGGGGCATGCGTCGTGTACCTAAGCTATGATCCTGTGCAGTGATTCTCGAATCATTTATGCGTTGTCCATGTTCAAATTGTTCGGGCTGTGATCCCTGAAGAAAATTCTGCTGTTGCAGAGTATGCTCCTGGTGAAATTGCTGGAGTTGATCTTGCATGGCTTGGTGAAGGTGGAAATTATTAGTGATGCGGGCAGCAATATTGTTGTGCTGCACTCCACCATACCCAGAGTTCAATGGGTGATACACATCCTGGTTATACAAACTCTCATTGTCGGCCTGCTGCAATGATTCCATCAATGCACCCTGCATCCCAGGTCCATATCCTGGCATCAGCTGGTGGGTTTGTTGCCCAATACCTTGGGATTCGGTGGCCCCATAGCCCTGATCTCCTTGTCCAGTTGATGAAATGAGAATGTAAGGGTATGGTAGCGGAGGGGCCAAGTGCAGGTTGAGGTCCACACGCCCAGAGACCGAGGTTTCAGAGGGAGGGCCAGACATTTGGGGCCCTTGCTCTGTAGTACTCTGTGTGTCGTTCCCTGCCTGGGCTGCCATACCGCTAGACATTTCACTTTTCGCCCTCTTTCTTTCAGTATTGCATTTGTTGATGTCAAGTATCTAACACAGGCAGCTCACTCCTCAGAGAGATGAGTGTACTTTAGAAAGTGATTCAAAAGATTTGGAAGGGCTCAGAGAATGAAGTTATAGATAGTTGCCTGCATGGCCCTAGTCCAGATGTGATTGCAGAGTTGTACAAGTAAAACAACATTTGAACTCAGACACGGTTGACAGGGTACGGGGCATGGCATCTCCATTACGAATACTTCATTAATCTATGGGCATTTTTTGAGCCACATCGTGGTGGAAACAAATAGCAAGATAAACAAACAGGGTTGATAGATCGGACAAACTTGACCACATCAAATGTACCAGGGGCGGTGGCTGCTGCGAGAGAAAAAGCGAGAACCTTCAACTGCACAGATTCCAATCACGACATATGTGGGTACAAGAAGACTAGTGCTTGTTTGCTGTGTTTCTCGAATGCACCATTCGGGGCCTTTGCTCAGATTGTTCTAGTTCCAATACACGAATCAAAGACGAATTCTGTCAAGCAGCACCCAACATAGAAGATCAAGCCCGCATCATTCAGCCCACAATGAAGCCAGAAAAACAAAAGAAACAAACCCACAAGGAATGTCCAGAGGGAGAATCAAATGGGAAGAGGAGAGGGGTGCGTGAGTGCAGGGGGAGCAAAGGGGGTGCTAGGGGGACTCTTGGGAATGCATCCGCTCCCATTTAATCAAGACACGTGCTGACTTGTCCATCTCCCTCCTTCTCTCACAGACTGCCACATCCTCTCTCTCTTCAATCTGCTGAATAGCATCCTGCCACATGTCTCAAACTGCATCTGGGGATCCTGGACGGGGGAGAGGGCGAGCCTCTTGGGAGGCCAACAAACGCCCCTCCTCCTGCGACGCTTCGCACCCACATGCACACTGCATCTATGCAACCTCTCCAATGCCGAACCCTCGCCATGCATATCCAATTCTTATTCCTAGTGACCTTGAGGTCCAGCTGCCCCCGGTCAACTTCGCAATAAAGAGGGAGATCAAGACAACCCAAGATTTCATTGACCTCCTGCTGACAGAGCTCTGCCAGGAACTCTCTCTGCTGGAGTTTCCATGGACAACATTCGCTTGGCCATCACTAGGGAAGCTCATATTTGCACAGTTTTCCGAGCTTGTCAACGACTAGTAGAACAGTGGGTTGCCGGAGTTTGATGGTTCCAAGCGGTTTGCAATACCTAAAAGGGAAGAGTTGGGAAGGGGAGAGTACATATGACACAAAAGCAGAGAAAGGTCATTTCCATATTCAGACATCAATGTCAACGGAGACATTCAATTCTGTTTGCTGAGCTCCGTGAACCGTCTTTAGTGTGTTTACAACATTCCTTCCAGGTTGTGAGGGTTCAGATCTTCCAAATGTGGGCCATTGACAAGAACACACACGACCCCTTACTCACAGAAATTCCGGTGTTACTCTCATGTTCCCAGACATTTCTTGTTCACTTCTTCCTTTTAAGGGCAGAGCCCCTGCCATCATCACTGCATCTTCTTACACAGTGAAACAGGCTTCCAGTGTTTGGTGGGTAGAGAACAAGTTGAAATTTCTGTCGGGTTCAACACTTGGGAATCTAAGGAAACATGAACATGCCCAACTCTACATTGTAATGTCATCCCAAAAATACCATATTATCATCATCATTACATTTCATTTGCACTCCTGAGGTCTTTAACTTGTGAACCACTGCAGTTCCAAGAGAGGTGTAAGTTACCATTCATGCCAAAAGTTAGCCCTTCATGATTTAGCATGAAGGATTATAAGACTAGGTTTAAGCCGTTAACAGGTGAAGGGAGAATATGCAGCAATCGGACAGCTGAACTCCAGGCCAGTTCTGATCTCTTGATCTTCGACCTACACTGCCTCCTGCTTAGAGGACCCAAGCAATACTTGTACATTCATGTCTCATGATGAAGTCACCAAACATGAGGCCTCCCCTCCGCTACATTATACATCGGGTTTCAAATCAGATATAAAACCTTCTTGAACACAAAACTACAAAAATTCCCGGGGATCTGTGACAAAACCCGTGATGGCAGAGGCGGCAGCTGTGAAGGGAGATGCAAGGTAAATCTGGGCTTCCTTGTTACCCATTCGACCAGGAAAGTTCCGGTTTGTTGTTGAGACACAGACCTGCATTCAGGACCACACCCACATTCTCATACCAAGGGTGACATTTCATTGCATGTCTTAAATTTACCCTCTAGTGTGAATATAACATTTTATATCAGATAGAATGCTTCTCCGTGCGCTACTGCAACCATTGCCAAAGAGCACCTAGGTGTATCCCAGTACCCAAAACTTGACCATCTCAGCTGTTTAGCATCAGCAAACAATCATATGAAATTTACAGAGAACCTGGTTCCGCTCAGGTACACTCCCACTTTCTCTGAGTACAGAGAATTGAACAAAATGGCACATTAAAAAAGCTCCAGCATAGCACAACAACATCAGAAGTACAAGCATGACTTCCTTACTATCTGGTTTGACAGTACTCAACCCCTTGCTTGAGGCAGGTTCCGAAGTCAAATCCTACTGCTGTCATGAGAATATTTTCAGCACATTTGTGGAAATGATAAACATTTGGCAGCAGGACGATCATTGGTTTTTGGCCGAGGATCATTCCCAGTTGAACTGTGCTTACTGCAAGACTCTTATGGTGTAGTAACAGCAGCATTAAAATTTTGATACCTGGGCCTCATTCATGCGGGCATAAGTGTCGCGGGGGCCCCCAAGGCAAGCTGCACAAGAAGGGGCAGTCGGAGTATCACATCCAGCTTCCTCAAACACTTGCGAACATGTCTTGCCATCTGTGCCTGGTACAGGTAGTGTGTACAAGTCCAGCCAAACCTGCAAAACAATTCACAATTGCACTTCTAAGAACTAGATGTTTGCTTTTTGCACAGCAACCAGCAATCCTGACCTTCATCACCAGAACCCATCAGAAACTTCCCCACAGACTTGGAAGTTCAACAGCTCAACAGAACCCAAAGCACATTGAGAGAGTACAGCCTGGATTCAAACACTGATCTATACGTGGAGTGCAATTTATCAAAATATATTTTCTTCCAAATACACCAACCAATTCACTTGAGCCTGCCCCACTGCAAGTCCCATCAGACAGGTCAGACAAGAAAAGAGATAGCAATCCTTGCGACTGAGCTTCTAACTGAAGGAGCTAACCTTCTGGGTGGCTGGAACAATGAAAGTGGGGACCTTCACCCTCTGGCCCTGAATAAGCCAAACCACCACCCAAATGCTCAGTATGTAAGCATGTAAGATTAAAGTCTGACAAATAGCTTCAGCTTCTTGAGGTTACTAGAGCTATTACAGGCTCTTCTGGTCACAGGCTGCAACCCTATCCTCCCTCTCAAATTTTGGGCCCAAGCCCAGGTCCCTGATTGGCCACTGGCCCTTGCCAGAACAGCCAGAAAGCTGCATAGCTAATCCCTATGATCCAACTGTGTGCAATTTGGGAGTAACTTTACTCCTTCGAGGACGATTTCAATTGGAAGCAAACAGTTTCCCACAGTGGCAGAATGAAACCAACCGCAGAATGCATGAGCCCTGCAGCTGCTAGAAAGTCTTCAGTTTTCCCACCGGTGCATGACCCAATATACACACGGTCAATCTTCACGTCTTTGCACTCTCTGGCCAGGCCCCGGTTGTCAGGAGAATGTGGCTGCGCCCCACCATTCATGGAAAGCACTTTTAGAACCTTGCAAATAGGAGGACCTTTGTTTGTCAACTACAACTTGAGCTGCTTGAGTCATGTTTTACACATAACCATGAGATCCAATAAAAGCTTTTCTGGTCCTCGCAGATCACACAGTATTCTTCCTTTTCATTGCCTGCCAAATGGCTAGCATTAGATCTGAGTGATCTGAGTGATCTGGCTTAACCTTACAAACACCTTGTTTATGACTATCTGGGGCCATGACTCTTTGAGATTCATCAGTTGTCTTCAGGCTATGAAATTTTTTTATGGCCCCTAGAAAGCTGATGACCCGTAATCAAGAGGTAAAGCTTGTCAGATGACCAGAGAATCTATAGAAACAATGACCCAGTGTGTTAGAGAGTGCAGTAAAATCTCGCACCTTGGCAACAACAGGCTCCAGCTTTGAGACGTCAAATCTGTACTCTTGTTGATAGCTGCATGTCACACCTGTCTGTAGTCAACCTCTGAACCTGGGTATCGTTTGCAAAGTGAATTCCTGCCTAAAATGTCCTACTTTCCAGATGTTGCATTTGGTAAAGGAGAGAATGTACTCATATAAGATTTTGTTTGCCGTAACCTTATGGCCACACACCCCGGGCCCAGTTTGGACGGAAAAGGAGAGAGTAAGATGGATATTTTAAGAATACAACCTTCTCTGATCTCCTTTTTGTATCTGGCAATCATAAGTCAAATATAGAAAGGTGAAACAATTGATACTCAGTAGCCAAGGCAATATGACCCCTGCCAGAAGTCAATTTGTGGGTGAGACTTAAGGGACTCCTCATACCTGGCAGTGCCATCACTGTACAATGGCTGATATGGAATGTTTGTCTTTCCCTGTGTACACAAACCCCTCTTAAAAACCTTGAGCATGGACCAAGACTTTTAGTTGGTTCAGTCCTCGAAATGTCTGTACACTGATATTAAAAAATAACAAAGATTGTACTCATAAGACGTTGTTTGCCGTAGCCTTGTGGCCATTGACCCCACGCCCAGTTTGAGCGGGAACAAAAGGGACAGAACCTACCTCTGTCAGGGGCTGACGTTGGTAGTAAGACTTACCTCCATATAAGGAATTAATCCGGGTTTTCCAGATATCCTCTAGAAATCCCTTCACACAAGCATCAATCTGCTGTGTGTGATTTGCCCAAAAACTAGGCCTCAGGAGGGCCTGGGCTTTTGGCTCAGCCTCGAGACTTTCAAAGTTGGTAAACAGGGGTACAGGCACAATTCCCTTAATAGATTTGAAGAGAGCGTCTCTTTGGTGGGAGAACCCCGGACAGTGTATCAGAAAATGAATACTGTCTTCAGATTGCCCACACAACGGGCAATTGCACTCTCAACGGGCAATTGCACTCTCCCTTTCCTCTCTGCTTCTGTTTGCTGTTCAAAGGTACGCTTCCTGCCCTGAGTTTAAATTCAAAAATAACAAAGAGAAGAAGACAAAGGGAAAAACAGAACACGAATTTTGGTAACCAAAGCTAGAGTAGTGTTGCTCCCAAAAGTCACAAGCTCCAGAGGTTCCTTTATGAACCCTCAAGTGGGCATCAGCTCTCCATATGCATGCTCAAGAAACACAGGGTCTCTAGATGTGTACCAATTGAGAAGATATCAGTTGAGACACTTGAAAGAACTATTGAACAGGCAACCTTACCTCAAGGTACTTGAAAGTGGTAGCATCAGCAGGCACAATCCCGTTCTTCCCACCGGCCTCCACCACCATGTTACATAGTGTCATTCTGTCCTCCATCTGTGCAACTCAAGACAGAAACAAACTTGGTATATTGACAGTCGTGCAACTCCAGACAAGACTGTCAGAAGGGACCAACACGTTTGTAGAACTCACAGGGAATTCATCATACCCTTCATCACAAACCAGCAGGTGTTTATCATCTCTTTTACAGAGACCAGTATACAGAAGGTACAAACCGTCATCTTGTCGACAGCTGAGCCAACAAACTCCATAGCTTTGTATGTGGCTCCAGCTACACTAATTTCACCTATAATCTGCAATTCCATGCCAGCATACACAATGTCTGTCAGGGCTTCTTTCCACACAAATGTTACTCCAGTATACTAGAGTTTACACCGTTGCAACTGATGATTGTGAGGACATAATCTCTGCTTTTCACGCACAACAAATACTGAATGAAGAAGTTATAATTCAGACAGGTAGAAAAAATGGTGGGTTAAGCCACACAGCACCTGTAAAATCAGATCCTTGGCTAACAGATGCTTTGGCATCTCACCATCCAGTACAAATCTCAATGTAGGGGGCACCTGAAAGACATCGGAGTGGCAGTAAGTCCATTGATATCTCCAGACCTTTTTCACACAAACGCTCCAGCATTTTTTCAACAGCGCAAAAGAAGAAAGAAAGGAAGGTATTGCATCCACACCTGGCCGACAGGTTTCATTGTAAAAAGTAGAACCACAGGAGAGAACCAAAAAACACACATCAAAAGATGCTACTGTGGCTTGGAGGTGGAGTGCCTTATGACCTGTCTCACCCAGGCAGAGTGAGAAAGAGGGGCACATGGTAGTCTGGTTGTGAATGAGACACACCAACCTTGATAAGAAGCTTGCCAGTGCCCATAATAAAGCCTGCATCAGTATTGCCAATACCAGTTGCAAACTGACCAAATGCCCCCGCAGTGCATGTATGTGAATCTGTGCCAAATAACACCTACATCCATTGAACACAAAATCATTATCAAAGTTTGATGTACTCATGCAATTGGATTTGGTGGGATAGATCTCACCAAATCCAATGGTCGACAGAAAACCTTGAGGGATAAACACTGAAGGCAAGAAGCTCTGCACAGATGGGAGTCTCCTCAATCGTGTAAGTTGATGGCCTAAAACATTAAGACTCAGCAGACCACAGGTAGATATGAGGTTGGGATACAAAAAACGTCTTCCTCAGTGTTTTGTTTGCCATTAACCTGAGTCTAGTCATCAACTTCTGACACCAATAAGTTCTCGTCTCAGAAACGTTACTCAGGAGATCCTGTGATCTTGAAGGGATTCAAGCTGAAATTAACGGTAACCTTAGTTCCTGGCTTTTCTTCTTTTCTTGGCCTTGGAACTTACAAGCATATAATTTATCTGAGAACCATGTCCTATGGGGGTCATAAGTCTGCCAGTACATGCATGATGAATGTATTGCTTTTAAAACACACAGATCGTAAAGAAGGCATGCATTTAATCTAGTTTTTCTTTAAAAGCCCCTAGCTGTATGCGTTACTTGGATTCTGCAATTGGATGCTGTTCTCAGTAACAAAGACAATGGAAGAGAAACTAGTTGCAGAAAGTCCAATCCAACAACTTACAAACACACCTGGACCACAAAAAGGTATGGAGAAAACAGTGGTGGAGGAACTACCTCACCAGGACGGCAGTGGCCCTCTTGAGCAAGTGCCACATGGCACACTCCCTTATAATCTGGGTTTGCCTACACCATCCCTTGGACTGTCAAATACAAATGATGATACTCTATAAAGCAGTGCTAAGCTACTGCAGCAGCCTTACAGGATCCCTAGAGGGCCACTCTCTCTTCTCCTTCTCTTTGGACAGCCAATTGGTGGATTGCTCTCCCTAGACTGAACCATTTTCATCAACATTGTAAAAGAGGTAAAAACCCAAATTTTCAATATGTGTAGATGCCCATGAGAACATACATACTCACTTCAGTGTAATCAGACTGTGATTGGCTGAGTGTGACCACAGGCAGTTTCAGCAAAGTTTCAAATACCCTGATGGAGGAAGGTTGTTACTTCCCCCCTGGGACAATGCTCTTAAGGGTACTCCATAGCCAACGTTTGCAAAAAACCGCTAATGAGTACACTTTTCTCTCATCCTCCATTCTTCTGTCCTTCTGATACGGTTCAGTCAGAGGGCGAAGGTGATAACATACCTTGAAGTCACTGAGGTCCGTGATGTCGTAGAAATACTTGATATTTTGCTCATGTGCAAACTCACGTAGAATGTCTACATTCCGATTGGCCCGCGCATCAGCTGTGAAAATGTAATGGTCGGGAATCAGCACTACTTTTTCGCGATCCCATACCTGCACCATTACATGACACAATACTGTATGAGAATTCACTCACAACCAGGAACCACTCGAAGTGCATTAATCAACCATTGTTCCCCACATCTGACGACCCAAAAGGCCAACAATCCAATGTTGGAACCAAGTGTCTAGAAGAAACAAAGAACCAGACCCCGACGTGGTAAGAAAAGATAGTTCCCCTTCTGGAGCAAGTCTCTAGATCGTGGTCGGCCCTTCTACACTCTCTACATTCCCCCCTTCCCTACTCCATTCACTCTGGCCACAGTACCATGGCAATGTCACATACATAAATCATCTCCATCTGCCTTTCTTTCTCAACGGCCTGCACCCACGTATATGTTGCAAGCAAAGAGGGCTAGAGGAGTGGCGCTGGAATCAGCCACCGGATTTCTTGCATGATGCCAATCCAATCCATAAATCAATAGGCAGTTGGCACTGGCCAGTTGGATTGTTGGCAGTTGAGCACTGGCCACTACTACTATGGTAATTCCTGGTGGTTTGAAACCCAACCAGTGAAGTTTCTTCCTTTCTTTCTTTCACAAATTCCAGGTGTGGAATTTGCATGCATAAACCTTCAAACCAAGGCCATCTTCCGGCTTACAATCTTCCTTACAACATTACAAGTCCTTCCATCCAAACCAGGCCCTCACAACATCTATCAGGCTCAAGACCGCTGGTTTCAACACCTCCTGCTATGCTTGGGTGTCCAACTTTTTGAGCGTAACGAACTCTCTGTTGCTTCCCTACTTGGAAATTGCGTCCAAACAGGACCGCAGTAGATGCATAGACAAGAACTTACGGAACTTCACGTCAGGTGGAGATGGAAAGCAGGCAACCTTCAAACAAAACTGCAGTTCTATTGGGAGACAGTTCTATGGAGAGACATTCTTGGCCATCCGTAAGATAGAATCTTGTGGCCTGTCTGCAGCCCTCTCTCCCTATCTTCTAAGGGCAGTGGGGAGGTTCAGAGTGGGCTCCCACAGTCTGCGGATAGAGGCTGGTAGATGGCACAACCTGCAATGTGAAGACCATCTATATTCCGCTTGTGCTGGGACCAACAGGAATCGAAAGTGAAGAACGTTTTTTCTTTCACTACCCTTTCTACTATGAGAACAGTGGGAAATTCAATTGTCTGTTCTGTGATACCCAATCTCTCACGGAGGTCATTATGAGGATCAGAATGCTTGGCAGCTTACCTGCATGAGGCATTGACTCTTATACAACCCCTTGAGCAATAGTTGCTTTTGGGCTGGTTGTGGGGGGGCACTCTCTCTTTCGTTTTTCTTTATCTTGTCCCACAAAGCTTTGCATGGATGTTATAAAGTAGCATATCATTTCATTTCATATCTTTCTCTCCAGGCACATACGAAGTTTTTCTCTCCTTTCTTTCTCTTCTCTCTCTCTGCCTACCTGCTTGAGGCACTTCGCCTTTGGGTGACACTAATGTATTCTTGGTTTATTCTACCATGTCCCATGGGTCCTCAAGACCCTGTGTGGATGGTTCTTTCTTTCATTCTGTCTTTCTCTCCCAAATTGCTAAGCCTGTTGATGACATATCATCCTGGGAAGAAGTTGAAATCTCGCAGTTGTATATCAGAAGCCATGCCACTGATTGGCAACTTTGCTGGCACCAATATACATTCAAAAAATACATTGTGTTCCACTGAAGTTGATGGCACAAACCTTAGCATTCTCACCAAACTCCTTCTTGAAGATACCGAAGGTGCCAGGACCACAGACGTCATGAGTCATCAGTATGTCAGCCTTCACCCAAACGTTCTCCCCTGGAACCAACTTTGACTTCTCCGAGGCCTTTGCAAGAATTTTCTCTGTTGCTGTCATAGCATGTTTGACCTGTTCATACCAAAAAAGTCTCAAACACAGTTGCCAGCCATATGTTGCAGTATTACCTTGCCAAATGGGGTAACCTTAGGTCTTCCCAATCTCTAAGTAACAGGTAACAAAGTGTCTGGTTGCGAGTGGCCATTATGAAACCCCGACACCTCATTGGAGGCAATGCCCCTAATGGTCTAACTAGGCTTCTCTAGAGGCAAGTTAAGTTTTGCTACAGAAGGCCATCTCAAAATTCAAAATAACTCGCTTAGTCAAGTTAGCTGCAGCTCAAACGAAACCAAGAGAACATTATTTGCATTGACTGTGTGACAACATGATCGAACTGAAATTTTGGATACTTAGAATTCTGCCGCTAAATGGGGTTCAAGTACCAACAGCGGATTCTAACTTCTGTGATGTTCACTATCCTCCCCCAAAGGACTGCAATTAGAAAACATCATAAGGGTCTAGAATGGATGAGAAGCTCACAGCTCCAGTAGAGGCAGGGGAGCGCTGCTGGGGTTGTGGAGGGGCCACGACAGCTCGCACTTGCAGGTGGTGCCGGGTTATAGGTGATCCACACTTGGGCACACTGGCCACTCTACTCCCATAGAAGTCAGAACCCGACCTGGCCTGGCCTCCATCTCTCTGCACCAGAAGCAATTCAAGAGACACATTTTATCTCTGTATCTCTTGAGGATTCCCCTACAGGACTACTGCAAGCAAGTGTTATGAGTACATGAGGGAGAAACCTGACAGGCTCCAGGAGGGTTAGTATGCTGGGAGGACTAACAACCAAAATAGCCCATAGCCCCATTCACAAGGAACAGTCAATGGTACACAGCTCCCTCCCACTCCACGACAACCCACAATTCCACTTCTAACTGCCCCTCTTTCTTGCCCCAACGAACACATAATGCTAAAGAGAAATATCATCTCAACACATTCACATTTCTTCTTTCATCTAATCTCATTTCCTACTTTACTCTCACTCTCACACGCTGTAATAAGTTTCTTCCTTTCTTTCTTCTCTCTCTCTCTCTCATCACGAGCTGATTTCACCACCATTCTCAGAGAAACATGCGAGTGCATTCAAGCATTTCAATCCACACAACCCATGATGAGGTACACACCACATGAGACCGCAGGCTTGGACCGCAAACGAAGTGAGGAACTGTGGCCGTGGCCATGGCTGCAGCGTGTGCTAGTTAGTCTCACCAGCGAAGAACCGATGCCCACGAGACGGGGAATCAGAGGTTTAGAGTTTAGAGTCGGTTGTAGATTTGAGGGAGAGGCAACAGAGCTGCCAGGAGTGAACCAGTGTTGGACCGTTATATACATACCATACCAGACTGGTAGGTAAGGTGGCCAATACCCCGGGCAATACCATACTAGGGCCAATACGCTCCTCGCTCCATATTGCGGTGTATATCATACCTGTCTGGTATCGTGATGAAGGATATTGCTATTGATACCAGTATTGCTGCCAGTCGAGCTCCCAAACAGCACTAGGTGTATGTGTGGAGGTAGGACAAGGGAATTATTCCGTTCAATTAAAAAAGCATTTCATTATTGATACCCTTACCCGAATACCAGGACCATAGGGGACCAGGACCATAGGGGCCAGGACCATAGGGGCCTTTGTGATACCAGTCTGGTATCATATTTTTGTGACACCAGTCCAACACTGGAGTGAACCCTGGCTCAAACCCACTTCCTGCACCTGGATTTGACCTCGAAACCTCTCAGTGATTGGGTCGACCCATTTGTGAGAAAACCCCTCGTGTCTCCAATTTTGGACCCTGCCATCGAACAATTACTAAACGTGGATGCCGTAGTATTTCATTTCGTAAGACTCTCAGCGGCCTGGAAGAATCAGGACTGGATTCTACGTCAGAGAGGAGAAGAAGGATGTCAGCCAAATTCGATGTCGTGGGTTCTTGAGCTCTGAGAATCGTTGTGAGGGGGATCTGGTTTCGATGGAGAGCGCCGGCAGCAGACCGAAAGATGATGTTTCTCTTCCCAAAGGTGAGGAATCTTGCATGTCCTCGTTCGTTCTTCCAGGCTTTGAAAATACTTCTGACGGAGAGGACGGCGCTTGCGGTTCTTGAGTATGTATCAACAAAGAAGCGGAGCTTATTTGGCTGTTTTTTGGGGAGGGATGATGCAGCCACCATGACCAAAATAATAAAGGAGATGTTACCGCCTGATGTTCGTGTGGCGAAGGATGCACAGGACTTGCTGCTGGAATGCTGCGTTGGTATTCCTTCTAACTGTGTGGAAAGGAACAGTTTTTCTATAAGCATGCCTGGTGATGTTTAAAGAGATGTTTTTTTCAATCATCTCACTCATGAAGGTGCAAGGAGTGAGTGAAGCTTACACAGAATCGTGCCCGGGTTTACACTCATCTTCTCCCTCCTCTCTCTATGCTGGGTGTCTCCATATGTCACAGCCTGCTGGACAGTCTTTGTGTGTTTGTGTTACATGTGCTCTTGTGTGTATCAGAGTTCATTAATTTGATATCATCTGAGTCAAATGAGATATGCAGTAAGGAGGAGAAGCGCACCATTGCTCCGGAACATGTTTTGAAAGCCCTTGAGGTCTGTCACCACCCCTGCAGTCATGACTTGTGGCTAATTATTCTATGGACTGCTCGTTTAGGCATCTGTTGCTACAATTTCCCTAAGAACCCCGTTCCTACACTTGCTGGTATAGAGGATGCTTGTAGTAGGTAGGATGTTAATGGTGATTATGAAGTTACTAGCTGCCAATCTCCAAAGTGATTGTTTTATTGATAGAGAGGTTTGTTGAATGTCAAAACATTCACCTCTGAGATTGGTTATGACTTGATGCAGTATCTTGGATTTGGGGAATACATAGGGGAGGTCCAAGCTGCTTATGAGCAACACAAAACTGAGACATTGGTGAGGCTTCCTGGACATTATTCTGTTTTTTAAGCTGTTATGTATGAGTTTTGTTAGAGATTGGGGATTGAACCTGGTCTCTCGAAGCAAATGGCTTGAGGATGTATGGCAATATCAATTTGAACCAACTCTGGCTTGACCCTACCTCACGGACTGCGGCCACAATCTGTCACTCTCTTTTTCATCTCAAGAATTCTTTACACTGTCTCTTTAGATAGAACAAATCTGAAACCCATGAACCTGAGGGTGGTAGTGCTTGCCATCATGGCTCAGAATAACTCTATGCTTGGCAGTTCACTGTTTCTTTTTTCAGTATGGAACTGGTTTTTGTCTAGGTTTCTGTTGTCCAGTGTATGCGTGTGATTTCAGATGGTTGTCAATGGCATTAGTCAAGTTTTTATCCCTTTGCTCATTCGGACTTGGCGGCTTGTGTTAATAGGATTCCCCGAAGGTGGGAGGAAGATGGGCAAAAGAAGGAGGTGGGGGAATGACAGAAGAAGAGGCCATAGCTGCCCAGCAACGAATGTTTGCTGAAGCTCGTGCCCGCATGAACAGCAGTGGTGCCACAGTGGCCCCGGCACAAGCAAACGACTCGGAATAATTCTGTTCCTTTTACTTGTAGAAATCAACTTAATGTACAGTGGTGGTCTTTCTCATACTTCCTTGGCTATACAATACAGCAATGTCCACTCCATGATTGTGGAGTACAATAATCCAAAGCTGGTGCTCCCTTCAAGAAGTTGAGACAAAGTCAACCTTATGCTCATATGCATGTTGAATCAGCACCCTGCAAGCTATGTCCTGTTATGAGACAGGCTCCCAGTCAATGTAATCAGACAAGGACAAGAACTAGGGTTTAGGATCAAAAGATCAAAAGCTCCTTATCATTGTCTAGGTTTTGGTACAGTCAGTCCAATAGCTAGCTCGTGTTTGCTGCAGCTCACGAGGGACCAAGAGAACTTCATTTGGATTGATCCCGCGACAACGCGATCGAATTATCTCACACAATCGAATTATAAATCTGGATACCAAGAATTATGACAGGCCGCATGGGGGTGCAAGTACTTACTATCATCTGCTTATTTTCATCTGTGCCCAAGGAAGACCACTGGTGGAAGCTTAGCTGTTTCCTTCTATCTCTCTCGTCCTTCATGCCTTCTCAGTGCATTCTGATTACTTTGACACAAGGGGCACCGGGTGCTGCAGTTTTCAATTTATACCTCAAGAGGTCAAGGGATTTGTGAGATTCCTAGTGTACAGCATGCATGTGGCAAGCTGAAGCATGACAAGACTGTTTTCTCAACCGACAGCAGAGCTGTGAATCTTCATAGCTGTTTGCCCAGACACTTTCTGAACAAACCTGTCCCAGACTGTCCCGGACTGTGTGTCAGAGTGTCCCAATGACAGCTTCCACTGTTGACTTGGAGAAATTGTATTTCACAAACAACACACAGCTGTGATCCAAGTCTTCAGTCTTCATCCACGGTCGCCCGCGTGCGGTCAGAAAAGCTAACCGCGGTGAAGGCAGCTAACCAGGAAGGGACGGTGACGACGTGCCGACTTATCTACAGGAAATCGCAGGTATTGCCAATCACGTGGAATTCCTTTCGCCAAACTCATCTTCTCTGGGAGTTTCGGCCCCAGACGGATTTGACCTCTACACCTCCTGGAGAGTGGGATACGGGAACAGAAAGCCATCCATTGGAGGCGACCATTCACTGACTCGGCGGTTGACTGACGGATGACAACGTTGTACATCCGTCAATCATCCATGGACAAATGTATCCCGTCAGTCATTCAATCCAGCCGCTAATATATTGATGGCCCATTAATTCAAGGGAAATAATTTGAATTCGAGTAAAACGTAGCTTCCGTTTTTTCTTACCGTGGCTATAGGGCATGGAGTTTGGCGATGAAGGTGGCGCAACCCGGGGCCGAGTTTCGCCGCGAGGAAGAGAACGCTGAACGACACAGACCATCTTCTTCCTCGCTCTTGCCTGGCCCTTGCGCTGGCGAGGATTCTGTTTGCCTGCATCCATTGTGGGTTTTGCTTGCGGAAGAAGGGATCTGGATGCCAGTTGGTACCATCAAGTGTTGGTTGAGGTGAAGTGATAGATCGTGGAGCCTCTGTTGTGGAGTTCTGAACAGAGAGGAATAGGGCCGAAACAGAGCATCGTGGATAGTTGGGAGCATCAATCTGGATATATCTGATACAGGCTTAGGTGGAGGAGGGGAGAGGCATTGAAGATCAGGAGTCGGGGTTTGTGGATCTTACTGGAGGCAGACTGTTGGATGGATTCCTGAGAGTTGGTAGTTGGAGCGCTAACTGGTGTGTGGCGTTAGTAGAGCAAGGAAAGAGAGGTGAAAGAAATAGTGCAAATTGAACGAGAAGGTTTGGCTGGCTTTGCGGAGATCAGATCCTAAGACGGTGTTACTGAATTTTTCTTAAGGTTGCAGGGGGAGAAAATGGGTGCGCAATCGCTCATATACAGTTTTGTAGCTAGGGGCCCAGTTGTTCTTGCAGAATACACAGCGTTTTCTGGCAACTTTAGCACGATTGCAGTGCAGTGTCTGCAGAAGCTGCCTGCCAACAACAACAAGTTCACATACACCTGTGACCGTCATACTTTCAACTATCTTGTTGAAGATGGCTTCAGTATGTGCCTCCCCCTCACTTCTTTTTCATCTCGTTCTCTGTCTAGTGGTGCATAACGACTGTCTCCTTCGCTTGATGTCCATCAGTTAGGCAAGCTTGTCCGACCCTCGTACTCTGAACCTCTTTCAAAAACTTCTTCTTCAAGATGCTTTCAGAACTGGAAGTATATGGTAGTATATAAACATGTGGCATATATAATGGTCTGTCTAATGTCATTGTGCGGTTACCAGCGACAGAAACATGTCCCAGTTCTTTCCAGTCCTTTAGTAGTTTTCTGCTGTATATATTCAGTAGATTGAATACCTGGAGCCACTGAATGAAAGACAGAATTCCATGTTGTCAAGCTGGTTTTTGCTGTTCCGTGGCATTCTATGTTTGTGAAATATCCTTTAAATAGGTCTTCAAAGACCTGATACATATTGTTACCTGTCAATTCCTTTTTTCTTTAAAGCCCAACTTCTTGATCTCATGTGCACTACTGATTGCTGTGGACGAGGGCAGATATGATTGGCCTCTAGGATTTTCCATTGCGTGTGGTAACAACTACCTGAATTTTTTTGTTCTGAGTGTTATGTTTTGCAATGACTCCCTGCATTTGAGGTTTCATTTTCAGTACTACTATTCTCAAATCCTTTTTGATAGTTTATCTTCGCATTAGTGGTCGCAGTGATTGTGACAGTCAGTTTGTCACATGCCTAAATGTTGCGGAGTCCTTATAAGCCTGTTTTTCCATAGTACATGGCCCACTGTTTTATCTGTCTTCTCCTGGCTTTGAAGAGATTTTAATGCATCTCTCTTGTGCACTATCACATAAATGGTTCTACTTGTGCATTATGAGTTGCGTATCTTGAGTCTTGAAGTTGTGACATATTTGCCTCATACCTGTGTTTATCTGGTACTCCTGCACATCTGGAGGTTGTGGATCCATGCTGTAGTTTATTAGTTATGATTTGCTCTTTTCTGTTTCGATCATTGCTCTATCCCTTGTTCTGGTGCAGACCATGCAATGTAGTGACCACCCTTGCATATTTTTGCAAAGGAGTAGCTGTAGGGTAGGCAAAACCTCTGAATGTGAGGCTGCACTCTGCAGGTCTACTTGCTGTTAGGGTCTAAGTGGTTGAGGACCACATTCCAACATCAGTCCTGCATAGGATCTCTGTAAGTCAATATGGCATCTGTCTCACCTGCATGAATCAGGAGGAGAGAGGATGAACAAAGCATAGATTTCGCAACTGCAACCATCTATGACTAGGTGGAGATATGCTTATTATGTGTCTCTGTTCGGTAAATGGTGCAGCATATCTGGTCGTTGCTGATGAAGAGTTCGGGAGGCAAATTCCTTTTGCATTCTTGGAGCGTATCAAGGAGGACTTCAAGCGACGCTATCAGGGAGGGAAGGCCGATCTGGCGATTGCGCATAGTCTAGACAAGGAATTCGGGTATGAAGACAAATTTGATGTTGCCTACAGCCTTGACAAGGAATTCGGGTATGCGGAACTTTCCGCATGCACTTATAAGCGAAGATATAACCAAGCAATGGCTTTTCAATTAATCTGCTGTCACTGAAAAACCCGTTTCCCTCATTTCAGCAGGCATTGCCAGGTGGCTTTTGGCCTGGGGAACTCTCCAGCCTCATGGCTGATGTGGGAGTGTAGCCATTGTCCAACTGTATATTGCCATTCCACCAGCAAAGAACCTAACAGTTGTAAGTTGAAATATGTGATTGAACCTAGCAGACATGCACTGGTAAGATCTGGTGGACAACAGACACATACAATTGCACATTTCCACTGCCCCAGTGGGAGCTCAAACCTGGTGTTTACTGCAGACATGAAAACTATTTCACTGGTATAACTTTTGATCCAGATCCAAGCTGAAAGAGCACATGGAGTATTGTGTGGAGCACCCCGAGGAGATGAACAAGATCTCAAAGATCAAATCTCAAGTTGCAGAAGTCAAGGGTATTATGATGGACAACATTGAGAAGGTGCACCTCAATTACTGAAGGAGTAGGAGAAAGAAATCATAGATGTTGAGACGAATCTTGAAGTTTTTTCATGAAATTTTCAAACAGTGAGAAATTCTTGAAAGTCTCTGGCTGCATTGTGCTCTTTTGAGCATTTTCATCTGTTGGAAAGCAATGTATAGTGGAAAGGTGTAATGGGACAAATCCAGTTGGCGGTACATTGTGAGTTGGTACTTGATACCTGCCTACTCCTGGATTGTATGACATTGATGCAGGTGCTTGATCGGGGAGAGAAAATTGAGCTTTTGGTTGATAAAACAGAGAACCTTCGATTTCAGGTGTGTATATGATAGAATTTTACCTTCAAGATGATAGTAGTCTCCCTGTTCCCACTAAGTGCTAACGAATATGTGCAGCATCGCTCAATTTGGAGGTCAACTGCATGAAATCCCAAAAGAGATGATAAAGCCTGCTTGCTAATGTGGTTGATTTGTGGTTTGATGGCAGGCTGATAACTTCCAGCGGCAAGGCAGGCAGCTGAGGCGCAAGATGTGGCTGCAGAACTTCAAAGTGAAACTGATAGTCCTGGCTATCATCATTGTTGTGATTATTATCATCTGGCTTTCTATCTGCAAGGGCTTTGTTTGCCACAGCGGTTCTAGCTCCAGCTCCACTGCAAAGAGTCCCACTAGCCCATAGGTGCAACCTTAGGGTCGGTATTAAGTAGAGAGAGGTAGCTGCTAGACCTTCTATGGTCTTGTAGCTCGCCTTGTAACGGCTAGTGTAAGGGAAGAGTTTGCATGTAAAGTTCTACTATAAGTGCTTACTGTTGGTTTGGGAAGAATGAAAGAGAGCCCTTGATGGAGACAGGAGCTTCACAGTAATTAAGGCCAGCATATAACATGCGGTCGATGTGTGCAGTGAAATCCTTTTTTGCTGTGTTGTCTGGCCGGCAAGTTAACCTGTCTGCCCAACTGGGATGAGCTGGTCTAGTTGGCCTCTTTAGGTTTTGGATTAACCCATTGATTGTTATGGGTGGTTGGCGACAGTCTGTGGGACACTGTTGGACTCTGTTTAGAGAAATTGGCGTTTTAAGGTAGAGGTGTGTTCTCTGCGTACATTCACACTCCAGTCTTGCTTGTAGTTTTGGGATTTGACTGTGGGTGGTTGGCAAAGGACAATTTGTGAAACGATTTCTTTCTCAGTGCAGAGACTGATTTTGCGTCTGTTTGAAAGATCGCCTTGACCATCATCTGTGGATTATGCAATGTCTACAGAGGTGAAGCTACCACTAGTGCCTGACAAACTTGGTTTTAGTTTTCATCTTCCACTGCTGTGGCAACCATAGAAATTGGTTTGAAGTTGACAATCATCTCCACAAGCAATGACTGCAATCCGTTACTGATACGTACTCCTAGTTACTGATACGTACTCCGAGTTTTGAAAGTAGGTTACATTCATCTGAACTTTGTTGCCTCTATGTGGAGCTTTGTGTATGGAATGCTGGCTCAATGAAATGGGCTGCTACTAACCATGGTTCACTGATGTAGCTGGTTTTATTTCACAAGGTTAAGTGCACACTTCCTACTCTCATTTTCAGAAACAATTCCTTGTTGTAATCTACCCTACTCCAGTTTGCTGTTTTTTGTCAAATCTAAAGGTGATTTACCTAGAGAGAGAAATTTCAAGGATCAGTTTGGGGGTTCTACAGTCTAGTGTTGTGTTGAAGACAAGCATTGAGATTTGTATTTTGTCAATGTGGTGAAAGGACATTTAGGATAAGTCCGATCACCACGGGCTGAAAAGAACCTTGGGATTCAAATCAATTGCTTCACCTACAAGCACATAGTATTTGCTGGAAGTTGATAGTTAGAAGATTGCGAATTCTTGTGTCAATTGCAGGAAGCTTCTCTGTAACCAAACAACCACAATGTGACCACCACAATTGCCTGAACAAGACATGATAGTCAGTGCACAGAACAAAAAACCGAATATTTATTCATTGGGAAGGCAGATGGCATCCCAAAACTTTGTACATGGGGTCCTTTTCCGAATACCGCTCTTACAAACCTTGTGGAGCTTATTAGTGATCATCTACATTCTCACTCCAATTCAAGGCACAGAGGTCCACAAAACTGCCTGCACAGACATAAGAGAAAGGATAGCTTACATGGATGTGTGCCCATAAACAACTTAACATCCTGTCCATGCTCAAAGACACTCGTAAGATTTTATTCATCCTGCCTCAGTTGTCATAACAGGATAAGGGCACAGGAAAAGGTCGGCGCAAAACGGAGCCTTATTATTGCTGCTGCTGTTGCTGTTGAGCAGTGGATGACCTGATGAACATTTTTTCGCATCCAGATACAATGTGACAGGTAAAGTTTGTTGCTCAATTATTCCCACAGAGGTTTCAAAGCCCAAAGAGAACCCGCTTGAAGTTCTCAGAAAGGATCCAGCAGACCTACAACTTGTGTACAATCTCTTCATCAATTTTCTTGTAGTACGTCAGACATTGTACGATAGGAACTGCACCTTCGACATCACCACTGCTGAAGGTGCTAACCAGTGCCTTCTCGCACTCTTGTATCTTTCTCCCATTCTGCAAAAGAGAATATTCTGTCATTGATTGCTGTTGAGGTCCGTGTAGAATCAAACAAAATGCTACCTCAAAATGTAGCCCTCAAAATGTAGCCCTCAAAACCTAAATCAAACTAGCACTGTGACATTCATAGAGATGGATTGAAAAAGTGGAGCAGCTTTTTCAAGCCATAGGATCTGACACTAGAAGGCAATGCAAGCTCTGAGCAAGGGACTGGGTAGAGGAACATACAATTTCCTGGATTTGATGGAGCTGCTTTGCATTCCCTGCATCTTCAATCTGCTCTCGTATCTCCATAATCTGTAACCCCCCCAATCCCTCACATGCATTAACTCACCTTAGGAGGGTAGGGGGAAACCATCTTTATGTCCTAATCAGATTTTGCTTGCCATGCCCTTATGGTCAATCAACCGGGACATGCAAGAAAGATGTCTTTAGTAGCTGTTGCTTGCTGTAGCCTTCTGGCCACGGACGACTCTGACGGTTTGGATGGAGCATCAGCAGAGAGAGAAATATGCAGGCTGTAGCCTTATGGCCTTAATCCCATGACAAGAGGGTGAGAAGAGCTGACCTCCATAAGGAGTGTTGGGTCATCTATGGTGCCTTCCTCATCGATATTCACACCATTCAGTCGCAACTGTGTGGTCAAGCAAAAGGTGGCAAACACATGAGCTGAATGCCAAGATTTTAATTGAGTTGTGAAGTAGCATGGTCTCTGTCATTCTCTGATTTAAAGTGTCTTGTAGAGTTTGCCCTTCAATAGGATCAAAGTGGAGAGCAAAAATGAATTCATACAGAAAAGAAGTGTACCAGATAGCGAGCTCGTGACAAGGGCTCCAAGAGAGTGTAGTAGGCCTTTATAACCCGTGCTGACTGGTCGGCTGAATACCCTTGCTCTCTCTGTCTCACACACATCATCAGCCACTGCCCCTCTAAGACAGGCCAATGTCCCTCTCCCTCTGACACAACACATGTGCTCCTGATAAGAGGAAAAAGGTCTAACATAATCAATTCAACCTGAGAGTCTCTCAGGTTATTACACCAGATATGGTATTCTGCTCAATTATCAGGTTTCATCTCAATCTTCAATTCCAGACACACATCAACCATCTCAAATGAACATCAGCTAGGGCCTACCCTTGCAGTTTATGATTAACATGCTCAGAGATGGCTGTGAGGTAATCCTCTTCATAGATAAATCAAGGAGTGGAGGATGTACTGGTCACCCGACTATGTCTCCATCACTAGAGGCACAAGGGCAGCCGCCACACCGGCAGCAGAACCAGCAGCTGCATCGGCAGCTTCCACAAGCATCAGTGGGACTAGTGGTACAGAGGCTACGACGTCCACCCAAGCTAATGCTGCACCAGCCTATGATTGAGTTGACTGGAAGAAACAGACAAACCTGCGACTTCATACTAGACAGATCTGGATGCAGAAATTTTTGCAGGCCCTTGTAGCGCTGCTCCAGCTCCTTTACATCCACGACAAAA
Source organism: Takakia lepidozioides (assembly GCA_030704615.1). NCBI lineage: Eukaryota > Viridiplantae > Streptophyta > Takakiopsida > Takakiales > Takakiaceae > Takakia > Takakia lepidozioides. The sequence goes on from CM060733.1 coordinate 18,624,449, forward strand.
TTCCTCTCCCTGTTGCCACCTTCTCTGCCTTCATTTACTTAGCAAAAATAATATAACCTTTTGATATTGTATAAAATATACTGGTAAGCGAGAATTACTGTGGCATTTTACTCCATCCTCTTCTTCACCATCTTTGTGAGACAATGAGATCCCCATATCATATAGGTGTTGGAATTGGTACTGGGGACAGCTTGGTTGGTGCAGCACATGAGGCTTAGCCTTCATATTCCACCTGGTTGCCCCTTGCCAGATGAGGCAGATAAGAAACACCGCAAACTTTGTTCTAATTGTAGTCCAATATCAGTTCTAGTTGTTACAATGCGTTGGAATAGACCTGAATAGTAATTGTAATCTGCATCAAAGAAGCTAACTTCGATGTTGAAGGTTAAGAAACCTTTCGTCTCACTACAATTTTGTAAAATTCTGCTTGGGCACAATCACCAACAAGGATTGAGTTACACCACAGTGGGAGACCTGTGCCAACTGCTACCTCTAATTATGGCTAGCATATGGACACTTTCGGTCATAAGCAGTGACATTAATGTCAGGGTAAGGTTTCTATAAGTAATCAGATCCAGTGAACCCTGGTCGATAGTAGCCAGATTTGGAGAACCCCTGGTGGAGAATTGCTCACAAAAGTGAGCCCATTTTCGCCTCCACTACACAAGACAAACTATACCAAAACGTTTAAGGTGGAGCAAAGACAACATTCGTCAGGATATTGACTTACTCAAGCAGATTGTGTCCTAGTTCCAAACTATAACCAACAAAACCCTTCCTTCCCCAAACTACAGTCAATTCAGCCACTGCGCAGTTGTTTTAACAGAACTCAGACTGTTAACAACAAGCAACGGGCTTGGGGCATCCATCAAGCTTACATGTTGAAGATCTGGAAGAAGTCCAAAGATGGGTCCAAAGGTTGAATTGCTTTGCATACTGGACAGACAAAGAAGGGCCCTGCAGGGGCACTGCTTTCACACGACCAGCATGTTCTTCCCTGTTCTTGCATCGGCTCACTCGACAAAGCCCTCTCCCACTTCAATCGAAAACTACTCCCGGACGATACTAAGGAGAGATTGCGAGCAAAACCGATCGAGGAAGAACTAACAAATTTCTTACCCAAATTGTCATGAATGACTGAGCCATTGACTTGGTCAGTGCATTCCTGTATCCGGTGACTGTGGGTACTCAATGAGGCAATGATTCCACCCACTAAAAGGTTCGAAGTGCGGAGAGCAGGGGCAGGCGACAGCACCAGGATGCTGCGAAACAGGGAGATCGAAATTAAACCCGGCAAAGTATTCATTGATCTGCTAAAGCTTAGTCGTCTCTGAAGAACAGATTTCTTCTCTTTTTCTGCACAGATCTGGCGGATCCAGTATGCAACCTGGGGGAGGGGGGTTTGCTATCTAGGGGTTTGAACCTTGACCTAAACACAATGCCTCCCAAGATGCAGCCACGTGGCCCGGTGGAGCCATTGGGGCCGTGGATGGAGGGGTCCCTCGGCCGCGCCTCCAGCACCTCAACATGGTGTAGAGACGAGAAATTAGGGGTTAATGTTGCGGAGAAGGTTTATCGGAGAAGAGGGAGGGCATCATGGCCGTGGCCAGTTGAGGTTTGAGGGGAGAGAATTGCAGGCAAGAATCTGAGCGCAAAGGGGTTCATATCAAGAATATCTTTCGGTATTTTTAGAGGGGAGAGATAAAGAAGTGCGTGAGGAAACTAGAGCAAGATGATGCAGTCAGCACAAATGGCCCAGCCAGGAGAGGGACAGCAATGGGTGATGATGCAGCAGCAACCGGGTATGCAGCATCCGCAGCAACATGAAGAAGTTAAAACCCTCTGGGTGGGTGATCTGCAGTACTGGATGGACGAGAACTACTTACATAATTGCTTCGCGCACACTGGAGAGGTAGGCCCTCTTCACAGGCTTGTTTTTGTTCACAGTCGCCAGCACCTAAGCGTAATCTCAAGTCATAGAGGGCGATATACCACATAGGTCATGCTAGAAAAGGGTTAGTGCTGCTTATTGAGGTCCCCTGTGTGCGCTGTAGAAGGAGGAGGGATGAGGGCATGGATACTCGTACGTTTGGAACCTTAGGGTTTGTGGACTGGTAGCAAGTTTCCTTTGTGGGCTAGCTTTCTCTATCCGTGTTGTGGAACATCAATGTTAGGGAGGGGATTTTTTCCGATCGGCGATGGTCTCTATCAGATATCCTTGCCTCGGTTTTTTTCTCAGAAGGGTGGAGGTGAATAGCGAGTTGGTGAGTGTAAGAAGCGGTGAAGAGACGGTGAACTATGTTGAACTATCAAGACAAGTTAAAGGCACTTCAAGATTATTAAAGTCAGTTCCATTGCAGTTTGCATGGCATGTCCAACTGGACTGGCTTTTGTCTTGCCTTCACATTGGTTATATAATAGCAGCAGAGGTATTACGCAACATGAGAACCTAGGCCCCTTTGAACCAGGACCTAGCGCTAGGTTTCAGGACCTGCCTGCCTTTTGGAGAGGATTTTCTGAAGGTGTCAGTTTGAAATCTTGCACAAACAGCCCGAAGCAGCCCTTACATTCCTCGTGGTGTTTAGAAATTTTTTGCCGCGACTTGTTGAGAGTAGTAATGTTGGAACTTTGCTTCGTGGGACCCTTCAAAGGGTTGTTAGCTGTTTCGCAGTGTTGTCTTGTTGTTTTCACTGGATGTTACTGTACATGCCTTAAACCTACCACTTCTCACACTTAATATCGGTGGTAGAAGCCTGACTGGCCAATGGTCAACATTTTTGAGGTGCTGAGATGGGCATGTCTTGGAATATTAGATTCCAGACAAATTAGATAACTGGGAGTATCCAAAGGCTGGACGATTGTGCCACTGCGCAAAGTAGCTTGTGCTTATGTATCCCAGTTTGTGAGAATCTTGCAGGTGCTATCTGTGAAGATTATCCGCAACAAGCAAACAGGGTATTCAGAGGGTTATGGGTTTGTCGAATTTGTTTCCCATGCATCAGCAGAAAAAGTTCTACAGAGCTACAATGGAACTCAAATGCCCAATACTGAGCAGCCTTTCAGGCTCAATTGGGCTTCCTTTGGGATTGGGGAAAGGCGACCTGAGGCAGGACCAGAGCACTCCATTTTTGTAGGAGATTTGGCTCCTGATGTGACTGACTACATGCTACAAGAGACCTTTCGCTCTCGTTATCCATCGGTGAAGGGAGCCAAGGTGGTCACAGATGCCAACACGGGACGCTCAAAGGGTTATGGTTTTGTAAGGTTTGGGGATGAAATGGAGAGAAATAGAGCAATGAGCGAGATGAACGGAATCTACTGCTCTAGCCGGCCAATGCGGATTAGTGCGGCTACTCCCAAGAAATCATTGGGTCCAGCCCAACAGCCCAATCTGCAAGGTATGTGCATATTTACTGACGTGACTGAAGAGAATTGAAAGATAAGGCACTCACCTCTGATCACATATCCTTGAAGAAGTGCGGTAATAGCTGCTTAATTTCCAATGGCCCTACTGCATTGGCTGTCATATACAGGTAGAAGGGGTTGCAGTTATGCTCTTCTATTCACCTTCATAATTCAACTTTTTCCACCAGTGCCTACTGGTTGACAATTTTCATTTATTCCTCACCGATGTATCCCCTATTTCCCCCTTATGTCCTTGACTGAAGATGAAGCTTCAATATCCTTTTTATTGAAGTAGTGTCACGGATTAAGTTTCTTGCAATCTGGCCTATATTGGTACACCCTAAGCAGGGTAATATTGGGCATTATGTTGTACTTGCAAAGCAGTAAGCAACAGTGCAGAGTGGCGGTGGCAGTGAGGAAAGCATAAAGGCATTAATTTTTTTCGAAGCAGGAGGGAAAGAGGCTTGCTACAAAAGGCCTTGGAACAAAACCCGGCAACTGGGCTCATTATAGTGGGTGGCCTCTGATTTAGGTCAGTCTCCTTGTTTGCACGATTTTGCTGCTGCACTTTCGTGCATTCCGTTGACTGGAGCCGCTTTTTTGGTCTATTTTTAAGACTTGAAATTTAGGTTTGCTTGCTCAACTCATTTACAAACTCATCTTCTCCTATTTGTGGAGGTGCTCTTTTCTGGAAAATCTATTTCCTGTCACTGGTTGCAAAATTTTGCAACAGCACTTCTTTTTCTTTTTATCGAACCCATTTTCCTGTTCATCAGTTCAGATGTAGTTTTCTTTCTGCATCCTGCCTTATTGCCAAATCATCGTCTCCTGCTTAAGGAGGCTGCCACAGTCTGGAACTTCTTCTTTGTACTTGCTCTCAATCTTGGCTTTCATGTTGAATCAACTTGAACTTGTAGGACACTATTTACTGGTGGTAGCTGATCCCCGCATAGAGTTAAGAAATCTTTTGTCAGTGTATCTGTCTCTGATTTCTCTTCTCCTATGCTCATCTTCTGACTAACTTTTTATCTGTCTTGACCCTTCCGCTTGACTCCTGCCCTCCCTCCCTTATCAGTTCGAGCAATGGACTTCACTTTGCTCTGTTTTCAAGAGATTCTATCAGAATAGATAGTGGTTACGTCAAGAGCAAGAGGTGCTTTAGTGTCAAGGAACCAAATTACTGAAATAGTTGGTGACCATGAGGATTGGCCCCACTTGCTACCCCTCATGCTGTCAACTAGTAGATCATGATGGTTGGCTTGAATAGTGTAGTAGTGTCCTACCGCAGGTTTGACAATGGGACTATCAGAGTAGAGCAGTATAGGACTGCATTTCAGTGCTTAAAAGGATTGATCGTTCTGCTCCCCTGTGACCTGGCATACACTTTCAGCTGTCCAGAGCTGGCAAATTTGATGTGTTCTTCCCTATCTAGCGCAGTTATCGATTTTCCCACATTACTTGAATTCCGCTGTTAGTTCATTGATATGAACTCAAGGCAAATAACCAGTGGTTCCTGATAAAGGTTTTCATCACCTATAGCTAGCCTGAAATTAAGTGAAGTCCATCAGGAGTAAAGTTTCTCGGGTAGCAACTGGTGAAGTGAGCCTCCTGGAGTGTTCTGGATTTTGACAACAATGGACTTGTCATTGCGAGAGATTTTGCCCTAAATATGTTTAAACTTATTATTTTCACCATGTAAGCATGTCCACTTTAGGGTATATAAAGTGAGGTTGATGACACAATCTGAGCCATCAGATCACTACAAAGTTAAGCAACGTCTAATTACAGGCTTACCAGCTTACAGGTTTTCAGGCCCCATAGCCACAGCCAAGAGGTTTAGAGTGTGGACCTTTGGCCATGATCTGCTTAGAAATCAGTATGAGTAACTTGCCAAGCAGCCTGAACATTTACATGATGGCCAATCGTGCTATTGTCATAGTCCTTCTATGATGGTAAGTAGTAGGAAGGTGGCTGTTTCCGGAGCAATGTGTTTTGAGTCTCCCAAGTGGGTGGGTTTTAAGATACAATCCATGTTCCCTATGTGTGCCTCAGTTGTCTTCTGTTGTTTGCAACTATGTAATAAAAGATTGGAATATGGTGCTGGGTGTATAGCCTCTCCAGGGGTTGGTGCACAGTATCAAGCTGCTCCTGCTTATGGTGGAGCTGCCCCACCTCCTCAGCCATTTCCTACTGACAACGACCCCAACAATACAACTGTAAGCCTTCTAATTTCTTATTTTTGTTTGTGCAAGTTCCGTAGGAATTGTGTTCATTTGACAATCTATATCCTTTAGCTTGATCAGGCTTGTCAACTGCATCATTCTAGTTTTCTCAACACTTGTACCAGCTGGGTGGTACAAATGGATGATGTGAGCAATGACATGGGACAGGCATGTGATGACAAGATCATGCTCACTTTATGACGAGATTGAGCATTGACAGTAATTTCTTTGTTAACCTGTGAACTATTCTTAGAGCTGACAAGCTACAACCAGTGAAAGTTCTTAATTATGTACGAAAGTGCCTAGTACAAATGAATGTCTGAAGGCAAAACCTAATGCAAAATAATTATTCTGTGCAGATATTTGTCGGAGGCCTGGATCCAAGTGTAAGCGATGATGATTTGAAAGCTGTTTTTGGACAGTTTGGAGATCTCGTCTATGTCAAAATTCCTGTGGGCAAGGGCTGTGGCTTTGTCCAGTTTACGCACAGGTTGTTGTCCAAATCGGTAGTTTATGCGCTGGTAGTGGTTCTTGTTAGGACATCTAGAAAAGTTGTTAGTTCAGCATCTACTGAAGTTTTTCTTTTGGAACCTGAATAAAGACTCACTCCTGGTTGCGGATTTGCTATTGCTGAAGTAACCAGGACATGAGGGATAAGTGAACACTGGTGGGACATTGCCTGTATGTCCGTGGATACCTAATATTTGCCAGGTCTTTACCCACAGACGATACATTCTCTTATTGACTTTCTTTGATAGTCTCAGTTGAGTGAGTTGAGTGAGCTCCTTCAACATGGCATCGGCCACCATAATTTGGCATGTGGACCAAGTTGTGACTCTTTTTCAAGAGACCTTATTGGCTTAGCAAGTTGTTATTAACTGTGTTCTGTTTGGCTTGTAAATCCACTTCAATGTTTTTGTTTGTTGTGTACTTTTGCAGAGCATGTGCAGATGAGGCACTGCAAAGGTTACATGGAACAGTAATCGGGTCACAAGCTGTCCGCTTGTCATGGGGTAGGAGTCCTGGCAACAAGCAGGTTACCCATGATGTATGTCTTCTGTACTTCCTATGTCCTCCTGCCATTGGTTTCCTTTCTGTGGCACTGGATACAGAGGTTGCCAACTAATAAGATTTATGCAATGCCCACTAAGTATTTGTGATTCTAATAATAAACCTTTGCACTCAAACAGTTGATTTCACATATCTCCAGCCCTCACTCCAGCCCTCTCCAGATTTCCCTTATTTAGTTGGTCTCTGTACTTCATGGGCATTTTAAGGTTATTGGTATGTCTTCAGAGCTGGTTTCTGTTGCTCTGCGCATAGAGATTGACGGATCTTTCTGCACTGACCATGGATGTTGAGTTTGCAGAGGCAGCAATCACCAGCAGGCTGGGGGCAGCCTCAACAAGACCCTAATCAATGGAATGGAGGTGGAGGATATTATGGAGGGTATGGGCAAGGCTATGATGGATATGGATATGCTGCACCACCTCCCCAGGATGCTGGAGCGTATGCGTATGGGAACTACCCAGGCTATGGGAACTATCCACAGCAGGTAAGCTAGAGCCTTGTGCTAGCTGGCTCTTTGCTGTGTGCATGTTGCGCCAGCTAAGGTTTGGTCGCCAATGAGTGGCAAGAAGTGTCTCCCATAAACTCGTTGAGATTCTTTTCATTTGGGTTGAGGATTGCAATCACGTAGGAGTTCTTTCTTTGTCTATCCTGGCTTTCTTCAGATTCATGCCCTTGCATGTCAAGGGAAACTTCCTCTACCACAAGAAATGTGTTGAAGGAGTGTCATACAGTCCTAGTAACTTGTCTTTTCTTGGTGGTATTGTAGATGTGAGTATTTCTTCTCGGACAACAGTTAGCGTGGTTAGAGTCTGAATCAACTTGGCAACAAGACCTTCCTCAATCTATTTTGAGATTGCTGTAATGCTGTGAGATCAAATAGAGGAGCAAGACAGGTGCTGTGCGTATGCGTGTGTGAGAGGTAGAGAATGCTCGTGTAAGAATCTATGGTCACATCATTGAAAAAACCTGTAGTTACTTGCTGATAATTGTAGTATGCATTGATTGTCATTTTGGAACAGGCCCTATGTTGATCATGTAGATCTTAGAAGAGCTCCGTAGTAGCTGCAGCAGTTTTGATGGTTGTGCAGCACGGAGAACTTTAGTCAGCGTCAGGGGGAATGACTCCTTTTTCCCAGTTGTAACGATGAATGAGGAAAAGAGTGTCAACTTTTCTGGTACTCCTGGTATTGTGCGTGTCTGTGGATAACTGTGGCCCATTAGTAGAGGGTTTGTATAAACCTGTAATTTATTGCTCTGTGATTGACCACCACTGTGGAATCCTGACCCGTTTTTAAACCATGAGAGTTTGCCATGCATCATCATAGCTGTCTGCAGTTCTGTCTCATGCTTTATCTTCAAATTAGTCACATGCAAGTGTCGTGGACTGTCCCTCTGCCAATGTCTCTTACAGACGTCCATGTGTACATCATGCACAGCAGCAGTCTTATGATTATTTTAGGCATGGTGACTAGATGGGAGGGTTGAGTTGGAAGAAGGGCATAGTTAAAGTCTGTGTCAGGGCCAATGCTGAAGCTGGACAAAGGTTTCACATAAGGGAGCTGTGTGGCCCATTTCTGTTGCTCTGTTCTGCTGTTGGCGTGGGGCATGGATATACTCGTACATCACCATCCCTAGAGTGAGGCACAGGCTGGGATAGGCGCTGCAGCTCCCATCACCAGTACCGGCCCCACTGTCGAGCACAAGGAGGATGAGATCTTCGACCCCCTTGCCCCTGCTGACATTGACAAGTGAGCTCTCTCTCTCTCTCCCTCCCTGCAGTTTCTGTCTTGCATCCAACCAATATTGATGCAGTATTCATGCAAGGTGCATGCTTTCAGCTTCACTCTTCCTCCCCTAGAGGTATGCACTTCTTGGCATGCAACTCATTCATTTCTCTCCGGTAGGAAACGGAGTAGATTGGATGGCTTGCAAGTGCAGCTGGTTGCTAGCTATGGCTGATATGGTGGCTTATATAGTATATTTGGATCACTAGGGTACTGTTAGTTTGGATCCTTATAGGGCATGTATTCTAACTTTGGGCTACTTCTCATCAATATAAAGTTTTTTGGGAATACAGTTCTAGCTCTAGGCTGCAACAATGGATTTATTCTAATGGAGATTTTAGTAAATTTCAATGCTTTGTGGGGGAATATGGCTGCAGATTGAATGCAGCGTACATTGCCATACATGAGGCTCCTTTGCTAGGGCGCCATCTGTGGCTGAAGACCTCTGAGCAAGCTCAACCTGTCTAGCTGGCCCTTTTCTCTGTGGTTTAGCTTGAAGCTGTAGATCCTCTTGATGGTGTCTGGTTAACAGTTATGACAAACTGTGGGTGCGAAAGCCCCTAAAGAGAGCATCAGGTGATTGGGCTTTCAACTCAAAGTCGTTCCAAGTTCAGAACATGATGGAGGAAGACTATGACCCTTGAACCTTCGTTTGGACCTTTGAAGGCAGGTCCCACTCTTCGGCAGCCCACAACCACAAGGACCGTTAGGTGGTAGGCGTTTCTATAGAGGACCATGTTTTGAGTGGACATGTTCAAGAAGCAGCTACATTCTAATTTCCGGGTGCTTTACTTCTTTTGTGTGGAAGATGGATGGTAATTGTGTGCACAATTGGTGTAGTGTAGTATACTGTGATTTTGAAAAATAATTTCTGTCTCATTGCAGTTGCTGTCATTACTCTATTCTAATAGACTTTCTTGGTGTGATTATGAGGGGCACCCCCCAGAAGAATTTAAGGTGCGCAGAAGTTTCGAGGTGGTTGGGATATCCATGAAGGTTTTAAACGAAAATAGGCTGGACCTGGACTGTGGAGGTTCTGGATGGAATTTTCTTCGTTTTCCAAGTCATCTGTGCTTTTTTGCTGGAGTAAATTTTGTGCAGCAGGAAGATGTTTGAACAATTACATGTGAGAGGTTTATTAGGGTTCCTCCTACTCACCCCCATGCAGTGTTTGATGTTCCAGGCCAGTTGTCTCACTCCAGAAGCTTTGAGAAGCTTTGGGAAGCTGTTGATCATCTTTACAGATGGAAACTACCCATCCCTTGAAATCAATTTGAGATCACATAATGGTGGAAGCAACATCAGTGATGTTGTCACTGAACATCAATATTGTTATTGAGCTGTCTTGGGACAAAAGAGGGGCCCAAAATTCAGAGGATCGAGCTTTACAAGTAACATTTCTGATATATATTAGAAGGTTTTGATGCAGAACTAGCATGTCGTGAAATCCCACAAAAATGAAAAAGATGATTTGGAGTTTTAAGCCTGTACCTCCACGCATATGTAGTAGGTCCCTCCTGTTCTCTCCAAAAAGCTTCAGATAAATGGGCATACATTGTGTGATTCCTAACTTTGCTTAGGTAGAACGAGCTCTTTGATGGTAGAAGAACCCTCACTAAATGAAGAAAAATGTAGTTCGAGTATCCCAACAAACTTACATGATATCACCTTTCTGAGTGTCCCTATTAAGAGAGCGATGATGTAACATCAGATAACATCCGTGTAGCAGCATATATTTTCAAATTTTTGGTTTCTCAAGCAGTGTACAAGAAACTTAACAAAAATGCTTTTGTATTAATCAGCCAGGATCTGTTCACTCAATTTTGCGTGAGCGGATTTCTGAATCGAGAGAGTATGACTCAAGTGCCTAAGCCCAAGTTGCAGCAACTAAGCTTCTTCAGCTGCCATGTTTTATATCAAAACCCACCTATGGTTCCAAACCTCTTCAAACGAATGACCTGCACTATCAGGTAGCCATTCAAACCAGCAATGATGACACTAATTATGTATGCGGCAATCCGTGCTGGCCAACCATTTCTGAAGCTGCCCATCTTGGCTCGAGAACTGGTGAAATGAACCAATGGAACCACAGCAAAGATGAGAGTGAAAGAGAGGATCACCTGACTCAACACTAGCAGTTTACCAGCACCCTTGTTTCCATAAATTGCAGCAACAGCACAGGCAGGGATCAGTGCAATCATCCGTGTGAGAAGCCGGCGAATCCAAGGCTTAAGACGTATCTGAAGGAAGCCCTCCATCACCACCTGCCCAGCCAAGGTCCCCACAATTGTGGAATTCTGACCAGTGGCTAATAACCCAATCCCAAACAAAATTTTTGCAGCCCGGCTTCCAAGTGCAGGTGACAGTAACTGATAGGCATCACTGATGGTAGCAACATTGGGGTGTGCATTCGGACCATAATGGAATGCAGCTGCTGCCAGGATCAAAATAGCTGCATTCACAAAGAATGCAAACATGAGAGAGATGCCACTGTCCCACCTGCCGTACTTGACAGCCATCTTCTTACCTTCTATTGTGCGAGGGTAAGCCCGTGTCTGTATGATGCTTGAGTGGAGATAAATGCTGTGAGGCATGACAGTAGCGCCTAATATTCCAATTGCATCGAACAATATATCCGGGTTAGTGATAATCTCTGCCCGGGGAATGAAGCCTCCAGCAACCTTCAACCAATGAGGCTTCACAACAGCCAACTCATAAACGAACACTGTGGCTATGACTAGGCACAACAAGAAAACCAGTACTTCTAAGCAACGAAAATTTTTGACCCCAAACAGCAGGATGAACAGGACATCTGCGCCAGTGATGATAACCCCAGCCCACACCGGGATATTGAACAAGAGATAGAATGCTGTGGCTGAACCGATGACTTCTGCAAGATCTGTGGCCGCAATAGCAATCTCCGCCATGATCCAGAGGCCATACACCACCCACTTGGGATATGCATCACGGCATGCTTGTGCCAAATCCCTCTCTGCTACAACTCCCAGCTTCAGAGACAGTGACTGAATAAAAATGGCAGTGAAGTTTGAAACAAGGATAATGATCAACAGCTTGTAGCCATAAGATGCACCGCCGGTGAGGTCTGTCGCCCAATTGCCTGGATCCATATATGCTACACTGATGAGGAAACCTAGGCCTGCAAATGCAAAATACTTCTGATACCACTTTCCAGCTAGATCTGGCACGTTCACGGAAGCATGAACTTCTTCCAAAGACGCTGTCTCGTTGACCCGGCGCCAGCCATTGAGTAAAGCTACTTTCTCTGGGGATACCTGAGCTTGAGGTTGGGCTTGTGCACGATCAAACTCCTCAACACTTTCAGTTGTCACCACCACCACTTGGCCTGGTGGAGGGGCCTCAAGGTTGAAGCTTGATATTGCCATGGTGGATAGGGTTCAGGCAATCCTGCCCAACCTGTCATGAGCAATACAATGTCAGCTAGTTTTACGGTATATTTATCAATGTGCATTGTCAGACGAACATGTGGAGCTAACAAAGTAGATAAAATTGGAGGCAGATTCTTTACTACACTTCCAAGCAAGTGGAAAGTCGGAGTCTTCACGAAATTGCTCTCCTCAAAATCCAAACATGTGCAATTCTTTGACTTCCTCAGAGATGACATGGAAGAGAGAGCCTTACTTCATCCCTCTCTTCTTTAAAAGTGTGAATTAGACAGATATTGCTGCACGGGTCTTCACCATGTTGCTGACACCGCACTCAACTAAGTCAGCCATCAAAGCCTAGCAAATCATCCATGACAAGAGACCCAGCTAGCAGAATGCTTCGAGTTACAGACCTCACAGAGTCCAAATAACGTGTGCCCCTCAGCTTGGTGCCTTCAAGTTTGAAAGCAAATCAGCCCAAGAAAAGCTTTGTAGTCTCCAAGGATCATACATTCCCACTTGTGAGAAAAATAGCTGGAGAGAGGTTTTCCCAGGAAGATGCCATGGGCGAGGAGAAATCTTTTGAAGCGTGGACAATCCTTTCTGCACGGGAGCAATATAGCACCATCTGCTATCCGTCAAGCTGCAAGTACATCAAACAAGGAGAAAGATGCTTAAGGCCTGGAGAGAGAGAATGCACTCATAAGGCGCTGTTTGCCGTAGCCTTTTGGCCATAGACCCCACGCCCAGTTTGGGCGAACAAAAGGGAACAGATACTACCTTTGTGAGAAGCTCACTCGGGTAGTGTGACTTAAAGACAATTAGTTCAGGTTTTTCAGATATCCCCTTCACACAAGCATCAGTTTGCCATGCGTGACCTGCCCAGCAATTAGACGCCAACAGGGCCAAGGCTTTAGGCTCAGCCTCAAGATTTTCAAAGTTGGTGAACAGGGGTGTGGGGACGATGTTCATGATGTTCCTGAAGAGGGTCACTCTCTGGTGAGAATATCCCGTACAATGTATCAGGAACTCGATATTATCGTCAGGCTGCCCGCACATCGGACAATTACCATGGAGAGAGAGAAAAACTATTCTCATGGCAACGGGAGGCCCAGATGGTTCACTTGAGAGACACAGAGAAGCCTAAGTCACAGTCGCACAGAAAAGCTATTGACAAATGATACCTTCGGGCTGCTACTGAGAGAGAGAAAAGCCAACCTGAACCATAAAATTGCAGCTGGATCTGACCATACACTGCTTCCTCATGGACATCAGCACCCAATAAAATATGCAAATCCAGATCTTTCAACGAAACCTCAAAAGAACAACAATTCTCCTCTTTCCTAAGACACCACAACCCTAGAAGTATCCGACATTCAAATGCAGGAGGACCCGTCTGCTCAACCTAATATCCGAATGTGGGCTGGCAACAAACCTCCGCAGGCGGAAGCAGAAACGACCAGTCTCCTTGGCAACAGATCAACCGTCAACAACGAAGCCGGAAGCACACTATTATCTTGCACATCAAGTTGTCTCTCTCGGGTCTTGTCTCCTGCCAAGACATAGAGCCCCTCCTCCCTATTGAAACAGCTCCTTCGCTCACCCATGTGCCCACTGGCCCCTTGAAACAATCCCCCTGATCATCTTGCGCCGTTCAGGATGAACCAAATCCCACATTCAGAAGGCTTCCGTTCAACACATTTTCACAAAACAACTGAAACAATCAGTGGAACGACGACGTCGGTATTGAGTCATCCACGATCTCGCCAAGGCTTTCAAGGACGCTGGCCTGCCGATTTCTCTGTGTTTTCTTGAACGTTCAACCGACCCCCTACAACAGTGTTGCCCTGCAGGCTCAGTTGAACGTCCAATCTCCCCCTACCCAAATGGGTCCCCGTTCCTGTTTGTAAATGCTGGTCACCTAATATATAAAACCAAAGAGAGCAAAGTGAACTTATGCATCACAGCATTGCTGCATAGATTACAAGACATGGCCCCACTACATTCTACATTCCATCCATTACGTGTTGAAACATGTGGATGTCAAATGTGCATAAGCCCAAAAAGGACAACAGCAGGGCCAAGCCGTGGACATTGACTAGCCCGGGCTTCAACTGAAGATGTCTCCTTTCTTTTTTTTTTTCCTGGTCGACGAAATCTCGCAATGGTAGATCATCAGAAAGGGATCATTTCCCTGAAAATGATCATCAGAAAGGGACCTGATGATTTCCCTGGAAATACAAAGGCAAAGCCCCAATAGCTTTTTAGAAAATGTGCGCATGCACACTGTTGCACGAGCCATTCGTGAGCAATGCGTAGGTAGATCACTGACAAACGTGGCGTGGACACAAGAGTGCTTGGCAGGATCGAGGGCACAAGTCACTGACCGTCATTTCTATACATTTGAAGATGGTTCAGGTTCCAAGTTTACATTTTATGTGGACAATTGCAGTTGTGTAGTCCGTAATCACCCTAGAAGCTGCAGGTGCAGCTTCGTTTAGTCCTGAGGTGACGGTACTGGGTCAAGGAGCCTTGCACCCTCGAGTCTGAGCGGCACACACGAGCTGTTTTTGTTAAGCAACATCTCTACTTTCTTCGGCTGTTGAGAGTGTTTGAGTTAAGGAATATCTGTTGATTGTCTCGAAGGATGGCAAACACCACTGGATTTCTGCAGATGAGCAAGGATCTACCGAGAGTGCCAGCGTCTGGGAACTTTGTGGATGGAGTTGCTTCCAAGGATGTCACCATAGATACAGAAACTGGTGTCTCGGCGCGGATCTTTTTACCCGAGAGTGCCACAGAGAAGAAGGTGCCAGTGGTGGTGTATTTCTTCGGAGGGGGTTTTGTGGTAGGAAGTACTGATATGTCATACGCTCATGGCCATTGCACCTCCACCTCTGTGGCGGCTAACGCAATGATGGTGGCTGTGAATTACCGACTCGCTCCTGAGCACCGGCTTCCAACAGCTTACGAAGATAGCTTCAGTGGTCTTCTCTGGCTCCAAAAGCAGGTATTCTAGAACCCTCGCCATTTTCGTTGTCCGTACGTATGACTGCGGCCTAGTAACCCGATGTTGACCTAAACATCTCACTCCATTAGCTCCACCCCTTATCTCGATGTTTAGCAGCCATGACGCAAGTTCAGAGCAACGGTGGGACCCATCATTCCGGAACTAAATTTGGATGATCCACGCCCAGAATCATGAAATGCACGGTTGATTGCATACAAGTGTTACATGCTCCCTTTGCAATTCGCTTTACCCACAAATCCAGATTGCAGGACATGGCTCGAGTCTTCAAGTCCATCCGTTGCAAGTCACGGAGATGTGTCTAGACATTCTTTGTGAGAACGATCGGTGACCCGAGATGTACTTTGTAAGGCAGCTGTCTACGAAATAGGTGTTTGATAGCACGACTAGTGCTTTGCTAATTCTGGGCTAAAAGTCGAGAGCATACTTGTCTTCTCCTCTCGCTCATTGGCTCCATGATTTATTAAATGTTATCGCAGGCCATACTTCAAGCGAATGGAAGAGGAGGAGGTGAGCCATGGCTTATGGAACATGCCGATTTCTCACAGTGCTTTCTGATGGGAGAGAGTGCGGGGGGCAACATCGTGCACCATATGGCAGTGCGAGCATCTAGCGAAGATCTAAGCCCTCTCTCTCTCAAAGGACTCATCCCTATAATTCCTGGCTTTGTGACACCGTCCCCAAGCACTTCTGAAGAGCGATACAAAAACGATCCTATGTTGACACCTGAGGTTATAGCTGCAATCCTTGGCCTATCTCTCCCCGTAGGAGCATCTAGAGATCATCCGTTTTCGACGGTTCCATTTGGCCCGGATGCTCCAAACCTTGCAGAGGTAAATTTTCCTCGCATGTTGGTGATCGTAAATAAGGAGGATCCACTGTACGATGCGCAGCTCCAGTATGTTAATGGTCTCAAGAATATCGGCAAGGACGTGAAGCTATTTGAGATAGAGAAAGGGGGTCATGGCTACAGATTATCTAGTAATGAAGATGTCATCAGGACCCAAGAGAAGACCATATCTGATTTCATCCACTGCTAGAACTGTGGTAACGAATCCAGACTCTAGAGAATGATCCTTTAAATGTTTGGCTGAAGCTTGAGTTTTTTGCTTCACTTTTGCGACAACGAATCCAGACTCTATAGCTTCTGTTTTCTTCTTCCTACTTCGTGTTCCTCCCCCTCTTTTGGGAACTGCTCATCCTGTGTACGTTTACCCATTGTACATGTTGTAAATTACAGGCTTTCATCATCTGGAAATCAAATGTTCAGCAGTCTTTTGCTTATCATGGTTTCAAAAAATATGATTTCACACTTCAAGTTTAGGGGAGGGCCTGAGGACGGGGGCCTTCCTGAAATGAGGGGCCAGGCACCAGGCGGTAGGCCCACCCAGATTTTCCCATTCTTCACGCTCTGCTTTCCAACCAAAATCACGCGCATTCTCTCGTCCCCCGACTGTGCAGTTCTGAGCTGTCTTACGACGGATTTCCTTGAGCTGGGCTGCTATCGATTGTTGTTGAGGCAACGTTGAGGATTTCTTCCCTTGTGCATGCGTGGAGATTTTTGGAAACAATGTCCATTCACACGACAACAATTTGCAAGGTCTTTTTCTGCTGCTTGCTTGCTGGACTCAACCCGTTGGCCACTATGTATGTGGAAAGGTTGAAAGGGATTGATTTGGCCACTGGGTCTTCTGTCGCCAGTTCTGTAGGGGCACCATTGCCTGTGGTCAATGATACATGGAACATACCGTACTAACATTCAACATGTCAGACAAAAGCTCCATGGGTTGCCTTCAAACATAAGGCCGAGAAACATGAATGGCCAACACTCCATTTGCTTGCTCCTTTTCTTCTGTGTAAAATTGCATGTAAACCTGCACACCTACATGTACAAAGAAACCATCACTGTCATAGCAACATATCACGAGCTCAAACTAATTACAGCTGCTTTGTGTCCCAACTCAATGCAGTCTTAGGTGAATAAGCACCTTGATACTTTTCTAGCTGCTTTACGTTTGAACATACAGTGTTTGCCAGAACATGGCGTCGAGTGCTGCCTATAGGTCAGGAATTCCATTTGTACTTACAAGACATCATCCATGAAACAGTCTGCTGGAAAGGTGGAGTCCTGGTGATGAACATGGTAGGACGTCATAAGAAAAAAAAGCAATGTGTATCTACCTCTGGTAATAGTTGTGATCCCAGGAAGCACTTTGTCAAGGTCATTACTGTCCAGCATATCCTTGAATGTAGGATACGAATATGTAGCCTGCAACATAACAGAACGTACAACACTTAACCAGATACATTTCCGGTTGACATACAACAAAACTTACATCCAAGTCTATATCCTCATGGGCAGGGCAGAAGTTCTAGCAGTGTTCCATGGACACCCAAATGACCATTGAACTGGGAGTTGGGCTCAGTCAATGTACAATGTAGACGATGATCTGTTGCCTGGCTGCAAATGAATAGTTTACTTCTCCTACAGGGAGAAGTCGTATTGGCAGTTGGCATGCTAAGGAAGGGTGCTTGACCTCATTGCACCCGTGAAGGATACGGTGACATACAACCCAACAAACCCCTGCTGCAGTGTGCAAGTGTGAACAGATGAAAGCCCTACCAGTGCCAAGTACAAGAGGCAATTCAAATTGGGACAGATCAATTTCAGAAAGGGTAGAATCTATCATTTCCAAGAAACCCACTAGAGCGTACCATCAACCACTCAAAGGGATAAAAACGGCTCAACCTATTTCTATTTGGTCTTGGGGGTACCAACCAAGAGATGCAGTCCCATACAGCTTAGTGTTGAATTTGTGAGGCAACAAGAGAATCCAAAAATAAGACAAAAATGAGTAAAGGGAATCACATGAACTTGTAGCAACAGAGTTTCATTTACCAACCAAAATCATACTGCCTGGATCTAATTGGAAGAGGAGGTGCTCTGGTATTTCATTGTTGGGCCAACTAGCACTCTTCAAACGATGGGCATCATTGAATTTTCATAATTCATCACTTGCAGAACAAATAAGTAGACATTGCAGGCCTTCTAGCTATGATACCAACTATAAACACTGCCCACCACCCTCCACCCAAAACAAAGGAGGGGAAAATCCTTGATACTGGCTTAAACTAGGGAGGATGGACCATCTTTGGTTCCAAGCAAGCAGGCAAGGTCCAGATTCCTAAACTTTTCACCGTGCGGATAGTACTGAAGGTCATGGCTCATTGCTGTTCCTGAAAATGCTTGGTATGGGGTCCACACTCCACACAGCCCCTTGTTTGTACAGGAACGGGCCTCTAAAACCGGGAAACGTACACCAAAACCGGTTACGTGATTACAAGCCATGGGTCAATGTTTCCAGGGAGTCTCACACCATCGCATGATAGTGTTTTCTAGTCATGCTAGCCCATAAATGAATAGGTTGCTCCCTATGTACTGAGGGTCGATTCAGCATTTTAGTGTACGTCATAGGCATTGTTCTCATAAATTGAGCAATGAGAGGATCGTATAACAAACCAGTGTTGGACTAGTATCATGGTTTTTTTATACCACTAGGGTAAGGGTATTGGGGTATAGTCGAATTATTCAAACCAGTATGGAATTGGTATCAAATGATGTGTAAATTTGATGGCCTGGTATGGTACATGGTATGGTATCAAAGTGAAAATCAGACTGGTATGGTATTAAACAAATTTTTAAAAGTCATACCAGCCTGGTATGTGCCAAGGTCTGGTACCAGCTGCACTAGTGTAGTTCTTTCTAACTCTTAAAAATAAAAATAAATAAAACAAAAATAAAAATAAAAATAGACCAAATGGCCCCTAACTCTTCTCTATCACTCTTGCAGTGGAGAAACTAACACATTGCATTTCATCTACTCCTCTTCAAACATATTAGCATCATGTAACATCCCTAATGAAAACTACCCTAAACCCTACCCATTGCATCCTCTCCCTCGAACGGCGCATGCTGACCTATTGGAGTGGTATCGCAAGGAAGAAGACCACATTGGACTGGTTTGCGCCAGGTTTTTGAAGTCCATGTATCCTACCCCACCAGGGTATTGCCGAGTCTTGCCCTTACAGATACCCGCCTGGTATGATCCTTCATACCATTACCCTTACCCTAGTTGATACCCGCCCCAGACCTATATACCGGTCCAACACTGGAACAAACTATGTAAAACTTTAAAGACAAATATCACTATCAATATCAATATTTTTTATGAAGACAATGAATTTTATCCAAGACAATTATCTTTATCAAGACACAATTATTTCGTATCAAAATTTCATGTAGACCTATACAACCATTATCTATTTTATCAAAAGGCTAACTCTAAATACCATTATTTATTGTAAAACATAAAAACATCTGATGATGCTTGACTTATGCAAAAGTTTCGTAAACAACATTCCTAATCCAAGAAAGCTTGATGAATCCAAACCAAATGCAGTCCATCTCTTCATAAAACTTGAGTATACCCCATAAACAAACTAAAAATTCATTGCACGTCGTATTTTCTCACCCTATGGAACAGTTATGAAAATATGTCGTCCATAACACTGAATTTTGAGAAATGACACCTTATTGCAAATTCATGTTGTACAGATTTATACTGAGTCTCTTTAAATGTAACTACCTCATGAATAATAAAGTCTACTAGCATCGACTTATCTAGGCTTGCAACCTGCAGTCAGAAAATTCACCAATACTGCACAGATCATTAGCACCAGCCTGAATGGCAACATAAAATCGCGCATTGCACAAAATCAAATACCAGCAAAACATCTGAACCGGAGCATCTGCACAATCGATTACTCCTCACAATTATTAGTAGCATTTTTTAAAGTTGCTATTGATTCACTCAAAGTGTAGGTAGATCATAAATCATGAGTATCAAGTTTCTCATTAGAAAACAAATGAATGGTCGTGATAGTCTAGCTATTAATGATCAACTTGGATGGATCAACAGTAGCTGCACTAGCACGCTTCGGATGAATCTGAAATACACAGTTAGTGAATGTCCCTAAAAATACATGACCAATATGGTTGTGAGAATCAGTCATGGTGATATTGTCTCCGTTCTTGTGAGAGTAGTAATTTTATACAGCATGATCAATATCTTTTATGGTTTTTTCATTCTAGTAAGGATCGTCACATAGGTCAACAGATTACAACTTGTGCATCTTCATCGGTACATCTGCAATCTCTTTCTCATCAACGTCCATTTCATCTCCATGACTTTTGGTTCTTTTAAGAACACGCTGAGGCGAATGAACTAGTTGAGGGACAGAAACAAAAATTGTTGGAACATGATTCTCAACATCCATATGAACCAACGGTGATGGTAGGGTGGCTGCATTATCAATTTTTGTGCCGCTTGATCCTGCAATAGACAAACGATAGAAATCATTATTAACTACTTCAAATCCTAGTATTAACTCCATCAACACCTATACAATTTCCAATTTGCACTTCTTTGTACAATCCGGTCGAGCAGCCCCTACGCTTCAATCCAACTTTTGTCGCCACCAGTACTAGCCTCTCCACCGCCATATCATACACGCCCTCCTTATCAGAGTCATAACGCATGAAAGCCTCATGAGAGTGATTTATATGGTTCTCATTGCAATTGGTACCCCCATCATATTCGTACGTTTACAGCCAGTTACTGGCCCAGTGTTGTTGAAATAATTTCCATCGGGAAGATCTAGAACAATTGCAACCATTTTCTTCAACCAAACTTACCAATGGTCTTCTTTTCAATGCGTTGTCGGGTATACCATATGTTTGATTTCTTCATTTTAGAAGCTCCACAGCTCTCAAAAATAGCGGCAAAGACTCGCCATTTGGATCCTCATGAAGCAATGGATGGTATTCGTAGAATGTCCTAAATGTATCATAAACATCTACTAGGGTAGCCTGTGTCGTTGGCCCAAGTGTCAAGTGTCATCTAAGCCCAAGTGCAATCTCCTATGTGGAGGCCCAAGTGCGACCTCTAGGGTAGCCTCTGCCGTTGGCCCAAGGGTCCAATGTCATCTAAGTCCAAATGCATTTTTTTTCTATAGAGCCTACGACTAGATTTGAACCGGAGACCTTTCCCTTGATATCTCTCCGCTCGAGGCTCCAACCATTGTCCCAGGAATTCCCACTTTGCTATTTTCGGGAAATTTTAGCGACCCAAAGTACTTGAAAGTCCACATCTCCCACACCGCAGATCCAAAAATCATGAGACCAAGCCCCCCTCCTCGCCAAGGGCTTTCCAATGGTACCAAGCACCAGCGTTGGGGCCTCATGGTTGGGGACATCTCAAATCTACAAAACAAAACAAAACAAACGTCTCGCTTCATATGTTGATAGTGTAATCGTACATTTCACTGGGCGTCTTAACCTTCTTAGGTTGGCAGCTATTGTCACATTCCAATTTTTTGTTCCAGGCCTTTCTTGAAACTTAAGCACTCAACATGCAATATTATCATAATATCTTTAGCATATAGACTTAACAAACAAAAACATAAGAAAACAGATTATTTACATTATATATATATATATATATATATATATATATATATATATATATATCGGGAGCCGGAGGTAGCGTAATTAATAAGAGCCTCTTCCCTTTGTAGGTACTGCCCCCTTTGGGGGTGGGGTCTATCAAACCTAGAACCAGTTATATAGTGGCAAGCTGACCACTTTCAAAAAAAAAAATTGTTGAGGATTAAGGCTGTAAGTGACGTAATTGCTGTAAAGTATAGGGTGGTGTAGGAGTGGGGTGATGTATTTTACAGAAGTTTGAGGTTTTCTTTGAGAATTTGAGTGTTTGTGGCAATGTGCTCACCCTCTGACACCAGCGGTAATGATAGTCAAAAGGGCAGTTTTCCATCCATGGTGACGAAGGGCTAAGATGAGCGGTTCATATTTTTCACATTTAATAACATAATTGATTTGTTATAGTCTCTTCATGCCAAAATGTAAAATCTATTATATGAATGGTGAGGGAGGGGTGTGGACCTGTTGGTATTGTTGATGAAAGAGGTAGTCCATGGATAAGTAGAATATCAGGGCATAACCTTGCTAGACAATGACATCGGATATAGAGATATGTGCAGGTAGAAGCCATAGAGGTTAGGTATTGTGTGGTCCGGTGATCTATCTTGAAACGTACCTGCATTGATGAGGCTAAACCATCTGGATTTAGGATGTGATAGAAGAAGTTTGAAGATGCCCTTGGGGGGTCACTTCCCGTATTTTCAAAACCACGTGAGAACAAATATAGGGTGCAATTTATTTTTTTGAGGTAAATTTTAGAAAAGTTTTACTTATAAAATATAGTAATGCAATATCCTTTCACCCAATTTTTTTTAAAAAAATATCACAAAATATCCAGAGTTTTACTTAAAAAATTAATGTAATAAAGAGTTTTATCTACATCCTTGTGAAGTTTCTCATATTGCATCCCGCTCTAATCCATCAGGATGAAATCAGGTAGAGGTCACTTGAAGTTCAAATATGGTTATAGTGATACATAGTGGTGTCGTGCGCATACATATCGCTACACAACTACATCGCTGTCCAAAACCACACAACACATGTGCACACCACACACTAGTATACCACTAGTCCACCACTAGTCTAACCACTAGTCCAACCACTAGGCTACAACTAGTCAGTCACTAGGCTGCCACTATGCTGCCCACTATGGTAGTCACTAGTCCACACAATGATAAAGAAGAAGGATACAAGCACGAGCTCACAAATCTGAAGCATAAACTCATGCATATATAACCTCATCACTCAAATACAAGTCAAGCCAAGTGCACCCCACGCCATGGGGAATCCACACTACGGCGCCATAGCTAGGCGCGGTGGGGCTCAACTCGAGAAAGATGAGCCTTCCGCGCTTGCCGTAAAGATAACCACTCCAGGGCCTAAATCTGCCTTGACCCCTGGATTGACACTTGGGCCAATCCCAAATGTCAATATGTAAAAGCTAGCTATTTCCTAGCTAGTTTCACACTAGTGGTAAAATAACTTGACAGCTGTCGTGCGCATACATATCGCTACACAACTACATCGCTGTCCAAAACCACACAACACATGTGCACACCACACACTAGTATACCACTAGTCCACCACTAGTCCAGCCACTAGTCCAACCACTAGGCTACAACTAGTCAGTCACTAGGCTGCCACTATGCTGCCCACTATGGCAGTCACTAGTCCACACAATCGCCCCCCTAGCTAGTGCTTAGGTCCCTCTAAGTCCAGGTAGTCACAAGATGTGATAGTGACCATAGCCTCACTAAGTCCTCCACCACTATCCCTACTACACTCAAACTCGATAGATCAAGAGGCCGGGTGCAAGAGTTGCCCCATCGTTAGTCGCCGTCTTGCAACATGTGAACTTGAGCTTGGGATCTCATGTATTGACTCCTATGAGCTTGGCCTCCCATGTCTTGTTAGCTGCCTCCAGTCATGTCCACTGCCACTATCCCAAGCAGTGTGGACACAACCAATCTCCGTCAGGAACCTTCTCAAGAGGTGGTGTCAAGCATCCCATATGCCAACCCCTTGAGCATCGATCACACACCAGCATGGTGGCTGCCCCTTTGGCAGACCCACAGAGCATGCACCTCAAACCTGCAGGTACCACTGCCAAGTTTGGGTCAACTCTGCCATCGACATTGGGAAGGTGACATGGCGCACAATTACGCACATGGTCCTTCCAAGTCATGCCATCCCGACCCTCTAAGATCAGGACCCCTGAGGGCAACACCTCTCGAACCCTCAGAATAACACGCCCTGCAGTAACATCCAGAGTCGTAGGAGCAGTCTGCTGCAAATAAACATAGTCACCAGGGCTAAACCTCCGAACCCCAGGACGATATCCTCCACCACGTATAGTGGCATACCTCAACGTATCACAGTGCTGTGCAATGGCAAGGTCCATGGGCATGACTTTCTTGAACAACTCTGCACGCTGATCACATGCACGTACCCACACGTCCGGATCGTCAAGGTTAAGGACTTGAGCAGTGTCCCTACGAATGGTTGCAGGCAAATCCGGCTCTCGGCCAAAGAGAAGGAAGGAGGCAAGTGATGCTTGTTTGCTGAACCTGTAGCCCATGCCTAACCAAGGAACCTGAAGATCCCAATCTCCTAGATGTCCCTTCTGCAAGCCATACTTGCGCAAACCCCTCTTCATCGTCTGAACAACTCTCTCTGCCAAGCCATCGGCCTCAGGATGATCCCGAGAAGTGGTGCGGTGGTCTATCAAGACTTTATCATACAAAGCCTGAAACTCCCCCAAGAACTCTCTCCCTTGGTCCGTGAGTACCTCAGCTGGAGCACCAAATCGGCTAAGCACACGATCCAAGAATGCATACGCAGCCCCCTCACTAGCCTTGTCAGGCAATGGAACCAACTCAATCCACTTGGAGAAGTGCTCCACCATCACCAACACATATCTGTGGTGGCGCATAGTTAATGGCAACGGTCCTGCGAAGTCAAGACTCCACCTGTAGCCCAATCCCATGATTGGTAAAGGATGCAACTGTGGTGTAGGGGCGTTGAATGAAGCACGCACCCTGTCACACACCATGCACCTAGCCACGAACTGTTGCACCTCTGTATGCATACCACGCCACCAATACTGCCCCTGCAGTAAACTGTGAGTGCGTCGCACTCCAAAATGCCCCAATTCCTCATGGGCATGCCGCACTTACCGTGCACGCTGTGTGGGGTGAGGCACAATCCTCACCCGACCATCCTCCCACACTCGAAGTAGGTGTATCCCCTCCCACTTGAACCTCTTGGCTCGTTGCAGGATCCGATCCCTCTCCCTGGCAGTCACAGTGGCTGCCGTGTCTCCCGTGCGGAGGTAGTCCAACACAGCCGAATCCTCATGTATATCTCTGGCACCACCTGGCTCATCACTAGCCTCAGGGTCCTCAGACACTCCGTCTACAGTCATCCCTATTGTAGGTCCAACCTGACCTCCCGATGCCAAGATACACAAAAATACAGATGCGTGCCATCCCGGCACCATCTCCTCGTCCGTCTCACCATGCCACCGAGCTCCTGTGTCATCCTGCTGGCTCATGCAGGGATTGCGACTCAATCCATCCACATCCCGATTGACCAAACCTGGTCGATGCACAACCTGAAAGTCATACTCCTGGAGTATGAGTGCCCACCGTGCAAGCTTCCCCGTAAGCTTGTCTGACTCCATCAACCACTTGAGTGGTTGGTGATCCGTGACAAGGGTGAAAAGATTGCCGTATAGATAGCACCTGAAGTGTGCCACGGCCCACACTGCAGCTAAGCACTCTCCCTCATATGAGCTGTACTTAGCCTCTGCAGCGTTGTTCGAGCGGCTAGCATAAGCCACTACGAACTCTCTTCCCTCATCATCCACCTGTGTGAGCACCGCTCCAAGCCCCAGCATGCTCCAATCCGTATGCAACTAAAAGGGACGCCCCCTGATAGGTCGTCTCAGGATAGGCGCCGAGGTCAACCTCGCCTTGAGCTCTTGAAAAGCTCGTTCCTGCTCATCTTCCCACTGCCACTCCTGGTCCACCTTGGTCAGCTTGGTTAGAGCCTTTGCAATGGTACTAAATCCCTTGACAAACCGTCTATAATAGTTTGCCAACCCCATGAAAGCTCAAACTCGGCTCACATCCGTGGGGCGTGGAATTTGTGCAATGGCCTCTACCTTAGTCTGCTGTACCCCCAATCCTCCAGGATATATCATGTGATCCAGATACTCAATCTGGTTGTGGAAAAACTTGCACTTCCCCGGATGCAACTTCAATCCGTGCGCTCTCAAGCGCTCCAATACCACTTGAAGGTGTCTCTCATGCTCATCCATCGTAACACTAAAGATGATGATGTCATCTATGTAGCACCGAACAAAGTCCACCCCTGCTAGAATCCTATCCATGACTCTCTGAAACTTTGCAGGAGCATTCTTAAGCCCAAATGGTAAGAACCGCCACTGATATAGGCAATCCTTGCCGTGCTCATTGATCCCCCAGAATGCCGTCTTCTGCTTGTCCGCCTCCTTGATTAACAACTGGTGATATCCGGATCGTAAATCCAAAGTGCTAAAGGCCTTAGCATGCCCGATGGCATCAAAGATTTCCTCTGGTGTTGGCATGGCATACTTATCGGACTTGGTCTGATGATTTACAGGCCGGTAATCACCGCACATACGTCTCTCCGTCCAATTGCCATAGACATCCTTCTTGGCTGGCATCACTGTGGCTGAAGCATACTCTCCACCAGAGAGCTCCACCAAACCTGCCTCCCAGAGATCTTGAGTCCTCATCTGAATCAAAGACCTCTCCATGTCACTGTATCTATAGGGTCTCCGAAAGATTGGCGTGTCAGTGGCCAACTCAATACGGATCTCTTGACCCTTCAGTGCTCCCAAGTCCTTCAAACTGAAGGCAAAGCAATTCCTGTAAGCCCTCAGGAACCGCCGTATACGTCGTCTCTCTCCTCCGGTGACAATGGGTCCAATGTCAGGCTCCCAATTGTCCTCCGTAACTACAACCTTAAGTCCAGTGGGCTTAGAGGTAGAGGACGCGTCCAGTGGTTGTTATGTTGCAACCTCTTGAGCAGTACTCCGTGCCTGCTCAGTCAATGACAAGGCCTCATCCTGCCCCATCATCTCATCCTTGAGGACCTCCTCAACCCGAGAAGAATCCCCAACCTCATCCATCACAGCCGCCTTGGCTGCCAACTCCCTCTGAACCTCGAGCACCTCCCACGTGTGCCATGGATGCATGCACCCTGTGGTCCTCACATGCTCGCCCCCACTCACTGCCTGTACCGTCTCGGTAGGCAGAGAGACCATTGAGGGAAGTGTACTCTGCACTCTGCGTTGCTCAGCCAGAGCCAAGCTGATAATCCAGGTCAAGCAATTGAGATCCATTGCTTGCCCCAACACTTGATGACGTGATGCCTCAGAAAGAGACGACACTGCGTGGTACCAGTGGTAAAACCCATTGCCCGCTCACGCTCGTCAGCATTAGGCTCCACTAACTGCTGCAACTGAGCATCCCACAGGAGGCCAGGTCCACTATCCCGGAAAGCATGCGATCCTGGGAAGCTGAGCAGTGTAGGTAATGCTGCTCGTGGTTGACCCACCTTGTTGACCACTGCCAAAGGCAAATGGTCATCATGTCTCACACGCTGAGACTGCCTCCCTGTGTAAGGAACAAAAAACACAATGAATCATTTACCTTCCATTGTCTAGTCTCCGACTTCATTGTGTGATCGTTGTACTTTTTCGGCCTCCCCCTTAGCTCGAAGAAATTCCGGGGATGTGCAACTTTCTCGGGGAATGTTGTGTCAAATTTTTGCGCCTTATTCGGGTCGTTTAGGAGCTTAGATAGCTTCACGAGCTTCATCAGATCCTTTGACCATATAATCTTTGAGGACCAGTCAGAGTAATATTTCTTACGATTATCGTCGTCCACGTCTTGCACAAGTTTCTGCGACAGAATTGAATAAGGTTAGAAATGTTAGTGACCTAACAAACATGTTGTTTAATGTTCAAGCATGTTCAAGCATGTTGTTACAAAAATTGGACTTTGTGGAGAAATTTACCTTGGCAACAATGATGGTGTGTTGTCCACCGATGACGAAGAATCTGGACTTTTTCACCTCCTTCCAGTTTCGAAGTTTCGAACTGGAAACCTCCATAGGCTTCTCGGGGTTTGCGGGAGTCAAATAAACTAGATGTTTGGAGTCGAACACCCGGAGCTGGTAAAGACGCGCTTTGACTTTGTCTTTGTGCTTAACATTTAGGGGCCTGTATACCATATCCTTGGGAGCAAGCTCCATCATGGAAACTTTGACGTCTTGGGTCATCTCAAACCCAAAGAAACATGTTATTGTAGTCTTGCTCCAGCCTCTCCTGCATCTTCTCACACTTCTCTTTGTCGAAGATGTCTGCAGCCTTGGGTTTCTTGTTATCTGTCATGAAAGCGGGATCCATCTCCTCCTTTTGTTTCTTCTTTCCCCCCGATGTCCCGGCTTCATTCTCATCACCTCCGGCGTCAGTGGATTTCCGTTTTCCCTTTCTTGGCCGCACTCTCGCAGCCTCTTCCTCCCGCGTCTTTGCAATCTCCTTACCCTTTAAGTAAAGCACATCCAAGAAAATACCCCAAGCCATGCAAAGACCTGCATCTGTAAATTGAGTACCGTCGTCGCAATATGTGAACCCCGCCCAGATGGACTCTCTCATCATGGCCTTCCTTAGAAGTCGTACCTCCAGTTTGAAGCCAAACGTTCTGGGAAATCTATCATCTTCCATCGTGAAAATGACCAGCATTGGAAATTCCACATCCATCTCCAGCTTTATGTCGACAACATCTGCATATTTGAGCTCGGCGACCTCTGCACCAATCTTGTAGTGGAACTGGAACTTATGGTCCGAAGGTGTTCTAACGGGGACAATGCCCCATTCTGCGTTTTCCGGGTTGAGCTAAAAAATTCTTCCTCTGTGGGCAGTTCGTCAGCGGCACTCGCTGAAGGGTAGGTGCCCTACATGTCATTGATGAAATTTAACTACCTTATACCTCTGCTTGCCTTTGAAGACACCTGAACATAAAACATTGTTTGCATACTTGTAAATTTAATTTTCAATCTGCTATTTCGTCGAGGGTTGTGCGTAGCATCGAGCGGCGAAGCCCTAGTTGATATGAATTTTCTTTACATTTTCCTTCAAGACAAACCAAAATTTGACAAGTTTGACTCCACGGTCATAGACTCAGGCATTTCAGGGTTAACTTAGAGCATGTATAGCAGCACACTGAATTTGATTTCTGGTCAAACCAATTTGAGCTTGCTTTGGGGGTCAAAGAATTGAAGGCCCTCCATATATTGTACATTTTGAGAGTCCTCAATACATCCCGGGAAGTTTAATCTTAGGTGGATTCTTGGAGTGGTGGCACAGAGTGGCACATACGGTGACTTGTGAGTGGTTCACCAATAATATACCGGGTATGAAAGGTGTTTGTTACTGGGTTTGTCACCTCCCTGCAGTGAATAGTTCAGGGTTGTAATCAGGGAGGTCGGTCATATGACGGATGATCTCAAGGACTGCAGGGTGCGCCCGGCTTGACGGAATTGTGGGGAGATTTTGGAAGCATGAAGAAGTCAGGCCAGAAAGGGAAGAGAAAGGTGTCCGAAGCAGAGAATACTACTGTTGCCAAACGAACCAGAGAAGAGGGGGCAGAGGCTCCTTACGGTATCCCGGTATGTGTTCTAGTCTCTGGATTTTTATTGGTTTTGCTTTCACTCGCATGGGTTAGGTTCTTCAGAAGGAAGTGACAAGGTTTTGTGTTTGTTCTTCCAGGAAGGGTACTTGGAGATATGTTACAAACACGCTGACGACACAGTTGAGGTTGTGAAGCAGTCGTTTCATCTACCTTCCAAGCTTCTGATGAACTGTGAAGATCTGATTGGTGTTGGACTTGTTTTGAAACAAGTATGTGGAGGATTAAGCCATGTTCGTGATTTAGGGTTTTGTTCCAGTACCTTGAGCAACATATTGCAGATGACCAGGATTTCCTGCAGCACCTTGGAGAGTCAAATAGGACGTCTCCCGTTCGAATCATTTGCCGGCCTCCCGTTGTTGGTGTTGTAGCTTTGGACTCAAATAAGACACCAAAGAAATCTGACCTGGCAGAGAGGTATCGGGAATTTGCTCCTCCTCGATGACTCCGAAGAATGTGCATAGGGTTCAGAAACCTAAAGATCCTGAGAAGGGTCCCCTTTATCGATGTAGTCGTCCTGCTGATGCTGTAGGTCTTCTTGAAGCGCCTTTGATGCATCCCGCTTTCGGAACTTTCTTGGACAATTTGCGTGATGCATCCTTGCCAACAAGGGAGGATTATGCCTTTGTGAAAGAGTTCTGCGATACGAGCTCCGAGTTTTTACTCGACCGAGCTTGACCGAGCTTGAGCGTCAGATCGCAATTGCAGCGTTGTTGGTTCCATACTTGATCAGGAAAGTTGCTAGGCGTAAGATTGGGGCATTTGAAGTGGATGGATATATTGGCAGTGACACGTGCTTTCCAGTTTATGCGATACTAGAGGTGGAGAATGAGCTGGGCCAACAAATGCTGACAAATTTTTCCAGGGCCAGACTTGCTATGCTCTATTCTGTGATTATGCGCGATCCAGCAGCACGGAGTCGGCTAAGAAAGCTTTCGCAGCATGCAATTGCCCGATGTACCTAGTAGAATTTCGAGGTCCTCAGATGAGAGTCAGTGCGATGGCCTACTTCGGCCGAGCGCATACCAGTATGCTCACAGATTTGGTCAATTTGTCCTACACAAATGAAAGCTTGCCCAATATTTTCAGGGCCTTGAAGCTGGGCATAGACAGTTTGGCATTATTCTACGCACAGATCGAGGAAGCAGGAAGAACATCTGCACGGCAGGAATGGTTGGGAAGTAAGGCGGTGCCGTACCCAGTTTGGTGGAATCCAAAGTTTAGGGTTTTGACGTCAAATTCATTGACTTTGACTGGGCAGGCCAGGAGTCTGTGTGGACTTATCCGCCGAACATGAACCACGCAACTATCGCTTGGCCCGAAGGCGTGGCTGATGGGAAGCCCATGCTGCAGAGACACGACACTGACGTTCTTTCAAACCCAACAAAAACATCAACTTATGATTGGAGGATGTTTGTTAGACGAAGGCAATGTACGAAAGAGCTTCCAGTAGCTCCTTGTAGAGGGTCAGAACTGTAATTCTCAATGTTCCGTACAGAATTGGAAGACAGTAAGGACTGACCAACAATCACTTCTTTTTCCGAAGACTTTTTTGTGGACTAGTGCATAGCTCAGGCTCATCAAGTCAATGGAAGAGATGCCTGTCTTGTGCCCCTCGAACATCCACTCGCAGCCCACAAACCCACATGTGGTAGCAGTGAAGTTTTTGTTACAACATGGACACTTCACAGTCTCTGCAATATTGAAAACCGTGAAGCCCTTCCCGCAGCCTACCTTTGAACCATATGCTTCACATTGAACATTTTGGCACTTTCCTTCGATATTCAGGCCATAACTAAGTTTCCGCCAAGCTGGTTTAGGGTTTGGTCTGATCGGATGTGGGACTCGGAATTTATTTGTTCTTAGAGCGGACATATTCTCCATGTCTACAAAACTCTGAATGTTGTTGACATAAAGGATCACCTTGCCCGCTTTAACGCTGGTGCTCTTTCTGAATCATAGAATCAGAACAAGGGTGATACGTGCTCATGAGATAAGCACTCAAATCTTTGAGATCTAGAGACTACTTAAGGATATGAAAAATGGACAAACCTGGAAGAACGCCGTGAACTTGACCTGGCATGGCGATTGAAATATGAATCAAATGCAAGTTTCAGCAACATGCAGCACCGAATTCAAAGGTAGAAGCTCCTTTTACCCGTCTAAACATAATGTATAATGCTACATACATCACCTGCTCGTCAAAACAAATCTCTTCATCACCACAGAAAATAGAAGGCAACTTTGCAAGAGACAGAAGCTTCACCTTCATATTTCGTGCGCTCGTGACTCGGTTTCTCCGGCAAGAGCAATCACTTCACCAGCAGTTTACTAGAGAGCAGTCTATATTAGCGGTCCACCGCATGTTTAGATGGGGTTAAGCAATGGGCATGCAACAACAAAGTTGTAGGAAAGAAGGCCATATTCGTTAAATTGGCACAGCTGCACTAAACTTAACTACTCCGGCACTACCCTTATTTTGAAATTGCATTGAACAATTGGCAATGTGAAATTTGCCAATTTAATGATTATGGCCTTAAGACTCACCAGTAATAGTGTGCCCAATTCAATGCAACAGAACTCTCAGTTGGAACTCGTGTTTTCACCAATGAATGTCGCCATGGCCATATACCTCAGCTGAAGGGTGGCAGCGTTTCGATGGCAAAGCTGCAAATTGATTAAAAGAGAAGTTTCTCTCGTGAACACTGTCCTGTCAAAATTGTTAGTAATTTTCACAAGTTCCATCGTATAAGTCTTCATACATAGCCCCAAAACCCCTTTTTAAAGGTACAATGATTACACAATATGCAACTTACAGTATGCTTAGATTCAGAGATTGTTAATACTGTAGGCTATAACGTCTCAAAAAGGGCTGAATATATCGTCTTCTGGACCTATTTGCTCTAGCTGCAACGCTAACTGGCAAACAAAAGAGGGACACAGTGATGATGTAAGCCAAAAACCATGGTGCCTATTCTGATTTCTAGTTGGACAACTTGGACTTGAATATGCACATGTTAGAGTTTCAAAAATTGTGCCATCTCTCTTCAAGAAATTCTGTTTGGACGTCTACATTGACAAAAACCTACGGTACTTCAGCCATCTCCAGTTTGGGTAAAATGGAAGCAATTTAGTCTGTTTCTCCTGTGGGTCTTCTTCGCATTGAGCGCGTTTCGCAGCTAAGCCCTGGACGCTTCAGTCCTCTCGCATCACCAGCAGGACGGACTGCATGCCAGCATGTGAATTTCGATCATCCCAGAAACATAATACTACTCATGAGCATAAACTCACAAGTAGGTGGCACGCAATTATCAATGGCATTAATTTCATATTGGTCGGCAACTGGAGCATTGATTCAAACGGCTTCAAGAACGGTATGAAATTTATCTGTGTCAACACTTGTGGCCAGAATGTTGTGTGTTTACTAACCAGTCATTGGATCTCTGTGCACCAATCTTCTAGGGGAGGGCCTCGAGTGGAGGGCCCTCCCCTATACGTAAAGAACTGGCCACATTTCTTTTCCCGAGAGTAAAAGATGAGCAGCAGTGCACGCATAGGTAATCTACACGATGCATTCCATTTCGAGAGAATGCACTGCCCCTGACAGGCGGGAAAAGGCGATTATGCAGATTTGAAGTGTGGCAAGATGCAGCCTCTTCGCAGCCTCTTTCTACACGATCTGGCGAGGTAAGGGTCTGGATGAGTGTAATCAGCAACTAAGTGAATTCATGAGTGGACTCATTGTGAGCGCCGAAATGGCCACCAGTCTTAGTGTTCACCTCAAGTACAGCTCATGATTTCACCAAAGCAGGTCTAATTATCACATATTTTACTTGGTACAAGTAAAAGTCGTACTTCATACAATATTACAGAATGGATATCTACACAACAAAGTGTTGTGAGTAGATTGAAGCGAGCAGTATTTGATTTCTTCTGTATACTTAAGTAGGGCAATTTCAGTTACAAGTTTGTGTCTGTAGAGCGAGGGATTGCGAAAATTTTAATAGAAGTGATAACCCGTTTTTTCTTAAGTTTCTGAGTTTTGAGTGAATTATTGGCTTAAACCTGCTTGGAAACGAACATGATAGCTTACAAGTCTTGTGTGGCTGGTAGTCCGGAATGGGCTTAAATCGAAGAGCGTGCTTTGGTTTCTGCTCACCTCACTTGATATACCTGCTTCTTGTTTCATGGAGAGCTTTTGTTTGGGTGCACATCAGAATTTAAGCTTGACATGGGCTAATGGATAACATGGATATGGGTGGGCATTTCCCGGCATTTTCCGCTGGCACCCACACTCTTCCCCTAAGGATGGGCTCTATAAATATGCAGCTCCCCGGCACGCGCGAAGGGTGGCGGCAGGTGGCACAAACAGGTGGCAGGTGGTTGATGCAGGGAGAACGCTGAAACGCAGGGTGGAGAGCCGGGCATTCTCGGGGTGCTCGACGGCACACTTCCTTGCGTTCTGACGGCGTGACCGGAAGTTTTTGCCCGGGAATGGCCACCGGCTCCGGGATTCAAGTATGAAGCTGGTTTTTTGGCATCTGTCATAGCAAACAGCTTGGAATGTAACTTCAGGGTACTCAGTAACTTGGGTAGGCTAACAACAAAGAGCAATTTGGCTTCCCTCACAAATTGCCCCCAATTTTGGGGGATGTGGGGATCCCATGAGAGAAATGGGCATTTTGACCCCCCTGTTTTCCCATACAAAGCAACCATTACGCATTTTTGGAATTTGGCTCTGGAATTTTGGGAGGCTTTGCTGTGCCATCTGAATCAGGGTAGGTTGTATCAATGAAAAATCGAAAAGGTAGGCCATCTGATTGGTCAAACCAAATTTTCATGTTTGAAAATACATCCTGCAAAATTTTTTGGCCTAGGACTTTGTTATAATCTTTCAAATTAGACGGTCAAATCTCCTGAAATTTTTACTGGAGGTGCATGAAGTAGGTAGGATCACTTTGGTGCGGTTCATCCCCTCGGATGTTTCTCAAATGAGAGATATACCCTCATCCATGAGGGTATGTCTGGTTTTGGATGGCCCCCCCTCAAAAACAGGCTCGTCCTCAAGGGGTTAAAAGTGTCGCATTATACGTGTCCTAGTCGTATTATGGAGGGAGTTTCATACACAGAAAAGTTTGGTGCTCAAAATTTTCGTCGTATAATCGAGGTGTCATATTATGGAGTGTCGTATTATCGAGGTTAGACTGTATCAGGTCCTGGGTGCTTGTAACTGAGAAAGCATGTCTTTGGTTCTGCTGATTCTGCTTCATTGATGATTGTGTTAGGTCTCCCTCTGACCGGATTCCTGATTGTATATGTGGAATTTTGAGGAGTTATTATTATCTCGACGAGTGCAAGTTGCACTCGCTTTGTGACTCAGGGCTGATATTTTAATATTTTTACAATGTGAATTATGAAGTATAATTGGTTTAGCATTGGTAGAGTGGTAGAATTTGTAGTATTTCTATTGTTACCATTCCACCTTCCCAAGCGCCGGGAATACCAATTCCCCGAAATGTATTGAGGTTGAAGATGCGTCGTCATGTCATGAAGTGGGAGAATGGTAACTCCTAATAATCCATGCATGGAGGAAGTAACGTTTTCAAGGAATGGCATTCCGGGAGGATTGTCCTCGTCTGACACCTGCTATTTGAGAAGCCAAGAATTTCAATCCTTGGATAATGCATTGAGGTTGGAGGAGAGGGTGGCACCTTGTCATACATTTCATGAAGTAGGAGAATGGTAACTTGAGATAACTTGAAGCACTAGTAGAAAACCTGTCAATTGTGACCTTCCGTTATGTGACTGACTGTCCGTTTTGACTGATTATGTGACTGGATTTGAGGATGTGTACGTGATGTGGCATTACGCCTTTAAAACGCTGAATGTAGTGGGAGACATCATGACCTTTTTGTAATGACCAATTGCGTTACTTTCACGTGCAACCTCTGACAGGATGGTACGCTGGTTTCCGGCATGTCAAATCTTCCCCACCCTGTCTTGAGGGTGACATGGAACTGAAGGAGTGTCAACTCCAGTCGGGGTTACACTGGGTTACACGACGAGGTGTGTAACTCCACTTGGGGTTACACAGAATGGAGTGTAACTCCAGTCGGTGTAACCCACACTTGGTCTCGAAATTTGACTAAGTCCAAATGTGGCTAAGTATAAAATGGACCAACTAGAGTTACATGAGAAATCGAGGTTACAGAGGGTTACACCAAGTGAAGGGTTACATCGACCAGGGTTACACCGAGTGGAGGGTTACATCAATCGGGGTTCCACCGAGTGTAGGGCTACATCAACTGGGGTTACACTGCCACAGCCTCCCATCAGGAACTGAGCCCATAACCTCGCAGTCTCCATTGCTATCACCTTACCATCACGCTACCCACCACAGCTTGCAACCCACTCGGATTCATAAGTATTCAATAGTGAAACCAAGATAATATGGGGTGGGGAAGATTTGACAGGAGCCCCGCCGGAGGAGCCCAGGTTGCCGGAATCCGGCGAAAGTACTGTCAGATCACACGCGTCCATTAAGTTCTTACATTATTCATATTATCTTCCCTCGCTTATTTTCCCGATACTGTCTCTTCAATGATAAACTTCTCTTGTCACTGATGAATGTGCACAGTTTCTAACAACTGCAGTTGTTTCTTCGTCGCCACAATAACGTCGAATAAAAATGGTAGATGCCAAAATTGTTCATTACCACGATAGTAACTCCACGAATTCCGATCATTTCCGCAACCCTCATTAAACAGACATGATTCATTCGAAGATTTGACCATCGGAGATTTCAAAGCTGGTTCGTCAAGTCTGTAAGTATCTACACTAAGTTATATCCAAATGGTACTTCCGTGACCATTATTTTATGATGAACCCTTTGCTTCTCTGTATAATTCACTCAGTCCCCACAGAAGCTGGAAGCCACCAGTATATAATTAATTACATACCCAATATTCGTAAAACAAGCTTTGAAAATGAACATTGACATTCTCAGTGCTTCTCCAACAATTGTAGCAATTGCACTCTTTATTACGACATCGTCAAACTATAAAAATACTCGCAAACCTGCCTATAGAATGTCCAGTCACTACCACACAGTAAAGTTGTTCACCGTCGACTCAGTTTCTTTTTAAAATAAACCAAATACTGCTGATGAAACTCCTCCAAAAGAAGAAACATGTACAGACACTTCATGCTACCATCTACCTAAACAGACGGTGAGTGCACTGTGCCCATGCAACTCGAATACTACATATTAACAAACCAGTAATCATAGCATGTAGAATTCTGCGATGTAGAACATGTTTGACAGAAACACATCATCATGAGCGACGGGTAGATACCCGACTTTGCACAATCTAAGGTCATGCCACACTTGTCCCGACGAACTTTTACATTTTTCTGAAGTTGTATGTTCAGTATGTCTACATCGTTGTGTCCTGGAAATGTTCCAAATACTTCATTTTGCAGACAAACAAGGGCAGTACACCTGTCTCGAAACATCCGGAGTGGAATTTACCAGAGAGAAGTTCATTTCGGAGATAAACTTACCGTCATGTCCTTTGTGACTGAAGTGTCCGTTCTGACTGATCCGTTGTGACCAAGATGAACACAGTCACATTCTGCAGAATATGTCCAGGCTTGTAACTCAAACTCTAGTCACAAATGCAGTTATATTAGACTGGTTTCCTACCAGTGAAGTTGGATGAAGTTAACTTTCTCTGAAGATTGCTCCTGTGACACCCACTATTACCTCTTCTATGATGCTTTAGTGATCTTACAATGGCTTGTACACTGCAGGCCAATTTGATTTCAAAAATCGTTAATATTTTCATTAAGTGTTTCAGAACTGTACAACAGAAGGATCCAAATGAGACTTTGCTATGGCGAGGATCCGCGATCACTGTCCAATGCATCCCCGGCCTCATGCATGGATGGCTGCCTTCCACCTGCCTCCGAACCTGCACTGCTGCTATCGCTGTTACTCCGAGAAGCCCTCCCCTCAAAAATACCATCCTCACCAACTGGAACTGTCCACCTGGGTGCGGAACTGTCCTCATCATCCCCCTCGCTCTCGGACGCGGATTCTATGACGAACTTGCCTACTCTGCCTTTCACAATTCCATGTTTGGCCTCACGCCTCATTATAATTCTCTGCTCCTTCCCGAATATCAATTGCTCGAACTGAGTAGGCCTATCCTCCCTCCTGATGGCTTCTCTGGATCATTAGGGGGTGCCAGAGTGGCAGGGCGATCATTGCATCACTGCCAACTGGTAAGGATCCTCTTTGTTTTTGGACAACATATTGAAGGTGGCAAGTTTCGCTCTTCCAATATTCTGTCCCTCCCATCTGTAGTCTCTCATTAGCTCCATGCTGATTCTGGCAAGTTACACATAGAAGTGGTAACCATGGGAGGAAGGGGGCTATGGTAGTTTCAGTTGTGGATAGTTTAACAGTCCACTGGACTTAAGGTTGGCTATGTCTAGATTACATACCATTGCATGCTGCAGTTGGATATATGGGCTGTTGCTTGTCAACGTAAGTATCTAGAGCTCTTATAAATGTAGTCAAAAGCCTGTATTAAAGATATGCATGAAATTGTAAGTCTTAAAGCTGTAGACTTAGCTGTGGAGCTATTGTACAAAGCTTACACCAGAATGTAGTTCTTCATTGCAAGGAAAAAAAACGAATACACGGGAGCACAGAAGAGATATACATGGCTCTACACCAGCCGATATACTCGGCAGAAGGACTATGTATGGCGGGAGCACCAAGTTCAAACTCCACTGCCAGGCTGTAACAAATACTCCACTGCCAGCTATAACTAATATGGACGTGAATGTCAAAGTCCTAGATACTATACCGCAGATATAAAGAAGTAATCTGATCTGAAAGTGGAACTATCACTTACATTGATCATTCTTGAATCTAGATATTACAACACTCCCACTAAGAATGATCAATGTAATAGTATCCTCCCACTCATTGATCTGTAATCGGGGGGCCTGCAACAAGAGAAAGCATGCTGCAGAAACGTCGAAACTTATCAGGTACCAGCGCCTTGGTGAGTATGTCTGCAACTTGATCATTCGTATTGATGTACACAACTCGAATGAATCCACGATGCTGGAAGTCTCTCACTATGTGGTATTGTATATCAATGTGCTTGGTTCTGCGATGGTACTCTGGATTGAGTATGAGCTTTATCGCACTTTGATTGTCTCCATGAAGTTGAGTTGGTTCTTGCCTGAGAAGTTGTCTCAACCATACAACCTCTTTGCTAGTAACGCACGCTGCAATATACTCCGCCTCCATGGTAGAACCTGCCACACATTGTTGTTTTCGACTTACCCAAGTCACGGGTCCACCATTGAGAAAAACCAAGCACCCACTGCGAGATTTACGGTCATCTCCAGCGTAGTCCGCATCTGCAAATGCGGTGAGTATGTTGTTGCAGTCTCCAGCAAAGTAACAGAGTTTGTAATGCACTGTACCCTTCAGATACTTCATAATCCGCCGAACAGCATTACAATGAACATGCTTTGGCTTGGTAGAAAACTTTGCCACACAATAGAGTAATCTATATCCACTGCAATCATCTTTGAAAGATACAAAATAAAAGGCTCCCCCAAGCGAGGCAACACTCATGGGACCACACAAGTCAGAGTGATAAAATTGACTAGGCTTTTCAGCTTTCTTTCTATCTGGGCCCTCGATGGCCTGTGTGTTGAGCAGTAGGCTCAGTAAATTCACTGGACGTTAAAGAAACTTTATCTTTATCTTTATCCTTTATCTTTGTTCTATCTTTGATTCAGCTTCAACCAGCAGGAAATTGAGATTGTGAAATCATACCGGTACCTGGGTATGGTTATCCACTCCCCCAAGTTTCACTTTGCAGCCACTGCCCTGGACAGATTGACTAAAGGTAAGGCGGCCTCCGTCCGCCTTCAGGCCAAATGCAAGCAAATACATCTGCGTCATCCCCCAACCAAAAAGTGGCTGTTTGACACCGTCGTCAGCCCTGCTACCATCTATGGTTGTGAGTTCTGGGCACCTGGCGT
Source organism: Takakia lepidozioides (assembly GCA_030704615.1). Classification (NCBI taxonomy): domain Eukaryota; kingdom Viridiplantae; phylum Streptophyta; class Takakiopsida; order Takakiales; family Takakiaceae; genus Takakia; species Takakia lepidozioides. Next base: position 18,663,735 of record CM060733.1, read on the forward strand.
CCCTGTCTCCTGGTGGGAAAAGAATTTGGAACCATTCCAGTCATCTTTTCTCCAAGCAATGCTTGGCGCCAGGAGCACAACTCCATCTCAGATCCTAGGTGCAGAGTTCGCATGTGTACCATTGCAATCCGAGGCCCTCTTCCGGCTTACAATCTTTCTCCATAGATTACAGGCCCTTCCACCCAAGGGGCTCGTGGCAAGGGCCCTCACATGTACAACATCTATGAGGCTCAAAGCTGCAGGTTTCAGGAACTCCTGGTATGCTCGAGTGGACAGTTTATTTCAACGTAACGGACTTTCTACTGCTTTCCTATTACCAATGAATCCAGATGAGGTGGACATCACATCCACACATGACCGTAACAGACTCATTAGGAGAGAGCTTATGGAATTACATGTCAAGAGAACTTGGAAGCTACCCAATCTCACGACAAAGCTCCACTTCTATCGAGAGACATTCTTGGTGCTCCGCGATGATAGAATCTTGAGACCAAATTACCTTTCAGCATCCTTATCTCCTTCCCTCCTGAGGGCATTGGGGCGGTTCAGGGTGGGTTCCCACAACCTACGGATAGAGACTGGCAGATGGGAAAACCTGCAACGGGAGGACCGCCTATGTCCAGCTTGCATAGGGCGCAGCAAGGAAATTGAAACTGAAGAACACTTCTTCTTCTACTGCCCTTTATACTACGAGAGATCCGTGGGAGATTCCACTGTTTATTCAGTGGAACCCAAACTCTCACTGATGTCTTCCACTATGAGGATAAAAAATGCTTGGCAGCATACCTGCACGAGGCCTTCACCCTTAGACAATCGCTAGAACATTAATTGTGGTTTCTGGATTTTGTTCCTCTCTCATGTTGTCTTCCATTTTGTCCCATAAGCTCTATGAGCTTTCCGCGGACGTTATAAAGCATCATTTCATTTCATTTCCTTTGTTGACAGGAAAAGACTGACGCTGATTTTTGCCATGCGCACAACCAAGATAGAACTGATCAATATTTGCATCTTGGTTCTTTATACTTAGACCTGTGACCATCCTTTCATGCTCCATTCGTCTAATCATGTCTGTATGCACATGTCCTAGTCGAGCATGCCACTTCTCTAGGGTTTCTTTACCTTGATTAGACCCTGAACTCTCATGACAGTGTCTGTTGTTGCTGAGCTTTTTGCTAGTATCAAAGCCTGAACTCTCATGACAATCTCTCTTGCTTTCGTTATCATTATCAGACACTGAGCTCTCACGAGGAATTTTGTCTGTAACTATGGAGTGGGCTTCATCAATAGGAATGACTACCTTAAATTGCATTCTGTCCTTCTTTAATACCAACCATGGCAAGTCTCTCTTGACCGTGCTGAGAATACATTCGACAAGAATCCTTATCATAGACTGCTACTATCCCTTTGTCTGTCATCTGACCAACTGATAGCAGATTCTTTCTCAAATCAGGAACGTAGAGAGCATTACGGATAACTCCCTTTGGCCATTTGCCATTGACCAGAGACAATATGTCAATGTCTCCAATACCTCCAACCCAAACACTAGAGTCTGTAGCAATTCGGACTCCCCAAGTACCATGCCTCATAGGCTTTAAAGTCTGAAACCATTGTTTTATGTCTGTCATGTGGTGCGACGCGGCGGTATCAGCAAACCAAGCATCAGCATCCGAAGTTATGTGTGCATAACACACTTGACTCTCAAAAGGTAAAACCAAGGCGTCTCCCCTATTAACTTCAGATGTTGGATTTATTACAACAGGATCCTCACTGGTTTCAACAATACCACCAACATCAGTAATGGTGACAAATGCATCAGACTCAATGACATTTGCTTCACTCCTTTTTTTCTCGCCCTTCTTCGGCGGATGATGACATTCCTTTGCCCAATGGCCTGTCTCTCCCCAGTTATAGCACTATGTCTTCTTCTTGAGTTCTGTTAAACGGTGTGCTCTCTCCTTACGCTGCTCGGGAGTAAGCTCTCTTCTCTTGCCGGCAAAAAACGGATTGCTACTACTACTACTACCTCCGGCAAAGAACTGCTCGATCACTCTCTTCATCTATAATAGCAGTTCTATTCCTGATGGCTGACTCTCTCTTCATTAGCCTTGCATGAAACGACTTTAGCGTTTGTTCCGATGCAGGTACACTATCCCAAGCTAAAAGTAGTGGCTCATAGCTAGGTGGAAGACCGACCTTCATCTTTGTCAACAACTGCCTCTCGCTGATTTTCTCTCCAAGATCATTCAGCTTCCTACCAAGAGCAGAGATGGTACTGCATTAGGTAGAAATTGAATCAGTCTCCTGCATATGATACTTGTAAAAAATTTCTTGGAGACGCGTTATGTTTTCTTCTGCAGTCTGCTCATGAGTCATGTTTAGCATCTCCCACATCTCTGCTGCCGTCATGCAATTAATCAATTGCTCCATGTGCTCTCTGTCAATTGAATGCAATATGGTCACTGCTGCTTTATTATCACGCAGCTCCCATGCATCCTTGTTCTCAGCATCACTCCGCTTATCCTTTCCATTGACCACATTCCAAAGATCTAATGCCTTGAAGATGAATTCCATCTAAATTTCCATAAGTGGAAGTTATTTCCATTAAACTTCTCCACACCTGCCAACTCTTTGGCCTCTTCTTTCGAACTCATGCTTCCTTAGCATTCAAGATCTCTCCAAACTATTCAACTCAAAGTCTCCTTGCTCTAGTTTTTAAAAAAAATACACTTCTATGGCACAGCTTTCACGCACAGCTTCACGACAACGCTGTGGGCCCATAACCTATTGTAATCAGTCTAATCAAAGTTTACACCAGAATGTAGTTCTTTATTGCAAGGAAAAAAAACGAATACACGGGAGCACAGAAAAGATATACATGGCCCTGTACACCAGCCTGTATACTCGGCAGGAAGGACTATGTATGGCGGGAGCACTCCGGGAGCACCAAGTTCAAACTCCACTGCCAGGCTGTAACTAATATGGACGTGAATGTCAAAGTCCTAGATACTATACCGCAGATATAAAGAAGTAATCTGACCTGAAAGTGGAACTATCACTTACATTGATCATTCTTGAATCTAGATATTACAACAGGAGCTTCAAAGCCAGTGAGCTAAGTTCTGAAAGGGTCATCTGTTGTTGTGTTTAGCTTCTCTCGCATATGTAGTGACCGAGTCAAATGTTATGGAAAAGTGCGTTTCCAGATTAAAAGATATGTAGCACGTACATGATAATTCCGTGATTGCTGGAAAAATAACTCATTTGGAAACATACGATTTCTGCATGTGATGACAGAAATATGTAATCATATTTCAAGAATCATGTTACAAAACAGAATCGAGTGCTGAAAGTTCTCACCGCTGATTCAAATCTGGACTACATGCTACAGTGTTCTGTTCAAGTATTTACAATCTACACAGCTTTGCTAGTGGTACTCTCAAACTAGTGGAAGACCGGTGCATGACGGAACATTTCCGTGACGATGAGAGAGAAGAAGCCCAGCATGGCCAGGCGTCCGTTCCAGCGCTCAGCCATGGCTGTGAAAGGGCCCCAGCTGCGAGCGTCTGTGGACTCCCCATTCATGATGGGCACCAGCGAAGCATATGTGAACAATTGCACGGCACCAATGAAGAAGGGCAGGCCAGTGCTGCCAGGGCTGAAAAGTTGTTCCATTACTGTCAACCCGGTCATCTTCTCAGCCACAAAAGCCCACACAATACCCAGCATTGCCTGTCCATGAACAGTTATTGTGTCAGAATTTGCCCCATGCGCAAGAACATATCTCAATTGAAAGAGTTACATGCTCAATTACACACCAGTTACATATACTGCAATGCGAACGAAGATTTTGCGTACAAACTTTGGTGGTGGTATTTAAGCAACCGTAAATCTCCAAATGGCGCATGTGATTGCACCGAGAAAAATTGTGCATACATAAATTACATTAGTGTCTTGGTTGTCAAACTCTTGAACCAACAGGAAATCAATTGGCTTCAAGTACAGTTATCTTCAGCTACGCATTTCTGAGAATTAGGGCAGAGAATGCCAGCTTACAAGTCGGCAGTTGATCGTCTCAGGTGCAGCACCATCGAAGGCAAACACGCCCCAGAAGGACTGGTCACCAGTCTCAGGTCTTCGCTCAACTTCAGGGCGAGGGTAGAATGATCCTGAGTTTGGCTTGGCACCAAATACAGAGCGCTGCTCAGACTCATTGGTTTCCTGGTTCTTGAGAATGGCATCCCTGGTTATCTCCTTCTTGGTGCTCTGGTCAACAGCTTCTTGTACACTTGTCAAGTTCCCCCTTCCATTATCGCTGGCTTCACACCTCACCCTGCCTGCCAAAGATGTCAACAGTCTTGGGGTTGAGCTAAATCCAGTGATGGGCCGCTGGACAGGCAGAGCCTGCAAGCCTCCAAGCTTAGCTGCAGATGTAGACATGCACGACAGTGTAGCTGCCATCTTTGTACGATTCTACTTGTTGAAGTGAATATGCAGGTGGAGTTGAACGAGTCGCAATCTAAACAACGATGCTCAAGGCAGACTTGAAGCGACCTTGAAGGTGGACGAAGTACTCAGTGCAATCAGCAAATGAAAACTCTTCACTTCGAATGTTGTAGCAGATGTTTACCATTTATACTGTGAGGCGTATGCGCTCTGGTACGCTCCTCGTGTCGCCTGCATTACAACTCATGCAACTACGTGTCGAAGGTCTCGTTGAATGTCACTTCCTTGGCCACAAGCGAGACGGGTGGGTGGGCGATTCTCGCTGAGTATCTTCGTCTCTCTGTCGCTCATCACAAAGCCCATGCCAAGTGGATGGAAAAGAAACGAGACAGACGTGGCCGCCTCCTTCCCTGCCCAGATGGACATCTTTATTCTTCAAAAGAGCGCGCCAAGTGGAGTTGCCACGCACCTCGATGCAACAAACATGACCTTTTACTGTGTTCTCACAGTTGCCAAGACTTCGGGATCCTTTGAAGCTGGTCACGATTGTTGGCCACATACACGAGGGAAGATGCAGATCGAAATTAGAATGGAAAGGGAAGAAGGGGTTGATTTAGCTAGTCTAAAGTCACCTCACCGCGCAGAAAATTGGGTAGCTGAAATCAAAGTCATTACAACGTTACGGTTGATGGGGAACAGAAAGAAAACTTACTCTTATTTGCATTATAGATCTTCTGAAATCATTCATACTTAGTAACGTCATGTCAAGCACTGGTCAACCTATAAGCTATGGGGATGGGGATGTGTGGCAAATGATGTGCAGGCAATGCTAGGCATTGCGTGGGCATTTGTGGGCGAGAAGATGACCTGGCTTACAGTGCTGGAGCAACTCTTCAACCCTGGTGCAAGCCGGCAACATCGACAGCTTTAAGAACTCGAATATCACCAGGATGCAAACATGGATTCTTGGTTACCACCACCAATCCTGTCAAAAGTACATGTGCCACAAGTCCTTGCTCGGAATCACCAAAATTATACTTTGAGAAAGCTTGAAGCCCCAAGAAAGACTGATTTGAGATGAGATTGTGGAAGCAATTGAGTGCTTAAACGAATATAAAGCGGGTGGACCTGATGGCAATATAGTTGACCAATTACCTTATCAAGCATGGTGGCGACCCCTTTCGGGAGTAGAGCCTAACGTCAGTAAATGCACAGCGGCGGCATTCAGCGACAGAGGGGAGGGAGGAGGCGATCTGAAGTAGCAGGGAAGCCGATGGTTCACAGGTTTTTGTGCAAAACTGAGGAATCATTCTACTTTCAGGATCGCTCACCCGCGGCTTTGAAGGAAAGTGATGCCTCTCCTCTGGCCCAAACCTTCAGGCACAATCAGAAAGGGGGCTTTGCAATTCGTGAATAACCTGCTTCACCCTGGAGTTGCCACTTTGCCTAAGTGAGTGTGGCACTTGGGATGTGTATATCCTTCATCTTTAGCAACCCCATTGTTTAGATGACATGCACATGAATTCAGTGCATTTGACAGTGCAGATCATTGTGTATCTGCTCAAGGAGTGCTTTTCAATTACTGACTTGCTTTGGGCCTCAAGTTATACCAACTTCCACGTACAAAACTGTTCAGACAACTGAAAAATGACGGGCATTCGCACCCGTTACGATATATTTGTGAGTACCCTTTTGTACTCTCACTCTCTATCTTTCCATTTTTCTCTCCCTCTGAAATTCAAACTCGGGTCGGGAAGCCTACATTTGAACAGCAAACAGAAGCAGAGAGGAAAGGGGGATTGCCAATCATCCCACCTGCCAGCTGCAGCATAGATGTTTGAGAGCAACATATAAGTTGTGTGGGCAACCTCAAGACAATCTTCACTTTCTGATTCTTTGTCCTGGGTACTCTCACCAGAGAGACGTCCTCTTCAAATCCATCAAGAAAATTGTGCCTGTACTTCTGTTTACCAACTCAGAAAGTCTTGGGGCTGAGCCAAAAGCCCAGGCCCTTTTAGGGCCTAGTTGTTGGGCAAACCACACTCAGCAGATTGACGCTTGTGTAAAGGAATGTCTAGAGGATATCTCAAAAACTCGGATCAATTGTCTATTCCAAGGTAAGTCATACTACCAGTGTCAGCCCCTGACAAAGGTAGTTTCTGTCCCAAGTTTCTGTTCCGCTCAAACTGAGCGTGGGGTCAATGGCCACAAGGCTACAGCAAACAACGTCTTATGAGTACATTCTCTCCCTCTTTCTTCCTCTGTTCCCAAATTTTCCCAGATCCACAGATTACCTCATCCAACTGGGTCGAGTTTCCCTGTTCAATCTTTGGAAAGAGAACAGATCAATGGGCTGAATCTCTCGAGCAAAGGCCGTGGGATTTCTATCCCACTCCAGAACCGAATTTCTTCCATCAAGGTCATCTGCCAGCCGAAGGGCCTGCCTTTGTAAAAGCATCACCACAAACCGTAGGGCAGCTGCAGTGACTCCTGGAAGTAAGCGGCGCAGTAGTGGAGTAATGTCTTGGACAACTTCTGCCACCTCTGCGACATGACACATTTACGTTGCATCAAACTCAAAACCAGAGGAACAAAAGGATTCGTTAGACTTCATTTTACACCCCACATTGTGGAAAGCACAGAAAAGGGTGGGAGAGTCCTGGCCTCCTGAAAACCACCTCTAGACTCCAGATCAACCTCGAGACGGGTGTTTATAATCCTACAAAATAGCTTGCCAACTGCGCTAAGAAGCGTGATAGTTTCCAGGCTCTTCTCTGTCACCTTTCTTATACAGGTTGACAAAGACTCCCAGTCTGGGGATCACTTTGGTCTGCCAAATAAGGTTAAAGAGAAGGGCACACCACTGTACTTAATTAGCTCATTGACAATGCCATCAAGTCCCCCTGCTTTATAGCTGCTTAGATGCTTTACAGCTTCCACGACCTCAGAAGAACTAATGGGTGCATTGTAACCCTTTGGGAGAGAAAGAGAGAGAGAGACAGAAGCCCACCTTGTCATGCAGTAGATCAGTTTGACATACCTGCAGCAGAGCTCCGTTGGTTGAAATTAGGCTCAGCCAGTACCCATAGCCTTCTCACAGTCTCAAGGGAATTATGGTCCTCATCAGAGAGTTTAGCCATAGGACTGAGTCCCAGCACAAGTCCCGGCAGCGGTAACGGCCAGGACCCTGGTTCGATGAGTGACGAGGGGAAAGGTATGCGAACTACAAAATAGCGCCATAGCTCTGCTAAGGCCTCCCGAGAAAGAGCGTCCACTGCTCGGACAAGCTGTGAGATCAGACGCAAGATCCATCAGAAAATTTTAGCATGACACTTCATTTATCCAACAGCAAAACCTGTCAAGAAAATAGTTATTACACTTTGCTTGGCATAGCCTTGCTGCACAAACCCCTGAGCCCATCTTGGACAACCTAGAATAGAGGGGGAAGAAAACATGTAGAGGGAGAAAAAGGCAGAGGAAGAAGAAAGAAGGAGACCTCAGTAAGAAGTAACTCCTGGACATAACTGCCTTGAGGAGCAAAAAGCAACAGCAAAGCTTCTTTGGTTGCAGGGTCCACAGGCTTTAATTTCGATGAAGGCCCATCCTTGGTATTGATGGGAACCATGAGCTCTCGGAAGTTTTGAAACCCAGCAGTTATTTCCTCAACCCTCTGGATGTCCAGTTGGGTCTTGCTGCCATACAGGAAGTACTTCAGGGCCGTACGTGTTCGAGGGCTGGAACACGACCATTTGCCACTATATTAGATAACTACATCTCTCCTTGTGGCACCCCTCTTTCAGCAGACCAGCATTGTCAAGGTCAAAATGGCTGGAAAAAATGCTTAGAATGCAAATAGTCTACCTATTATCAGTGAGCAGTCGCTTGGAGATGTAGGGGTAGCACTCATCCACAATAGTGTAATCAGGATCCGCATCCAGGCCAATGCCCTCTAACACTGAAAAGGCACGCAGTATCAGGGCAAAGTAGGGTGGGATCACAAATACATAGTCTTTTGAGATGTTGGCAAGGTCATCTGTTACCTGTACAAACATACAACAACCTTGGTCAGACAACCAGGGGATTATGCATAGAAGCTGCAACGGTGTGCTTGTGATTTGTCATCTGTGAATTTACTCAAGAACCAGTCAAATTGCTGTATGTACCACCTTGGTTGCTTGCATTATCTATGATACAAAAATTCTCATAGCTCCACACCTGCTGGATGTTGACCTTTCGGGCTCCGCCTCCTTTAACTAGCTGGCCCAACACCCGACTCAGTTGTGGTACCACTGCAGCCGTCTTCTCGGGATCTACAAACTCTGGGGGCACAAACCCAAGCCTCACCAGATCCTCAGCAACACGGGCGTAATCAGAGTTTACCAGATGTGAGATGTACTCTATCAGAGTGTAACGCTGATCTTCTGTTACCTGCCAACAGTACCCTAGTCTTTTGCATCACGGGCAATTAACTGGCACATAATCACTTGTACAGACAGAGCACAGAGACACCATGCTGATCAAAGTAGTACATTCGAGATTTTGAAGGTTTTATGTAGAATAGTCTCTTAACATGAAAACACCAGCATGAAATAGCTTACACAGTACGAATCAAAACTTAGTGCTTGCCGTAATGGGAGAGGGAGGGGGAGAGATGTACTCATTAACCCTTCCCTGTGATGATTGACTACTTAACACATAGTCCCGCCAGCTAATAAGCCTCCTGGGGTTGCAGCTCACTGGAGTATACGATACTCAACCAGAAAGTGCCAAAGCTGGCAGAGAGAGAGAGGAAATTAGGATGTTAATGTAGAAACTGGCATGAGGTCAATGCCAGCGCTGCTGTTCTAGCCCATGGGGCCAAAAGAGTGAAAAAAGAAAGAGCTGGACAATTTGGATGAGGAATCCAAACAAGTAAGGGACACAGCGAAGACGGAAAGGGGCAGACGCACAGGGTACCTCAGTCATGAGTCCAAAGTCAAGGACACACAGACGGCCATCAGGTGTGCGAAGGAGGTTGCCAGGATGGGGATCTGCATGAAGAAAGCCAGTCTCTAGCAGCTGCATTAGGTAGCAATTTAGGGCAGTGTTGATCAGTGGTAACAAGTCAGCTGCTTTGCTCTCTGATAGCTTCTCTCCATTTATCCAGGCGCTTGTTAACACCTGCAGACCAGCGAAGATCACTTACTCGAAATATTTACTCAGATATGCAACAGTTGGCTTCCTTCACAGAAAGACATATCATACAAGAGTACTAATCTCTCTATTCACAAGGGTTAAAAACTTTTGTATTTGGTATTCAGTACACACCCTACCTTATGAACATATGTTTGAGCACCAGGGGCAATGTGGTATTTACCTTCCGGGAGGTATAGGAGACGTACACATCGGGAACTGTGATATTTGGCAACGATTTCATGTCCTCTGAGAACCGGATCGCATTCTTGGCCTGTACAGCCACCAACATTCTGATTGAGTGGCAGAAGGTAGTTTCCTATAGAGAGAGCCCAAAAGTGAAGTTTCTTCTCTACTATGATACTGCTCAACCTCTGATTGGGGATGGCCCCTTTTGCTAGACACTATGACGCTTAAGATTTGCTTTGCTTGGAAAGCGTTCTTCCGACAGTACCTCTATGGCACTCCATTCCTGGTAAGAACAGATCCCAAACCTTTAGAAGCAGAAATTTCATTTCGTATGTTAAGGGCTTTACTGAGGGTCTAGCTCCTAGTTTTCTCACTTTCTCAGAGGTATGGATTGGGGGGGGTGCAGGGCATGGGTGGAGCAGAGAGGGACAGGCAACCTCTTGCACATAGTCGAGCTCATCAAAGAAGCGGATAGCCCAGGTGTCAAGAAGAGCAACCAAGTCTGACTGACTGAATGGCAGGGCTTGAAATGCCCTTGCACCTGTTCGTAGCAGAAAAAGATCTCGAGAAATCCCCTCCAGCACACCTGGTCTTTGCACTTTGATTGCAACCATCTCCCCTGTCTCTTGTAGACGTGCCTTATATACCTGCAAAATGACATCTCGCATTAACCATACTAAATCTGTAATGACTACCCCTTTTCTCTATGGTGGGGACGAAATCTGTGCATAATGGGGGGAGGTGCTACTGTCCAGAAAAGTTTGACGTTTACTTTCAAGATGGACTTGGTATTCCTGCATTGATCTAGTTGATTCTCTGTATACATTAAGGTCCCCTAAGCTCTTGGATTTTTGAAGTATTCATATTACACAACCACTCCATGCACATCTTACTTTTATGACTGCAGCAATATTTAAACTGGTGTTTGCATTGCAATCTGAAGTTCCCAGATGTCACTAAGTGTTTCAGACCAGTTACTGGGAAATTTGCTGAACAGAATAACTATGGCATAGCAAACAACTGTCTGTCTGTGCTAGAAATTACCCTGCAAGAAGGCACGAAAGAATGTCCCAACCTGCCCCAGAGATGCTGCAGCAACTGGCTCCACTGAAATCTCTGAGAAAATCTCCTCAGCTGGTTTGCCTAGACCCTCCAGAATCAACTGCTTGGCCTCAGCAGTTGAGAAAGGCGGGACGCGGTCTTGCAGCTTTTGCAACTCCTCCAAGTATACCACTGACAATATGTCTGGCCTTATACTCAGTGCCTGCCCTATCTGATCATGCACAGAAATGGATTGAAGGTTTGACACCAAAAATTTGAAATATTAGGAGACAAGTGGTTGGTAACATGCTCTGCTGGCTCTAATGACCCTCCTTCTGGAATGGTGCAACTTTACCCTCCACGAACTAGATGTTTGGTTATTTGAGTTTCTTACCCAGCCTGTTGTACTCTGCTTTCACAGTCTGCTCTTTGCTATTCACAGCTCTTCCTCTTGCAATGCTAGAGTATTACTACATGGTTGGAAAGAGGTAGAAGTTGGCAGATGTGTCTATGACTCCCCTCCTGTCCCTTCTCAGCTAGGGGCCCACTTGCTGCGTGGCTTCAATGTGAGGCTTCAGGCACAAAAACCTCCTACAATGACAATATTGGAGCAGACTGTCCTGACTAACAGACTTACTTCCGGTACTTCCGGTACTCCACTTTTCGCACCCCAATTCGAAATGTGAGGTCCAGTTTCCATGTTCGTTTGTGGAAGTTTGGGATTTTAGAAGTTTAGGAGGTCCTTACCTTGATAGCAGTAGGTCCAAGCCGGGTTATCAACTCCACCAGCTGAGTAGCACGCAACTTTTCCTTCTCTTGTTCCCTTCCTACGTACTTGTCAATGAGAATGCTGGCTGTCAATGTTGAGCATTCAAACGTTATTTTGGCGGATCGCAAGATGATGTCCGCTCGTCTTCTTTTGAAGTAAGCAGCAATTTTGTCAGCATCGTATCTCAAAGGTAAATCTTCCCCCTCTATAAATATCTTTTTACTTCCATTTAAGCTTAAAAATGATACAACGAAAGCAGATGTGGCTATGGTCGCAAGAACAGCAGTTGTGGTCATCGGAGGGGCAAGTATGCCAAGCCCTCCAACGGCAGTTCCAACTTGAGACACTAAGCTCTCAGCGGAAGAGGCCAGCATGGATGTGTCCAATCCCAAGCCCCCGAATGCGAAATGACCGACTCTGGATCCTAGCTCCGAAGTCAAGGCCCCTGCATTATGCAACACCCTCGACGCTGCATGGGTCAGACGCTCCAAACTCGGCGCTGCTTCTTCTTGCCAGATACTCGTAGGAGATCTCCAAAAAAAATCCAGGCTCTCCGAAGGCTTAGGCCAGTTAGATGAACTAGCATCTGGAAATTGTGCTACTTTCTCGACAATCGAAGCCACATATTGCCTGAAATTGCTGTACACTTCATCTGAAGACTGGCCTAGTTGATCTGCTACATGCGATGACCCTAGTAGAAAACTCACGGGTGTAAGAGACAAGTAACGAGTGTTGTTCTTCCGACGTTTGTAAGGCATGGAAATTTTCAATTGAATACAGAGCGACCCGCCTGATAGTGAAATAACGTCCTTCATAAAAAACATTTCTAATTGCCTGTGGCGGATGCGGAGCCCTTTTCTCCCATTTTCTCCTGCACGGACTGAAAAGTGTTGCTCAAACCCACGCCCCTCCCTTCCAGCTGACTGAATCCCTTTTAAACTGGCATGATCCTGGATACTGCTTGGCCTCTTCACCTCGGTGAAAATCTTGGAGCCATCGTTGCCCAATCCGGGAATGTGATAGTGACACAGGCTGGCCTGTGCCACAGCCATCATCTTACTCGACAACACACGTCGGAGAAGTGTAAAACCAAATCACATCCCGAAAACTCCAACAAAACTACGAGGAAGTCTCTTACAATGTTTTGAAGTAGTGCTCGGGATCGACAGGGATCACACAGATCAAACACACTCTCCAGTTACACGGGATCCGTGAGAGAAAGAGTGCAAAGGCAGTACCGTACAGGCTGCCTGCGGTTGTGACGGTCGTAGGAACCCACGTCGCGCATTGTTGGGCACGTGGATGCATGAACCAAGTCCACGTAGCCCTATATCTTCACATTGGTTACTTCTTTCCTACGTTCTATTGCCGTAGTAAAGGGCTCTATGCCCCTGTTATTTCCAGGGAAAGGGGAGTACATAGAAGCCCTAAATTCATGTTGAAAGCAGCCATATGCGTGCGAATATTTGACATACTTTGGTCGGATTTATGATGAAACCCTATAAAACTTTATTGACAAGATGTACAATTGGCCCTCGATATGTGTTAATCTTTAGGAGTAAGAAAAACTGTAACACTTAAAGGATTGTAACACTTTAATAGATACAAATTTAGGATCAATGAAAAATAACATTTATAAAGTTCACGCTTACATGGGGAGCCCTAAAAAAAGTTCATGTTGATAGAACGAAAAATCGCCATCAGAGCTCATGATCTACAGGCAGTGAAGTTTGGAAGAAAGATTCTATGAGGGTCTGATGTGACTGTGCCATTCTCAATATCTCTACACCTTTTGCAAATTTCTCTAATTTGTCTACCAAGTGCATAACATCTCTAAGAAATGATGCAATGTTTCAAGCGCAACCTTTGCATCTTTAAAACCTACTGGGGTTACATTTTGATCAGAAACTATGCATTCACTCTCGTCTTCCTCTTCTATGACAGTGGCCCGAGCATCTCCAGTATCTCTTCATCTGTTGGTTGGTATGGGTTGTTCAAATCGAATTCTGCCTCATAATAGGTGTACTCGTGAGTATCCATATTTGATGGCAGTTGCGAATTTTCGGCACATACTACAGTGAGCTGCTCTAATAAACTTGTAATGTCTCCAATCTCTGTCATTTGAGCCTCATTAAGTGCTTGGGTTGTATTCAAAGTGGAAATGATCCCTGTATGATTCCAACAATTCTCAATTGACGCACGAGTCACAGCTTGCCGCCAAGCTTGGATAAGCATTGTGACTCCTTGATACACATCAATTTTTGGATCTCTCTTTGATATCAAACAATCAATCTGATATTGAATCATCCTCTTTCGGTATTGAGCCTTGAATGAAGGAATGATTCCAACATCCAGAGGTTGAAATCTACTTGTGGTATTATGAGGCAGAAACTCAAGCTGTGTGACACGCAGTCTGCATGTCATGTTGGGAAGTTGATGCCTAGAGAAGTTGTCAACCAGTAACAGTGTTTTCTCTTTGCCAAGTGCACCATCGTTTTAGAATCCGTCTTGAACCTTTCAAATAAGACCGTTGTCATCCATGTCTTCTTGTTGGCTGCCCACATAATCCCAAGATTTTGGGGATTAACGATGTTCCTCACTGTAAAAGGTCTAGGTTTCAGGAACTTGTTATGACAAATGGGAGAAGCATAACAGTACCATCGGCATTGCTACAGAGTGCAACGGTGAGTTTTTCTTTTTGTTTCTTTCGACCAGAAAGATGTTGCGTAGCCAAAGTACGATTGGGCTCCAATCTATAAAATATGTCTATTTCATCCATGTTATATATGTCAAAGAGACATGGTACCTTGAGCAAATGGTTTTGATTTCCTCCATGCGATGCAATACTTCTGGTGAGTTATCTGAAGATGCATCCTCGCCATGTCGTATAAATCCTCTGATCCCAAACCGCTTCTTAAAACCATCCAACCATCCGTGAGAGAACTGCAGCTGCTTCTCAGTGGACTACTCGTTCTCATATTATAAAAACGCTTCGCAACTGCTATGAGGAGGTCATCCGATAATTTAGCACCTTGTCCCTGCATCACTGTGAACCAAGAAAATGTTGCTTCTTCAACCTCTGGATACCACGCTTTCATCGCTCTCTTTTGGATTGCTGACTTATGATCAACCTCTAACAAATCTTTTCTCTTCAGTAGCCTAGATATGCTCATTTCAGATGATGAAGTTTAAAACTTATCATTTGTCCACTTTGTCAATGCTCTGTTAACAAGAAGTAGGAGGAAACAAAAGCTATAGTAAGCTACTCAACTAGAACAACCCCAAGCCAACAGGGTGGAAGAGATTAGGTAAAGAGATAGGCAAAGAGTCAAGCATAGGCGGAAGATGAAATGATGCGAAGCCAGTCACATCAGTCCGATGCAAAATAGATGTTTTGCTTTCTGCAGCGCAACTAAAACACGAGTATGTCATAAGGATGGAGACATGCAGAATACCACTGGACTTATTTTACGCTGCATGATGTGCACATGTCCGAAGGAAATTGTCGAAGTGTCTATGCAAGGAGCCAAATATCTTGACCGCCAGCCAAAAAAATCTGACGGTAGGGTGACAATCTCTGTAGTCGGGCTCCTTGGTTTGAACTGCAACAGCGGCTGCCGTGCCCGGTGTGCTAGCTGCGCAGGGTAGCAGATCATCCGCTCGAATGGGATCGGCGAGAACGACATCCCACTACAACAGATCGCGGTAGTTATGACTGCCAAACCGTGGTAGTCATGGTTTTCATGACTTTGACCATGACTGCACCATGTTTTTATATGAAATTGACCTCCCGCAGTCGTTTATATGACTGTAGTCATATGAACGACTATCTAAATAGTCGTCTGTATGACTACATGGCTTCGGAATGGGCGGAAGGTTGGTCAACGGCAATTAACCAGATTTAGCTCACTATTCATAGTCATTTCCATGACTACAGTGTACATGGATGAGGTTACATAGTCATGATGACTACTGGGGATTTTGTAATTTGGTGTGTATAATACAATTAAAACACCATATGATTATATGAATGACTAATGGGTGTATTGGTTAACAGGTAGTGAACTATAATTCTTATAGTAAAGAGGTTGTAGGTTCAAACTCCTCTAAATACAATCAAATGGATAAGATGGCCCTAGGGTTAGTAGACGAGCTAGGGATAGCACGTGGTATCCTAGATGGACTGCCACGTGGTTTTTTCATTATTATAAAATGCATTATGCCACGTGGCACAATGCGGTGCGACGCGGCGTTTGACATATGTTTTTATTTTTTATTTTTTTATTTTTTATTTAATTTTTTAAATCAATTGCGTCTCGCCACGTGGCGTGGCAACGGCGGCTGCAGTATGGTATATATGACTGCAGTGAGAGACATCACTTGGTTCATATGACTGTAGTCATCCGGACCGTACCATCCTCTACTCATTGTATTGACTTGGTTTGCACGACTTACAGTCATAGAAGTCATATGTGTCGTTTATGACTACAGAATAGTCATATATACAGTCATAAATACCGCGATCTGTTGTAGTGTCCGCAAGGGTACGAAACCATCTCTAGAGAGAATGATGTTGACACGTCGACGTGTAGATGAGGTTGTTGACGCAATACATGATACCGAGCCTCCCGAGCGGCAGATGTCACCGTGTCACAAACCACATCATGAGTTTGTCACCGCATGGGCAGCAGAGGAGGTGGATGGCAAGGTCATCGATATCACGGACATAGCCCAGAGGAACTTACCAGGAGTAAATATCCGAAGTTACCAAGTTATCATGTTATCGGAAGTTACCATGACTTTATCGTGATTTACCATGATCTATTATTACTTACCATGTTACCGAAAGTTTACCAAATTACCAAGAGTAACTTGGGAAACTACTCATGAAGCTTCATTTGGAGGAAACTTCTCCATCAAGATACCTCTTGTGTTTAAGGAAGCTGCTCCATCAAAAAACCTCCATAGGGAAGTTTCTTAGGTTTAACTAATTCCGGACTTTGAATAAGTCCGGATTTAATGAAAATACGGATCTATTTACTAAATACATAATAAAATTTAATACATATACACCTATATATAATAATATCATTTTAATTTAAGTATCTAAACTAATACTGAAAACCATTTTTATATTCAATTTCCACTTTGAATGTGAATACAAACTTGTTCATATCACTCTTTTGTAGAAAACATCACTACAATTTTAGTTTTTTCCACTTTGAGTGGCGAAAGATATTGGCATCAACGCATTGTCGTTTATATATGGATTTATCGACTTCAGGATTGAACTCAAAGTATTGATTCACATCTACATATACATATAATGACATATCAATATATGAAGCGAGACATTTGTTTTGTTTTGTAGCGTCGTTGAGATCTCCCAAACCGCGGGGGCCCAACGCAAGTGCTTGGTGCTGTTGGAAAGCCCTCGATGTGGAATTTCAAGTACTTTTGGTCGCTGAAAATTTGTGAAAAATAGGCTTTCATGGGACAATGATTGGAGCATCGACATCAAGGGAAAGGTCTCTGGTCCAAATCTGGTTGTAGGCTTTGTGGAAAAGAAATGCATTTGGACTTAGATGGAAATGATTGGAGCCTCGAGGGGAGATATATCAATAATGAATTGGGCCTTGACATTGGAGACGTAGTGGGATACATAGGAAATTGCATTCGAGCTTAGATGACACTAGACACTTGGCCCTCTACATGGGAGATGCACTTGGATACATGAATAGAATATTGCACTTGGGCTTAGATAGGCCTCGACAAAAGAGACACACTTGGATACATAGGAAATTGCATTCGGTCTTGGATTTCAAATCTTCACACATGGGCCAACGGCACAAGCTACACTAAAGGTCGCACTTGGGCCTCGACATAGGAGACGCACTAGGATACATAGGAAATTGCACTCGGTTTTGCGTTCCAATTCTTTAGACATGGGCCGATGGCACAGGCTACCCTAGAGGTCGCATTTGGGCCTCGACATAGGAAACGCACTGGGATACATAGGAGATCTTGCACTTGGGCTTAGATGACACAAGACACTTGGGCCAACGGCACAAGCTATCCCAGAGGTCGCATCCGGGGTTGGACATAGGAGACGCATTTGGATACATAAGGGACTTAGATGATACTCGACACTTGGCCAACGGCTGCCCTAGTCTTTCTTGAATATGACATTTTGTTGATCCAAAGTACCAGATAGAAAAAATATATCCATGTATTACCAAAAATATATTATTCAAAAAAATGAATCCATGTCTGATAGTGACACATTGTGTTTTGTACCATTGAGACGAATATCCAAAAGAAGCTGAAGATGAACCTCCTTGCAATGATGATTCGTTTGCAAAACGACTACCTTGCAAGAGATGCATAACTCTACGTCGTCGTTTACTTATACCATGTTTCATTGTCTTCCTGGTGTGCAGACGGTTCAACATAATCTGAACATGACTCTCAACACTAGTGGACATGGTTCTATTCTGGCTGTGGTTGAACATATCATCGGAATTCACGCTTGCAACCACACTGCGTGACGTTGAAGATCCAAATTTGCGGGACTCTGATTCCAACAGTCGAGTTGGGGCCTTCTCTTGTCGAATTATATTTCGCAACTCCTCCTCATGATTCACTGAACAAAAAGTACACAATGAGACACTTCGAAATCCATGCCGAAGTACCATGGAGCCACGGATGAACAACAATTTAGAAATTTAAAATAATTAAAAAAAAGAATTGTCATCATCACCGAAATTTTTTTGGCGTACCAAGATAATCAGGTTGAAGAAGGCGAGGGTGACGAATAGATGGATCAATATATCTCCCGAACCAAATCCAATGCGGATGGTCACGTTTGATGGAAGGTCATGTTCTCTTTACACAGTTTTCACTGACATAGTCCACCACACTAGAGGCTCCAATCATCTTGTGCATGAACGGCCAAACCGTCATCACCATATCACTCACGTTTTGGTCCATAGAGGCATTTTTTCCTGAAGATAAAACCTTGAAAAGAAGAGGGAAAAACCCTGTATTCTCTGGGTTCCTTAGTGCTTTGGAAGGCTCATCATCAACTAAGAGAATCTGACCTTGTTTTGCGAATGGCTTGTCTGCAAACTTTATTAAAACTTTGTCAATATTTTTGAGCACGTACTTCATTTCATACTTGATATAGCCAGACGTAATTGTACAATGCTCAGCCAACCAAATGAAACAAAATTGTTTGATGATCTCCGGTGGAACAAAAGCCTCCAGCATTATGAAAAGAACATCTTTCTGGGCGCATGACCAAATAGAGACATGAAAATTTGTCGTCAACAACTTCAAAAATTCAATCACACCTGGACGAGGAATTACAAATGGTGTCTCTAGCACTTGAAGTTTTATGCGTCGTCCGGGATATTTAGCTCTCAACAACTCCAACCCACTTGGAGGGGGTCTGAAGCAGTGTTGGCTGGGTATGGCATCTTGACATGCATATCCGGCGGTTATTTGCCGGTTATACACATGTGCATAACCAGAAAGTGCAGCCCCCGCAGGAACCGGCTATGGAAGGGAACCGGAAAAAAAAATCGAGCTTCCTAACCGGCTAGAGAACCGGCATGGTGATTATAAGAATGTTATACCCGGAGCAAGATCCGGAGCAAATGTGGATGGCGTAGAGGCAGTTCTAGATAATACAAGTGTAAGGGTTAGTGATGGTAGTTATGAAATTACAATGTTGGGGAGATTAGGTGCACAACATTAATGAGAATGTCCAAGTAGGAAATTAATTAGTTGGGCATTTGGCATTTGGCTAAGACGATAGTTGTAAGTTGTAAGCTTAGTGTATTAAAGGGGCAGAGAGATAGATGACAGGGTTGAACGTTTGAACTTTGAACCCGAGACCCACAACTAATACTCTAGTGGCTTATCACCAGGCCATAGCCCTTTTGTGTATAGTTTTACACACATACACAAAAATGCTAGAAAAAGTAAAAATAAATCAAAGTGGATGAATCCCATAACCGGTACCATGGAACCGGCAATTTTTAAGATGGCATAACCGGTAGATTGAGAACCGGACAAAAAAAAAATCCATGTGTTTATTGAGAACCTGTAACCGAGATGTTTTTCAAACCTATTGGTATACCCTGCCCCGGCCATCCATTTTTTTCAAAGAGTACGCCATAACCGGGACCGGGAGAGGGCTCAAAACATGGTACCCGGCCAACACTGGTCTGAAGCACAAAAGACCGTTGACGCTTAATATGACAAGCATTCGTTTTTTCTGACCCGAGATGATTTGGGTGTTTACCAGTGTTGGGTGGTTCTTGCATTTGTGAAAGAACCTTCGGTTCTGGTTCCACAATTATTTCAAGAGACGGTTCTGGATCCAGTTCCAGTTTTTTTTTATTGAGCCGGTTCCGGTCTGGTTCCGGATCCAACTTTTAAACATGGGGGCGGTCCCGGTTACCGGTTAGTTGCTGATAAAAACCATCGGTTCCGGTTAGGTTCCGGTTCTATTTTAAGAATATATTTGTTTAATTTAATTAGATTTAAAATATTTTATCAGTCCGGTAGATTAAATAGCAGTGTATTCACATATTTGAACTAAAATCCAACGATGTTGTTAGTTTTCACTAACACCAAAAAACAAACAAAAATACTCTAAATATACTGGTAGAAGAAAATGGGTAAAATTTTTATGGGTTGAAAGTACTATTCAGCTACCTGGCAAGTATTGGCATCTTCAAACATTTTATTAATGAACTTAGCCAAGATATCAATCATGGAGCTGGAGATTGAACCCAAGGTCATGGCGCTGAAGCATTGAACATAGAATCTCATGGCCTTCAAGCATTGAACCCAGGATAGGATCTCAGGAGCTTGAGAGCATTAAAGAAGTTTTGCCCTGGGCCCACCAGCTCTCTAGTGTTATGCCATGTTGCCAAGGCCCACCAAGGGTTCAAGAACCAGAACCTGTTTTTATCCCTATGCGCCCCGGTTCTCGGGTTCTCACACCCAGCAGGAACCGCCGGTTTGGTTCTGCGCCGATCCCCATTGGTAGGTTCCGGTTCCGGGTCAGGTTATGTAGGAATGGGCCCGGTTCCGGTCCGGTTCCGGTTAACTTGAACCTGAACCGGCGGTTAACCTGGGTCCCGGCGGGTAACCGCCCAACACTGGTGTTTACGCTCTTAGAGGTGGTCACCTAGAAATAAAAATGAAATATCATTAGTACTGCCAAAGAACAGAACATAAAATAAAAATTCACAAAAGAAATATCACTTCGGACCATATGTCGAAGTGCATTGGGTATCTATAAGAGAGAGGCCCCATTGGCTAGTAACATAGTTCATCTTCTGGCAACAACATCAAAAGACATAACCAGTGCAACGCCGAAAAGAAAAAAACTCATATTCTTCAACAAAACATATAAAGATAACAAGAAATGAGAATAATGCGAAAATATTTGATACCATTTTAGGCAAATCGCTTAAAGACTTCTTTTTTAGGCTTTGTGAGTCTTTTTGAGTCTTTTTGGATATTGGGAGCTGCAATGATGATGACAAATCAGCTTCTCGACCTCCATCAGCAGTCGAACACTTCAATTTTGATCTTGGGAAAATATGCCATTTATCTTGAGATATATCCGTTTTCTCACTTGCATTCGATGACTCGGATCCTGTCGATCTACGAACCGAATTGGAGAATCTTTGAATGGAGATTCCACCAGTATTTTTTGTTGCGGACCTCACTTTGCATGGTATTTTCTCAGATTGAGAGGATGTTGTAACAAAAGAGTTTTCATTGTGTAGATCTGAAGTTATCCCTCTTGAGACCACGAAACAATCAGACGAATGCTCGGACATGCTCGGCTCAACTGAAACATATACAAGGTCATGCTCGCAAAATGAAGTTTTAGTACATTTACCAAAAACATAAAGAACAAACATAAATCACATTATGTATGTTATAATAGTAACTTACCTTCGCTTCTCGTACTCTCGGCTTTGAGAGATCCATAAACTTCCCTTGCCTCGCCAAGAAATGTGGATTTATCCATTCTAAAATACTACATTTTGGACTTGCAGCAATTGATTCCGAAAGATCCATGAATTGTCCATGCCTTGCCAAGAAGTGTGGATTGATCCACTCCAAAATACTACGTTTTGGACTCGCAGCTATCGGTAATTCAGATGATGCATCTCCACAGGGCAATTCAGATTGGGGTGGAATACTCTCCATTATAAGTCGTCTTCATGCACATGGATCCATTCTTGTATGTCCCGATATCTGAAAGAACAAAAATAAAGATACATTCTTAACCATGACATCCAACCAATTCATATGAATGGGGATCATGGATAAAACAAACTTCCAAATATACCTCTCTCTCCGAGATCCGTAGTTGATTGTAAGAAGCAGATATAACATCGGTATCTTGAATTGAGCCAATCATTGACAATTTCGGAAGACCCGTGCTACAGTTTAGGTCCATCTGTATAGCTTCCAAATTAGCTGATTCCAGTAGTGGAGCAATCTGTGAAAATGCATGAACACTTAATGTCAAAGAAAAAAAAACACAAACATATATGGGAAACTTTGCACCTCATGCCAAAGTGAAATGAAGTGAAGTGAAGATAATGATTGAGATGAGGCATGCATACAAATCATTGAATCAATTTTGATAGGTTGATTGCAAAAAAATGGGAATGAATGTCAGGAACGAACTTACAATATCGAAAACTTGGTGTAACTGACTAGGTGAAATATGAGGACGGCGGTCAAAATTTACAAGTCATCTGGTTCTTTTCTTAGAGAAGATAATATGGGCATTGTTATATGTACTTAAGGTCTTTCCATGCTTTGTGGAACAAGTCCCTACTAATGGTACATTGATTGAGAAGGAAGGACTTCGAAACAGAGGCTGAAGTGACCTCAAGTATAATAAAAAGAGAAATGTTTGGAGAGTGGTTGGGCTTAATACCTCCATGCCCACTACAGTAGCCATTTCATGCGGAAGTATATGAGCGTGAAAGCTTTGGTTGTCCATATCTGTAATATGATAACAGTTGTTTTGTGTGATAGTTGGGACCGAATTATCCTTCAACTCCTCGGTGGCCTGCATACAGTCAAGGGATACACACCTAAAACTAACACCATAAAATCTAGAAGATTATGAAGAGACATGGAATGTTTAAATCTTTAAATGAATGTGAAATGCAAGACATGGATGATGGTACCAGTGTATTGTCGATGTGGACATGAGTTTGTGGTAACACATTTGATGAACCCATTCTCCCGCTATCATATAATTTTTCATCTCCAATTGATGGATAAGAAAATTGAGCCAATGTTTTCTCCATAAGCACATTGGAGTCGACTTGAATGCAGTAAGCATCCTCAATGGTGCAACTAAGAGAGACAATGTCTAGCTGAAGACTAATATTCGAAGGAGTCGGAATCCGTTCGGCGATGTTGTGTTGTGCGACGAAATGCTCCGGAGATTGAATGAATGTTGATTCGATTGCAGTTGGAGTGCTATCAATTGCAGGCTGACAAGATCCAATGGAAAGAAACGAGGGACCAAATCAATAGCAATTGTGAAATATGATGTCAAAAAT
The DNA here is from genome assembly GCA_030704615.1 of Takakia lepidozioides. Classification (NCBI taxonomy): domain Eukaryota; kingdom Viridiplantae; phylum Streptophyta; class Takakiopsida; order Takakiales; family Takakiaceae; genus Takakia; species Takakia lepidozioides. The sequence continues at coordinate 18,686,967 of CM060733.1, forward strand.
ATCCATCAAGTGATTAATGCCACACACAAGTAAGGGAACCCTATTACTTCGGAGATGAGACATTCAAATGGAGTAAATTATATGAATATTTGTAATCTATATATGCATAAAATAGTTTGGTGTTCGAAAACATCATATTTTAACATCATTAGTAACCAAATAATCAAAGATAAAAAAAATAAAAAAATGTACACGATAGAGAAGAACAAAGATGAAATTTATTTGATTTTCATAAATACTATCATCAACGACTTTTCTTGTACGCATTCTTATCAAGATAGTTCATCAGTTTTCGAAACTTTGGATCCTCCATATTCTCTAGTGGAGCCCCGAATCTCTCCGAACCAACATATGTGGCAACGGACATTGCTCGCGACAATCCGAGGAGATATTTCTCAAGTTTCTTCAATAAGCATTTGTCCTTTGCAATTGTTTCAAAGGTTGGAGGGTAAATGCATGACCACGTGGGATTAACAACACACTTTGTTGGACTATCATCAACAAGGAGAGTATTGACCTCATCATATCGACCTGGGTACTTCTCCCACACTTTCCTACGAGGCTTAAGAAACATAGATGAATGATCTGTTTGATTTTGTCTTGCCTTGTACTAAGGATCAGTATTTGGGGGGCAGACTATGCAGTCGTTCTGAGTCATAACAAAAACAGGTTGTGGCAGACCTTCAAAAAGTCTCTTAACAATAGGCATGAGGTTTCAGAGCATCATGCAACTCCAGATAGCTAGATCAAATGAACCACTTAATGAACGCCAGACTTGATCATAACGTTCACGTCAATAGACCAATTTCTTGCCAATAACTAAGGGCTGTTTGAAATGTTTGCTTGCACTGGAATGTTTCTTCACAACAATACCCTCCTCAATTTTCTCTGTGCGGCAAAGCACACCGTTCAAGTCAAATATAATCAACATTTATTTTTGGACACTCTGTATCTCGCCAAGAGGTCGCTGAGGCTCATTCTGGTGAAATCAGAGAGTTGCAACCCCGAAACAAACGAGTTAGCAAGAAGATACACAATTATTGTAATAACCATTCAATAATACGAAGGCAACTAAGCACAATTATTTATACTGTACATATACACACATGGGTCTGGCTCCGAAATCAAAGAACCACAACATAATATAATGTTCTTGAATCATTGGGGCCAATGGACAAAATGTTATAGTTTTGGGTCTCACTGCTATATCAAGAGTGGATAAAAGATGACACTAAAGAGTTATCCATAAGTGTACGTATCACATTGGGTCATATGATGTAATTAACTTTGTTATGTGTTTGAGAATTCAATACTTCGGAACATGTTTTGAAGTCCACACATCTAGAAAAATTGTAGAGTGAAGTTCATATAGTGTAGTAGCACTTTACCATATTTGGAGATGTTTCACCCTGCTCATTGCTCATCTCCTTGATCTGCTGCTGTTGAGGTTGATTTGGAATGATTGGGGGAATTCCCTGCTCCTGGAGCCTTTTTTGTGTTATCTCTTGGATCTGTGACAACATCTGCAGTGCATGTGCTGCTCCAGTGCTGTGTGTCTGTAGTGACAACGGGCTAAGGACTGCGTTGGAGCTTGATTAACGTTGGTAATCACAGCATGACTTGTCACTTCCACTTGGGTCTGAGTTGTCTGATGTAACTCTGAGGGTGATTGCGACATAGTGATCTCCCTCGTTTCTTAGAGTTGAACGTAGAACACACAATTATATTCATGAAGATTAATAGTTACAAAAGATGGATATCAAACATGTAATCAAATAGTTTACCAAGGAATGTACTATTCAAATTTATTGCAGACATTCATATCAACGGTTTTCAACAATGTCTCATCATCTACCCATTCATAGTGTTTCCCGATCAGAGATGTTACGTACTTCATTCACTTTCCCAGTAGACGATCATTCTCTACGCCTCTTCGTGGGGATGGGAGATTGAAAATCCAGAGGCCTATCACTAGCTGCAGGAACAAAACCCCTATCATCTTGCTCAGCCTCTACATCATCTAAGGCATTTGTTTCCTCTGGACGTGGGGATATTAGACCCCTCCCAAGTACCGCACCCATTATTGACTGGACACGATAAGTCGGAATGGCATGTGGGACAGGCTCAAGAAACTGCACTGTTGGTGGGCGATCACCATCATCATTGTGAAGAGCCACATCCAAGACATCAACAAACTCTGTCATGGTATTTTCCGGGACCTGCACATCAGACGCAATTGGATCTACCAGATTCACCAGATTGGCCTAATGACCCGTGGCATCGTAATCCAGCATCAGATTCATAGACCCAAGTTTCAAATTCCTCTCAAACGACAATAATTTCTCGTTATTTTCCTCGTTATGAGGACTACTAGTACCATCACCAATACCACCAATACTTGGACCTCGGGTGGCACTGTCTTCTGTGATTTGAGCTGAGACTCTTCTGACCACATCGTCTTGTGGTTCCTTACTATTAGTCATATGTTGATTGTCTTCGTCTGACACGCTGGAATCTGAAACATCCACTATGGGATTGATTGTGCTAAGGATAATAGGGTTCAGTGGTGGATCACGCCCTCCATGTTGACTCCCAGCGGTGCTATGTTGGCCTTCAGTTGGACCTTTCCCTTTCTCTTGAAGCGTTAAGTAACGAAACTCTGCCTCTACCTTCTGTTTGCATACCACCTTTTGGTCGTGGGAGTTGAAGTCAAGAACGCGTACTTGAAGAGCCTGGTGACATGATGATTAACCGTGTCAGACAAAAGATACAAGCTAGAGACAGTGGAAAAATATTAAACATCCTACGCATGAATTATAAAATGACTTCGGACCTTGTTTCAAAGTCATCAACTAACAAAAATGAGATAAGTGAAAGAGAGCAAATATATAAAAATAAAGTGAAGAGATATAAAAAAAACTGTAACTCAGAATATATTTATAATGACGCTAGCACTTACATGGAGATGACAAGAAAGTGCATGTCCTCCAAAAATATTGACCGCTGCCATTCCTGCCATGCAAAACGAAGAGGCGATGTACGCATAGGCAGAGCTGCGAAGCTCATGAGTGTAGGACTTCAAATTCAGCTCGCGGTCTGTAAATTCGTCATTTGTACCCCTCAAGACAGTCTGAATTGGTTTGACTCTCAGACATCTGTCAATGTGCTCCTCTGGATGCACAAACTCTGTAGATGAGACCGGAAACACATAGTCCAGACAAAGATATGGTTCCGACTTGCGTAATGACCCAAACTGGACTTTGTCAATCCTGTATTTCTTCTTGACCTCAAGCCATTTTTCTCTTTTATAGGGATTTGTATTGTCCTTTGTCCGCAATGGAAAACCAAAAACGTGCATGATGTCGTCAATTATAAACCTCATTTTCTTCATGTGCTCAATATAATTGGTCATGCTCTGAATAGACTTGTCTTGGCCCTTATAAAGGTGGCGAACAGTCAGCTTGCAACTGAGAAGCTTTTCCGCAATTTTCCCCAACTGCCGCCCAGATAGCCCCTGAATAGTCCTTAGCTGAGACCTAGTCATTGGAACCTGTACACCTTTGCAAGGCTTCCCAATGTTATCGATAAGGCGTCCATCCTCCCATTTTTGGAATACCATTTTCCACTTCTCCCACACTTCTTCCTCTGATAGAATGAGGACCATGGCCTCCTTCACAGAAATCTGCTCCATGATAACATGGACAGCTTGCATAAAATCCTGCGAGATGAACCATATTGTAAGGACACATCTCTACCATGTTCGATGAGCATTTGAAAAAACATAAGGTCAATGTTTTGCTTCTTACCACCCATTGAGCGCTTTCCGAGTGGCAGTGGGAATCATTATATTTTTTGGGTATGTTTTGTAGCTCATAAAATAATCTGCAATGTGTCACCTTCTCTGGAAATGTGATATTAAATTTTTGTGCCTTGTTTGGATCGTTTAGGAGTTTGGATATCTTCACTAGCCTCAGGACATCATTTGACCAAATGATCTTGGCCGGCCAAGTACTGTAGTATGTCTTCAACTCATCATTGTCAACCTCATGAATAAGCTCCTGTAACCAACTCTAGAATGTTAGATCATGGACTTCGAAACAGAGGCCGAAGTGGGTGACTCAAAGACTTTGGAGGGGGAGGGTAACCGTACCTTGGCAGCAATTATGGTGTGTTGCCCACCAATCACAAAGAATTTTGCATTCTTCATCTCGTCCCAAGACTGTGGTTTGTTGGCCCAAACTTGACCGTCATTAGTATATTGGGGTAATGTAGACGGGATGCTTGGAATCGAGGACTCGGAGCTGGAACAATCTAGCCTTTACTTCATCCTTGTGCTTAAATGTTTAGTGGCCGATAAACCATTTGCCTCGGTGCTTGCTCCATGCTCAATATGGGAATATCATGGATTTCGTCAGACCCAAATGGAAACAAATCCCTGTAAAATTTGTTGAGCTCTTTTTCCATTTGCTCACATTTGTTTTTGTTGAAAATTTCACCAGGTTTTGGCTTCTTGTCGGTTGCAAATACATGGTCGAGTGGGGCTCTGGACTTTCTCTTAGACTTTGATGGTGTTTTTTCATCATCATCGTCTTCAATGGATGCTTCAGTGGTCGACTTTTTTTTTCGAGTGGTTTTTTTTTTCCTTTTGAGTTTGTTCGGGCTCCTGCTCATCTCTTTTCTTCTCATTCTCTTTTCCTAGAATAAAGAGGTGTCCCTGAAATCTGGACCACTCCAAAGTGAAAGTAGACTCACTTGGAACTGTTCCATCGCGTGGGAACTTAAACCCAGATTCCAACAACCCAGCCATGAGGCCTTTGTCCACATTTGTCGTCTTTGACGCATACCCAATGGTTCGTCCTTTCTGGTCCTCTTCTTGAAGAAATACCACCACATACGGATTATCAACATTAGGCTGGATCTCCACACCCAAAACATGTGCGCATTCCATCTCCAAAGCCCCAGGCTCATCTTGTTCCGTATACATGAATCGAAAAACATGGGCCGGAGGATTTCCTCGCATATTAATTCCCCAAGAGGACACTTTGTCTGATAGATAGAATATTGAGTTATGCTCGGTTTGATATTATGGAGACTGTTCAAAAATAAACTCCCCAGCGATGTCATAAGTCATGATGGGTTTGCATGCATCCGGACATTTCTTCCTGCAACATATCAAATAATTCTTTAAGCCACCAAGATTGAACTGAAGGACTTCGAAACAGGGTCCGAAGTTGTTTCCATGTATTACAAATGGTGGGTACGAAATTCCAACTAATGAAAGAAGAATGAAACACCGTAATAGACACAAGAGTTAGGGGAGATCAAAATTGTTATTTTGTGACATATGAAACATTTAATTCGATAATAACATCACATACAACATTGACATGTTGAGTAAACCCTCTCTGCAAATGTGAAAAGGTCTTTATCACTAATGATGTACACTGGATGATGGCGACGTGGGTGGTGGCTATGAGTATGGACTTCGTAACAGGGTCCGAAGTCCACCTCGTCAGAGATCTAACAGTAAAAATGTTTAAGTTTAAAGTTATTGCGGATATATATGGATGATCTCCAAGTCCCTGTATATACAAAAAATACAAATACTTAACATGAATAAGAACGAGGATTCTATAGATGTATCATCTGGTGGGGACTTCGTAACAGGGTCCGAAGTCCACCTCGTCAGAGATCTAACAGTAAAAATGTTAAGTTTAAAGTTATTGCGGATATATATGGATGATCTCCAAGTCCCTGTAAATATAAAAAATACAAATACTTAACATGAATATTCAGTAGATGTATCATCTGGTGGGGACTTCGTAACAGGGTCCGAAGTCCAGACAACTCAATTAACGATTGTAGGAACACTACATTTAGATATACAAGAACATTTGAATGCAATCTCTATAATATCTATAGATAGACTTGGATATAGGGTTTGAGGTCCATCACAAAAAGAGAGACAGGTAAACATAGGATCTCAGGACCTCTATAAATAAATATAAATATTTAGTCTGACCAAATTGCACCAACTTATATATGAGTTTGCATTATGACATGACAACTATTAGTGATGGCAAGGTGGTGGTTCTGGTTCTCAGAATGGACTTCGTGACAGGGTCCGAAGTCCACCGAGTCAGAGATCCGACTTGAAAATTTACTTCATTCCCTATATATATATATATATATATATCACATATTATTTTAAATATAATATAATATTTTTATGAATTTAATATGAATAAATATGTATTATATAATATATGTACACATAAACAATATATACTGCATATATAATATATAATCTACATTATATATAACAGATAATATTTTAAAAATATGTATATATATATTTGATATTGATGTACATGATATATATATATATATTATGTTTTTAATATATTTATAAATATATAATTAACATTCTATTTAGAACTAGTATATGAGATCCCAATCCGAATGTTGAATGTGCTCCAAGAGCCATTGATATCTATGTTTCAATATAAATTCGATATGTAGATTTGTTCTTGAATTCGGGGTTTCAAGGTTTCAGACCAAATTCATGCCACAACATGTATATGAAACAGTGATCGTGTGCTAAATGCCACACCGTTTCAGACTGTGTTATGATACAGAAAGAATTAACAAACTTGAATCATGTATTTGTTCTGCGGGAGATGTTGTATTTGCTTAGACCATCCGCACTGTGTTCACAAACATAGATATCTGTGAATATTATTTGTATATGCCATCACCAATGTTGGTGTTCAATGATGGAGAAAGAGCCTCAAGGTATTTGACAAAGAAAAAGAGATTCTGAAGAGAAAGAGGATTGAGAGAGGGAGAGAGAGAGAGATAGCACGAACCTAAGCTGAAAATCGTTAAAAAAAATTATAAACAGAGAATTTCTCACCTACTTGAGCTACTGGAGCCCGTCATGCTTGCGGGCTGGTCCCCGCTCCTCCCTACTCGCAGCTATGTCTGCTGGGGTTCCTGAAACCAAACTTACCCTCCCAAGTACGTTGTAAACACCTAGTCCAAGAAATACCAAATCGTCATAGCCAAATCGTGACATCTACAAGAAGAGTCATAGCCCGCAGCTGCTTTGAGGTTGATGGCTACGGCTGCTGGCCATGGCTGCTGGCCATGGGTTGCTGCTCTTCTAAGACCAAGTTGAACTTCTCAATACCTTGTAAACAACAAGGAAAAACCACATTGTGATACCTACATGAAGAGCCAAAAACCGCAACTTGCTTCCTCCGGCAAGCTGCTGGCTGCAACTGCTGGTCTAATCTCCTAATACCAACTTGACCCTAACTTAGAAACACCAAGCTTGACACCGCTCCCAAGTACCTTGTAAACGCCAAGCTCGTGAAATACCAAGCACGCCAAGCACGCCAAACGACACGGTCCAGCCAACTTATTAATCGTTCGAAACAGGAAGAGTCATCTTTAACCCGCCGCTGGTTTTCATCGTTGTTCGCAGGCTGGTTGCAGCTCGTCTCTATAACATAAGGAACATTCAAACTAACACTAACAATCTCTAACAAATAAATTTCATTTGGATCATGACCTGAAACAAAATTTCTCTCTAACGCTAATTCTCCACCCTATAAATCTCTCTAACACTAATACTCCAGACTTGCCTTGCAAATCTAAGGTACTCTCCTTGCTCACAAAGATTCTACGCTCACATTTCGCTCGCTCCACGCTCTCACTGTCTCCCTCACACAGCCCGATCGAGCAGCTTGGCTGAAAACAAAAACCAAGAGAGAGAGAGAGAGAGAGAGCTCTCTCTTTCACGATATAGACTTGGCAAATCGCTCCTCTTCCTCACCATCGGATCGGTTGTGGCATTTTTCCTTGGATGGAAAGAATGGATGTAGGGTGGATAGTCCATCCATCCAAATCCATAACTAGCTACTTTGGGGGCCCTGCAAAATCCATTATGGCGGGTAAGCAGCGCCTCCAAAAACACATTATGGGTCCATTAATGTGAGGATAAAGTGCAGATCTTGCCCCCCTAGTGGTTTGGGGCTCAATTCCTTTTGGCATGCACTCAATGGACATGGGTCGGGATCGTGCACATTAAGAGGATAAAAAATGGACCTCCACACATCCGCGGATTTTGATTGGGCCGTCATCTATACATGGCCGAATTCATCCATCATGACCAATATTTCATCCAGGTTATGGTGAAGTAATCACCATTTTGACCTTGATTAGTTTGATTAGTTCAATAAATTCGATCCCCATTAGGCTAGATAAATTTGATTAAATGTGGTATATGCATAAAGATCATATTCTCAAATTCATTTTATTTTCTTCTTTGAAAACAAAAAGATGAAGTGGCAGAGCTCAAAATTGAGGCTCTTTACAAGGGGCGGGGGAAGTAGGGGAGGGGATAAAATTGACCCTTAGTGACCGATCAGGATTTGAGCCTCAGACCATTGGCGTGACGTGCACCATATACTCAATTGTGTCACTTACCATTATGGCGGGCCCCCACGAGTAGTTATGGCGGACAAGGGGGTGGCTGCGTGGCGAGTTGAAGGGCATGTGGGGTCTTTCTAAATGTCTGCGCACACGTGGTAGCCTCATAATGGCCCAAATATGGATTCATATCTACTTTGCATGTGTAGGCCACATGGACACCTCATGATTTGAGCCTCAGACCAGTGGCCTGATGTGCACAATATATTGAATTGTGTCACTTACCATTATGGCGGGCCCCCACGAGTAGTTATGGCGGACAAGGGGGTGGCTGCGTGGTGAGCTGAAGGGCATGTGGGGTCTTTCTAAATGAATGTGCACACGTGGTAGCCTCATAATGGCCCAAATATGGATTCATATCTACTTTGCATATGTAGGCCACATCGACACTTCAGGATTTGAGCCTCAGTGGCCTGATGTGCGCAATATATTGAGTCATTTACCATTATGGCACGCCCCCATGAGTAATTATGGTGGACAAGGGCATGACTGCGCACACGTGGTAGCCTCATGTGGCCAAAATCCACATGCGCACATGTCGTAGCCTCATAATGGCCAAAATCCACTTTGCTTTGCATATGTAGGCTCTTTCATAATGTGCTCAAGATTGATTGAGCTAAAGGGGAGGTTGCAAACTCTCATATGTTTGCAACCGTGTGATCATGATTCTCCAACAATCGACGGCTAACATAGGTTGATCCCCGTCATAGCGTCCCCCACCTCTCTTGAAAGAACACGTTGTGACCTACACCAAACATCCCACATGTATAAATAAGAGGTCTCAGCTCATTTGCTTCTTTTCTTGCTCATCTTGTAATCATCCCGGAGCGCTCTCTCATTCCCTCTTTCCACCCCACCCCTCTTCTCTTTGGTTCTCTTCATGGTCTCGCTCATTACTAGTGAGTGCTCTTTCCACCCCACCCTCTCTTCAGAATCGTCTCTCACTCCCCTCTCTTCAGACATTTCCTCACCCAATTACCCATTTTAAACTCTAGGAAGGTTCGTACCCTGTGCCGAAGTATCGCAGTGAAGAGAGATTTAAATCTAGTATTCTTCATATAGTGTGTCATACTTCATCCATATTTATTAATCATCCATATTATTCCATCCATCCATTTGTTATCCATCTGGTAGCATTTCGTAATATGTTTCGAAGTTTAGTTTGAATAAATTTGTTAGTCGATCCATCCGGAGGTACTTCGTAACATGTTTCGAAGTTTGATATGAATATATTTGTTAGACGATCCATCCAGTGGTACTTCGTAACATGTTTCGAAGTTCAGTGTGAAAGACCTTGTTAGTTGACGATCCATCCGATGGATTTGTTGGTCATTGGTCATTAGTTGTACTGAAGCTGTCACTGTTTGTGAACACTGATTGTCTAGACGAATCTCGAGGTAGGGCATTTGGGATTCCAATATTCACATTAATGTGTCCAAATATACCATCAAATAAAAATATCTAGTTCGGGAAGTTTACAAGGTGGAAGTTCGGACTGTGTTTCGAAGTCATTGTCATCCGTGAGAAGATTCTTGGTTCAGTCGACATGACTCTATTTAAAAGCGGAGATAGGGTGTCTCTATATCCTCGAGGGGGTGGTCAAGTTGTCGCTCTCGGTGATTGTTTAAATGTGTCTGGTAGTGGATCATGCCATGGCCTCCAGCTTACTTCATCGACAATTAGTGTCATTATTGTCAGCTGCTCAAACACAAATGATAGGACAAATCTCACATATCCTCATATGGGAGCAGATACGATTGAGGAGGCAATTGGAACGCCGGTTTGCTGGGATGTCCGAGATATTAAGCTTACCCAAGTCGACATTCAAATTGAATCTGAGTCTGGTGATGGAGTTCCTCGGAGACCTCAGACGGATAAGACAGACATGAAGAAGCTTGAAGAGGCCATGGGTCATCGTGGGAAACAAGATAGTTCTACTCATGATTCATTTCCAAATGATCATATTTTGGGAAGAGACAAGTGGAGGAATATGATGTGTTGTCTTTTGGATAGAGAATCTGATTATCTCTATGAAGGGAGAATTCAAGTGTATTTTCCTGACGAAGTCGAGAGGACCATGTTGGTGTTATCATCACACGAGTTATAGGAGGGGATTCCGGATTGCTCATGTCAATTGTAAAGTGGCCTCTGAATCGGACAAAGTTGGTAGAGATAGGGATTATGCTCTCTGAGGCTCTTGAGCACTTTTATAGCTCCAACATTGATTCTGCGAATAATGATGACTCTGCTCCAGGAATCCAAAAAGGTCCATATCGACTCTTCACCAGAATTGCCAGAGAGCCGGGATTACAGAATTCGAGGAAGTCCAAACGATTGTTGTCCCTTGAATCTGTTCGACAAGTGAATAGTAAGCCATGTTGTAAGCTAAAGTGTTGCCAACATTTTGATTGGAAAAAAACTCTTGCACTAAGGACAACTTTATGGGCGTCAACGTTTGATTCTAGAAGAGAACTTGGATTTGATATTCCAAGGTGTCTTCACATTGTTCAGGGTTGCAAACGGAGGAGCTACATAACAATCAGCGAAAAAGCATGGTGGACCATTTTTGGGTTTGGCCGTTCAACATAGATGAAGTACAAGAAGCTGAACAAAGAGGGTGTTATTACATCATTTCATGGGAACTCGGGGATGAAAAGGCCACGATCAAATACCCTCCAGGCTGAGGGAAACATTCTTTCAATCGTTAATGGGAATAGTGACTGCATGCCCCATAAATTGAGGAGCATTGGCAATGGGAGACGAGACACTTTGAGGATGCTTCCAGCTGATTTGAATTGGAGGAAAGTTCGTGTTCAGTCCAATGAGGTAAGTTTATTGAGCTCTCATTTGCTATCATTGACATTCTATATATACTACCACTTCCAACTTCGTTTCGATGTGACTGTCTTTCTCGATTTTCTTTCCCACACTACGTTATGTTTCGGGATAATACTTAGAACATGTCGGCTCTATGTGAGTCCACGAGACGTAGGCGCCGGAACTTCTGTTTACTTTCTACCCGTTGGAGTCCCTTGACTCTTCTCATTCTGTTGTGCACTATTTCGGTACCAGATTAGGTGTTTTATCTCGTGGATTTAAAGTCATTCATCATATTTTATGTATTGATTCATTACCATTTTGGATGTAGGTCAATGGTATCCTTGGTCTTGCACCTGTTTCTAGTTTGACCATAAGTCGGATTCGAAAATGAGTTTTTTCAAATGTTGAAGTACGTAAGTGTGGGAGTACTTTTGCAAAATGCGCAGAGTGTGAGATGTTGAAGGATCTTATCAAAAAGTTTGTGAAGGAAAGTGATGATCAACTCAGCCATAAAAAAACTTTAGACAAACATTTGAAGCATCAAGAGTCTTGTCGGAGGCTTTATCACAGCTGGAGAAATGAATCCGCTATGATGGGAAATGAATTTCTTTGCATCATCCATGATAAAATGGATCACCGAAAGACGACTCTTCCACGTCTATAAACCACAAACAAGATGATATCAGGATTGGGTCAACTTCCAATTTCTTTGACTGGGATGGTAACTCATGGACACGGAGATGGAGCATATGCCCAGTACTCGGTCGATTTGTGGCCTGGAGATCCGAATTTCACTATTGGTTCTGTTGCAAGATGTCTCCGCCAACTTGAGAAACCTACTTGCAAAAAATCAAGGAATATTTTGACCATCCATTCCAAAATGATTTTTTTGAGCAATTAATGTGGGGAAAGTCCAGATGCGTAGATGCGTTGAAGCCGTTACATCCAGAAGCCCAAAAGGGACCGCGGCCATTGCCTCAGAGATTATATTTGCAGATGGATAATTGTGTGAAGGACAACAAGAATAGGTGGATGTTGGCATTTCTTTCTTTGCTCACAACAAGGGGTGTATTCAAAGAAGTTCAATTGGGATTTCTGATGGTTGGTCATACGCACGAAGATATAGATGGATTTTTCAGCTATCTTTCAAAAAAATTGAAAGAGAATAGCACTTATGTCCTCTCAGATTTAATGAGACATTTCATGGTTTCTCAGGAATTGCAGTTTATTCCACAAATCATTCAAGAAGTTCCTGACTTCAAGGAGTTTGTACATGGTCATATTATTGATGGAAAGGAGGCTCTTGTTGGAGCTACTTATATGCATGTTTTTGGGTTTTACATGGATTCAGAAAATTGGCCTGTCATGCAATACAAGAAATCCGCGACCGATTCTGATTGGCTTCCAAAACAAGGTGCAATTAAAATGTGGAAAACTCTTGACGATAGATCTCCTTCACTCCCCGTGGGTGAGCCCAAGTCAGTGCCCATGAGACCAATTTGGGGAGACAACGAAGATGCGGTGCAGAAGCAATCTATCATAAAATCCGGACTAAAAAAATATCTGGAGTTTTGGAGAAAGGGAATGAATATTGATGAGCACTATGGAACTGTCATGAAAAAGTATGATCAATATTGGACTAATATTCTGGAGGAGCTAGAGCTTCCACTTGAGGACCCAAAAGATACTGGTATTCTAGAAGGATTTTGGCCCTCTACAAAATGGCGAGAAAGTCACATGAGAGATGGATTTAATGCTCACTCTGACGAATCAAGTGATCATGAAGTTGAGGAAATTGTTCCTTATTGTGGGCCAAGGTGTGATCGTCCAAAATAAGGTCTAAATCCGTACAAAGACATTGAAAAATGATTTTTTATCCTTGTTCGCCCTCATGATCCTAATACATATCCAGTTTGGTTGGGAATGCCATCATCCGATGTAGTTCGTGATAGAAAGAATATCAATTACAAAAAGGTCTTTGTTGAGTGGTGGAGACCAAAGAAGGGAGGTAATCCATCTGATTCGGAAAGGTACAGGGATTGTTGGATAAAGACTTGGGAATTCAACCCCGAAGATCCTCCACAGTGGATCCATGTTGACACCGTTGTTTGGACCATGCCCGCGAGAAAGAATACTACGAGGTCAAGCACAAAGCGGATAAGTGTCAAAGAGGCAGAGAAAGCGAAAGCTAATATCGATAAAGCGAATTTCCAATGCGACGCGGAAACAAGTTCTTTGCGTAATTTCAAACAATCTGAAGACATTAACCATGATGTATGATATGTTAACAATGACACATTAACGTCAATTCAATCAAAGTTTGATTTTAATAATAAGATTTGTGTCACCAATTTTTTTTTTATCAGATTCAGTAGTTGTATGTTTATTTATTTTTATCTTGATGTTGTTTTTGCTACAATGTGATAGTGATTTGAAGGGTATGACATATCATTTTGTACTTTGGAAATCTTCCTCAAGTGTTAATTAATTATTGAAACAACCATAAAATATTGTTTTAGGCATTATGTGTATATTAATTGTAGGAATTATGATAGGTGAACTCAACATATCATTATAGTGGGCATGATAAGATGGACATGTTTGTATTTAACGGGCGTCATTATTAGAAATGTAGGTAAGACTTCTGCCCTAGTGGATAAGTTATATATATACGTGTATGTTGCGAATTATTTTTGTCAAGAACACACATTGGTGTAACTAATTAATTGTATGAACGACAAGAAAACATTGTATTGGGCATTAGGTGGTTAGTGTGTGCATACGATCTGAGCATCGGTAAATATGTATTGACAATATCTATCAATAATACACTAATCAATTATATAACATGGTGGATATAATGTACTAATATGCTAATAAGTGTGTGTTGACAATTATCTTTTGAAGGTTTACTAATGTATATTTAAATATGTTTTTTTGTTTTTACATCAGGGTTTAGGGTTTCTAGGGTATTGGTACTAGATTAGGGCACTGTAACTTATTTCATGAATAGAAATGTTTGTTCCTTTTGAAGCTTACTAATATGTTACCTTAAATCTATTAAATTTCTCTTCACATCACATATAGGGTTTAGGGTTTCTAGGATATTATGTACTATTATTAGTGCACTCTAAATAAAATGAGAAATTGAAAAGCTTACTAATATTTACTCAAATCTGTTTTTATTCTTATTACATTATAGTTAGGGTTATGTTGACAAATGATGTCAATTCTGCATAAAAGATTTCATGAAGTTAACATCAATGAATATTCTATATTATCAAAGTTTTCAATGCAATTCACTTTGATATATTGGACTATGATATCATGCAAATATTATAGAGTCCGACGGTATGTCTTTCGTTAAGAGTCTTGACTCTTTCTCTCTCCTTGTGTGAAGGGCTTTATAGGGGACCCATTTATCAAAGTTGAACACGTGAATTAAATTGACTTCATTGACTAAACTAAATAGCATTGTCATCAAATTTGTTCCAAAGATTTCTCATTTGTATTACAAACTTTCAAGAATTAGAATTTTTAATAGTTCAACTTCAATTTCGAAGTGAAATAATTAAATATAATTATTTCACATGTTATTTGTTAAATTAAATTGTCACATATACTAAGTTTGGTCCGGAATTAACGAAAAAATCCGGAATTAGTTAAAATTGAGTTTAGACTTCTTAGTAGCCAGTATATATAGGAGGCGAGATTGGACACTCTTCAATCTCGCCAACACCAGTTCAAGCTACTCTTGTTTCCAGTTTCCAGTACTCTAGCCCAGTTTCCAGTACTCTAGCCCAGTTTCCAGTATCTGGTACTCCAGTCCAGTTTCCAGCAATCCAGTATTCTAGTCGTGTTCCAATATCTTGTACTCTTGTTCATTGTTATAAAGATCGTCTTGATTCATATTTACTCATCGTGCATACGGCCACGCCGACCTTGACTTCTTGTCTAGTCTTGTACCTCTAGTCTGATATCTTGTTTGTGTTTAGTCATGTTCTTGTCCTTGACAGTTTAGCGAGACTCAAGCTTGTTCCTTAGTTAGTTAAGTTGGAAGACACATTTGCGGAAATGAGACGAGATCAAAATTTCGCGATTTTGTTTAACAAGTACGATTGTTCCTACGACTACATCCACAACGATACCCTGATGAAGGTATTCAAGTGGGATTCGTGGGCACCCTTCTATCAGGCACTGCCCTATCTTGGTTTGCACCACTATTAGAGAAAAATTTGCATTTACTATACAATTTTGAAGTGTTCATGTCCGAGTTCACTGCAACGTTTGGAGAGAATGATAGAGAGAGAATTGCAGAGACAAAGATGCAAAATCTTCGACAAGGAGCACGTCCAGCTTCCGTTTATACTGCTGAATTTCGACAACTTGCGTGCGACCTCGACTGGAATGAAAAGAGCATCATTAGTCAGTTTCTATGTGGCCTAAAAGAGGATGTAAAAAATTTATTGCTGACAATGTCAAACGTGAGTACACTGAGCGAATTCATTACCCAAGTCATTGCATGCGATAATCGTTTGTTCGAAAGACGTCAAGAGAAGCGATCTGGATGGTTAACGACGCACCATGCAGCTGCTACTACGGCACCAAACACAACGATCCATCAGACATCCGGTAATGATCATATGTAGATTGATGCTGTCCGATTCAAACCATTGATGCCACAAAAGAAACAAAGACGGCGCTCGAATGTATTACGCGTTTATTGCGGAAAAGATGATCACATAGCATTAAACTGCCCCAACAAGAGAAGATTCAAAGCCGGGGTACAACTCAAGTGTTCGATACGCCTCGGAAAACGAAGATGTCCAGTCATAGTAGGGACCATGCGGCTGGACATCCCAAATTTCTCACCAAAAAAATGTCTTTTTCTACCTCCAGACCCTGTACCTTGTTTCACAGTTCCAGTAAAAATCAGGATGCAAAATCAAAATATCTCCGTAGAAGCACTTTTGTACTCGGGCGCTTCAACGTGTTTTATTGACAAAGACTTTGCGAAACAACACAATTTAACGCTCGTAAGAAAGAAATTCTCGACCCCTGTTGAAGTCATCTAGACGACCGTTAGCATCAGGAAATATTGACCATGAAACTCGACCCCTTGAAGTGAAGCTTAAAAATTGTTTTCAATGTTATCCAGTCTCCAACGAATCTTGTGATCCTTGGACTTCCCTGGTTTGCACTTCATAATCCTGACATCGACTGACGATCACGAAAAATTTCGGCAAGACAAAAATGCAAAAGTACCAAAGGTATTCAACCCTGTTTCTTGGAGCTAGAACCTTCATGAGAGCTACGAAGAAAGATGCGACATTTGTACTTTATGCGACTCCAATCAAAACCACAACAGACCAAGGTACTTCGACATTACCCACTCAATATCAAGATTTCAAGGATGTCTTCGAGAAGGAAAATGCAGACATGTTGCCAGAACATCGACCTTATGATTGTGCAATTGAGTTGCAATAAAGAGCTCAACAACCATTCGGCCCGATCTACAATTTATCTCAGACGGAGCTGGCTGCTTTACGCGAATACATTGATGAAAATTTGTCAAAGAATTTCATTCGACATTCAAAATCACCCGCGAGAGCACCTATCATATTTGAGAAGAAGAAGGACGGATTGTTACGCATGTGTGTGGACTATCGTGGGCTCAACAAAGTCACTATAAAAAATCGTTACCCACTACCATTGATTTTCGGACTCCTGGAACAACTTGGACGAGCAATTTTTTTCATAAAGATCGACTTGAGAGGAGCTTACAATCTTGTACGAATAAGAGAAGGAGACGAATGGAAGACTGTTTTTTGTACAAGGTACGGACATTTCGAATACAATGTTATGTTTTTCGGTCTTACAAATGCTCCAGCAAATTTTCAACACATGATGAATGACATTTTTTGAGAATTTTTAGATGACTTTGTAGTCATCTATTTGGACGACATTTTGATATTTTCACAGAATGAAGAAGAACATGGTCGCCATATACGCCTTGTGCTTGATAAATTGAGGGAAAAAAGACTATATGTCAAGTTGGAAAAATGTCTTTTCCACCAATCTGAAGTCGAATTTTTGGGCTACATTATTTCCGACAAATGAGTCTTTATGGATCAGAAGAAAATACAAACCATTATCGAGTGAATTAAACCAACTTCGGTCCGAGATGTACAATATTTTGTAGGATTTGCAAATTTCTATAGAATCTTCATCAAGGACTACTCCAAAATTGCTGTACCATTGACACGACTCACATGGAAGGACAAATTTGTATGGGACGAGAAGACTGACCAAGCATTTGAAAGGCTGAAGCAAGCATTTAGAACGGCTCCAATACTGGTACATGCAGACCCATCTAAACTATTCTTTTTGAAAGAAGATGCATCGGACTTTGCACTTGGCGCGGTACACTCTCAACACGGTGCAGATGGCCGACTTCACCCTGTTGGTTTTCGTTCTCGCAAATTTTTCGCTGCGGAGATCAATTATGAAATCCATGACAAAGAACTTCTAGCGATTATCGATGCTTTTGAGGAGTGACGTCATCTATTGGAGGGAACTAAACATCAGGTCATTGTCTATACCGAAAAACCTTGAGTATGTTATGAGTGCTCCAAGAAGCTTCCCCTATGGAGGTTTCTTATTGGAGAAGTTTTCAAAATTAAACAAAGGTTTCTTGATGAAGAAGTTTCCTTAAACAAAGGAGGTATCTTGATGGAGAAGTTTCTTCCAAAGGAAGCTTCCTGAGTAGTTTCCCAAGTTACTCTTGATAATTTGGTAAACTCCCGGTAACTTGGTAAATAATTGTAAATAATGGTAAATCATGGTAAATCATTGCTGAGTTTGCCTACAACAACACTATACATTCTTCGACCAAGCAAACTACTCATCTTGCTATGATTCACAAGGAGCTTACATTCCACCTCGCAGAAGCTCAAAAACAATACAAGGAGTATGCAGATCAACGTCGCCAACTCCAACCCCAGTTCAAGGTCAGAGATCGTGTGTGGCTTCTTCGACGGGATATACAAACCTCGCGACCATCAAAGAAGTTGGATTATCAACGCCTGGGACCATTCAAAATTATTCGACAAATAAATCCGGTCAGTTTTTGGCTTGAACTCCCACGAAGTATACGCATCCATCCAGTCTTTTATGTTTCATTATTGGAGTTGTATCATCCATCGAATATTCCATGGAGAGTCTCCGTACCACCTCCGCCAATCGAAGTCAATCAGGAAATTGAGTATGAAGTCGACGAAGTCCTAGACTCTCGCATCAAGTATTGTCAGATGCATTGGCGAGGTTGGATGAAGGTTCTCACGTTCGTTCGCTGATGTGAGTCAAGAACGAAGCGCCAAATACTTGACAAGTACCATTCGCCAGATTTTGGATTTTCTCCAACTTTAAGCAAGTCCAAGATTTCACCGCTTCTCGAGGAACTCGGTGCTAGAGGAGGGGGTGATGTCATAGACATAGCCCAGAGAAACTTACCAGGAGTAAATACCACAAGTTACCAAGTTACCATGACTTACCATGATTTATCATAATCTATATGATTTACCATTACTTACCATGTTATCGGAAGTTTACCAAATTACCAAGAGTAACTTGGGAAACTGCTCATGAAGCTTCCTTTGGAGGAAACTTCTCCATCAAGATACCTCTTTTGTTTAAGGAAGCTTCTCCATCAAGAAACCTCCATAGGGGAAGCTTCTTATGAGACTTCTTAGTAGCCAGTATATATAAGAGGCGAGACTGGACACTCTTCAATCTTGCCAATACCAGTTCAAACTACTTTTGTTTCCAGTTTCCAGTACTCTAGCCCAGTTTCCAGTATCTGATACTCCAGTCCAGTTTCCAGCAATCTAGTATTCAAGTCGTGTTCCAATATCTTGTACTCTTGTTCATTGTTATAAAGATCGTCTTGATTCCTATTTACTCATCGTGCATACGGCCACGCCGACCTTGATTTCTTGTCTAGTCTTGTACCTCTAGTCTGATCTCTTGTTTGAGTTTAGTCATGTTCTTGTCTTTGACAATCGATGGACTGACGACAGATGCACCGTTGAAGGCCTAATGCCGAAGGATGAGGCAAACAACGGCGGAGCGCAGTAGTAAAAATAGGGGATAAGATGCGGAAATGCGCGATAGTAGGTCGTGTTGCCAACCACGCCTCTGCTCCAAGTCCTACGCATGATAGAAGTTGCTCCTAATGCAAATCGCAAGCAGTATTTGAGAGCATGCCGAAAAATGAATGACGATCCCGTGCAGAGCGGAGATGTTGCTGGAAGGGTAAATTGTCACTATCGACATGCGCAATAACGTCCATAATGAGGAACGATGGTTGCAGAGAAATCGTGAAACGTGAATAATCGAACAAACGGACTGAGCTAATGGAAATCTCCCTCGACTAAACGGAGCTCCTGAAAGGCCAACCGTGACACAGAATTAAAACCTTGGTGACGTCGACCTGAAGAACAACCCAATCCGAATTAAGATCGAGAGCGACACAAATTCCCTGAACCACCGCCTCGCAGGGGTGGCGCCCCCAAACTGGTGGGGAAAGAGGTGGACGGAGAATGCATCTCGAAACTGAAGGCAAAGCGAGCGGTTGACAAGGCGGTAAAGAACCTCTCCAAATGCGACGGGGTGGATCTCAGGACCTGAGGGCTTACTCATAGCCAACAATCTGGAGGCCCCAAGGAGATGGACCACTGGGGCAGGGATATGTCCGGCAGCTATACATGAGCAAACTTGAAATAGCTGAGAGAAGCCACTGGCAGAGTCCTATGGAGAGAAGCAGTCGCGTAAGTGCTCATACAAGAGATCGGAAGGACCTGCGCTGCAAGATGAGAACTGCACGTGAAGGCTTGAGTGAAGACCTCCCGAGCTAGCTCGAGATCTTGGTCTGGCTCAAAGTCCTCGACAAAAAGCGGAATGATATCCTCAGCTGATGGGTGTAGGGCTTTAAGGGTAGTAATGGCTGGTGTGAAGGGTGTTAAGACACTCGCCGCACATGAGTATTCGCCAACACTGCCTAACATGAGACTATGACGAAATCGCGTGTGAGCCGATGAGGGTGGCTACGTAGAAGAAGCCGGAAGGACGCGCGCTCACAAGAGCTTGTGCTCGTAATTGATGCTCATCTTGAAGACTCTCCCAATTTCCAGATAAGAAACGGCGAACGAATGTGTGTCTCTCTGAGACCCAACTTGCCGCCACGAGAGAGCAAAACCAAACACCAATGGAGAAATAACAATAAAAGAGACCATGCAGTCGGTATATTAACAGGATCACGAGCTAGTATGTCTAAGGGCAGACGGAATGCCAAGTGGACTTAATCATGACGAGTGACACCGGGATCCTTGTATAAAGACGAGGCTTTGGCAGTCCTACTAAAATGCGCTCAATACATCCAAAGTTGAAAGCCAATGCCATGCAGAGGCAGGAGACCGTGGCGCGTGCAAGACAAATAGAGGAGTACCATCTATGTGGGACTGATGAAGAGCCGCACACGTGTCACGCAAGCCCTCTAATGCGCGCAAAAAGACGGCCGCAAGCTGGGCACGAGGTACGGTCTGCAGGGATAGTGCCTGCTGTTGGGGGAAGAGCGAGGGGGTCGTCAATGCAGGCTACACAGCTGGTGGAGAAGTTGGCGCGTAAAGAGGCTCATGACCAAGAAAAGTTGGGACACCTTGGAGCCGCTGCCGAGAATGGGATGGAGAACCCGGAGAAGAAGTGACTGGCGTGAGACCTCAGACCCTACCTGAGAGGGGCAATGGGGGAGGGCTTAACAGAGGGCTTAACAGACACGGTGCAAGTTCTTCAGTTGGTGTGACACGGGCGAAGAACCTAGAATCCGTTGTGGAGAAGACCATTGTAAAGAAAACGAATCTTGTTGAACTTGTCTGGAGCTTGGCCTATGGTAGTGCGCATCAGGAATATGTGATATAGGGTAGGAGTACTCTGGCCTTTGGGCCTTCCAATAGGAGCAGTCGCTGCCGTGTCTAACACCTCTCGTTGCTATGGGGAGCCAATTGCACAGATGGTGGAATAGGCCATAAGGTGGTTGTCGGAGGGGTTGTCTTACTCGTCTGGGTTCAAGCGCTGTCTGGATCAAGACGTCAGGGCTGAACTAGTAGAGGGAGCCCACCGTGGCCTCCTGAGCCCACTGTTGGGGCCCACTGTTGCAGAGGCATGAGTGGGGCGCTGGCCTGTCTGCTGCCGCTGTCGCCACCGCCAACACTTCCACCATCTTGGGGGCGCTGCACACCTTGCCTGGCTTCCCTGATTGTTCAAGAGTTCTTTTCAGTCAGTCGTCCCCCATCTTTGAACTCCAAAATGCAGCAGAAATGAGTGGATGGGCCTCTAAAGGCCTTTTGTGTCAACGACCCTCTAACTCGACCAATTCTAAGTCCCAACAATTCTAAACCCTTCATTCAAAATTTAGAGGTCCTCCTACAGCGCATCCAAAGATAAGAGAAGAAATCATGTGTGTCACGCAGTGACACTCTGTTAGATGCCATTCTCCTGAAATGAGACCGAGATTTGGATATCACCAAGTTACGTACACTAGCTTCAACATATCGTTGGTGGGAAATTGCATATGAAACTAGTAGTACTGGTGGCCATTGATTTTTCTTCAAGAAGTGTACGTGCCTGATAGCGCAGCACAAGTTGAGGTGGAGGCACTGAATGACATGAGAAGCTGGTCAAAAAGTACATGGTATATATAGCCAGAGAAAGCAAGGCAGCTTGGCTCTCCTGTCTCTTAAATGATTTCACTCTAAGGTTTGGCCAAAGCAGGTTTGTGAAATCCAATGCAAGTTTCTAATCAGATATAACACGGGTGAATGGCGGAAGTGCAGCAAAGATACCAACAGTTGTTGATTAACTTCCTGTAATGAAATTACATTAATGCTCAACTCCTAAGCAAAAGCATACGAGCAGTCCCTGCTCAGTGAGTCCCAAAGAAGGAACTTCGGTATGATTCCAGCCCTCTTTATACAGAGAAGAACCTGTAGGAAAAGATCCTTCAATCTGCCTTTCATATACCTCACTTCAATTTACTTGTGATCGTTTGTATCTTGGGTTGGCAAGCAGATCCTCTGGAAGTGTCATCTCTGCTGCCAGGCTGGCTGCTGACCCCTCCTGCACAATTCAACAAACTTTAAAACGCTGCTGCTACCATTCAATATTAGGACCCCAAAACAAACAGATTATTAGGGGTTGTGTGTGAATTGTACATGGTGTTGACCATCAAATGTTACCAATATGGCCACAGTGGGTCATGACGGTGTGGATTAGCTGCTGCTAATTTGCAAGACGATGATCTGTGTAGGCAGATCAGATGGTCAGAACTCCCAGGATACCATGTGATTGTCATGAACAAAAGCATTAAGAAGAACATAGGCATCGAGTCGCTTACCAGATGAGGACTCCACAACAGTATCAAGGTTTCTGAGCTCCCATCACACAAGGCTGCTTCACTGGTTGCTCCATACTCATGCAAACCCCTTGCTTCTGGCTCAAATTCAGCAGGTCACGTGTGACTTGTCAATTGATTCACAACAGATTTGAAGGGGGCCCGGCCAGGAAAATGAAAGCCATAAGAAGGTTAAAACTGCAGCTCCTAACTCAAATTAGAGTAATATGTGCCGCTTTCACATAGCTCAGTAAGTGAGTGCAAAACATACTTCTGCTCTGTAATTAGAGCTGGTGTTCTCACATGGCTATGATCATGCAACCTGGTCTTAGAAGGCCACAGTGAGTAATGGTATGAAGAAGGCATATAAGCTCTATAGAAGGGAATTGACATGGAGCCTGTTGTCCCTGTCTTAGAGTAGCTCATCACATAAAAACGCAGATGATGCAATCCTATGCACGTAGATGGGTCATTAAACTCTCGCTTGAACTGCACAATTCAATGTTAGCTTGCACGTGTTGAGCTTTGAACAAGAATTCTGCCCCATAGAAAGACATACTACAACTACTCAGGGAAAACCACACTGATAATTGACCTAATAGTTTCAATACTCTAGTAATTAAGCATAGAAAGAGGAAATTTCACTGCTTTGTACTGTCCTATCTCTTTGTACCTCATATATCTTCTACATGGCCCCTCCAGCATGAGGGCAGAGTCGAAGTTAGAATTACATGTTACAAATTTCTGGGACACCACTCATCAAACGAGCTAAAGATTTGGGGGGGAACATGGGTCTTGAGAAGAGAAATTCCTCTGACATTTATGATCATCCACCATATAGAATAAAATGTACCTCCAAAACCTCTCAACAACTACCAGGAACTCCCAGACATTGCGAGATTGACTAAACTCAATGCTTCCCTTTATTAGGGAACTAGGTTCTATCTTGAACCACTGCGGCTAAATTTATGGATATACATGTATTCTACTGGGACATAAGAAGTATGAAACTTGCTATTTTCCTGTGTATTTTACATACTCTATTTCAATTGTAGATTCTTTGTGTAAGTTAATGGGCACACATAGGCGCTTGGTTCTACCCTCTTGGACATGACAAACATGACAGCTGCAATTGCAGCCAAGATGGGTAGATTTATGGTCCCCCAATGAAGACATTGTCGCTCTCTCTGGGGAACAAAAATCGCAGGAGTTTCTCTTGTGATGGCAAAAAGTGTATACACAGAAAAAGCAGATCCTTGAACTCTGGAAAATCTGGTGCATTTGACCTTACCCACCCCACGAATGGTGACACTCACGTGGGGCCCGCCAAAAGACTCTTTTCTGCTGTTTCTCTGGTGCGGACATGGATTTAAATTGCTCCCAATCCTCCATCACCAAGCGTAGATCTTGGAGCTTGCGCTCAAGTCCTGTGCAACAGTTTGCATGCATGGTGCAGACCTTCTCCAGATTGTTGCTTACCTGGATAAGATGGGGAGAGGGAGGGAGACATACCTGTTAAAATGTTCTATCCATAGACATGTACAGCATGCTGTATTAATAAATAAGCAGGAAGATTTTCTGTGGTGCAAATGTATGGCAGCTCATATGCTGTAAATTTGGTAGCAAAACTTTAAACCCAGCTGGTTCTATTATTGTACCAAGGATTAAACTTTCAAAAGCTGGTTACCATTCATGTCACCATGAATCAAGATGTGTCGAAGA
Organism: Takakia lepidozioides; assembly: GCA_030704615.1. Taxonomy (NCBI): domain Eukaryota; kingdom Viridiplantae; phylum Streptophyta; class Takakiopsida; order Takakiales; family Takakiaceae; genus Takakia; species Takakia lepidozioides. Next base: position 18,711,451 of record CM060733.1, read on the forward strand.
TTCCTTTGGTTTCTCTTTTTGTGTTTTGGGTTGTGTGTTGGGGATAAAGATAAGGCTCAGAAAAGATACCATGATGTTTTAAGGCTGTACAGTTTTCATACACACAGCTTGACATGGCTTTCCTTGCAAAGAGAGAGAAAGAGAGCAACAGGTAGAGGACTCTTATAGGTATTTAATGTACCTTACTGAGAAAACCCCATGTGGTGAGTATTAGATTAGATAGAAGATGGTCAGTGATTTTCTCGGGCATTTCTTACAAACTATGGAAATCCAATGCTGCTTACCTCACAGAAACCAGAAAAGTGGAGGGTGTTCAAGAATTTGAGCTTCAATCTGATGTCCAGAAAGTCTGGTTCTCGTTTAATATCATTGAGGACATCTTGGTCATGCTTTCCTGGATGTCGTTCCCTGGATATATACCAATACTTGTAAAAGTCAATGGTGCGGTTGTTGGGTCGTGCATACACAAATCCCCCGTTAGGTCTGTTGTTCACATCATGAGGATTTCCATTGAACTTGTCGCAGGCTATTTGGAAGTCAGCCTCGTCATCCAATATTGGAAAAGGACTGCGAAACCACATTATGTCTGCATCCTGCACACAGAGCAATTACAACACTCAGAATCTAGTTGATCATTACCACTTCAAACCCGTCACTCAGTCACCCACCCAACACTCAGCTTTTTGGATTTTCGGGCTTCAATTCTAAATAGAAGACTATGACACAATTGATGATGACTGAGCTGCATTGCATACACTCCAATAACATTAACCAAGCAAAGTGCTCAAGAACGAAATTCGCAGCTCCTTCTTGAGGGGAATTGAGTTCAACTCTTGCCATTGTCGAATGCTCTTATGACTCTGATGTCTTCACTTCTGTTCATTAATCATGTAACTCCCAAAGACCTCTTGAATGCAACAGCATGACTGAGTGCTTGGGGTAAATTTAGTGGGTTCCAACTTCGTATGATTTGCAGAAGGGAGAGACGTTCCAAACCGATATAGACAGTAGTGTGCCTGTGTCCCTCACCGAAAAAAGAAAGGTGTAACCCAACTGCAGGACGATCCTCAGAAAATCGATCCTCCTCCACATCATCTTCAAATAGTCGTGAGACATGAAAAACTTCTCCCCAGAGAAATCAACTCCCTCTGTCTTCAACATAAAGCAAAAGTTGTGAAGCTTCATGCAGCGATCATAGGCTATTTGATCCAGTGCAATGATGACCAGGTGGTTGAGAAGATGACTGATGTCCTCCCCCTTCCGAAAGCTATCCAAGAAGAGATCTATCATAGTACCTTCAGCTGCCCATGCTCCATTGAGCGTTGTTATAATCACAGTATTATTTTCCATTGCAGCCCTTGCCAATACATCTTGCAGACCTGGAAAGTCCTCCTGTATCTGAAAATTTTCTAAGACATTCAGAACAACCGGGATATAGGGAAGAATGTGAAAATTGCAACCATAGCTGGATAAATTGAAAGTGAAACAGATCGAAATTATGAAATATCACTACTTCTATACTACAGTAATAATTAAGGATCAGAACTCACAACGGGTAAATTCTGCTTCCAGAACTGCTTCCAGAACGGCGTCTCTCTCTTAGCTTCCTCCCTCTGGAGCAAGGAGTTGAATCGGCGAGAAAGCTCTGATTGGAGCCGAAGCGCAGTAGGTTTGTGAAACGTAACTATGTATGGTATTCCTATGAAAGCCATAAGCAGTGTCAAAATTGTCATCTCTCTGATCCTTAGTTTGTGGAAAGCCATCTCTCTCTGACACAACAGACAGCCTGCGCCCCACCTCCTACGAACCTGTACTTCTAAGGCGAATAAACTCCAGTCATATCTTCTCCCTGTTATCGTTATCTCTTTCTGTCGGTCTCTCCATCTCTTTTTATGAAGTGCTAAGTAACAGGCGGTACTTTTCTCATTTGGCAATGTGTAATCTTAAATCGCGAATTCCAGGTTGCTGCATCCTTCCTTTCTCGTGCGCTCATATCTAATTGCTATACAAGTTTCGCAGAGCATGTCTTCATTGCGACCATTGCAATTGCTGAGAAAATTTCCTTTATCTGCTTACACAAAGGCATGTATTAAGATATATGTGTCTCTCTTGCTACGTATGTGCATTCAGTTTCCTTCGTCACCTATTCTTGTGCTACTTTCATAAGAAGCATCGTTGAAATTCTTTCTCTGGATGTTTACTTCCAGCGTTTTCCTTGTGAGGCTCTCTGTTCCCCTCTCTCCTCTTCAACAAAATGACTCGGGACAGAGAAAGAATTCAAAATGATTTAAAGTATTCCCTGCTCTTCTAGTCCTTTGACGATATGTCGAAAGAACTCACATCCCTCTATCTCTCCGCGTCTTAGTGCCGCATCGACACACGGAAAACTCTCAAGCACAGGTAGAAATTGCCACTACAGCCCGCCCTCCCCTCTTTCCCTGTCACCAGTAGGGTCTTCTGCTAAATTCCACATTGGCTCTTCGACTGCGCTATTGAATTCTCCGAAATGAACACAACGACAGAATTCAGCACCTCTACAAAACGCGCCAAGTCCACAATTCTCCCCCCCCCTATTGCACACGTTGACTTCGAGTTACTACTTGTCTCTCTCTCCTCTCTCTTTCCAAATTCCCTTGCGAAATCCGCACACACTCCGTCCAATACCACCTCAGCCTCTCCCTGCCTTTCTGTCTCCAGCAACAATTCTAGTCTGCCTCCCGCCTCCAATCGCGCCAATTAACCAAGAGATTTCTCATTTCCAAACTCCACAGTCTCCCTTCTCACCACCTTCCTTCCTCTCTCCACCTAATACCTTCCTCCAGCACTTTCTTCTTTTTCCAAGATCGTCCTCAGTACATGAAGGCGGCAGAGAAAGAAATCGCGTGTCTCACTTAAGTATCCTGCTAGAGGCTACCAAACGCACTCTCTGTTCACGCTCGAAGCTGCTTCCAGGCTAGCCGCTAAACAAACTCAAGCTTCCACGTGCATCGCCTGGACCACCCCATCGTCTTCTTGTTCGCTTTTCCCAACGCAGTCGTGGGGTGACATCAGTCAGACGTTACAACGACTTTGTGCAATCCTCCCTCCTCCTTCCAACGTGACACTGTGCCTCATTCTTTCCTTCCTATATTTGAGCACCTTCTTCTTCTTCTTTCTTTTTTTTTTCTTAATTTCCTTCTTCTTATCTCTAGTTGGGGCCCCAATTTGCCTTATTCTGCCTTATTTTTAAGACCGGACAGGGCTACCTTCAAGTTCATGCCTCCGGGATTTGAAATAACAGCAAACATGGAATGGATACTATCCATTGCAAAGATCGGTTCTGACTCTACTACCGGCATTATTCCGGCAGCCTCCTGTCGAATAGCAGGGGCAAGTTGTAATACTACAATGAAGAAATGGATGCAATTATCTCTTAAAAACTTTCTCATTATATTGAACCAACTCATTAGCGCATTATAATGCAAGACTCTCTATCCATATCCATCATAGGGATAATAAGAAGTTTAAGAGGTAAACCAAGTGTTTTCCCGGAACGAATTGCGGCCCAAGGGGAGGAGCCCATCAGAAATCCGGAAAAACACGATACCCTTCATAATAAGAAACATTCTGCCACTGATGCCTTGTGGCAAAAGCTGTTCAATCGTATTCCCTAAGGCAAAAAAATCCATGGAGTCGGAAAGCCCACGTCGTTTTCCGGACAGGAAGATCACACTCAAATTTACAAAGGAAATTTTCCGCCAGGCTCTTAAGATGCACACACAGGCTTGAATTTTTATGTCGTCTAACGATTCTCCAATTCGGCACGATGGTGCGGGGTGGCTGTTTGAACTGGAGAAGTAGCGGAAGGTGGCAACCAAATGTCATTAGAGCCAAAGTACCCCCAAAAGGAAGAGGCTCTTATTTATGCTAACTTTAAAAAAATAAAAATAAAGGGGATGAAGCCCCGATATGCTAACTTCGCTTGCCGTCATGCCTTTATCCTAAAGCTATGTCAGGATTTTCGCCTTTGCATTTTAGCGACACTTCTGACTCCTGAGGCACGTCTCACGTAACAGGATCTTTGCAAACGACTTGATGTCATATCTTCGCACCGGGTAGGACACCAATCATCGGGTTCGAACCCAAGACCTCAGGTAAACCCAATCTCTCGGGTCCGAATCCAGTGTTAAAGGCCTAAGGATCGTGCCTTACCCTATACAAAAAGTATATGTATGTACCGTGCCTGCCTACGTTATAAAACCACTCCTCTACCGGTATCTCTATCTCTGCTTTGCTGTTTCCTAAGCTGCACGCCCCTAACTTAAGCGAAGACTTGTGAGGAAAGGCAACCCTCATGGAGGCACATTTTGTGTGTCTCACATGCCTCTACAAAGTGTACCATATCTGGCAAGTAAGGACAAGCAGAAGGACACAAGTCTGCAAATAGTGGATTCTGCGTAACCATCAAAGTGTGAACCAGTGTTGTGCGGGTTCTGCCTTTTTAAGGAACAGGGTTCGGTTTGTTTTTTGGAGCCAAGTCCGGGTCTGGATCCGGGTTTTTGAAATTTGGAAAATCCGGGTCCGGGTTTGTCAACACGGACTCGGGTTAGGGTCCGGGTAGTTGCTGGGAAAAATAATATTAATTAGGGATAAAAATATTTATGGCTGGAAAAAAATTTAAATCCTATTAATGAATTTTATTTTAAGAGAAAATATACCATGAATATGTATTGCTCATTTAACACAAGAATTAAAATAGAAGTTTGAGTTCCATTTTCTAGTTTTTAATATCAATTCTTTAAACATGTTAAGAATAGTAATATGCCTCAAGGATAGATCATTATAGCATGGATGTGTAGGATCTGGCCTAATAAACAATACAAGATGCCTCCTTTGGGAGGTGTAAATTATGGTCCCATAGGGCACAACTTTGTGACACCACGCAGTGGATTGAACCCACAACCGCTTTTGAGGTGGTAAGTAGCCATTACCACTGGGCTACATGGTGGGGCTGGCTGCTGCAGTGGCCTGTTGCTGCTCGTCCCCTCTCCTACCAGATCTAAGGTGGACCCCGCATGCCCCATCTAAAATTAAGACTCCGCTACATTGGTCCACGGGTAGCGGGTTTAACGGGTTCTGGACCCAGCAGGCGGGTTCGGACCCGGGTCAGGGTCCAGGTTTTTTGTGTCCGGGTTGGGATAACCCGGATCCTAACCCGCCTGGTACCCGCCTTCAAAAACCGAGACCCGCACAACACTGGTTTGAACCCTTGTTGGCAACCAGTTGCTTATCCATCAGGGGCTAATCCACAAAAACTTTGATACATTGGCCACCCAATTCCTCCATCATGTCATTTTGAATATTTCATGCGGGTGGACCCAACCATGTAGGACCATGATGCCCACTTAGATCCATCTGGAAGACCAAGAGGAAGAAGGCCGGTTGGTCGAACGTGAGCACATGCACGCTGCTCATGTGAGCATAGAAAAATGAAAAATGGAGGCGTGAGCCCTAAAATTTATACGATAAATACACATATATTAGGGTAGGACAATAGGAATAATGTAAGAAATGTACCGGCGATCTCAGACAGCACGACGGTCACTCAGGCTAATTCCCACTTGTGGTGTCACGAGTTTAATTCATTGAGTCCACATTGTTGAGCATTAGGTGTATTTAATATTAAATGTTGGTTTAAATATTGCATGCTATTTTGTCTTATTGATAATGAAGATTGTGCATATCCTAACGAATATGAAATCGAATAAAAAAGACAATCACCAATGATATAGGTATTAGATTATTTTTCAAACAAAATAAACAAATATTTAATTGAAAACATATATATTACCTCTCTTGTTGTGCTGAAGCTTGTGTACTGCAGTCCAACGTAGCAGCGCATCGGCGTTTGGTGCAGGAGTTAAAATAATCGAGCTCTGCGTTGTTGTGAGAATACTTGATCCGGTGGTTGTGCACACATCATTTTTGACAAGAGCAGTGGTAGGTCTCCCGGTTCCAATTGCTGATACATAGAATAGAATTCTCGGTAGAATGACGGAACTTGACTATCTTCAGATCTGTCCCCATCAGCAACCAACAATTCGTATCAACTTCTGTTTACAGGACCAATCATAGCTTGAACGACTACAACAAATGCTCCAATTTTGAATCAAGACACATTCAACATAAACTCTGAAATAGTATCCTGATGGATGAAGTGAAGGGTAATCGGATATTTAGGAATTTCTTGGATCTTTGCTGTGGAAGTTTCAATCTTGATGACGCGAGGTGAGTCTCTTGTTTGATTTCTTTCCCAATAGAAAATTGGAAATCTTGACATAGTTTCCGGACAAAGAATGTTCCCATTTTGTAGAATTAAGAAAGTTCTGTTTAGGTTTCGATGATGGTAACGCGTCCATTAAGTTCTTACATTATTCCTATTATCTTCCTTAATATTACTTAATATTACATATTTATGGTTTGAAGTTTATGTTACTAACGTGAAATTCTTAACTAAGAGCACATTAGCTGGTAAGTGCACTGGGTGTCACCCTGGTGGTTCGGGGTTCAAACCCGTGCCTGGAGTGTGGATTGTTCGTGACCGGTCGGTCCTGGTGGTGACGTTTCCACCTGTGTGCCTAATGGCTTATCTGAAAGGGGGTTAATTTTTCCCCCTCCTCAAGGGCCTGAGTTGTGAGCAGTCGCTCCCAGGTTTCCTCTTAGAAAAAAAAAAAAAAAAAAAGTAACATATTCAGAATCTAAATTAAAATCTTCAAGGCAAATTTCACCATTGTTTGTCACCAAAATATCATAAATTGATCCATCAAAACTGTCACAACAATTCCTCTATACATGTTTCCTCTATACATGTCCCTCTGTACATGTACAAATTGGGGGAGATTATTTTATTACAGTCTCCGAAATGCAATGGTCAAATTGACTACACTTTTCACAGGTTATGGATGTACTAGATATGCACATAAAGTATTAAGGTTCATCCCTAAGGATGATTCGGGGTAAGCAATTACACCATTATCCATGAGGGTATGCACTATTTTTTAATGGGCCCGTGCTCGTCCTTCTTAAACCTTCTTAAACCATAAGCCCTGCTCATATGCAATATAAATGCAAGCTGTAAAACTCGGAAAATATTACCAGCTACTGGCTATTAGTGAGCACAGACTGATTCAACCTAACCTTGTGCGGGAATCTCTACACTTGCCGGCTACCGTAAAAAACACTTGTGAATTCGCCTCAACCCACATTCGAACACTTACGTGCATTATTTGAGTGCTTCTTAAATGTTTCTTCATCGCACGTTAGCTCGACGGTCCATCCACCTTTTTTTTTTTTTTTTTTTTTTAGGTCCAGTTTGTCTCGTTTGTCCCTTTGTGCTTTTTCCGACGGATCTGCTTAGCTCAATGTTCGTCCTAGTCAACGAACTGACGTCGGGATATCGTAGCCAGGTTTCTGTCGGTCTCTGTTGTCGTTCGTTCGTTCAAGCATTGTGTGCATCGTGTTACCACCAAAGTGGTCGCAGTTGCAAACACGAATGCGAAGGAATTTCGTAGCAAACTGAAATCATACAAGGATTTCTCTGCTTGCAAGATCATAGGGCTAAGGAGGCCGATGTTTATTCCGTTCTGTTTGAGCTTCGGAAGGGGGAGATGTATGAGGGTCGACTGGCGGCCATCCGTTATTGAAAGTGGAATCAATGTGGATAGGGAGTTGTTTTATTAACTTGGTTACGCCAAATCTCAGTATCCTACGAAGGGAAGGATTCCGGTCCAAATTGGTGCTTTTGTGTAGTCTGCTGTACTCTCTACGTAATGTGTGAATACTTGCTTTTCAGTTCTGTTTATTGAATACAGACCATGAACCTCTGTCTACATTGGGACGTCTATGACACTATGGCTGCAGAATTAACATGTACGTCTCTTCCTAGTGGGGCACGAAGTTGCGATTGGCTGCTCCCTCCGACCAGTCACCTGCCACCAGCTTGAGAGCAGTTCAGATCGAAAGTAACACTCCTTGCAGATCTCAAGCAGGTGACTTCAAAGCTTGCAAGACTGGAAAAAACAGAACCAATTCAGATCATCTCGATACTCTGGAGAAAGAACCCAGATTTACGAGAATTTAACGAATTACAACCAAGTTCAACCAAGACTACTTCACCACCGGAGGAGTAACCAGTAAACCCACTCCACCAAAACTCAGCAGTAGAAAGACAGACAGTCAGTGATATTGGAACCAAGGACAGAGAAACCCACATCAGAAACACCCCCCTGCTGGGATCTGCTCCCCCACCTTTACGACTACCCACGGACCAGGGCAGAGAAGAGTGGTGGGACTAGAGGACCAAAACATTTGTGAGGCAGATAGACAGACGCGACACTAGCCTCCATGTCTCAGCCAAGTCCAAGTTGTCCAAAGCTGTCACTGCCCGACTACAAGTTCAAGGGGAAAAGTCCAAATTGTTGTGTGAGTTGTCCTTGCGATGATCCATGTGACGTTTCTGAGATTCATCACAAAATGGGAAACATTTTCAACCAAGATCACCTATTCTCCGGACCACGCAAATGCACCATTTTGCCCCCTAAGTGGCTTTCTCTTCCACTCTACTCTTGTTCTTCTGTCTTTGGGTTAACAATGTTCTAAGGTCAGGGAGGGGAGGATTGTCCAGGTTTCGAATGATGTATGCCCAAAACTAGAAGTTCATCTGTACTCCCAAAACCTTCCTAGTTCAGAGGGCAACAGTGGAACAGACAGCAGGTATACTGTGTTCTGAGTCCATGGTAGCATGGACTGTCAATCTAGTATGTGTGTTCCTCTCTTGTTGAGCCAGACTAAGAAAGCAATTGCTACTTATCACCATCAACTAATGGAGATACCCGCACTCTTCTTTTTCTCTTAAATTCTCATGAACTGAAGTGAGGGTACTGTGACATCCACTTCTCATTCGCATTCCACTATCAAGTATGAAACAACTGATGTGCAAATTTGTGTTCCAACTCCAGTAGTTCTGGATGTTCAACAAGTTTTATTCTTCACAAAAGGCCGTAATAATAGACCATGCTAAATCCTAAAAAATTGGTAAGACTATGTTGGGAAAATTTAGAAAAGAGGTTTGAGCAAGTCTACCAACAATGGGACTTGCAAGAAACCTGAAATGTGTGGCTAAATATTTCATAGGAATGCTATCATTCCTTCAAATGGGATTAACTCAAATATCTGATCACATTATACAACAATGGGGTCCACATAACACTTTGTTCTATCCACACCCATATAACTCTCAGTCTCATAATTATCCATGTGCCTTTTGATGTATTTGTCGATTCCCTGGCACTTGTTACCAGTTAAGGCAGTCAGGACTGAGAGCGCAGCCTGGTCTTGGCGGTGGTTCCAGCGGTCAGACCCATCCGGGCCTATGCATTGCCTAGTGATGGAGCACTCGTACCAAGGCCGGACAAGCTCTGTGTATTTGTGTAAGGTAAATCCAAAAACTGAAGCATCACAATTTCTTTGTTTTTTGATGCCTTCAGTATTAGCACGAAAATACTTCAGCTGGGCAGGGTGAGTCCACCTTTGTATGTCATCCTCTGAATTTCGGCACCCGAACCCACGAGCTGAGATCCAGTCTAGACTGTTAGATAAACCTGTTGGCTTGGCAATTCGACCACCCGCATCTATCCAGAGGACAAGGCCACGCTCCCTCACAACTGTGTTTGTGATTACTGCTTTCCAGGAATACTCCCCTGAAATCCAGCGCAAAACAACCATCTGGTCATTGCTTTTGTTTTCATGTCCAATCCGCATACATTTACAATGCTCTTTACAGGGAAACGTAGTATCCCAACCCAAACAACTTGATTCCACACATGGAGAAGGGCAACTTAATCAACAGAATTAACTCTTCAAGATCTCTGAATAAACTCTCCAGTCTATGCTCTCTTTCTTTCTCATACTACCATTGTTGATACTTTGGTGACTATTTTCTTGGAGAAGATGCTCTGAATACTGGACAAGGCTTAAGTGATGGTGTGCAGGACCTGATCTAGTCCTAACCCTTTGTGCCCTCTCCTGCCTTGTCCCAACAGGTGCCGAGTCCATGGCCACAAATCTACAGCCAGCATGATCTAATTAATGATCACGTATTTCAACTAAACTGCCAACGCCTGCAAAGGTTTTTGCAGGCTGGGCGTATACTCTTGCCCTCTTATCTCTCTCAAGGTGGAAGCTGGAATCAGCAGCATGCCTTCTATTATGTCTGCAATAACAGGCCTTAACTCAACCTCAGTCAACACTCCAGTCAGACCGTAACTGGCTGTGCAGGACAAGCATTAGATTGAGATCGAATTTCAACCCCATGACTGGCTCCAGCAGGGTTAATATCCCAAGATACCATGCCCCTCCAATGCACACCACAGCTCGTACTTGCAGGGGGTCTGTCTCTCTCTCTCTGTCGCTCTGTCTCTGTGTATGGCAACAAGGCTACGGCAGACAACATCTGGTGAGCACAATCTCTCTGTCTCCCCCTTGAAGCCCTCAGGGACATTCTTTCCTTCAAGGTCTATGGCAATTTTGGGTTGGATCTCATAACCCCTGGTAGGCTGAAACCCACCACAGGCTCCAGAGTAGTATCCTATAGGAACAATGCTCGGTGAGAGTACGTCATAGCCAGAGTTTGAAGGAAATGGCAATGTGTACATTCTGTCTCAGATGCACTACGCCTTCTGGCCACATTTGAGTAGTTCTTTTGTTCTTTTTGTTTTGATGGTTCTCAAACCCTGCGGTTTGAGACAGGACTTTGGAGTGATAGACCAAATAATGCTAGACTGTCTGTACTCCCAATCTTTGGCAGGAGCTAAATGTCTGGCAGCCTACCTGCACATCTTCCGGCATCATTTGATCTATTCTGAAGTGGTTTCTTGTAGATCTACTAGTTTTCTGCCCCTGAGGCCCCCCTGCGTACAATATGAAGTATCTTTCATTCTTCACTGTGGGCTTTCCTCGGCCCTTGTATAGGATATTTCATTTCTTTCCTCTTTTCTTTGTGTGTGCGTATGTGTGCATAGATGGGCTATTAATGTGCCAGATCAGTTAATGAAAGAGAGACATAAAGGAGAGAAGATAGTGCCCTTACCTTTGCCACCATCGTGGAATTGGATCAAACTTGCATTGATCCGCATCCATACTGGGTAGGCTGAAAGATTGTATTGGCGAACTTCAGCAGGAACATGATACAAGTCATTAAGCTCCTGGATCACACAGTTGAGGTGGTTGGTTTCGGCTGGTGTGAAGTCCTCCAAAGCCCAAACAACCACTGAGATCTTGTGTTTTGCCACACTTCTGTGTAACGCTGCCTTCCCTATAGACCTCAGAAGGAGAAGGCCCACTCTGTAATGATTTCTGCTAAAGCCTGTCACTATTGTTGGTTGCCATTTGGAAACCACCAGGACCTGCGCAGCGGGGTCATTGCCGTCCAAGTCCACCAAATGCAGACGGTCCCAAAACATTTTCTTTGTCCATTCTGAGGAAGCCTGCTGGATGTGGTTTGATGTCTGGCCAACAACTAGTGTTCCACACTTCACCTACAACAGATTTGCACCCACAATGCTGTTACTCCTTCCCATTCACCACTCAACTCCAAGATTCATGCGCCTGATAGGCTTAAGTGACTGGGGTAACTCATGAATGCATTCAAGTGTTCAATCCAAGCAATGCATGATGGCCGTAATGTCTCTTGTTTGAACCAGTGCCTCCCATCACCTAAGATGTCAAAGCCCCATACAAATTATTGAACTTCCATCAATTATATCTGCAATTCATCACCTGCTCAGGACTTAATCAGTTAATAAAGCAAACCATGACCTTGACTCGAGTGTACCAAACATGGTGAACTTAACCGATTCCATGAGTTATCCAACACTCTATCACCAACATCGCCATCTCTCTCTCTCTCTCCCTCCGTCTCTCCCTCTCTCTTCAGTGTAGTTTTTCCTTTATCCACCTGACCGTCCTCAGTTTTTCCCTTATTCAGATGAACAGATAGATGGCATTAAATGGAATGCTTTGACTAAAGGACACAATCCCTGGGAATTAGGGATCTGGTTTTTAAAGCTTCATTGACTGTAAGACCTTCCTCATGCCAACCTGAGACCTCTCTCAATTCTGAGGGCTCTAGAAGGTGCCACCACATGCCAACTTGACTTCAATAAAAGGCTTGAGTTGGTGGCTCTTTAGTGTGCATGACCTCTTCACCTACACCTTTCCATGAAGGTGTGGGATGGACAGCCATGGCCTCTTCCTCAAGCAACACTCAGGTAGCTGATGGGTTTTCCTTACTACCTCATGCATTGATCTATATGCTAGAGCTTTGCAAGGCTCTTATGTTTGAGTGTCATTAAACTTTGCTCCACTTGGCTCCGGATGGGATCGGAGCAGGTGAGGCTTCATTTCTGCCTTGATAGCTAGAGCCTAGGAGTGCCAACTGTCTAATGAATTTCTTCTCCCAGCCCTGTGAATGAGGTTTGGTTGCACAGCCTAGAGTTTGGAAACCACACGAGACGTATCCTTTCAATACACTGGCTGATTCTTCTATAATATGGTGTTAATATCTATCATAGCTCTGAAATGCATGTGCTCAGCAGCTTTGGCTTTGGCTTGGTAGTATCTGATGTGGTAGTCTTGTTTATCTAGTGCCGCACGAGGTGGTGTTAAACTTCTCTGGCTGTTGGAGCCAAAAGGACTTAGTCTCTACTTCCCACCGACTCCCTGGCACGAAAGGTAAGCTGAAAATAAAGAAGAGACTGTAAAAGTATGATGGAGCCTGTTTCAGACAGCTGCTGTCATTAAAATTATTGGGTGATTTTGTATGAATCAGACATATTATGTCTTGACATGACAACAGTAACGTCTCTCTCTGTGGACGCTTGTTGTTTCTCTTTGAACAATGTGTCCCGACTTTGAGAGGGCATGTAACAAGAGAGACAATACCTTCTCAGAGGCAGGCGCATCTCGAAAGCTTCGGCACTCCGCAGATGGCCCGAGCGAATCCCTCACCATTTTGCACACAAGTGAGGTGTAATCGACCCCCACAAAAGCTCCTGGCAAATCAGGCTCGACTTCAGCGTCCCTCCCTGCCACCTTCAACACTGCCTGGAAGAGTCTGTGAATAAGTGTGAAAGGAAGGGCCCCAGCGTTCGGCAAGTCAGTATCATCTCCAATTGTCACCAACAGACAGACTGCATACGATTTTATGCTTGAATTCACTCCCTTCAGTCCCACTGTAGCTGGCTTGTGGAAAATTTTGGTCAGAGGAAGCTCAACTTCAGAAAAGAATTGTGGGTCACGCAGGCCAACGACCGAGAGCCTTTCTCCCCATGATTGTGCCGAAAAGGCGGTTTTACTTAAAACAACAAGTGCCAAAACTACAAACATCAACAGTATGGTAGCCCGCGCCGGCGTGAAGAAGGCCTTCCCGAACGTTCTGGCTATGGTGGAACCCCCTGTAACTTTCGCCCACACTGAATTCGAAAGATTGTTGGCCACGGTGGAAGCCGTCGTAAATCTTGCCCACGCATCCTTCGCAAAGCTGGCGGTCATGGTGGAACCCTCTCTGTGTGGGTCTAAGGTTGCAGTCCATCTCAGTGGCACTGCTGGCCTGGGGTCATTCCGTCCCCCGCAAGTCTCCCTCTCTTCACCCATAAAGAAAAATTCAAGAGAACCAGGGATTTGTTTTACTCACCCTTCCTCATGTCAATCTTGAAAAACCCACAAGTCTAAACTTCTCAGCCTCTTCTCAGTCAGACTGTTTGCAACCCCACAGCGCCATAGCTGATCATCCCTCGCTAAATGCGACTGCACTGAAAAATCTAAAAATTGAAACATCGAACTACATCAACTCAAATTCCACTCCAATGCAAAACTCACAGCATCGCAGTGAGCAACCACAGATTGAATCACCACATGGAGTCCGAGAAACGTAGCAAAGACCAGAATGAACTGGAAGATCTCCACACATTCAAGCTCTTGGGAACTTGAAACGAGTATTGCCAGATGGCCAGCTTGACTGCTAGGACGGGAAACAGTTTTCCACGCGTGCTGATTCTTCTTTCAACGAAAGCCCCGCTTTGAATATTGTACGCGCCCACCCATGCCCTGTCGGATCCTCGGATAAATCTGGCCATGGCAGCTGTTCCCATGATTAGTGTTAGTGGCCATGAACACAATACATGCCGTAAGCAGGTCGAGAAGTCCAACGTTCGACGTATTAACACGCTGATTCATACACATCATGCGAGTCAGCAAATCTGTTCTTTGTTGGAGGCAGGCGAGTCAATACCCACTATCTATGAGACAACTAAGATTCTGCATATTCTCGTAGGTGTATTCTCATATTCTCTTTGAAATTAAGATGGGCCTTAATTTTGGAGTTTCGATTCTTCAGCCGCTTCGTGCACTTACCCTTTGGCACATTTGGAAAGTAAGATGTGCATCATGGTTTGAAGGTAAGTTCCGGTAGGGAGTATGGCTGAAGGCTATAGATGAAGCCGCACTTGGTTTTTGCACAGAGTAGATTGCACAATTCAAGCACCCAGTATTGCCCATACTGGGCAATTGTTTCAACACACAAGCCACAGTGCAAATTGAGAAAGTGAATAGAGATGTTGCCTGCATTAACCGATCTCCGGGAAGCATAAAAGCTCTTGTTTGGGACCAAATGACCAAAGCAAAGTCTCCATGAACTCAATATCGCCTGAGTTACATAGCTTGCATTCACGGGGAGGGTTAGAAATCACAGAGCCAAAGGGGAGAATCTTGTGCGTTAGTCTAAAGAGGAAGGCCAAAATCTTGGCAGGGCGGGATTTTAGCCAAATATCTTTCCAAACCGGCGTCCAATTTGCTAGGAGTTGTTTGAAAAGTTCCCATTTGGAGTCCATTTGCAAAAACTGGTTGTGAGCGAATAGGCCAGTTTCGTGGTTAAAGCAAAAAAAAACTCTTTGTTTCTAGAGCTTGACATGCATATCCTGCGGTTATTTGCCGGTTATGCACATATGGAAAGTGCAGCCCTCATAGGAGCCTTTGGGGGGGCACTTCCAAATATTTCGAAACTACGTGCAAAAAAATTTTGCGATACAATATATTCGTTGTAGATAAAATTTAAAAAACAATTACAAATAAAAAAGGGTACCAATATATCATGGTTTTGGAATTTAAATGAATATAGGGTATGAATATAGACTATTTTTCTTTCTTACCAATAGGGTCTTGATAAATATTTGGGACACATGTCGTCTAGTTACTGGTTTATCAGGTGGGCTAGATTTGGATTTGGGGACTTTATGATGACACTTGGTTCATATGGGAGTTTGAGTTTAGGGTGGAGGATATTTCTGCGGCCAATAGATCTTTTCAATAAACCAACGACAACAACAGTAATGGTCCTCTTAAATTATTTCTTGAAATCTAGAGGGCACCTTAAATTCAAGGATTATGTAACAGATAGCTCCTGACGACTTCCATCCCCTCTTACGCCACCCCACTGGTGTTCATCTACAAGCCACCATTGAACCAGACCAACTCAAATACACACACACCCCCCCTCTCCCCAAATACCTCCAGCAAAAAAGAACCATCCTTAACCCTTATCCAACTCGCCCAACGCACCCCTCCGATAAATACTCCCCCCTCCTTCCTAAAAAATCTCCACAAACTGCTCACACAAACCGATGACAGCCACCATCGTCTCCCCATACAGAACTAACTCACCCACACCCAACCATGAAAACACCCCCCTTCCTCTCCTCAATATCAAACCTAATAAGGCATGGCTAAAGCGATACCACGCCCACCACACACCACCCCTAACACGGCCCCACCCACTATCCCCCAGCAGTACCAACAAACCATCCCCCTTAGATTTCCCTCTTCCCACTCTCACCACACGGATGGATCTCTCATACAATCCAATGCCGGATATGGCGTGTATCACGCAGCCACCCAATTACAAGGTGTCGCCCTCCGACTACCGGGCCCCACCACAATTTTACGTGCTGAGCTTATGACGATCCATGAGGCCATATCAAGGATGGACGCCTTCCTTCCTCCCTACTATATTTTCACTGACAGTCTTACTTCACTCTTCCTTATCAAGAACCACATCGCCCGCCCGTCATCCCACCACCACCACCCTGACTGCAACCTTGTCACGGCCATTGTTCAACTATCTCTCTCCAAACCACACCCCATCCACTTCCGCAAAGTCCGCTCACACACCGGGAGCCCAGACCCACCCGCACCTAGACCTGTCCGCAACTTCCTAGCCACCTTCTCTCGGGAGGCTAACAAACAAGCAGCTGCATTAATTAGCCATACTAAGGTCCACATTCAGAAGTGGACACAATCCACGGTGCTACACCATAAACTATCAAACCATTTTTGGATTACCAAAATCACTACAGATGCACAAATCCGCCAAACCCTTAAATTCAAATATGCCCAGTATATGAGCCACCAACGCAAACACATTTTTTGGCCACGCCTCTTCCCATCCGCATTCTGCCCATTCTGTTCACACACCCACCAGGAACATGACACCTGGTCGCACCTACTCAGCCAATGCACGCATCCCATTATACACGGCCTTCATATCACTCGCCATAACCAATCAGTCTGACATATCCACAAACTACTTCGCAGCCGTGCCAAAACCAGATGGTTCACACTCCTTAACGCAGACACGTACCAAGGCCGCCCACCCGATCACACTGTCCCACCATGGCTGCTCCCATGCTCCTGTCTTTCCCGACCATGCACCTGTCCAGCTAGACTCTGCCCAGACATTCTAATGGTGCAGGGTCTACCCATGAATGCCCCACATCCTATCACATCATCCCCATCACTCACTATTCACTTCATCGAATTCACATTCTGTCATGACCGCTACCCACATGACTCTATCTTGTAAAAACGACAAAAATATGCTCCACTCATCCTCGTTATTTGTGGACGAGGATGGCGCATCGGCCCTCTAATCGTCATCACGGCGGGTACTGGAGGCTGCATACACAATGCCAGCATCAATGACCTACATAACAACTTTCAAATCCCTATCTCCTCTATCCACAAATGTTTCCAAGCCATCCACCTCACAACCCTTCGTTCTCTTACAACTATTATCACCAATAAACGAAAACTAGAATCCGACCCCACAACACTGTCATAGATACCCTGGGGGGGGTGCCCCTCGGGGGGGGTATCCCCCCCCCCCCAAGGTACCCTCTTATATCTGGCACCATAGCACACATACCCCAGGTTACTAGGTGTCCAACCGGACACCTATGTTTATTATAGGACCTACCCCCGATAGGGGGTAGTAGCCACAAGGTGAAGTGGCTCTTAGTTACGCCGGCTTCGGTCGGAGTCTTCTCTCTCTCTCTCTCTCTCTCTCTCTAACAGATAGTAAATGAATAGACATAGATTCAATCATTAGTTCAATTACTATGATTTTGACCAAGTTCAGAATGCTTACAGCTTGAATACTACTGATGCCCAAGCTTTGGATGAGTTTGATTCGACCAAGTAATGGACTATTTTCTATTGTAAAAAAATTCTTTTATTGTATTGTTACTATATCGTGCCTGAAATTGGCTAACAACAGTAAAATATAATTAATATAGCCTGTCAAAAAATCCAGCATTTTATAAAATTATGTAAGTATAGGGTGGCCGATAAAGACCAAAATTAAAATAATACCCCATACAAAATACCCTTTTTGGCACGTGATATATAAAAGATATAGGGAGTGCCCCCCCCCCCCCGAGGCAGGAACCAACTATGGAAAGGAACTGGCAAAAACCATCGAGCATCCTAACCGGCTAGAGAACCGGCATTGTGATTGTAAGGCTGTTATACCGGAGCAAATGTGGATGGCCTAGAGGCGGGTCTAGATAACACAAGTGTAGGGGGTGGTGATGGTAGTTAAGAACATTACAAATGGACAGATCCTAAGTGGAATGTTATGTCTTACTAATAACAAAACGTTTATAATGGTTGGGAGATTAGGTACACAACATTGAGAATGTCCAAGTAAATAGGAAATTAATTAGTTTGGGTATATGGCTAAAACATTAGTTGTAAACTTAGTGTATTACAGGGGCATAGCCCCCAGCCTGAAGGCAAAGAGATAGATGATAGGGGTTGAATGTTTGAACCCCAGACCCACAGGCCAAGTGGCTTACCACAAGGGCACAGCCCTCTTGTGTAGTTTTACACATATACACAAAAATGCTAAAAATAATAATAAATAATAAATAATAAAAATTGGATAAATCCCATAACCGGTACCATGGAATTGGCAATTTTTAAGATGGCATAACCGACAGATTGAGAACCGGCCAAAAATAAAATTCATGTGTTTAATGGAGATGTTTTTCAAACCTATTGGTATACCCTGCCCCGGCCATCCATTTTTTGCAAAGAGTACGCCATAATTGGGACTGGAAGAGGGCTCAAACATGGTACCCGGCCAACATTGGATTCAACCCCATTCCCCATGGTTGAATTGGACTTTTGAGAGAGGCGAGTTACCAAACCAAAGCAATTCCCTTCAGTCTGTAGTTCCCTTGACCCATATCAAACTTTATAGCATGAACCAAATGTGAATATATCACAGCCTTCGGGATATCATCTTTACACAATTTGTAGTAACGCTCATCGTGGCCAGATCTTTCATAATTTCTACACAACAAATGTACATAGCTATATATCTTAATGGTATTAATCTCAAAAACTTGTCCTAGCATGCTAATAATTCATTGGAAGGGTTATAAGGTAGATTGACAGTTCTGATCTGTCAACGACCACCACATCCCCAGCTTCAAATTTGTTTCTCTACCTATCGATAAAGTCAATATTGACCATGTACTTTCTTTCTCACATAAAACGATCCAAAAGCAATCCCCTTCTCTGTTCCCTTTAGCCACCTTAACAACAAAATAATCACCTACTTGTAAGTTGTAACAAATCTGATAATCTGTAATGATGACCCATATATTGGTCATTTGAATCATCATTAGGACGACCTCATTGATGGTTTGACAGGGATGCCACAGTGCCTTCAAAGTGCACAATTTCCACCATCGTGCTTGGCTTATATTCTCGCATCGTCCCAATTACCATGAATACAAGAAGCACAAAAACATGCAAATGCTTTTACTCGCAATAATGTTGGATTCTACTCACAGAAACCCAAATTAGAATGGACAGACCTCACTACTTTTATTACATCACAATCAAAGGCATGGGAACGATCAATGTCACATTTCAGAACCTCCCAAAACACCTTGGTAATCTACTGACCCAACCCACCCCCACCCCCTTTCATATGAGGACATTCTCCATTCTGACCAATGTTGTCTTTAACCATGAGGTTGCATCTTTCGCATTTTGAAGCTTTGCCCTATTTGTTTTCAACTGCTCTCGACTTGGTGCATTTTTCCCTACAGCTCCTTGACCATCGTGTTCTCCTTTTCCATGCCCAAATCCAAAGAAACTCCAAAGCATTTGGACATGATATCGATGGATACCTTGTGGCTACAAAGTAGAAAGCTCATCTATTTTTGAATTGCAAAGCTGCACCATCTTACCACTGTACCCATTGTTGGGAAAACTTTATATCATTATCGGCTGAACATGCAAATGCATCCTACACCATACATTGTCATCCGATGAGCATGGACCACCCTCTAGTTGACAGCAAACCCGAAACCAATCACTAGAAAACTACCATCTCAACGATTATTATACCAATCATTGTACCAACTAACCATTGCGCACTACTCCAAGCACACATCTATTAATCTAATCATGATTCTCTTCATGCATGTGAAAGCAAGTCTAGCAACAACACAAATTTACCTGAAAGCATGTTGAACAAACAAAATATTGACATGTTCATGACCATAAGAGAGGTAACGATGAATCACCTTCAATGATTCTCCTCCCCCCATCCTCTGTACCACTTCCCAATTCATGATAATAGATTATATGCACAAGGATTTGATCATAATACCAATGCATGGATTGTATCTCATTTTGCTCTTTGAAGCTATAATTCTCAACGAAGTCAAGAACTAACAGGTCCACCATATCGACAAAAAAACCCCTCAAACATTTTCTGAATTACTTGTCTTGCCAATGTACAGTAAAATTGAGTTTCACAAACTCTTTCAGCTTATCTTTTAATAAAAGACAATAGTGAGGCAGGGCTTTGTACAAATTTCAAATTCACCCTTTTTGGCATCCCCCTTCTTAGCAAATCCAATGATTTCGCTTTCAAAGTGCTTCCATCTAACCATCCCAAAATCTGGAATGTCGTCGTCCTCATGCTGCAAAGGTATCATCGGCAATTCTTCAAACGGACACAATGATAGTTTTTGAACTCCACATTCCCAACATCTCTCCATCACATAATCAAGGTTATGTCATTCACCATCTGGCATCAACAGGCTTTGGGCATAAATTAAACTCGTAAAACTCTCTTATGGAATGGGTGCATGACATGATCATGCAAAGACATTGCAGCCACCATTGACAAGTGGATCCCTTGACTTGCAAATCTCATGATAATCACACCCATATAATGGTCCATGGATGGTGGACGATTTATGTCCCATTGAGTTGATAACTTCCTTAATATCCATCATCTCTACATGATAAATACAAGATCACACAACTCTGTCCTTAAAATATCTCTCCACATAGAAGGGTTTTAGGTAGTAAAAAATCCTCTGCCCCACCTCAATGTTTAGATATTTTTCTTTGAATGTCATGTATAATTGAGTCTGCAAATAAACAATACAACATCAATATGAGGGTAGAAGAAGATAAGATGATAGTAGTATACTGTTGCACTATTGCATATGTAGTAACCTTAAACCATATCCAACTGTAGTACTATGTTGCATGTGCACTATATAATCTCGGGGAGACCACTTCCAAATATTCCGATACTACGTGCAAAAAAATATAGGGTACAATATATTCTTGGCATATATTAAGATTTATAAAACAATTACAAATAAATATAGATACCAATAAATCGTGGTTTCAAAATTTAAATTAATATAGGATGTGAAATATAAAAGCTTTATATTTATTTATTACAACTACCAATAGGGTCTTGATAAATACCTGGGACACGTATCGTCTAGTTACTGATTTATCAGGTGGGCTAGACTAGTCATATATGTACTAATTTCTGAGTTCTAGGATGAAAACTGCAAACAAATGATGTTCATCTAGTTTTTCCATGTGAGTAGGGTTACGTGAAGAGGTAGCATGTTGTGTGGTGTTGATGCTCTCAATCTAACACTGAACATTTTGCTAGGCAAATCGCGTTCTATGGTATCGTGCTTGCTCAGTCCGGATCACAGAAATTCAAGTTTCCCATTTTGCAAGCCCACCATCATCACCTCTTCATCCTGGATCTCTCTTAACTCTCCCACAAGTAAGCGGCGCACCAGTGGCCGAAACCAGCTACCCCAAACCCCCTCCACACTCTCACTATCGCTTCTCACCTACTCTCTAAGTCATCCAGTCTCAGCTCTTATCTTTCTAAACTCTATTCACTGCCCCCACTGCGAACAGTCTTGTTTTCGTGTCTTCTTCTTAACTCTCCTTCCTAAGTTTCTCTTCTCTCCGATATGGGTCCTCTCAATGCCGCGCAGCGCCGTCGCAACTCCAACTCCTGGAAACGGTGCCATCCAGGCCCATCCAGAACCCCGCTGATCACCCGACCCCAGCCATCCTCAGGAACAGGATTCTTCCTGGCCCACCAGGCTCAGGCGATCCTTCCACATCAGCTCCAGGCCAGGAGGTCAGACCCCCTCATGCTCGCGTCACACCATCTACAGACCAGGTGGCCGGGAACCCCCGTATGCGAGATACAGCCCGCACATCAGCAAGTACAAGCTCGTCAGGGGGAAATCGCTCCAACCATAGACAACACATCCCTGGACGAACATGCCTTTCTGTTGAAAGAAGATTTGGAAGAACAGGAGGCGATGGCATGCGAATGGGATCTTATCTCCATGAATGTACCTCAGATGCGCAATAGTGGTATCTCTGGAAGAAAGAGGCATCCTGGCCCACTTTCCAGGGAGAAAAGTTGGCCGAGCATATGTCCGAGACTGGGCGACTCGCCACTTTGGGGGAGCAGGGGAGCTAAAGCAGCACTTCTGCCACTACAAGGGTAGGGGTTTTTTCTCAATTTCATTTGAAAACCAAGCAGCTGCAACACAAGCCCTCAATTTTAATCCTCACCTGTATGGGTTCAACGTCAATATCTTCCCTTGGTCATCCAACATGGGCAACCGGAATGGCAAACTGTGGGGACCAAGAATTGTATCAGTCCCATTCATTCTAGATCAATATCTACCCAACCTCCCTGATATAGCCAACCACTTTGGGTTTTATCTGGGCTGCATCTCAGTATTCGACCCCTTCATGTGTATGGACAATATCAGGAACGATCCGGCTTGGAGAGCCACCACCATTGCCTCAAGAGTGAATGACTCGGGTAGTGCAAAATTTGTTTTAATGATGCCCAATGAGGCTGTCCTTCTGCCCTATGTCAGGCTACCAATTGATGAGGAAGGTAACTACTTCACCATCAAGCTTATTGAGGATACATCATCACAAGCGTGCTTCAATTGTGGAAAGTTGGGCCACATCAAAGCACAATGCAAAGCACAAAAAAGGAGAAGATCCGGTGTCAAAAACCATCATACAACCCCCCATTCGGCCAACAGGTATGATGCAAACACACCACCAAGGCAGTCTGCAAGCTTTGTAAGGAGGGAACAGCCAAAGGGCCTCACCCCAACTGATCTGCTACAGATGCATGGGCTTGCCGAGGAGGAAGCAACGCAGCCCAAAAGCACCAGCCCCTTACCCAGAGTAAACAAAAAAGCTAAGACAACATGATGATCCTATGTGAGCGGAAGCATCACCAAAAAAGGCTTCTTGGAACTCCAAAGGGAAATGGATCCCAATGCAGAATGCACTGCCTTCTCCAACTCCACCTCTGGCAGACACAGGAATTCTCCCCAACGTGCCTCCGCCAAAAACCACAATCCTCACTGGGATTGCCAGCCACTCCGCAATTGCAAAAAAAATCAGAGGTATCAAATCCTTCCCACACCTCGCTCTTAAGTGCTCCTCTGCAATCAACACAGATGACATCCCCAAGGCCTCATGCATAACCCCGTTAGTGTTCAGGAAAGGACCCCCACAGTCCCTTCTTGTCACAGAATCGGCATGGGAGGATTTTGCTTCCTTGTGGATTACTGTTCAGGACGTTCACAACTTCATTGCCAATTGTCCACCCAGCACATGTCCAGAAAATATGCTCAAAAAGAAAATTCAGGACTTCTTGCTGGCTTTCCTACCGCACTATCACCTAGCAGGAACCACAAAAGTATTCTGGGACTCCTTTCTGGAAAACTTCCCTGGGCTCAGTTGCAACCCAGCAGTGCATATCCTCGCTTTGTTAGAGGAAGCTGACATTTACCTCAACCCGCCATCCACGGGGGCAATCTGGGTCAAAAAGCATCTTGGCAGAGCCAAGAGGGGGTCACTAGACTCAAACCCAGATTCAGGGACACACTCGCAAATGCATTCTCCATCCTTGAGGCCATCATGGAAGCGGATATTGATGAAGAAAACCACAGAGGAGACCTGCAGAGAACAAGAGACCACTTGTATGGTGTACAAGTGCAGTCCACATCCTCCTCATCGAGTGTTTCGGGAAGTTCGGACTGCCCAAAGGAGGCCGCACAGGATCAGGAGCTATCTGCCAACGCAATTCAGGGACTCACTACTCAGCCCCAGCTTTCTTCAAACAATTCTCCACAGGAAGGATCAACCCAGGGACAACACGCACCTCTATTTGGCCCATCTTCGGAAGAGCAATGCAACACACTAGGCCAGGTTTTCTTCCTCCCGCTCCCTGTTTTATCTTCTACCTAGACAGACTCAATTCCAAAAGATGTTGGTTGCTTTGTTGCAAGGGAGTTAAACAGGCTTGCAGGAAAATCCCGACAATTTCTTTGCCTCAAACGCTAGCTTTACCTTATACACATGTCTCTAGTCCTGAATCTCCCACACCACCACTTCAGTTACATCCGCCCGCAGAATTCCTACAAAAAGCAGGCAGTCTTATTTCTATCTCAGCTCTCCAGCCACACCAAGGCCAATTTACTGCCACACTCCCGCCAAATCTTATTCACACTGTCATCATGGTGATGATAAAAAAACAAACCCCCAAGCCTCCCACTGGTTCAATGGGTAAACACCCTGCTCCCCACAGACAAAAGGGTCAAATTCTATTTTGATCACCCTGGTCCATCAAATGTGAGTAATACTCTAGCACTAGAAGTCCCTCTTCATGTTGATTAACGTGGACTCTTGGAATATTCGGGGTCTGGGCCAGGGGCCAGACTCCCTTAAAAGAGTCAGGCTTCGATCTTGGCTCAGCCCTATGCTACAGCAAGACGCCATAGTAGCCATTCAAGAACATAAACTAAACACACCCAAAATCTTAGAACTCTCAGATCACTTGTGGCCCAAAACTCTATCTCTTCGGAAACCCACGTCGGTGGGCTCTAGGGGAGGTACTGCCATCCTCCTATCTCCCTCCATCCACGCTCTCTCACTACAACAGATTGCGGCTTTTACGACTCCCATGGGTGCGCAGTCATGATAGATTTGTGGCAGAAATGCCATTTGCAGTCGTAAAATGCTTTTGAAGTCATAATGCAGGTCTGGGGAAGGCGAATATGCGACTGCATGGCTCCGGACTCTGCGGAACACAGGTCAAACATGTTTGACCACGAATATTGGCATGGTAGATATGACTACCAGTCACGGTCATGGCTACACTAGAATGACGTGTGTATATTGCTAGAAAGACATGTGACTTCATGACTCTCACTCTAATGCATTCTGCCAGATCATCACATGGATGAATCACTACATGACTGCACATGTCAACACATGTTTTTCTGGTTACATATATAATATATGAGTATTTATATTTTGAAAAAACGGAGACTCTGACCACTAGAATCAATTTTTTTTTTTTAAAAACACATCGGCTGGTAAGTGCATAGTGTGTCGCCCTGGTGGTTTGGGGTTCAAACCCGCTGCCTTATCCCGTGTGTGGGATTGTTCGTGACAGTATGTCTGGGCGTTGATCGTCCTGTACGTCTTATGGCCCATAAATGAAGGCGGGTGAATTTTCCCCCCTCCTCAAGGACCTGTGGTTTCCTTTAAGAAAAGAAAAAAAAGAAAAAAAATCAAAGAGGGGCTTTTAGGGTTTACAAAAAGGTTAAAAAACTTAAAAAGTTGCCCATCACGGTAGCGTGAACAGACTTAGAGCGAGCGGGAGGGAGAGAGAGAGAGGGTTGGGACTTAGAGCGAGCGAGCGGGAGAGAGGGCAAACATGCATGGGAGGCCCGCAGTTGGATCAACCTTCGCATTTGGAGCAAGCAACCCTAGAAACGCTACGGTATGTGTGCGAGGAGGTTTCGGCTGGGAGCCCGCCGTTCTTGGGAGAGTCAGCTTCGTCTTAGCAGGCCGTGTTTCAATCTCTACCCGCTCGGCCCTGATTTTACAGCACGGAGCAGAGCTGGCATGAGTTTCTAAAAGATCCTTCACGATGGTGGGACAACCGCAATCGCAAGGTGTGGCTTTTTCTTAATGTACGATGTGAAGAAGTTTGTCCATCCTGCAAATGTGGGTTGTTGGCTCCTGTTAGTACCATGATTTGGTATTCTTCCTGATGTTTACAAGGTTCTTGGGAGAGTTAGCTTGGTCTTAGCAGGCAGTGTTTCAATCTCTGCCCACTCAACTGCACCGTGGTGGTTCTCACTGACCAATCCGACATTACCTGACTACAGAAACAAGCAGCACACTGAAGAGGTCCTCTTGGGTTCATGGTCAGTCAAATCCTCCATGGGCCATGACACAAGGTCGAGGACAATGTGGTGAGGGCACCTTCTTCTTCGACCTATTTCAGCCTGTTTTGCCCTCTCATCAGACTCGGCCCTTCATTTGCAGCACGAAGCAGAGTTGGCATGAGATTTTTAAAGATCCTTCACGATGGTGTGACAACCGCAATGGCAAGGTGTGGCTTTTCCTTAATGTACGATGTGAAGAAGTTTGTCCATCCTGCAAATGTGGGCTGTTGGCTCCTGTTAGTACCATGATTTGGTATTCTTCCTGATGTTTCAAGGTTCTTGGGAGAGTCAGCTTGGTCTTAGCAGGCCGTGTTTCAATCTCTGCCTGCTCATCTGCACCGTGCTGGTTCTCACAGACCAATCCGACATTACCTGACTACAAGACACAAGCAGCACACACAAGAGGTCCTTTTGGGTTGATGGTCGGTCAAATCCTCTATGGGTTCTTCTTCGACCTATTTCAGCCTGTTTTGCCTCTCATCAGACTCGGCCTTGAGATGCATATTGAATTATGTAAGTTAGCTCGTTGCTCATTGATAAGTAGGGTTGGGGGTGTTTGCTGGAATGATTGTTGTATGCATGATTTTGTGCAGAGGCATAGATAGCTGAAGGAGCAGGGATAGAGTGTGGAAGAGGGTCAGATTTCAAGCTCCAGATTATCTATGATTCCCTGTGGAAGGATAGATACAAGAAACCTGCATGGGTAGATGGTCAATTGGAAGCCGCAGCAGCAACAGCACAATTGATACAATCAAGCACTGCTAATGAAGGCACCTTCTGAAACACATTTCACCCTATTTTCCCCTCTTATCAGAATCGGCCCTAAATTTTCATGTTCAATTCTGCAAGTTAGCTGGTTGAGTGAATCTAGTTGGAATGACTTTGACATGATACTGCCAATGTGACAAGAGTATGCTTTGAACCCATTGGTAGCGGGATATTGGGATATCTCTTGGCCATGTGCCATCGTCAAAGCTGAAACTGTACTAGTTGTCATTCTGACCACTGCCCTAGTGGACATGTATGCCAAATGTGGGTGCAGCAAGCCTGATGCAAAGGGAGAGTTCGACAACATGGCTAAATGAGATGTGGTGTTGTGGACTGCCATGATTGTAAGGTGTGTGTAGCATAGGTGTGGGAGTAAGGCTTTGGAAACCTAAGAACAAATGATGTGGGAAAGGATGAAGCCAAACCAGGTCATGTTCATTTGTGTTTGTTAATATGCATATGCGAGCCTAGCAGCCCTGGGAAGGGGCCAAGAGGTTCATGGTGACATCATCAAAGCTGGAATTGTACCTGATGTCATTCTGAACATTCCCCTGGTGTACATGTATGTCAAATGCGAGCCTGGTAGCCCTGGAAAGGACGCAAAGGTCCATTATCAAATCTGGAATTGTACCACTAGATGTCACTCTAAACACTGCCTTGGTGGATATGTATGTCAAATGCACGCCTGGCAGCCCTGAAAAAGGGTACACAGGTCCACGGTGATATTGTCAAAGCTGGTATTGTATTTGATGTGATTCTGAACGTTGCCGTAGTGGACATGTATGCCAAGGTTGCAGGGTGCAACTACAAGGATACATGGTTGTTTTGATAATATGGCTAAATGAGATGTGGTACCAGCCTAGCCCATAATTGCACTTACCTAGAGTAGGCAATGAGTGAAGACGGGGTTTGTGATGTTGATCGTCCAAGCTGGAATTAAACAAATGTTGTTCTGAACTATGCCCTTGTGGACTTGTATGCCAAATTGGGGTGCATGGAGGATGATGATCCCAGGATATGCACAACAGCGGCACGGGATGGAGGCCCTTTGCAGAGGTCTATGAGCAAGTGGTGTGGGAAGGGATACTGCAGCGCAACCACATCGCGTTTGTTACATTTGCAACATGTGTGCAAGCCTGGCAGCCCTGCAAAATAGCAAAGAGGTTCGTGGTGGAATTGTACTAGATGTCGATCTGAACTTTGACATGATGCCAATGTGACAACAGGAAAGTATCCAGAAACAGGTCACAGAGACGAGGAGAAGTTGTGGAATGGTGGGACAACCGAGGGAAAAAGGTTAATGCCTGTTAGATTATAGAGGGCAGACGCAATTCAGCATAGAAACTAGTGTGATAAGCTGAGTTGGGTGTTTCCTAGAACAAATGTAGGCTGTCATTATCAGCTGCAAGGCAAGGAAGTATGCATGATTTGTGCAGAAGCAGTGATAGCTGAAAGAGCAGGGATAGAGTATGGGTCCAGATTCATCCAAGAGGGCCACATTTCAAGCACATGATTACCTATGATTACCTGTGGATTTAGCTATAAGAAACCTGCATGGGTAGATGGTGAACTGGAAGTCGCAGGAGTAGCGGCACAATTGATAAAATCAAGCACTGCTAATAAATGCACCTTCTTCATTTCACCCTGTTTTTCCCTCTTATCACAACCGGCCCTAAATTTCAATGTCTGCAAGTTAGCTAGTTGAGTGAATCTAGTTTGGAGTGACTTTGACATGATATTGCCAATGTGACAACAGGAAAGTATCGAAAAACAGTTAACGGAGATGAGGGGAAGCTGTGGAATGAATACTTTTCTAACCCCAGTCAATGGTGGGACAACCGAGGCAAAAAGGTAAATGTCTGTTGGATTACAGAGAGTAACAGATGCAATTGAGAATAGGAACTAGTGTGGTAAGTTGAGTTGGGTGTTTGCTGGAACAAATGTAGGCTGTCATTGTCAGTTGCTAACAGCAATGCAAGGATATATGCATGATCTATGCAGAGGCATGGATAGCTGAAGGAGCAGGGATAGAGTGTGGGTCCAGATCATCCAAGAAAGCCGGATTTCAAGCTCCAGATTACCTATGATTCCCTGTGGAAGGATAGCTACAAGAAACCTGCATGGGTAGTTGGTAGATAGTTTGGAGTGACTTTGATATGATATTGCCAAAGTGACAATAAAAAAGTATCCACAAACAGGTAACAGTAGCAGATGCAATTCAGCATAGGCACTAAGGCAAACTCTCCTTCCCCCTAAGGGTGTGTTTTGGTATCTGAGCGAATAAATATTTTATCTAAGAATATAATTTCAAAAATTCGTTATTTAATAATGTGCCACTGTCCCATGTTGGTCAGTAATAATAATTATAATAACAAATAATTATAATAATTATTTTAGTAATTATAATAACAATAAAGTAAATCTACAACCCCCAACAGCGACGCGTGTCAATTGACATGAGGAACCACGTGTCAAAATCACGATGCGACACATGCTGACGTCTGATTCCCTCCTCTGCAGTCGGATGGCGTCGCAGTCTGACACGTGGCGTGTTCTGTAGAGAGCACGTGTCTCTATTACACAGCGGCTGACATGGACCCGTTCAGTCATTCAGTAATGCCAGCGTGTATGACTACCCCCACAGCTGCTCTGGCGCCACGTGACAGCCAGCCTGGAGAGTCATATCTGCCATGTCACAATTGACTAGGTCTTTACGTCTGTAGAGTCAGGAAGTCGTAAATGGCTTCCATGACTGCATTTGCAGTCATAACACAGAGACGTAAAAGCCGCAATTTGTTGTAGTGTCTGCATGGTCTCAGAAGATTTATGGATCCCAGGAAGAGCTCAATTTTGTGCTATCAACCTCCCAAACAATGCAGGCTCCATAAGAATAGTCAACATCTACGCCCCCAACTCAACTGTGGATAGGACTGATTTCTGGTCGGCTATAGACAATAAAATGAAAGACAAGCTGTACCTAGATAGCTGGATCTTGATGGGAGATTTCAATATGGTCGAAACCCTTCAAGATCGCAGGGGACCTTCCTCATCCAACCCATCCCAGGCAGAGACAGCTTCGTGGAACTCCCTTCACCAAAACCATAACCTTACCGAAGCCATCACCTCCTCTCACCCCAACTCCAACCGCCCCGCATTTACCTGGACAAACAACAGATCACTCAATCACTTACAAATGGCCAGGCTAGATAGATTCTACACATCTCTAAATCTAGCTCAATGGATCTCCAGAAACCCTTAGGCTCCGATTCAACTAGGTTTTGACCACGCCCTAGTTTCAGCATCCCTCAACATCCCTAACACTCAGGCTAGAGGAAGAGGCACTTTTAAACTGAACTCCTCCTTGCTTAAACTAACCTCCTTCAAACAAGGCCTTGTACAAGCATGGTCTCAAGCAGGCATGCTTGCCAGAGACCCAACCTCCAAATTCGAAGCCAAGCTCAAAGCCACATCCAACGCTGCTCAAGATATGAGCAAAGTACTGGCCCTGGCCCGCTCCCGGAAAATCAAAGCCTTGACAAAATGCCTTTCCGCTTGTCAAGCTAGAATAGAATCCCCCAGATGTGATCTGCATACACACATGACCTATCTAGAAGCCAAACAAAACCTCAAAAACCTGCAATCAACTTTAGACCAAAAACTTAAACTTCAAGCGGGCATCAACTGGTCTACAAAGGGTGAGAAGATAACAAAATACTTCTTTGACAAAACAAAGCTTCGTAGATCATCCCAAAACATCACTAAACTGATCGACCAAACCTCGGGTGAGGTAGCCTCTGATCCCAAACAACTAGCAAGAATGGCAGAAAGACACCTTCAGTCCCTTTTCTACAACGGTTCTGAAGGAGACACGACTCTATCTCATCGTCAACTAGACTGCTTGTTAAAAACTCCCACTATCCTTTCCGGAGACCTGGCAGGTACTCTGGAAGGACCATTCACAGAAAAGGAGCTGGAGATAGCCCTCTTCAAGATGCACAATGGAAAATCGCTAGGGCTGGACAAACTCCCTGTGGAGTTCTACAAAAGCCTTTGGAAAGAAATTGCCAAAGACTTTCTCTCCATGGCAGATCACATCTTTGAGATAGGTCTGATGCCCGCTTCCATGTCCCAGGGGATGGTGACTCTCCTCTTCAAGAAAGGGGACTGTACCAACTTATCTAACTACCGCCCCATCACCCTTCTCAACGTGGCTTACAAGATCATAGCCAAAGCACTGGCGCTACATCTACAACCACTGCTGCCCAAACTAATTAGGCCAAACCAAACCGGTTTCATTAAGGGTCGCTACATCATGGACAACCTGCTCCTGGCTCAAGAGGCCCCACTCTTCGCTCAGAAAACTGACCAAACCATTGCTTTGTTGCTCCTAGATTTTGAGAAAGCCTTTGATAGGGTGGAATGGTCATACCTATTAGGGACCCTTACCAAGATAGGCATTCCAGACTCGTTCTGTCAGTGGGTACGCATTCTGTTGGCAAATTCCTCCAGCAGAGTCATTGTCAACGGGCAGCTATCCAAACCATTCTCTCTTTACACTGGGTTCTGGGAAGACCTCTGGCAGATCTACAATTCGACCCCAAGGAATGGAGCTGGTCATTTAAAGGATCCCCAACCCCCTTCTTTGCATACACCACAAGGAAGGCATACAAAGCCATGGCAGCCCCGGAACCCTTGCAGGATAAATGGAACACCAAATGGCAATCCTACGGCTTCAACAATGAGAATTGGAAAGTTATCTGGGGCTCTGTTTGAGGGAGAACTAGGCCTGCAAAATTATCTGCATTCCTTTGGCAGATTGCAAACAGGGTGTTCAAGGTGGGAGAATGGCTGCAATTTCAGGAAGCCCTTCTATGCAAGTGTTGTACCTCAAGCTTGCTGGAAACGCTCGAGCATTGCCTTCTAGGCTGCCACGCTCCCAGAAAAACGCACACTCTAAGAGCACAGCAATACACTGTCCGGTCTTCGAGTCTCTTCGGGCATCCACTCTGTGGCACATTTGGAAATCATGGTGTGCCTGGTCACTGTTACATTCTACATGCTCTATGTCTGTGCTGCTCTCCAAAATTTTCTGGGACTTGCAAATTGAGGCAAGAAAGGCCTGGTTGAAACTGTGTGCAGATATTCGAAGAGCCCCCCGAAATGCAACAGGATTGCATGCCTCATTCCGGGGTACTTGGGCAATCGGTGGCCACCTCTGCACTACCAGCGATCAATCTACATGCCACTGGTCAGCACTCCCCCCTGTCGCATGGAGGGATATCGGGACAGCAGTCCATGGGGGCATCCCCAGAGTTTGACAGGGATATTAACTGGAGGCACATCAAGACGGCTGCCAGACTCAAGTTTCTCTAGACATTCTCATAAACTCCAATAGACCCAAGCTGTGTAGCCAATCTTGATCAGTTGAATCTTCGCATAGTAATGCTTACCTTGGAACGCAGCTACAATCCTAGTACGCTGTCCGTAGAGCTCCTGCTCGTCCACCCCGACCCCCTAAGCGTCCAGCCCTTAGGGCTTGTCTAAACACTTCTATGCTTGTAAGCATTCCTACACAGAGAGAATGGTTTTCATCAGGATTGGATGAATGGCCAATCTGGCTAGCACTATTTCACAGAAACACTGTGGAGATGTTTAGCATCCACCTAGATTGATGCTAGTTGTTCTCACATTGATACACTCCTTTTAGAGGGGCACGTCCACCTTCACTGATTACGGTGTGTGTGCCTGTATGGCGTTCCAACGGGGTTTTAATTCTTTCCCCACAAATAATTATCATAATAAAGTTTCAGGGTCGAGGCCCTTTCTCAAAAGATTAAAAATATAAATAATAATAAATAATAATGATCAATACAGAACTATTCAGTATATGTGAAAGCCTTTATATGAGCTCAAATGGTTTTGGAGTGTACTTACAATTGGTGACATATAGATCACGCGTAGAATCAAAGCATTTAGTATAAGTATAATCAGACAAATTATCACTATACTGTGAAAACCATCAACATAGATGTATTAGTGCCATAACAAGTAATCCAACACTGCCACATTATCAAAAGGTATTAGAATATAATACTTACTACCCAACAATCAGCTTACCAAACACCAAATATGCATATCAATATATGTAAAATCCTTCAATACTTACATGTACATATATAGTGCCATAAGAAATAATCCACGCTGTCAATTATCAATGGGTTATCCTAGTACAATACTAAAACAAGTATATATAGCCACAACATTTAGCCTAGAAATATCACATCTATAAAGGCACTTACCAACAAAATGATACCCTTGGAATGTAAATTGGGCATGTACAATCCCCCATTATTTCTAAGCATTCATTTGTTGTTCAAAGTGGGCTCCCCACCTTCCATACAAACTTTAGTCTAGTGCCAACAAAATGAATGACAATCAAACAACAAGCCTTAAGGATTTTCAATGTGACAAACTACAATGAAGATGAGGAAACAGAAACCCTAACTCTAGTTTTGAAACTTAAATTCAGAGAGAGAGAGAGAGAGAGAGAGAGAGAGAGAGAGAGAGAGAGAGAGAGATTGAGAGATATTCAGAACAAATTGTCATAAGGATAAATGTCAATTCAAACCCATACCTAAGTGACATCGAGAAAATGAGTGGAATGTTTCTCATAGAGTTTTCGTCCCAAATGCTTGCGATACATATATTTCTTCTTTTCCTACCACCAAGTGCCCATAAAGCTCCAACATCATCATTTTTGAGAATTCTCTTCTTTTATTTTGCCTTGTACATGTTTCGAGGATGCATTCCAAGCACATTTGCTATGGATCTCCCACTATTCTCAGACACAATAGTCAAAAGAACCACATGTTTCCTATCAAATGATCATTGGAATGCACATTTTTGTACATAGTTAAAGAGATAGCAATGTTGTTCAGAATTAATGTTGCTTGTTCTTCCAAATGTCTTGGTTCGAAAAGGTTTATAAACAAACCAAGTACAAGAGAATGATGTTGAATCTTTTTCCAAATCTCCTGTCTAGTTTCGATGTTTTGGTTTCCAATATAGTCATCCATGTGTGCTACAATGGCCGTGATGAGCTGTTGTTTCCTGCATTCAGATCTATTTGCGACATCACTATGCTCCGCATCCGTCTCTGCATATAACCTCTCCTCACTTTACCTTGTCTTCACTCAACCCTATTTTAAGTAATTCCGGACTTTTGGCTTAAATCCGGACCAAACTTAATATATAACATAATTAAAATTAATTCAGATATTAATAAAAATATCGTGGAATATTGAGTCATTTAACTTGTGAAGTTGCACAATCCCATTCATGTAACATCGAGTGGTAAGTCGAATGACGTACTTTACATCAGAAAATTATAAAGATAAGATCGATTGAATGAAGTTATTAATAAATTGATAGATGTATGACATAAACAGATGATTCAAGAAGATAATATACAAATGAAAAGTAAACATCCATACCATGCTTACATTATAGTAATACCATGAACCAATGTATTGCAAGTTTTCAATTGATGGATTAAAACGTTGAATAGAATAAGGTTGGATTTCAATGAAACATGTGAATTATGTTTCAAAAATATTTAGGGATCATTCCGATGTTCATATGACAACCAAATATTGTGGAAGAGTGTCATGTAGATTCAACGACGCTACCGCGTGAGCGTGCGCTCACGCTATGCAGACATGGCGTGAGCGTAGGGGACCAGCAGCTCATGTGGCGTGAGCGTCGGCTCACGCTGACGTGGCGTGAGCGTGAGGGTGATGTGGCGTGAGCGTGCTGACATGGCAGTGAACAACGTGATGTGGCAGTCATCATGCCTACGTGGAAGTCCACGTGGGATTCAGTCAATGTGGCGGACGCCATGTCAACATAAACATGTAGCGCCTATAGCCGAGGCACCTTTGTACCCAATGTCATTCTGAACACTGCCCTGGTGGACTGCATGTATGCCAAATGTGGGTGCATCGAGGATGCAAAGGAAGTGTTCGACAGTATGGCTGAACGAGATGTGGTGTCGTGGAGTGCGATGATTGCAGGATATGCACAGCAAGGGCGCGGATGGAGGCTTTGGAGACCTATGAGCAATGATGCGGGAAGGGGTGATTCCCTGTGGAAAAATAGCTCCAAGAAACCTACATGGGTAGATGGTCAACTGGAAGCCGCAGCAGCAGTGGCACAATTGATAAAATCAGGCAATGCTAATCAAGGCACCTTCTTCAACACATTTCACTCTGTTTTCCCCTCTTATCAGAATCTCCCTAAATTTTCATGTTTTAAGAATTCTGCCACTATGCAACACGTGTCATATTTCACACCTTCGACAAGTCACTATGCAACACGTGTTCGTTCCTGTGTGGTGGTACGCATTAATTAATTATTAATTGATTTCCAATATTAAGTTTGAATATTAATGGATCTAATTTATTGTTATTATTATGATGATTATTATTATTATTATAGGAAAAATGGACAATGGCCTTGATGAGAACATTATTAAATAACAAAATATTGAAATTATGTTTTTAGAAATTATATTTATTCGCTCAGATACCAAAACACACCCTTTGCAGGGAAGGAGAGTTTGCCTTAGTGTCTATGCTGAGTTGCGTCTCCTACTCTCTGTAATCTAATAGACATTCACCTTTTTCCCTCGGTTGTCCCACCCTTGACTGGGATCAGAAAATCATTCATTCCACAACTTCTCCTCATCTCTGTTATATGTTTCTGGATACTTTCCTATTGTCACTTTAGCAGTATCATGTCAAAATCACTCCAAACTATGTACCATCTACCCATGCAGGTTTCTTGTAGCTATCCTTCCACAGGGAATCATAAGTAATCTAGAGCTTGAAATCTGGCCCACTTGGATGACACTCTATCCCTGCTCCTTCAACTATCCATGCCTCTGCACAGATCATGCATACATCCTTGCATTGTTGTTAGCAGCTGACAATGACAGCCTAGATTTGTTCCAACAAACACCCAACTCAACTTATGACACTAGTTCATATTCTCAATTGCATCTACCACTCTGTAATCCAAAGGCATTTACCTTCCAAGACGGTTGTCCCACCATTTACTGGGGTCAGAAAAGTATTCATTCCACAACTTCTCCTCTCTGTTACCTATTTCTGGATACTTTCCTATTGTCACTTTGGCAGTATTATGTCAAAGTCACTCCAACTATCAAAGGTTTACTCAACCAGTTCAAGGTGTGAAATCCGCCGTGAAACATGCCACGCTAGCCTTTTTCACACTCTGCCATGTCAGCGGCCATGTCACCATGCACCCCGTGAAAAAAGCCACCCATGGAAAAAGCCTCCCGTGGAAAAAGCTACCCATGGACTTTTCCACAGGGCCACCCGAGAGCCAGGCCGTCCACGGGGTGTCCGAAAGCACTAGTCGTTTCTTACACCCACGGCAGGTGTGGACTGCAGCTGATTCCACAGCAAAAAGTGTGGAAAAAGCCGTGGAAAAAGCCGGTTTTTCTTCTAGTGAGGGGAACACCTCTCCTTTTCTTCGCCTTCATTGAAATAGAAAAATTCTCCATGTAAAAGCAATGTCACAAATTGAGTGCGTTGACGCACGCATTTCTGATGTCTCTACAGACTATGCATGTGCATTGTTTTTAGAAATGAGAGACCCATACGCAAGAGACCGTGCTTAAGTACTAACCCAAAGATTGCGTGCATCAACGCACATAATTTCGGTGGGTTCTCTGAAGTGTCTCTCGTGGATTTAAGACGATCTTCTTGTGCTCACACATTTGACCTTTCAGATCTGTTTAGAGCTCTGGATGTCCATAATAGCACCATCTGAAATTGAGTGCGTTGACGCACGCATTTCTGAAGCCTCTACAGACTGTACATCCTCTCTTCAACTTCAAGATACGCATGTGCATTGATCTCAAAAATGATAGACCGATACTCATGAGAATGTCCTTCAGAGAACCCATAGAAACTGCGTGCGTTAACGCACACAGTTTCGGAGGGTGCAATGAAGAGTTTCTCGTCAGATTTGTTTAGAGCTCTGCGTGTCCCTAAGAGCACCCTCCGAAATTGTGTGCGTTGACGCACGCAATTTCTGGGGTTTCTTTTAGGGACATTCAGAGATTTTTGTAGCTGATATCAGTAAACAAATAATGCAGCCCATCTCCCTCTATTGATGGCTCCATTTAGAGATGCTAAGTGCAGAAAGTGGCTTTGAGAGCACCTCCAGAAACTGCGTGCGTTGACGCACGCAATTTTCAGGAGGTGCTCTCAAAGGCCCTGCTATGTAGCCCACGTTGATGTCTGTCACTCCACTCTGAAGTGGAAAAAGACCTGGCAACGCGTTTTGAGTACCAGATTGGCACTGTTTTCCTCGAAAAAGAGGTCTACGATGTGCATGGGAAGTTGATCAAGTACTCATTTCAGAAACCGGATGATAATTCTCTTGTGAGTCAGTGGAGAGTGCCTCCAGGAAGATACAGGGTCGTCGGAGCTCCTCGGCGGCAGTCCAGTGGTTCGTATGCCCTGGGAACAGCTGGTTCTGTTGCTCAAGAGAAAAGGAATATCGTCGTGAAGACGGAGACCACTACTTCCACCCCAATAGTTGAGCTCTCGGACTCCTCCTCCGAGTACATTCCCAACATCCCAATTTATGTGCAAACACCGCCTGTCGTCAAACCGGAAGTGACACACCTCATCAGTGTCATTCCTAAACTGAAGTCAATGGGAGGAATGCCCGGTTTCCAGAGTGAATTGCGGGGGATTGACTGGGAGACAGTCCCTATTGAGTGTGTGGAGTTCCTGCCGAATGCTTATGATGGGGATGTCGTCTTCGAGCTACCTCCACCTGGGCAGGATGGACCCGTCACTAGCCTCATGCAGGGAATGGACAAGAGAGGAGATGGACACCCGTGGTGCAGAACGAAGACATCCAATATTCAAAATCATGACAACCTCGTCTTCCGGAGAAGCCTGTGCAATGGGCACCTCATGTGCGAGAATTTGAATTGTAGGCATTTCCAACGGTTGAAGGTTCACAACCAGTGCAAGTGGGAGGGTGTCGCCAAAAATCCATTCAAACCCGGTGAGGCACCTCCAAGTTCCAACACTTTCGTTTGCAAGTTCTGCAAACAAACGTCTTCCTGTCTGGCAGTGTGTGCAGCACGCAAGTACTATGTTGTTCACCGTTTGAAAAACATGACTAGAGCCTGTGTACATTTCGGATTCCACAACCATCATGTGGTGAAGGGGGATTGCAGGGAGAGTGTTCAAACAGTGTCCAAGTTGATAAGACAGGAGTATGAGAGCAATCCAACAGCCACCACCTCCGCAATTGTGCTTGGAGCAAGCAAGAGTTTCTTGGAAAGCCATATTCTGAGTGTAGGGGACTCTGTGGGCAGGAAGCTGGACGGGCATGCCTTGGACAATGTTATGGATCACTTCTCAACCTTGAACTCACCGAACATTAGAAACCAGGTGAATGCATCGAGGATGGGCTATGCAAACAGAGGGTATATTGATAACATTTTGGAATTGAAATCTCGGAGCATGTACGACTATATTCAAGACAGCGTGTTCCCAGGTCAAGGATCCAACAAAGTGTACAATTTCAAAATGTCGACAACAGGGGAGGGCAGCGGAGTGAGCCTTGTCAAGCGCATCCAAAAAGATGGCGATCTGCAGAACTGTTTCCTTATGTTTGATCACGTCAAACGAATGAAAGACTGGACAACAATGGCGTGCCATGTTTACGATCCTTTCTACCAGCGAGTCATGTCTATTGCAGTGTGTGACATGCAATCGGAGGATGCGGAGTCGCAGCAGCTTATGTGGAGATGTCTCATTCGCGTGATGACATCCCATGGTGTCCCATCCCCAAATTTCACTGGTTTTATGGCCGATAGTGCTCAAGCAAATTTCAATGCTGTTCGCATTGTGTTCGGCTCAGGAGATCCAAAAGTACCAATGCTAGGAAGCGAGCGAACATGTCTTTTCCATTGGACGCAATCCCTTGAGAAACATACCAAGGCAGACATCACACCAGACATGCGGGCGATTCATCTTAAACTATGCAAACAGTACAAAGATGCCAAAAGCATGGCGGAGGCGAATACTTTATTCCAGTCGATTCGTGCCTGGTGGTTCTCATCTGGGGCTGTATCAGAAGACAGTATGAGAGCGTTGGAAGACTGGCTAGCATTTTGGCACTTCCGGTACAGACAATGGGGAGCATGCATGACAACGGTACCTGAATTTCAGATCATGTATTCTCATTGGCTTTGTATGCATTTCCAATCATGCCTGCTGTCATGGGGTGTACCTGTCTGTCCTGATGTGTGTTTTCCCTTTTCTGCAGCACTTGTCAATTGAGGAGATGGCGGACATGCCCTCTTGCAATCTAGCGGAGACAGTGCACAATGCATGGTTGCAGTAGTCTGGAAAGCGGGGGCGGGATTTGTATCTGGCGACAGCAGATGATCTCATCCGAGCTCTGCAGCAACAAACGAGATATCGCGATTTCTTGAGGGGTGGCGTTGGTGGCAAAGGCCCTGACAAGTGTGAGTTGATGTTGCGAGCTGCAAAAAGATCGGGGGATCCAAACAAGATTGCCAGAGCTATCAGCATGTGTGCGGAGGGAACTCCTCTGGTGTCCAGAGTTCCCCATCTGGAGGGCGAGGAGAGATTCGGGTCCTGTAAACGGAAATTGAACACCTCTCCTGGGTCGGATGCAGACTCGCACAGGGCGGACAGGGACAACTTCTCCATTCCACGTGTTCCATTACATGAGAGGTTCGTCTCTAGTGGCACTCTAGAACTTCCTGAAGTGGAAGCACTTGCACGCACAGAGGCTTCTCGCTGAAGGGAGAACCCTGCCTCCTCCAACATTGCAATCTCTTGACTTGTGAGATGTGTCCCTACCTTGACTGGCCAAACGGTCGGTGGAGGAGGCTTCATGACCACTGATGGTCGCACGGTCCCACGCATGCACCTACCACAGTCGTCAGCGCGGAACCGGAATTTATGGTTTTTCGCCTCTGGCTGCCCATAAGGCTGGAACAAACCGTTGAAGGTCTGTGCTGGAGTGCAGGCACTGCCTCTGGATATGAAGGACTTGCACTTCTCACGATTGGTGGCTCTGATTGCGGAGCACTTCATTCGAGACCCAGCTCTCGTGCGTTCTATATGCCACACTTCGTCGGAGCAGGTGGATTCCACCACAGGCGAGAGCAAGTTCGACTCATTGAGAGTGGGAGATGTTGGCGTACTTTGTGAGAAACGTTGCTCCGCACTGGAATCTGGACTAAAGTTTGGTCCAGAAATAAGGAGAAATATCTGAATATGTATTTTTTAAATCATTTAAATGAATTTAAATGGATCATTTTAAATATAAATATAAATATATAAATAATTGTTTGTCTATTAATATATAATATGAGCAATAAAGAAACATTATGTATAAACTTCAGGAGAAAAAGCAGTTTATATTTGGCTCATAAAGCAAGTTCCATTGTTCACTCGACGTTTAGTAAGAGTTGAATGAGATACCAACAGTCAGTAGCTCAGTTGGTGAAGTGCACTGAGTGCCACCAAGATGATGATGGGGTCAAATCTTGCTACTGACGAGTGTGGATGTTCCTGGGTGGTGTCCCATTCCAACGCCACATGGCGGGGTTACTGTGAAAGAGGTTATACTATTAAGGGGGCCTGATTTGCGAGCTGTCGTTCCCAGGTGTTTCCATTACATTAAAAAAAAAAAAAA
The DNA here is from genome assembly GCA_030704615.1 of Takakia lepidozioides. Taxonomy (NCBI): domain Eukaryota; kingdom Viridiplantae; phylum Streptophyta; class Takakiopsida; order Takakiales; family Takakiaceae; genus Takakia; species Takakia lepidozioides. Next base: position 18,752,010 of record CM060733.1, read on the forward strand.
AAAAAACGGGTGTCGGGTGATAACTCGTCTCATGATCTGCGGCCTGATGGATGATTGGAGCACCAGTCATATTCGTAACCGCGACTGAGATTACAAAGGCCGTTACTATGTAACGTACAAGACAAATCAATCAAATATGTAAGCAAAACATGGCACAATGACACAATACCATGAAATGAAATGAAAGACAATGGGGAGACATTGATGATAAACAACCAGGTTTTATTTCAGAACCATGTCAATTTGAGTAAGTCTCGCCCCATGCGGCATAGACCAATACAAGTAACGTAAACCATGTCAATGAGAGTATCAACTTCTAGAAGGAGGGTTGAACTCCGTTAGCACAAGACGATGTCGGCCGACGTACTTATGATGAGAATATTTTGAGGAAAGTCATTTCCCAAAATCACGATATTTTGACAAGGTTGGAGGGACCATTTTCAAATCTGTATTCTTCCGTTGTTCCGAAGGTTGATGGAAGAAGTACATGAAATGTTGTCTCGAGAATCGTTGATATGGTGATGACCTCACAAAAAATATCCTCCAATATTACGCCAACCAACAATGTCTTGTGCGACTGAAGTTCAGCTGTACTTCTCGAAGAATTGGTGGTCTTGCAGACTTTCAGTGAATTGCGAAGATGATGAATTATTCGTATGCTCTTCAAAACATAATGTCCAAGTAACTGACCCTGGAGTAAGATGCTGAAAATATCCAATTGGGAAGTAAGTATGTTGCTTGTATGCTTCTAGAGAGTGGCTCGGTGGCGAATACGTTGATGGAGAGAGTGACGTTTTCAGCAAAATCTTCAAGGAAATAGTGTCGGGTGACCAGTCGAGGTTCATCTGTGACGGGCTGTGGTACTTCTGACAATTTACTGTAAAGCACTCATAAACTGATCACCAACTAAATAATCTCTAACTGACTAACCACCACATAACTTATTGGAGCTGTCACAAACAATGTCAAAAATCCTATTTACTGCTAGGTATTTGATGCTATTGTTGTTCCTGTAGCTGAATTGTATAACAATCGTTTTGCTATTTCCATGCGACGGTATCAGATCCCCAGAGACTGTCATATTCAGACTCCCGTATCAGCCACGGCCCACCATCATTGACCAATATAAAACCATCAGCTGCATGTCAGCTGACAACCAGATCTTCGATTCATTGTATGCGACTCCAGAGAAACACCCTAGCCCACAAGTAGTTGGCCAGCAGCTTGAGATATTTCTCCGGGCTGTGATTGAATGAACTGGAGATTTCATTCTTAGCTGATGGTTTCATGTAGGTGGTGCCTGATTCCAATTTCGGAATATGGCAGTCTCAGTGGACCTGATATTGTTGGAATGGGAATAGCAAAAAGACTCCTATAGAAATCAGCTACATGAACATACGTAATATCAAGCACCTTGAAGTACATATGATTGTTGAGATTGTTTGCACAGATTGTTAGCGACGGTGTTCCTCCTTTGGCGTCCAGTCCACATGAAAATGACGAGAATGTTGCTGGAGATTGACGTTCAATTGCTGACATTCTGCCTCCTCGTAACACCATTTTGGTATGCAATGATGGACATCAGAACAGGTCAGCTCTTAGAAAAGCACGCGTGATCGCGCGATGTTAATCGTTGCTGTTCCTCAAAAGAATAATGGATCTCCAAACGAAGGATATAGGAACCAAATAAAACACAAAGAGGATGCTGTCAATTGTTGGAGATCGGATTATGCAAGCAGGGAGAAAGACTTCAAACAACTTAAAGACTAGGATTATAAGATACTTGAACAATCCGCCAGGGAACAAGTGACACCATCAGCCTCGATGATTTGAGTGCGTGTTCTAAAACAAATCAATGAATCATCCAGGATGATGGTGTGAAATATTCCGGGACGGATTATCCGAATACCTTGAGTTCCCTCGTTGTAACTGACATGAAGTAACTCCCTATGCCTGCAGAATCATCACATCTTCAAATGACAACATTTTCGTTGTTGAATTCGTGAGCATAGAAAAAACATCACTCCGACCAATCACATGTGGCATTGTTGAGGTAATATAACACTTTGGCAGTCGGCTGGAGAACCATGACGATGCTGAAGTCCGCTTTTCGAACCACGAGTGATCGCGCGACAGATCTCTGCCTCTACCACCATTGAGAACCATAACAAGCCGAGTGCATCCAGATTTCAATCAACCACAATGGTGCCATCAGTTGGACAGGGAAGGAATTTCGAAGCTGCCAAAATTACTTCAATCCATTTGAAGAGAGATTTTAACAAAGCTTCACAATCCGGTCAGGAACAAATGAGACGACCATCGTGGGAGCTTGAATTACGAGATAGGAACCCGAATTCAGTCATAGACGATGATCATGTCACTTGTTCCCCTTCGTAATATGAAAACATCGGAAAATTTCTTCTCCTCCAACCTCCTCCAGCCTCCAGCCTCCAGCCTCCAGCCTGATCTGTTATTGCTTAAACTGACAATGAAGTCAACTTGTTTTGATACATATGATGGCACTGCTGATCCATGATAGCTCCACAAGAGGATATATGAAGGAACCACGCGCGATCACGCGTGATTTCTCTCAAACTTCGATGACTAACATTACAGCCGAAAGAATCTGGCATAACATTGACAGAGTTAAATAACGTATGTGTGTAATGAACAGGCCGGCCATAGTTTAATTCATCAATAACACAGAGTTGCTTCCCAAACGGCTCACACTCAACACATATGTTCGAGATCGCCGTTGGTTACCACTGATGGCGGAATTCTGTGCACCCGAGGAGATGGATACAGTGGGAGATTGATGTAAGATATGACCAGACACCTCACCGGTAGCTGTACTTGATGACCTTGACAAATGTAAAGCCTCACAGTCCCTTCGCTCAGCCTTATGCTGCCGTTTCTCTTTCTTCTCCTGTCGAATTTGATTGTGAACTTGACACTGGAATATAACTGTGTGGAGGCAGCACAGAAGGGAATTGTTAAAGAAAATACAAAGATCATTGAAATATCATTGATCTCACAAAAGTCATGTGAAGTCAACAAACGAAAAAGTACAAATGCAGGTTGAAGTAAAGCTGATGGACTACACACAAAATAGAGCAATAATAAACTACGTACCCAGATAATCGGGATCTTTTTGAGGGGGGTGCCAAACAGAAGCATCAATAAATCTTCCAAACCAGGACCAGTAGACGTGATTTCGACCTATCGGAGGGCAGGAAGATTTGCAGGAGTTCTTGCCGACGTAATCAACAACAGACTGGGCTCCAATCAAGCCCGAGAGAAAAGGCCACAAAGCTTTGGTGAGGTCAACCAAATCCTCCAAATTGCTTAATTCCTTGAATGTGATGGGGAAGACTGCAGTATTCACTGGGTTCCGGAGTGCCTTGGAAGGGTCATCGTCGACCAGTAGAATTTGCCCCTACCTAGCAAAGTCTTTCCCACTAAATTTTACGAGAATACTCTTAATACCTTTAATAAGATATTTCATTCCAGGCTTAATATGTCCAACTGTATATGTGCAATGCTCGGCAGACCATATGAAACGAGATTGTTTCATAATTTCCGGAGAAACGAAACACCCCAACATCTTGAATACAGTATCCCTCTCAGAGCAAGACCAAATCGCTACATGAAAATGAGTCAATGCAAGTCGAAGAAACTCCAGCACTCCAGGTCTTGGAACTACAAACGGTCTTGCGGGCACCCGAATTGTTACTTTCCTCAAGTGGAACCTCTATTTAAACAACTCACCTCCGGTAGGAGGTGGCCTGTAGCAAAGAAGTCCATTGACACTCAGTACCAGCAACATGCGTTTGTGTTTCCGGACACCACACATTTCTTGAGTAACAACGTTCTGAACCATCCAAAAGAGCCCATTAGTTTCTGTTATCTGACCCAGAAATTAGGCATTTCCAATACATTTTGCAACTCAAAAAATGCCATGACATACTCGTTTTGTGGTTTACCTCGTTTCTATACCCTGATTTTCAAATGGAATATTTTGCTAAGGTAATATTTTCAGCATTACGACATTGAATTGAGACAAAAAATCACACTCGGGAGTCTCTAAGTTTCCTGCAACCACGCGCGATCGCGCGAGGTTACTTTGTGAAAGTTGTGTCGACAATGTAAATGATATATGTAATGATTACTAAGAAGCCATAACCAATAAGACAGAGGACCAAGTGAAGGAGATACTTATTACCTTTGCTAGATTTACCATCCGATTCTGAGGCGGGTTACCACTGGAGGCAGGTGAATGTTGAAGGGATAACAGAACGCCAGATGCTGTTTTTTCATCGTCGGACACGACCGACTGTTGTGATCTGCGACGTTTCCTTGACACAGGACCATCCGGAATTCGGGGGGGTTGGGGATGTGCAGAAATATTTGCCGGTCTTGTCGGTGTGCTGACCTCAGTCGGCGAATGAGTGAGTTCAATAACCTTCTCGCTGACGGTTGGCAATGGAATTCGGTTTCTTTCTTTATGCATATCCTGAACCGAATTCAAACGGAAAAAAAAATGATTACCTTGGAATACAACCCCACAGAAGTTGCCGCTTCATAGGAAGGTCATACGTTGCAGCTTTTCTGGCCTGGAGTAAAGTGAGAAAATCAGAGGATGAACAGAAACACGGTAACAATAAAACGCATGGATGAAATAGAAATAAATCACCTGACTTCTCAGCAGCTGAGGTGTCCAGCCCTCGTGATCCGGTGACCCACTTGGAATTACGACATGATGAGGAGGCAGTTGAGCGATAGTTGCAACCAATTGTTCAGTAGACTCATGTAGATCCCCCGTGAAGGCGTCTCGTGGAAAGTGTTGGGAGAAGGACAGTTCCAAGGAGGATTCCCCAAGATATTGAGAGTCGCTCTCCATTATGCAACCAACCCCAATTAAATCATCGACCCTGCTAACTGTGGATTCACCTTTTGACATTTTGAGCCTCGAAACACTCTCCATAACAGCAATGGATGCCTGAGTAGACAACAAGTTGTCAGGTCCTTGGAAAGCTTCTGGCCTGATCATTGCTACATCGTCAACAATACCAGACGATGTTGTTTCGCCAATTTGAGATGCATTTGTGGCATGGAGAACATTTTGATATGTGCATACCTGCAAATGAAATATATGTCAACAAAGTTGAGTTGGAAGAACGCGTGACCACGCGTGGGTTTGAAAAGAAATCGACGGACATAAAGTAACAACAAATCCATTGACCGTTACATATGGTTTGGCAATATAACAATTTCCATGCAAAGCAAAAGAATATCAGAAGAAGACTGAAATTCCATGTTCTTCACAATCAATTTTAAATAGTAAACTACGTCCACAGTAGGACGCGAATATTTACTTATCATTTACTCGGAAATCACGATATTGTGAATTGTCAATATAGTCAAGAAGAGGCTTGAACTGTGGATCATTAACTTTCAAAGGTGGAAATCCTATTCTCCTTGCTTTCAAGAAGCTTGAGACTTTCTCAAATTTCAAGAAGCTAAACAAGAAATCTCTAAGTTTGAGAAGGAAGAAATTGTCGACGTCGATGTTCTCAAAAGACTTGAGAAGAAGACAAGATTCAGGAGGGTTCAGCAAACACTTCAAAACCGTATCATCAATCAGCAGAGTGTTACTCTGATTGTAAAAACCTTCAGAACTCTGTCATACTTTAAGGAGTGGTTTCAAGAACACAGGAGGTTGATCTTGTCCCGTTTGGTAATTTGGGTGCAGATTGCTTGGGCAAATGATACAATCCTCCTGCGACATGATGAATGCTAGCCGTGGAAGACCACGTAGGAGCAAATCCGGAACGGTAGTTAAGTTTTTAAGCACCATGCAGCTCCAGATACCTAAAACGAAGTGCTTGTGCAACTCTTGCCAAACTTCCCGATACATCTTCCGTCTAAAGTTTTGCCAATACCCAACAATAGCAGGAATGTTGTAATCAAATTCCGAAAAGCGTGGAGCAGGTCCTGGGCTCTGGCGCTTCGTTATTTTGCATAACACTCCATTAATGTCAAAAATTATCAAGCGAGGTCCCTTCAAAGGTGGAGATCTAGGCTGTCGGATCTGTAAAGGAGTGATAAAGACAATTAAGTAAATCAAGAAAAGAAGAATCCCAAGAACATATAAGGAACTCAATGACCTCAAAATCCCAATACATTTTCAAAACTAGTCATTTTAATATCCCATGTTCCACTTCCAGGGCCTCTAGGTACTTTAGATGTGCATCCCATTCCTCCTTGTTCTTAGGCCATGGAAAGTCCCAGCGATTAATGAATTTCACTCTAGCATCCTTAAAGTAGATATCCTTAGGTATTCCAAAAGGGTTCTGCTCATTGAAGGCCCAAGTGTCCATTTTTTAATGCTTCAACTTCTCCAGGTGGGGCTTCAGGTGAAAAATCATCCTTGTATGGATCTACAAGTGCTTCGTATTTAGGTAGGAAGATGACCAGGCTCAAAGGATTGAGGAAAGACTTGTACATGTTCCCAACGACGTCGATAAGCAGGGTGTTAGACCTCTAGGCTTTACAGTCGGGGTCTACGAACAAGTCGTAAAGTCGTTTGAAGTAGATTAGGGCCTTAGGTAGCGTAGGCCAATATGTGTTGAAAGTAAGTCTATGTTCCACACATTGGTCGGAACTGTAATGCATGACCTTGTGGGCGTTCCTCCCGAACAAGGCTGATTTGAAATCCACGACAGTCTCTTCTTTGCTAGTGTTCCATAAGATGACCCAAAACTTCTTGACGACCCATTTGAGGAAGTCTCCCACCTCATGTCGCATTGCTAACTTAAATCTTCCAGTGGAGATACAAGGCTGAGTTGCGGGAGGGGTTTTTGGCCCATTCTGGAGGTACACCTCACATAGGAACCCGACATCCAGAACCATGACATAATATCCGGGCTGACATCCATTTGGACCCATTGGAAGAGCAATTAAATCCGTGGGTTGGACAGTTTGGGAATAGTCGTGTGGTGGATAGATCATATCATCCTGCCCATTAGGAAATAATTATTAATTCATTGGAATTGTTTCGCAATGGAATGCATAAAGAAAAGCAGAAGGCAGAGTATGAAATACCAGCTTTGGCGGCACTTGCCTGGCACCTTGGGCGACGATATCCTCACTCTGAAGTCGTATTGTTTCTTCATTGTACGCTGTTGTGTGTCGTTTATTTTGGTATGAGTCACTTCCTCCGTATTGGACTCACGGATCTACAGAAAATGCGAATGATTAGACTTTCGTATAAATTTCGATTCATTTACGAGACTATCACTGTGCAATAGGTTAATAGTTCCATTGATAAAAGATTCTGATGTTATATCAAGTTTGTTATAAAATTGGGCTTTACAAGTGTCAGGACAGCTCATAATCTGCAATACTCACTTCAACAGAGTTTTGATCACCGACCAATGCCCTAGAAGCCTCCAAAAACGTTCACAGCCGCCATCCCTTCACCACAGAACAAGGACGCAATGTAGTCGCTCGACTCTGCCCGCAATTCGTGTTCATAAGCGGCGCAGTATTTCTCGTGTTCCGTGAGCTCAGTGTCCGGAGCCTTAATCACTGGTTTAATGGGGGTTGAACATCAGCACTCCCTGCAGGTGCTCCTCATGGTTCTCAATCTGGGCAGCCGTAGCAGGAAATACGTAATCAAGGCACATGAGAGGCATTGAAAATGGCTTTGGCCGGTTCATGTAAGGATTGTCGAACTCTCCAGGAAGATACAACCCCTGAAGCAGAATATATTTGTCCCGCCCCTCGTCAAACCTTATGTTCGAGACGAGATTGGAAGAGGACCTCTACGTCGAGAAGAAAACAAATACATTGGGGCTCAGCTGCTGTTCGAAGAACGCATCAAAAATATTCTTGTAATTTCTTTGCATGAAAATAGTCGAGTCAGCGTCACAGACTGTGTTGACGAACACCATTGCGATGTTATCGAAATCCCTCTTTCTCACAATTTTCAACTATGTTTTGGCATCCGTGAACCTCCGCTTCCCTCCAATGCACTAGTAATGTGACTTGAATGTATCCTTGAGGTTGCCCATTTCCTTCTCCATGTCTTCAACCCTTTTCTTGCATGAAAGCACGTATTTGATGAAAGCGTCACTCACTTTCTCGGTCTTCATGTTCATGTTCACTTTGTTTTTCATGTATTTGGCCCCCAGTTTCGATCGGAATGTCTCGAACTCCGACTTGTTGAACTTGTACCTTTTCTTCACTTCGAGCCATTCTGCTTTTGTGTACGGTTCTGGATGTTGCTTGCTCCTGGCATCATATCCCAATGCCACCATAACATCATCGATAATAAACCGCATGTCGGTTATTCGATCGATGTAATCGGACAGGCAGAGAATCTTGGGGTCCCCGGTCTTTTCCTTTGTAAGGACCACGAACGCAGATCTTCAAGTCCAAAATCTTTTGCGCAACCTTCTTCATTTGAAGGGGGTTCAATCCCTGGAGTTTGCAAACTGCAGATTTTGTTAGCTGCGATTGTACACCTTTATGCTTCTTTCCGTTAATGTCCAAGAGGTTCCCCTTCTCCCACTCTCTGAAAACCTCCTGCCACTTCTCCCAAACATCGTCATCGCAAAGGGCCAAGGTCATGGCCTCCTTAACGCTAAGCATCTCCAATATAAGTTGTGAGGCTTGCAAAAATTCCTGGTCAACAGGAACAACATGTCAGGCCAACACACAACAGGGACAAACAGTTCTACTGAATGAACAACAAAACATTAAACAATAAAGGAAGTCCGAATAATTACCTTCCACTGAACGGTTTCAGATTTGGAAACGTTATCGTTGAATTTCCTGGGCTTCTCTTTCAACTCATAGTACATCCTTGCGTCGGGATGTTTCGTATCTAGAACCCACAACTGGTACAGACGGGCTTTGACTTCATCTTTGTGATTAATATTCAGCGGACGATATACCATGCTTCTTGGAGCAAGTTCCATCCTTGAGATGTCAATTGAGATTATGTGGTTGAACCCAAAAGGGAACATGTCTTTGTAGTCATTCTGCAGACTTTGATTCATCGCCTCGCATTTCTTCTTGTCAAAAATCTCGCCAGGTTTTGGCTTCTTGTTGTCATTCATAAATACAATATCGAACTCTTCTTTCTTTTTCTTTTTGCCGGCTGGCTGCTCCTCTTCATTCTCAATCTGAGAGGATCCTGCCGTGGACTTCCGTTTCCCTTTACCCTTTGCCCCCTTTGCTGCCTCATCGTCTCGTTGTTTTCTGTTATGTTTCCCTGTGCATGGAGTACATCTTGGAAAATGCTCCAAGCTCGTACGAATCCCTGAGCAGTCAGGGCTGCACCACCTTCAGGGAAAGTGAATCCCATCTTTACAGCTGGTTTCCATTGCCTTGCGAACGCGACGAGATTACAAAGAAAAGCCAAACGTCTTCTTCGCTCTACCATCCTCCAATATGAAAACCACCATCATTGGATTCTACACGTCGGACTCCATCTCAACATCTTTAACGTAGCCATAATTAAGCTCCTTCACCTCCGCTCCAATCTTGAAGGAAAACTTCAGTTGGTGGTTAGGAGGTACACCCACATGATTTATTCCCCACTCGGATATCGCCTGGTTAAGAGTATACAAAGCTACGTGGTCTATGCTGAAGTTTGGCGATTTTGGTGAGATGAACTCCCCACATATCTCCTTGCATACGCCAACCAAGCAATCCGCCGGTATATTTGACTGACGACTGAACATGAAGCACAACATTATGTTATCTGGATTAGATATCTCATGGCATTATTTCAGGATTGAGAGTAAAGGCCGAAGATTGAGACAAATCATAATGTTACGGATGTCAGGCCAATATACAAATGGGAATCCCACTGGGAAGATATGGAATTGAAAGAAACTAACATACAATTAAGCTGGAATAGGGGACATTCAATTGTGACTGCAATATGGAATAAATGGAATGGACTAAATCAATGTTACAATTGAACTGGAAATCTGAAAAGCTGCAGATCATTATATTGGTTTCAAAAATCGTGAAGAATACTTTATCATTCAACAGTGAAGAACAAAAACGGAGACATCGTTGACGTTTAAATGTACAATCATATATGTCTGCCTAAAACTGAGATGAAGGACTATATCATGGTGATTCAGGACACCCCCAGAAAGTGATCCTACTGATTATTGTGGGTATTCGATGGAACCACGTTGAAATTCTGAACTGGTTCAAGTACACTCCTGAGAGCCCGTGAAGAATCAATCTATTTTTGATGATGCCGAATGGTCGGAACATATAGTTGACGTAGGTGTGTACTGTGCCAAAAATGAGGCCAATGCAGCCGACTTGGGTCTGAGGTGGCTAAAGTATCCTATTGGTGAGTATTCTGGGGATCCCGGAGTATACCCTGGTGATGAGGGTGTATACTTTGGGGATGCCGGAGTGTACTCTGGGGTTGAGGGAGTGTACTCTGGGGTTGAGGGGTTGATTCCGCCGATACTTCAGCTACAGGATCTTCGGAAGACCCTCCACAATATTGTTCTAGAAAAGAACTTAAAGCTGCTGACCCGGGAGGAACGTCGCAAAAATATCCTATTGGTGAATAACTGTCATGATCGTCTGATTCAGGGGAGTAGGTGTCAGGCTCCTCTGTGGATGGAATTGTAGAAACTGGAGATGATATAACATGATCTCCTTCGGAAGGTCCCGTCATAATAACCGCAGCTCCGCATTCACCTTGTGAGGAGGGTGAAAGCGTTGCCTTGTGTGCGGTATGTTCCATCTCCTTCTCCTCCTTCATCGAACACGAATCCACCACACTGGAAGAATCATCAAGAACTCGTGCTCAGATACAGAATGTACAGAAAGAGACACTCGAAGAACGCGCGATCGCGCGTATTTGGTCCACAATTTTCCCTCCATTAACGTAAAATCCGATTATAAGCAACAACGATGTTGCTAAGCATGGCGAACAAAATCCATATACATGACTTTGTTCTTTCAGTCATATAAGAGTATCCTGACATCTATTATCCCAAGAAAATTCTTCTGAGCTGTAGCAACATTAGAATCGCGCGCGATCGCGCGTTATTGAGTTGATGACACCACACAGATGAACTAATTTCATCCCACTGCGAGAAGTCTAGTGGAAGGACTATTAAAGTACATTGAGAACATTGAGGATTATCTAGCTGGAAGTCGTTTTTATTATATTTAGAATAAGACTGAAACGAAGAAGTCAAATACGCACTGTTGCGCAAAGTTCAATAATTGCATAATCCTTAAAATTGCAAACTATGAGTTTACTGTCGTACTAATGAATGATTTCTTCGACCACTTACAGTTTTCTTAGACATCACATCTTCACTGTCCAATTCGAATGAGTGCTCGATATAATCGATGAACAACCTAAACGATGTTGACGACAAGTATTATGTCAAAGTGCCCTGGACTTTTGGATTGATATTTGGATACTATAGTATACTATTGTGTCCACACTGCACACCTCCGCCCATCATAAATAAGAGTGACAAAGCCACCACATATAGGAATTATCATACTCTGTGTGCATGGCAAGACAGATAAACTGCGACGGAAGATTTTAGTTGACATTATATAATGTGAACTAATGTCTTCCGAAACACTTTACGATTTTGAGTATGCACTCAGACATATCCTCATATGTGTCATCTAATCATCTGGGTATCAATGGTGTTGTTGTGGTCGATAGAATATAAGTACCAACCAATTGAAGCACGCGCGATTGCGTGTGCTTCTTCAGGGCATTCTTGGGCATCACATCTTCAATTTCTCAACGAATGCAGTTCACTACTGAGTCAAATTCGCGCGATTGCACAACGATCAATTATTGCATAATCCTTTTAATTGAAAACAATGAGTTTATTGTCCTACTAATGAATGATTTCTTCGACCCAGTTGGGTATTACCTATTGTTGGTTAGTGCTCCTGTAGGTGACGACTTTTACTGAATGAAGCACGGGCGATCGCGCGTGCTTCGTTCAGATCATTCCCTTGATGAAAGTGCTTATTGGCCTTGCTCCAAGTCCTAACTAAACCATGTTCCGCAATACTATAACTGAAATAAACACAGGCGATCGCGCGAGGTTTCTCTACGGCTTACAAAATCACTAGGAATCCCTACTTCGAGAGGCACGTAATGCAGATCATGGAAATAATGTGCATAACTGAATCGAGCTAAAATCATAGTTTGGTATCCAGACCTGTACATCGTAAAATGATTTCACGCGCGATCGCGCGTGAATGGACTATGTCATGGTACCTATAATGAGGCCTACACCCTAGGATGCAAACCCTAAACAGTTGCCAGCTGTACCTACGAACCCTATGTAATCGGAATTTCTCATGTCTCGAATCCGGAGTCGTTCCTCAAGGAAAGCATACATATCCCGAAATCTTCTACAATTCCCAATCCTTCTATCGACCATCCTACCTCTTTAACTCTGGAATCAATCCAAAAATCAAAACAGACAATCAAAACAATCAAAACAAGCAAACAATCAAGCATGCAATTTCTACCTTCCTGCAATTTCTGCAGCCCACAGAAGAATCCCTCACTGCATGCATATGTGGGTAACGAGAAAAACTTTACCTGCTTGATGCCATTTCAGGCAAGGATCCTCCCTGCAGGGTTGGGTGAGCTCTCTCGCTCGGGTGCGCACAACAGCTTCCGGGATAGCGTAGTCTGTTGTTTTGCCCTCCTTTCACTCTGTCACACTCCCCCACACACACTGAATTGCTCAAACCCACACTCACTCCAACTCATGCTCCCTCGATCTCTCACTCTCTCGCTTACTTGATCTCCACCTCTCTGCCTCTCTCGCTCAGCCGCTCTCTCTCGCACCTCTTCCTTGAGTCCAAAATTGAACAGGGCTTCCGCGTGTATCAAATGAATGCAAAAGGAGACTCTTTGTGGTCACTCCTCCTTATATGCCTTACCACCTGTGATCTCAACCGTCGGCGTTATGTCACATCCTACGGTTTGTGGCCTCGATGCATGGATGAATGTAAGGCGGGATGTTTCCCAACAATTCGTTGACGACCCCTAAATTTATGATGGTACAATCAATGATGTGACATGACTGTCAGTAATGAATGGACTCCACTAGTTTGTCCAGAGCGTTACGGCGCGGCAATCCGACGTCTTCCATAAAGTGAACACCCTGGAATTATTGCGGGTTCCCGTGACGGCGCTCATCCATGAGGGGAGTTGAATCATCCACTAGGGCAGTCATCTCATCCAGTATACGTCTGTTTCATCCGCGAAGACTCTTATTTCATCCAATGATAAAATATTATCATAGGTTCAATAATGAGGTGTCGGGACGTGCATCTGGGATTTGATCGGTCTCACGTTTTCTCTACCTACACTTCATCTACGGCCCCATGTTCATTGCGGCTACTTAATGTCACCTTGCCATAGATGGCCGCCGGCTCATCACAATGGCCTTAAGAGGCGGCCACTTTCGTCGCCGACTATTCCTTCTCTTGTATCATTAATTCAACATTGGGTTTGTTGCTTCTCTGGTGCTTTGGATGTCAGATTCCAGATCTCGAATCAGTTAGTTATTCGCATTGGCCGCAATAACTTATGGACCCATTAATGTTCGGAGGATTTCAGACTCCAACTTGAATTTATGCTCTGGAGGACACATAATAGCCACTAGATTACACGAAAGAGCATATCCAGTGCGACAATTTGTCGATCTATGACACTCCAAACGCACCTCTGTAATGTGAACATGTCGACCTCGTACTGTTTGACAATCCGTATAAGAGCCTGCCCTGTGCACGCATGCCATTTTTTCCCTCTCAGTTGCTCTGGCTCGTTGATCTTCAGGACTGTCTGTTTTACGTTCATTCTTCCCTTTGTACTCGTTTCAATATTGAGAGCCTCTCCACTTCAACTGGGTTTCTCTTCTGTCTCTCTGTTCCTTTGTTCCCATCCACTATCTGCAAAGATCTTACATACACACCCGACCGTTTTATGTACTTCGAATGACCACTTGCACTACAGCTGTTTCGTTCATCCATGTTTCATCCATTTGCTGACTTGTCATCCAAAAGTCGTCTACCATTATTCATCCGTCCTTCATTTCATCCATATGAACCACGCACGACCGTCGATGTGGTTCTATTTCTGTTATAGAGTCGTAGACAATATTGTGCATTCGAGTCGTAGCTTTAGCAGATCCTTTAAGTTTCTACAAATTTTTGTTTCGACCAATAGAGACCTACGTTCTACATTCTAGTAGACAATCCGAGAGTCTGAGTTCTATTTTCAATATCCAAATCATTATAACCCTAAACGCGGGCGATCACGCGAGGTTCCTTTTCATCTTCATCCTCAGTTTTTCTAAACAAACTTCAGTAACTTATTGTTTCACTCTTTCTTAGTGTCCATCGATATAGTGCCGAATCATTAATCACCAGAATCTCTATTGTAGGATACACGCGCGATCATGCGAGGTTCGTGGAAATGTCGTTGTTCCAAACTGGTCAACCATCATGGCAAGGAATGAGTCGTTTACAAGCTCGCATCTGCATTCTTGGTTGATTCGGGATGGGTGTTCCACTGCGTCGTATGGCTCAAACTTCCCCTTGCGTTTGCGATCCTTGGTTGCAATTGGGGTCTGGGAACCAACACCTACTACAACATCCCCTTGGGCGCTCTTCTCCTTCCCTTTGTCCTTTGTGCCCTTTCCCTTCCCCTTCCCTCTCGTCGGAGTGTGTGTGGCTGCAGGTTTCTTCTCAACGAGGTTTCGTAGGTTTCTGTCATGCAGTTCCCTGTCTGTTAGAGGAGCCAAGGACTCGGCATTGTCGTTCTGGTTCTGTGTCTGCAACTCATACCATGGGCAATCTGATTTTGGTATGTCGAGCCAGCAGCAGTCTTTGAGGTGATATGTACCGTAATCCCTGAGGATTGCTGCAGTGTACATGGTGTGGCTGTTGGAGGAGTCAGCCCACAAGTCGATGAAGCCTGGGTACTTGCTTAGGTTGTTCCCAGGAATCAAAACGTTCTTGATATACCTACAAAACAATGTAGGCACAGTATCAGAAAGTGGATGAGAAACTACATGATTTGTGGCCAGAACTGATAATATGAAAAACCAGATAGGGAACGGGTCTCCAAGAAACGAACCTGCATTCAATGAGACATAGGGAAAATAGTCTAGAGATCCAACCCTCCAAAATGTGTGCGTTGACGCACTCAATTGTGGAGGGCCATAAAGGAAGAATGTGATCCTGCTTAGTTCAAATGACCCACCTGTACAGGACCCTTTTCATGGCTCCCTCGGATCCAAACTGCTGCTTGAACTCTTTTGTCCGGGATATGCCCCCCTCCTTGGCGAACTCTCTGAGGAAACAGTTACTCCACGCTGTCGCCTTCCACTGTCTCAAGTAATCCTCCATAGTATCTTCGGGCAAGGTCATCGTTATCTTGTAAGCATGTAGCTGCTTCTCCAGCACCTGGTTTGCACGAGCTTCAATCTGTGAACAGACAGAATACAAACGTTAAAGTCCATACTAGGGAAGATTCTTTTGTAAATTCAACATATGGCAGTCCACAACATTACCTGGCTCCAGTACGTGGCTTTGTGCAGCCAGGTATCGAAAACTTGATCGCTGAATGGCCTGATGTGGCCAGTATTTTCGTCTCTTTCCCCCCTTGGGAAGCAATATGTGTCCTTCACTGTTGAGTCAGAATTCCAAATCTCCAACCATTTAACTTTCTGCTCGGAATCCACCACTGCAGTTGACAAACGATGCAGCTTTTCCTGTGTCATCTCTGGCTTCGTATTGTTGTTCTAGTGGTTCCTCACCTCATTCAAGAATTGAGGCCCAAAGGCAAGGTCTGCCATTCTCAGCTGTTTCACAAAGGCGCTCATGATCTTCTTCCGAGTCTCATTCATCTTTAACTTCATTGCTTCAGCCACTCCTTTCGATGTTCTTATCCCCTCGAGGGTTTTGAAGTAGTACTCTATTTTGGCCCTCTCCCCAGCCTCCGCTATCTCTTGCTGCAAAAACCAATCCAAAATCAGATAGAAGAATAATTTGAATTGTACTAGAATATGGAAGTGCTAGGTGATGATATACTAACCGTGTATATGTATTCCATGAATGCTCCCCTTGTCAGCTTGTACCATGTGTCCGAAGTTTTGGAGGTCCGGCATTTCGCGAAGGTTTCTGGACTGAGGATGCTCTTGAATGTGTTGAGGGGCATTTGGCCAATATTCTGGATCCTGAACAGGGTGTGTACCAGGTTTGTTGTAACATGGGCGGTTTCAGTTCCCCTACCACAAGCAGTGGTATGTCATGACATGTCCGATTTGACTCCCAAACACATGAGGGAAAGAACCGAGTTATTTCAGGAAAGACACTTACTTGTTCACGTCATGCATTGCTGTCAAGAGCGCAGTGATGTTTCCCTTGGGATCCAGCACCATGGAGGCCACACAATAGTGCCACTCCTCCTCAGTGCTATGATACCTCGATATCATGTTCTGCCAGGCTAGCAATCGGTGGTTGTCATCCCAGACATGGAACATCTTGCCTGAGAAAGCCTGTGTAACAAGCCTCTTGCAAATGCTTGATTCAAACTCCTCGTTGATACGTCGCCAAATTGGATCCCAGCCTCCAACAATGGTCTCGTCTACTAAAACTTCCCTGCCATTGGCGTCGCCCAACGAGACGTAAAACACAGACTGACCCTCTATGTAGCCATGGCAAAAATCCTGTTCTAGCTTTGCAATGTCATTCGTGAGTGTTGGTCGGACGAACGGCATGGAGATCAACCTGCACAGTGGGATCATTAATTTACCCCCAGGAACGCCCATGGCCTTGATGACTTGGGCAGAGTTCACTTTCGAGAACGACAACAGATCTTTTGCCCTGTCCTGGTATGGCCTGCCATCGTCTTCCTCCTCTACAACAACAAGTTCGTGCTCTTCGTCTTCATCCATCTCCAGGCACTAGAAGAGAAACCGGCTTTTTCCACGGCTCTGCCATCTCACACCTGACACATTCCATGGCTTTTACCACAGGTCTGTAGAGTGAGCCAAGGTGTGGGTCAAAATATGCCCTAACTGTGGGGTGTCTCATATGTGATCCACACCCGAGGCAAGAACGGTGTGAAAACAGCCATGAGTGTGGCGGGAGTTGGCTTAGTTTACATGGCATGTTACACACATGTGTGAAATGGGACCATAGAATTTCCACATTGTGGTGTATGGGGAGTTTGAGAATGATGCCCTTGGAAAATGATTATGAACTTCATGTTCATGTTTAGAAATCTGCACGATGGGCTACTAGCAAGTGAAGAATCACCCCCTGCTACACCCCATTTTCAATCTCTACATTATGAAGTCTATAATGCCCTTGGTGAAATGAGCATGGGGATCGCATTCAAAGGTGGCCCCGTTCCGTTGCAACCTATGACACAACTAGGACAAATAGGCATAGGCATGATTTACACTTTTTGCCACAAAATCACTTGCATCATCCTTACGTTGAACTCCTTGTTTCTGTGACATGCTTGGACTTTGTCATCTCACACATCAAGGAAAAAACCAGAATATTTCGAAAAAATCCTAATCTAAATTTACTGACAAGTGTTCAAACCAGCCCAATGATAATCTATTTTATTACCATTATCAAATGTTTGTCTACGTGGTGTTTTGGTTTTCTAGACAAGTCTGGTAGCAGGATTTTAGCCTCTGACCTAGAATGAATCAAAGTGCAAAAGGTTAAAAAGTCAAAAAGTTGCTAATAAGGTTGCCCATTAGGGTAATCGTGAACACAGAGGAGGGCTAGGACTTGGCGTTTTTTTTTGTCTCATGCGCCACACCATGTAGCCGAGGGATGGAACGCGATGATTGCAGGATATGCAGGGGCGTGGGATGGAGGCGTTGAGCAAATGATGTAGGAAGGATGAGATGAGGATGAGATAAGACGAGGAGAAGCTCGCAACATTCTTGCGAGCTCGCCGTTCTTGGGAGAGTTAGCTTGGTCTTAGCAGGCCGTGTTTCAATCTCTGCCTACTCAGCTGCACCGTGGTAGACCAATCCGACATTACCTGATTATAGACACAAGCAGCACACACAAGAGGTCCATTTGGGTTGATGCTCGGTCAAGTCATGACACAAGCTCAAGGACAATGTGGTGAGGGCACCTTCTTCTTTGACCTATTTCAGCCTGTTTTGCCCTCTCACATCATGTTTGTGTGCATTGCAATGCTTGTGCAAGCCTGGCAGCCCTTGAGAAGGGCAAAGAGGTGCATGGGGATATCATCAAAGCTGGAATTGTACCTAATGTCATTCTAAACACTGCCCTGGCAGCTCTAGAAAAGGGGAAGGAGGTCCGTGGTGACATCTTCAGAGCTGGAATCGTACCAAATGTCATTTTGAACAATACCCTAGTGGACATGTATGCAAAATGTGGGTGCATCGAGGATGCAAAGGGAGTGTTCAACACTATGGTTGAACGAGATGTGGTGTCGTGGAGTGCGATGCTTGCGAGGTATGCACAACAGGGACGTGGGATGGAGGCTTTGGAGACCTATGAGCAAATGATGGGGGAAGGGGTTCAGCCTGGCCACATCATGTTTGTATGCATTGCAGGCCTGGCAGCCCTGGAGAAGGGTAAAGAGGTGCATGGGGATATCATCAAAGCTGGAATTGTATCTAATGTCATTCGAAACACTGCCCTGGCAGCTCTGGAAAAGGGGAAGGAGGTCCATGGTGACACCTTCAGAGCTGGAATTGTACCAAATGTCATTTTGAACAATACCCTAGTGGACATGTATGCAAAATGTGGGTGCATCGAGGATGCAAAGGGAGTGTTCAACACTATGGCTGAACGAGATGTGGTGTTGTGGTGTGCGATGCTTGCAGGGTATGCACAACAGGGACGTGGGATGGAGGCTTTGGAGACCTATGAGCAAATGATGGGGGAAGGGGTTCAGCCCGGCCACATCATGTTTGTGTGCATTGCAGGCCTGGCAGCCCTGATTTAAATCAGGCACCTCAACCATGACCACAGTTTCTAAAAGAGGATCAAGAGAGGGAGTCCATAATGCCTCTTCTGGCTCTTCTGGGCACGTGAAGATGCTTTGTGAGGCAGGCAGACTGAAAGAGGCTGTTGGATATTGGCAGTATTTCCCTTTGTACCGAATCATAACCTCATCAACCGTCACCATCTCCTTCATATAACAGCCGGGTAATTAACAAAAACTTTTATAGTACCCCAACCACCTCAATCCTATGGTCAACCCCTCTTAGTGGTGGCAGGCTGCTCGGTAAATCTTGCTCACAATTTACGGACATTATAAAGTGGCTTCTAGGCAAGCCCATGTCTAGGCCACCCTAGTCCGAGACTTCATTGTCTTTGGCGCTGTATACACATTGGTCTCTACATATTCGGACTAGCACGTGTGGCCTCCAAAACAATATTTGAAAAAAAAAAGGTTGTGTAGCCAAACATTTGAGGTGAGTTACCCTAGACATAGGGCCATTGAATGCGTTTCGATTGCTGCAAAATGTGGTATCCCCAAGTCCTAGGGCCAAACAATTTATCAAAAGATGGTGAGACACAATTTTAACTAAATCTGAACTTTTGGCTTAAATCCGGATCAAACTTGATATACGACAAAATTGAATTAATCAATAAATACTATTGAAAAATATCATCATTTAACTTAGAAACAAAGTCGAAGCTGTAAGGGCTTTGCCCACCAAAAATATATTGCAATAAAGTTAACCAGGGACCTCCCCTGTTAAAACCAAAAGAATAAAAAAGAATAAAAAATAAAAAAATCGAAGGGCTTAAAAAACTGTTGATTATTGAAATTTTGTAGCAAGACTCTTAAGAAATTATCGTTATAGAAATTGGATGACATCTTAGTTGTAGTCAATTTAATTGTCAAGGGATTCATGATGCAATTGAGATATCATTATATTTGTAACATGGTTGATGTTATAATTCGAGTCAAAACGTCAATATTGACAAGTTTGATCATTTGAATTGAAATTTCACCTAATTTGACACTTAGCAATCAGGCTGCACATAATGATCATCACTTTATATTTCAGTTTAATAAAACGTTATCTCAATGTTGTTCTTGAAATTAATTATTAGCACCTGACTATCTGTAACTCTTTTGTAGATAAAATTAATATTGTCAACACACAATTAGCAATGTTGTCGGACCTCTCCAGAGGGAACACACTAGACATAGGATGGGAGTTGAATGCGCGCGTGCTAGCCTCCCCGTACGGTCGCCGGAGCCGGCCCTTGGCGGGGCCCGCAGTCAAATCCCCACCCACGGCGCCCCTGAGTCGTGCCATTATTGCCTGTCTAATAGTACAAAAGATTAGAAAACAAGTTTTGGTAAAGAAGCCTTGGGTAGCTTGGTGGCTGGGTGCTTTCATCAATATTGTGTGGGTGCTGAGTTTAAATTACACCCATGGTGTGATGGAAATTGTATGATTAAGAATTTGACGAACACATCAGTATTTTTTTGCATCTCCAAAAATTCTCCAAAAGTCCCTCAAGTGGATCTCCGCTCCCCTACTCCCAATTGCTGCTCCCCTGTGTGTCCGCTGCCCCTGTTGCCACTCCCCTGTTACCCCTGTGTTACTGCTCCCGGCTCCCTTGTGCTATTGCTCCCCTGTTTTACTGCTTCGCCGCTCCAATAACAGGGGAGCGGAGGAGAGGGGAGCAATAACAGGGGAGCGGGGAGCAATAGCAGGGGAGCGGAGAACAGAGGAGCAGAGGAGCGGGGAGCAATAACAGGGGAGCAGAGGAGTGGGGAACATGGGATCGGCGGAGCGGGAACAAGGGAGCGCCGTAGTGGGAACATGGAGTGCGGGACCCTTGGTGGGGCGTGAAGCATACACGAGGGAAGGGGGGGGTGGGGATTTGACCGCAGCCCACATGGGCCCGCCTGTTAGCTCCGGGGAGGCAAGCCTCGTACGTGCATTCAACTCCCATCCTATGTCTAGTGTAAATCTCTATAGACTGACCACTTAATGCCTAATAACATGATAATATCTTGTTGTTCATATAATTAATTAACACACCCGCCCTACCAGCTGACAGATATCGTTTGATGCACATGGAAGACAGCCGCCACCCCATAGCATGATCCATATCCTAGCACGCTACATTCAAAAGATTTCGCAACCCTAGGTACGAGGGCATGAAGACTAAAAATGAATAAGATCACATAGTAAAGCCTATAATCATGCATTGCAAAGACTGCAAGCCTAAACTACACAAGTGTATACAGCTCCCACCAGGTCAAACTTAGGGCGCTAGGCTCAGCCCGTGGCACTGAAAATGAGGCTGCATTGCCCCAACGCAGATACGCGTAGGAGAAGCTGCAATGGACTCAGAGCTTCATGCAAAGCCATAGCAAGGTCTTTATGAGAGAAGAGAAATGGAAGGGAAGAAAGACCAAGGCATACGACCGCGGAAGTGGTTGTGGGTTCAATCCACTGATTGTGTCAAAAAGGTGTCCACCTTCCTGCCGGAAGGTAGTAGGCTTGGGGGTGAACTGACAACATAATTTCCGATTCCTTGGAAGGTGTCACATACATGTATGACCGCTGCAATAACACCACTTTGTATGCATAACTCGGACTCCAGAGGGTTTGTCCTTATCCCATAGATGTCCTACGACCTCAACAATTAGTTTCTGGCCAAATGCGGAACCGACAAACTGAGGGATTTTGTCAACAGAAGAGACGTTTGATCAAAACAGGAAGACAACGGCAAATTGTTGGTTTTGTCGCTTTTTCCTTGTTCTTTCAGTGGACAAAATGTTGAATCTCCTCTATCCAATCATCAATTACTTTATACATTGTTCACCTTTCAAACGGAAGGCAATAGTCCATATGGTGAAATTACGTTTGCTTCGGCAAGGCTTTTTTTTCCGAAAAGGGAAACACACCTGGGAACGACAGCTCACAAATCAGGCCTCCCTTTTTTTTTTGGCCCCTTAATAGTGAGAGGATAAAATAACCTCTTTCGGAGTAACCGTGCCATAGAGGCGTAGAAATTGGACAGCAACCAACACCCGTCAAGTAGCAGGATTTGACCCCAGAATCATTTGGGTGGCACTCAATGCACTAACCGACTGAGCTACTGACCGTTGGTCACATTTTGTCTTTTGGCTTGTCTCGGCAACAGCCTTCTCATCTCTATCCAATAGACTCTGAACAATAAAACAACAAGCCACAAACCGCGAGAGGCTCTGTCCATTGAAGCAACAATTTTGACAAGCTGCCACGTGGTATGTAATCAAAATCTTTCTTAGACCAATCATAATCTTGACACTGTGTAAGGTCCGTTGACCACAGTTTCTCCATTGACTTCAACATAATGCAAAGTCTCTGCCCTGAAGGGACACAGCCAATAAATATTACATCTCAAACAATCCAGCTACCCAATATCAGTCTTAGACTCAGTATTAGATCATAACATTCTGTCAACTTTTAGGGACCATTCTTTAAAGCCCCCTTTCTCAGGTTCGAACCCAAGACCTGGGGCTTGCGGCCCCGGGTTCTCCCCACACCCTGTTTGTGGCCTTTACCCTAGACCTAAAAGTCCTCGTGGGGCCCTGGATGATAGTTATCAACGTCCATAAGCCCAATCGTTTGTAGTTTGATCGCTGCTCAACCTGCCCTGCCTGTAGTTTGATCGCTGTACTTGTTAGTAGTTTCACTGTCCACTTCAACTCTCTAGATTTCTCGTGTGGAGCTCCTCCACACTGAATCCAGGGACTCTCTCTTTTAAGTGTTTCTTGATTTTGTCTTCTAGATAGACGGGGGGATTCATTTTGTCTCCGAAATCCGAAGGGTTTTGCATTACATCAAACAAAGGCTGTACGCGCGCTTATGGAATTTTGATTCAGAATTGCATGAGGATGCGCTAGCTCCGGATTGCCATGCAGCTACCCATTCGTGGGTTCGACTAAAAAAGGGTAAGCTGTGCTGCTTTCTGTGAAGGACAGAGTCCAGGAAATCAAAGCTGAAGAAGCAGTGGTCAAGTGAACTAAAATCACTAAGATATGACAGGATGAGTGAAGACTGGTCATTGACTGTATAGTTAGCATCTGGAACTTTTCCACATTCTGAGAAGTTATTGCTGAAGTCAGGTCTTTAGAATATCTAAGCGTTTTCAAATTATGTTTTGTAAGTCTAGCTGCGAACCGGTTGTGTTTGGAAGGAGATGATAGCAAGTTTGGCTACGTGCGTATACTACGGTCCTTTTTTAAGTTGAATGTCATTCTGTTGAGCCCTTCTACAAAATGGCACAATTGTAAACACGACTTTGGACCACAACCCCATTTGACAATGGGAAAAGGGAAACATCTGCCGGACCAAAGTAGGGTGATTGTTTTGCAGGTGACAGAGCGCTTGATAAAGAGGGGAATAGTGACTGTAAACTATTCAACAGGCATTCCGGAACAGGGTCGCTGCAGGTGTGTAAAGGTTGATCTGATGATTTTTGCTGTGCGGGCGCTATGGTAAATCACGGGCTGTCATATATATAGCTGATCCTGTTTGTTCCGGCTGTCTGCAAGATTGTCTTTAGAAGCAACTCCTTCAAGGAGTTCTTTCCCATCTGTTATTTGGGTCCATTATAATGAGTGGCATCCTCTCAAGTTAGCTTGTAGTCCCACCGATTAAGACAAGGCTAGATCTAGAATCGCTCGAGTTGTTGAAGCTGCGACGTAGAAAATGTCAGAGTTCTAAATATTGTCGTTCGGTCATGTCGCACATAGAGATGAAATATTCTTCAACTGATTAGTCCAAACTGGCTGGGCTGGCCCGAATAGAACAAGACCTGCTAATCCACCGCTAAACACACGCCGACTTCGTGAGTGTCTTGAGTGCTCAAGTGATTTAATTCATGTAGATCAAAGATCATGACCGGCACTCAGATTTGTCTTGTCAAAATTGTGCCTAAGACTGCCAGTCTGTCTTTGAAACATGACTGACAGATGGAGTCCTTACCAACATTTTCAGGGTGCAGGTTGGAATCGCTTGAATTGAAGCTCGGAGTTTGCATTTTCGTGGAAGGCCGCGTCGTGGAGCTTCTTTGCAACGTCGGCGATGTCCATAATGGAATGGTTTCGAAAGGTTGTTCTGAAATTTGTAAATGTTTCGTATTTAAAATTGTTGTTGACCCTGCTCGTCAGGAGCGGCTGCTACTCGCTACTAGGAGAACCTTTTTTGGTGCTCATTAGTAAATGTAACGACTGGTCAGTAGCTACTCCTTCAGCCCTGGCCTGCAGCTGCTGATCATCACTGAACCCAATCTGGAGATCAATTGCTTAAATAACTATTGCGTTAGGTACCAAGCTTGCAGTAGGTATATCGGATTCGACTAAATACATATAATACTCGAAAGCCCATTTCTTTCCTGATTATATATGGAAGGCACTAACAGTGGATTGTTGTTTTACTGGTTGGCCTTATGCAGCCTGAAGAAGAAAAATCTGTACGGGAACCGTCCAAAATATATAGAGAGAGTCCCTATTACGGTGGGCATAATGTTACAGGTGTCCAACCACGCGTTATCGAGATTCCCACTGAGTACAGTTATGGAGTCGATGAGAGCAGCCGGGATGTGCATTTAAAGAAGACTCTCGATGATTCAGTATATGTCACACCAAAAACCTCCAAGAGGTTCAGCAGTGAACCTGCCAAAGCCATATCCAGATCTCAATCTTTCAGTGGGGAGCCGAATTCAAGGGTGATCAGGCGATCGAACAATGGCATTCTCATACCACAGAATCCCATAACCAAGATGCTGTTTGGATCCGCATCTGAAGGCCATATGACGGACGATGTGAATGTGGCAGATTTCATTCTAGATGGGGATGCGGGGCCCCAAGAGGACCTCTCTTTTTCTCACGGCAAAGGCTCAGTCCAGCCGAAATCTTCCAAGGCGCTTTCGAGGTCGCAATCTTTCAGGGGGGCTGATCCCAATTCGACGATGACAAGATCAAGCAATGCCACGATCATACCGGACAATCCCGGAAAAACCAGGATGTTACGTAGGACCAACTCTTCCAGGTGGACAGGGAGCCCACTAGATGGATCAGATACAGACCACCTGCAAGACCTTTCCTACTCTGCAACGGACGCGTCTATAAGCAACGGAGTACCGAAGAGGAACCATGATAGCCGGTCTGCGAGTATGCCAAGATCAAGCTTCCCTCTTGTAGACAATCCAGACGTCAATACACTGGGTTCAGCTGCAAGTTTCTCTAAGTTTCTCAAACATCAAACCAAGGTAGCCTACGAGGAAGGCCGCATCCCCTCCAGTATTAGCAATGGTGGTGCTCATAACTCCCTTCCTAACCAACTTGAACCTGACGGTCACCGAAACCACAGTTCATGGGCACCCACGTTTATACCTCCCGGTAAGTTTTCTCGCCTCATGTGTGCACTGATCACTTTTATAAAAGACACAATTTCACAACGCTACCTCTTCAGACTGTGAGGTTAACTGAGTTAATTATGTTGGATGCATACTGGGACCATTGGCCAGGTGCAACTGAGACAGCCAGCGATGCAAACATCCGCATGCAGAGTGGCCGCTACAGCGATGGTGGTAACAAAAGCCAGCGCAAGTACAGTGGAGACATTTCATCCGGACTATCTCGTGGCAGCGCTAATGGCATTGCTTACCAGCAAAAGCACAATGGAGGTCTTGCCAAGCACTCTGGCCACAGCGATGGGTGCAACAGCGATCGGCCATATTCGCACAGCATGGGCTTGACTAGACGCGATGGCGACAGCTATCCCGATTCCAGTGTAACCAGCTCCACGCCACATCTCTCACACCACAGCAACCACCACACCATGTCCGTGCCAGGTAAGAATAACATCGCGCATCTATCACATCTGGCGCATAAGACGGACAGTTTGAAGTTTCAACAGTTAATCATAGATCTTAAATTCGACCACGACATTTGCAGGGGTTGCCGCGGCGTACTTCAACGAAGGGTGTCTACCATCTTGGGCGATAACTGCATCCCCAGGAATCGCAAAGATCAACAATTTCGTTCAGGATTGTCGCAGCGAGGTGGACGCTGGCAGTGCAACCAGATCCACGCCACATCTCTCACACCACAGAAACCACCACACTATGTCCGTGCCCGGTAAGAGTAACATCGCTGCTCAAGAAAATTCTATCACATCTGGTGCATAAGACGGACAGTTTGAAGTTTCAACAGTTAATCATAGATCTTAAATTCGACCACGACATTTGCAGGGGTTGCCGCGGCGTACTTCAACGAAGGGTGTCTACCATCTTGGGCGATGACAGCATCCCCAAAAATCGCAAAGATCAACAATTTCCTTCAGGACTGTCGCAGCGAGGTGGACGCTGGCTGCCCCGGCAGATGGCTCACTGTTGTAATGGGGAGTGAGACAGCAGGTATCTTGACCGGGTGAACATTAGTTTTTCTAAATCATAAGGATTTTTCTGATGCATCATTCATGAATCCAGCGGTTAGGATGCTCATAAATGGCTTGACTGTATTTGGTGGATGGAGTGCTTTGTAGACCTTGGTCAGACTTGAGCACCAACAAGTATATATATATACAACAACAATATTCTCTTCTACTGTCTCACTTGTCTGATATCAATTATGTACCCATCTGGAAGAGAATCACACCTGGTTCCATGGTTGCTTATGTACAGATCTGGATTCAGTGGTATCAGCCATTGCATACGCATACTACCTCTACCTCACTTCAAAATCGGAAGAATACTTCTACTGCCCAGTCATAAATATGCGCAGGGAAGAGTGGAGAGTGCACACAGATGCTGTGTGGCTCTTTGAGTGCTCGGGACTGGACGTTAAGGCCCTACTGTTTGTCGACGAGGTGTGGAACTGCCTCTCGTCCAAGCGTCAAAGGCTGTTAAGATTGTGTAGTACTATATAATTTGCAAACTTCGCATTCTAGATAGATTTACGTTCGTTCGACATACTCGTTGCAAGGAAATATTGTTAGGATATTGTGCTTCGCTGAATGGCATCGTCAATGGAGTAGTGTAGTAGATGCTGTCCAGTAGTCTGGATGCGAGCGTCGCAGATGGGTTGCCAAAACAAGACTTGTGTTTTCCGTTCGTAGCATGCATCTCTGCAAGTTTATATAATATATGCAGTGTGCAGGCTTCCAGAGTCAGGCTGCTGCAGGGGGAAGGGAATAACAGAGCTCCAGATTGGGGGTTGAATAATCTTTTGGAGTGCAGGTAACGCTTTCCTACTATCATCGGTTTGGCACCCTGCGGCTGGTACTGGTCGACCACAGCGCACTAGCTCCTCACCAAGAGGTCCTCATTTCTCTCTCCCCTTGATCCTCCAGGCTGCGCATCAATTCTGGAACCTTAATTGCCAAGCTGCCTTGAGTTTTTATCTCATGAATGCAATTGCTTGCCCTGACGCAGAATCTACAAGACGCTGTTATTGAGATTATTGACCACCATCAGGTAACATAGACTAGCCTTATAACCCTGAGAGACCATATCTAGCATGTAGCTCTCACCTGAATTGTAGGACTAAATACCCCTTGTCAAATGTTGGATTCACGGGTCTTGCCTGAGCCATGATGGGAGCCATGATGAGGAAATCGCCCAAGTTTGGAATTGATGATCTGACCATGTTAAAAGTACGACTATAACTCACATACTGTAAGATAACTGCGTATTTCCCACTGCAATAGAGGGTAGATTGCCAGGCTTCAGCAGGTTGTCAGGTATATGAATTGTACATGCTGCAGCTGCTGCTGCATGGGTTCCGAAAGCTTGCCGCGTGAGCGAAGTAACATCGGTTGCGAGTCGGAAATCTAGATGATCAGGATTTGTTTTAAACTTATTTAGGAGTACACATGTGCAGTTTACACATGAACTCAATCTCCGGCATTTGGCAATTGACTAGTTAGACTTCAGGAATGATCTCGACTAGATTCAAGTGCTAAAAGCTTCATAAGTACATCCTTGCCGAGTACATCTGCATTAGAACTTTCGTTGGAAGTAAGGGTAGGAAATTGAGAGCATGAAGATCTGGACAGGCCGTTAATTCGTGTGAATTCAGACTCAATTGCTAATCCTGAGACTACATTGTGCGTGTCTATGTGCAGCGGCCAGAAGATTTATACGAATGGGTCAAAAAAGTCGAGATTGAAGCGGTATATATTGCATTTCTCAACTGTGTGAGAGAGGGCCATCTGGAGGGAGTCTGGTTCCATGATATGATGACAAATATTTCCACATCATCTCACCTCTCCAGTTGACTAGAATGGGCAGCAGGTTGTGAAGATGTATGATGTGGCTGGGAGCGAGCTTAGGACTGTTGACATGTGTTTGTAGAAGAATCGTATCGATCACATGAGTCACAACTTGTACCGTAATGCAAACTGGATCAATTGTTACATTCCTGGAATGTCTGTGCACCAAAAGAAACTGAACAGTTAGAGCATATTTCTTTCTAAGATTTTTGCTGGGCCCACTCTCACTAGCTCCAGAATTGTGAGCAAGATTGCTCATCCCCAACCCCCATGTATACATACATGTGTTTAACGTCGCACTCACCTGGCAGCCCGGTGTAATGTCCAATGAATTTTGGCAGGTTGGGTCGACTTGCACTATCATAGCAGAGAGATTTGCTTCGAAGTGGCCTGAAGAATTGCGAGGGCGATCCCTGAGTCGACTTTTGGTAAGCTTCCCTAGCACGGAATTGTTATGAGAGAAGATCCTAGCATTGTCCAGGCCGCTCCACCTCCCTGCTAGTTGACTCACAATGCGGGCCTGATAATATCTTTTGCAGCTGGGGGCAATCCTGTGCGCTACAGTAAACTTGGACGAAAATAATGGGCGGAGCACCACTCGGGATGAGTGCATGGCCACCCTCCTGCTCGATGGTGCCGGTCGCTATGGGCTCAATGGCTTCTTCCAACTACGTATGTGCCTCTCTCTCTCTCTCTCTCTCTCTCTCTCTCTCTCTCTCTCTCTCTCTCTCTCTCTCTCTCTCTCTCTCTCTCTCTCTCTCACAACGTTGAGCAAATGAAATTTAGTCTATAGGTCATTTACAGGTTGCTGATGTTGTCCACATCATAATCGCCCCTCTTCGCGCTCAGAAGGTAAACATCCGTTTTAGAGCTGCATCTTGGTAAAGAGGCGAAAGTAGTTGATAGCATTTTTGCTAGTTGAGCAATTCGCTTTCGTGTTCTCAATTCGTGAGTGCGGATCCAACAGTAACATGGCGGCGAGAGACGAAACCACCATTTGTTCTCTGCTTAGGGAGGGTTTTATATTATATTGATTATTAGCTTTCTCATGTCTTCTAAGATTTCCGTCAATAGGATTTTAGGGAATACAGTATCACTCAAGTACTCTTTTAGCTACAGTACAAGTCCTGCTCATGTTATAAAGCTACTCACTTGTGGTTGGTGCCAGTGAAGAAGAAGACGACTTTTGATGCACCCATTTTCTGTGCCGTCAGAGACCTCCTTCGGAAGGACTACCAGCAGTGGACACTCGGTCCCGGTATAGTAGCCCATATCGCCAAAATCTGTCTTCTCCTATAATGGGTCATTGCACATGAATTCATGCTCTGGTCCCTGGGGACAGTGAAACTCTTCAGTCTTCTTTCTTTCGCTCTAAAACTCTCTCTTGAGCACTCTCATCCCGCTGTCACAAACTCCTGGCCAGCTCCGTCGGACCCTTCTGTTTCTAAGATCCTTCAAATTCTCCTCTTCCCACCACGCATGAATACGTGTCACATCTGTTTCAAAAGGACATGAAGTTGGTCAGAGTGATGTTCTTCCGGGATACACATGTTTTCAGGATGGCAAGTATGGTAAAGTTCTTGGATT
Source organism: Takakia lepidozioides (assembly GCA_030704615.1). NCBI lineage: Eukaryota > Viridiplantae > Streptophyta > Takakiopsida > Takakiales > Takakiaceae > Takakia > Takakia lepidozioides. The sequence goes on from CM060733.1 coordinate 18,781,952, forward strand.
CGTAATGTTCTAGGTAATGAAATTCTGCTTGGATTTGGGGGTTGCCAGCAAAGACGGATGCACATGGGGTGAGAGGGCAGTTCATGGCTGTGGGTATGAGCTCTATTGGTTTCCCCCTCAGCGTATTCATCAACAGGGACAGCGGGGTAATTGAAGGTGTCACGAGATTCCGCAGTAAGCAGCCTCCAGCCTGCTCCAGGTTTCTCTGCCTTGTTAGGCGACTAATTTAAGGAAAACAGGTTCCATTCTTCTCATTGATATAGTCAGTCTGGAATGGAGTGTGTACACATTATGAGAATGGTGAAATCTGATGATCTGAAGTCCCACATTCTAACAGCAGGCTTTGTGCTTCCATCAGTGTCAATGAAACTAAAGCTGTTGATGGTCGTGACTGGCTACTACGATTCCACGAATAAGTACCAGGTATACTGCCAGACGGTCCAGCTCTTCACTTCTCTCAATCAAAACACTCGCCAAGTGCTCAATTTATCATTCCTATCTGTGCCCAGGTAGAGTATTAAGCTGAAACTCTGAAGAGCATGCCATATATATCCGCAAGTGTAGAGTAATAGCCGTTATCTCAATTCCAATCTCAAATGGCAGAAGGAGCTACTGCTTGCATCCAACGATGAGGAGCTTGTGAGGAATCTTTCTAACTTCTTCAATGAACGGAAGCCTGGCTTGAAGCTTTCACCGTTTCATGTCTCGGGTAAGTAGGGAACCTCTTCGTAATCGCTCTTATAGTTTCAACGAAGATGCTTGCGGGCAGATTCCTCTCATAGGTGATACTAGCGCATAATTGCAAGAACTGTAACTTACATATGCTTGTAGAAGGCCGAGGGAAGGGTAACACTCCCAGAGTGGAGGAGTACTTTGTCGCGCTCGTTACTCTGTGCTCTCTCTCTCCACTCACTTGTTCCTGTCTTTCTTTTCTTGCTTCTTTGTCTCTATAAACGCGCTTACTTGTTGTATATTCACATTATCATCACCGCCATTTCTGTCAATGCCGAGTCCATCTGCCAGTCTACAGGCTATCATTTTATCTTAAACGCATCCCTCCGAGTATCAGTTACAGATTGAATGCAGACGTCTCTGATAGGTTTTTCCTTCACTCATCAACTGTTGGTGGGTTGTTCGGTTTTTTCGAGCAGGACTGCCAGCTGGGATGAGGGGATTCATACAAGGCAATGCGAATGTCTCCCGAAAGCTCATTCATTCCCTCATTCACGAATTCAGCGTCTGACTCTTAGGAGTGAGACAAGGCCAGATAGCGTGACAGGATTCGCGTCATCTCCTTCAAGCTTCAAACCCATTAGACCTTACATTTTTGAGGATTCACTTTGGGTTGCAGCTCTTGTTCTCCATGTTTACCGTGCGCGCGCACTTGCAGTTGCCAAACATCCCTTTTCATCTGCGCAGAAGTTCATTCCAACTGTAGAAGACATCGAGGAACCCACATGGGAAGAACTTCCGCAGACTAAGTGCTCGACATTGTGAAACATTCTGAACAACAGTTAGCGATCGCATCATTGGCAGGACCATTGATAGTTGAGCTCGCCTAGGACTCCAGGAGTCCATTCGGCACAGCTGATAGATAACCCAGAAGGGCTCTTGCATCTCGCATTGCGTTTCCCTGCCCATATCTGATAGACCTCAGGTGGGACTCTTTCCTTTCACCACCAAGGAGGTTAAACTTCCCACAGCAGTGAGCTACACTAACCCCAGCAGCTAGTGAATGAGTGTGACTCGCAGTGCTTGAAGCAGAAGCTGAGGATGTCGAGCCCACCAAACTAGGTTTAGCCGATTCATATCTACATGTCGGATTGCTAGACTGCTTGTGGTGAGAGCTTGCTGTTCGCCATCATGACCAACAAATGTCAGGCAACGAGAGTATGTTATTTTTACACATACTACAAGCTATGCACGCAGAACTTCACAGAATGAGCTGAGAGAGAGGAAGGAAGGTATTTCAGAGAAGATGTAGCAATCAAAGTTTGTGCATTGGTGTGAAGAAATGAGCTTCTGAAACATCCACTAAACCTACTCTAACATCAGTAACTAACTCTAGAGAGTGACACTAGTTTTTGTGACCAGCGCAGAAGGGCTGAAGAAGATGTTGTCGACCTTCCTACTACTAGACTTGTACTTTGTTGGTGCTCCTCCGGTTTAGCACTTTCTGGTTATCAGGTATGAGAATTGTTTTTGGTTCATCGATCTGCCAGTAGGTGAAATCGTGAAATCCCTTGTGATCCTCATGAAGGCCGCTATGGAATACAAAAAGACTGACAAGAAATTGGTGAGCAGCACCAGGAAATAAAAGCTTGCTGACTTCTGAGCTGTGGCAACATCCACCTGGTGTAGCAGTACAGTTATCCATATTGCAAACAGACCGTTCTTTCCTATAACAGGCCTCAACAGTCCCTACTGCGACTGTCACTTGACAAAGCCTCATATCCTATAGGCTCTATGAACACAATCTTACAATACATACTATAATCAACCAAACATCCCTGAAAATGACAATCAATCAACCAAACATCTCTATTCTGCGGTATCTGCTGCTCATCAGTGACCGACCAAGTTTCAAAGACCATTGTGTCCATTGTAAGCGCCCTTTCTTGAAAAGCGGGGTGCAAACAAAGTGACAACAGTGTGGCCCAAATGCAGATTCATCAGAATGCTATGCCTCCACTGCCACTCTACAAAACCTCAAATATGACAGAAAAATATACTGAAAATTGAAATGTGGCTGGCTAAACAACCTCCAACCACTAACATGAATTGAAGATACACTGCAAAAAGATGTGGTAGTGCACACTGAACAATCTCTAGCATCAAATGGCAGTAGTTCCTGATTAGGGATGAAACGGCTCTAAACTAAATTGGTCTGGGAATATATACATTCTAATTACAGAGCTCCCCTTGAGAAGAACTATCACAATGTCAATGGGTTGAGAAATTATTTATTAAAATTTAGATCTGCACCACTAAATTTCGACCCCGAAGGAAAAATGTCAGAAACAGACATGTCATCTTTGCAACTGAAGCCTCTTGATCCTCTGGATTTGCATGCCAGGATTTAGCCCCTTGGGACAAGCTGCTGCACAGTTCATGATGGTATGGCAGCGGTACAGCTTGAACTTATCATCCAGTGCCTCGAGCCTCTCTGTGGTGTAATCATCTCGGCTGTCTGCTATCCATCTGCATACAGAAAGACAAATGAGAACACTGCTGACTGAAGCCAAGACCAAGGGACTTCAACAAGGAGTTCAATCAGATCATATTGCCATTGTCATCACAACATACACAGGGCAGATTACCAAAGCATGAGTTAAGTCTAACAAACCCCCAAAGATCATAAAGAGAAGGCTACACATCCTTGAACAACATAACTACAGGGTCTCAGGATCCTGAGACATTTCCAGGGGCCCAGGTTTAGGATCTGACTTGGAAGGATGAAAGCCCCCCATAGCCCCATCCATGGAAGAACTTTAAAGGCTATGCATCTCATAATTAGAGCTCATGTAGGAGTAGAATGACTTCCACAGGGGACAAGATAAGATCCTGAGCCACATTGAGGGCCCAGGTTTAGGATCTCACTTCAAAGGATGAGACTACTCCAACCATGTAAGGGCTCAAAAGCTGGCTACCTTTTCAAAGAAAATGTTTCAGCTGTAGAGAGCCTTAGAAAGATCAATGAACTGAAACAGCCTTCTACCAAAGATGTGGACATCTCATTCTGATGCTTACTTATCAACCAATTCTAGACTCCAGAAGGTGACATTTCATCACTCATCCGTTGCTAGGGTTCATATAACCCTGGGTGTACTATCAGTCCAACAACAAGGTCGAAGAACTAACTGTGCCCAGAGAGCTAGTATCATGTTGAGACTACAATAGAATTGCCAGGACTTCATGATCTCTCCTTAGTCTCGGTATAGATGTAGCGAGCTGACCAAGAAGGCAGGTGCCACAATTAGGGGACTCATGAAAGAGTGGCTTTACGAAGACCTTCCCCGTTACTCATATATACTCGACCTGTGGCTAGGGATCCCGGGGGTATGAAGTCTCCTAGTAGGGCAACACTCTCAACAGTGGAAGCTCTCCCAAAGCCCAGGACGTCACCCTATCGAGCTTGGCGGAATGACAATACGTGAAAGGTAAAAATGAATGTTCGCTAGACAGACAAACCGGACACCTAAAATGGTGAGATCTCAAATGGGGACGATCAACCAACCTGTGGGCCTGAAGAAGTGCAGCAGGGCCAAGATACTTGTCGGGGTTCCACCAATAGCTTGGACAGGAGGTGGTGCAGCACGCACACAAAATACACTCGTACATGCCATCCAGCTTCTTCCTGTCCTCTCTAGATTGCAAATACTCTTTCCCACCAGGAGGGGGCTTCTTCGGCTTCAACCAGGGCTCGATGCTCTTGTACTGGCTGTAGAACTGGGTCATGTCCACCACCAAATCTTTCACAACATACATATGCGGCAGGGGTGTAATATTGGTCTCGCTCGACGTATCTGTGTCTATTTTGGTCAAGCATGCCAGGCCGTTGACGCCCTGGATGTTCATGGCACATGATCCACAGATGCCTTCCCTGCACGATCTCCGAAAAGCAAGACCCGTGTCAACTTCGTTCTTGATCTTGATGAGTGCATCCAACACCATAGGCCCGCACTCGTTTGTGTTGATTGTGAAGGTCTGCAAATGGGGCTTGTCGCTGCGCTCAGGGTCCCATCTGTAGATCGAAAACTTCTTCAAATTGGGGGGATTGGGGCTGGTCGTGGAAGCTGACTCCGTTCCCTCTGGGGCTGAAGGTGCTAGCGTACTAGACACCGATCGGAGAGACAGAAGAGAGAAAGCACCCTTTGCCCTGCTCGCCAAAGGTGCCGCCCTGGTAAGAGCAGCCATGGCTGCCAAACTCGAAATACTTCAACAACAACAACCCAATCGAGATATATGTCTCGGAACGATCAAACACCCAACTCGGTGCACGATGAGTGCAACAATACCCACCGGGAAGAGAGCACAGAGACTAGCCGTGTGAACTACAACAGTAAACTCTGACCCCCGAAGAGTCTGTGGTATTTTTACTCATGCATTCTATATGTTTGATCCACCGCTGTAGATGCCCTCACATCTGGATCAACTCTTATTTCATCACACGTGGAGGAATCGAACAGCACCGAGTACAGAACTGGATGAATTGAAAATGTACACATCAGCAAGGATGTGGCATCTCCCCCACCTTTCACCTGCAGTTTGCAAGAGATAAAGATAAAGATTCTTTAACGTCCAGTGAATTTACAGAGCCTACTGCTCAACACACAGGCCATCGAGGGCCCAATGGACGGTCTGAAGGCACATGTTGAAGGATTGAACCCAGGATCACCTAGGTTATGCACAAACACCCAATTACTGGGCTACCTGCTCAAGTGCAGGTAGAGGGAAGCTTCGGCAGAGATCAGTGGAGGTAAGTAGGTGTACAGGAGAGGAGAGCTGATCACCCAATCCATCCAGTTTCCAGTTTCCAGTTTCCAAGGAGGCATTCACAAGGGATGAGGAAGTAGTAAGTACATCTCAAACAAGGGAGGAAGAGCCTTTCACAAACAATTCCCAGTTGGATGCCACTGGTAGGAGAGAGGGAGGTTCTAATGAGGTTGGCAAAGGAGGAGGTGCCCATCTGTAGGTGACCAATTTGGCTTGCAGTCACTAGATTACTGTGAGGCTTCAGTGGGTTTGGTGAGTACAAAATGGTTTGAAACCCTAGAATGTATGGTTTCAAGTTGTTGAAGTATTGCATTGAAGTATGAAATCAATGAGGCGCACTAGAAGATATATGGCAAGAGGTTGAAGTTCTTATCAGTGAAATAGAACGTTTCATTGCAAAGTAATGGTGTGAGTTTCACATATTCCTATGATTGCAAGTCTCCAGGGCATTCTGTCGTTGGAGATGCTACATGTAGTATTGATTTAGCAGCTAAAGGTTTCATAGAAACCAGCACTTGCCTTGAGGAATTGTCAGAGGCTCAAGGACTAGTGGCGATGATTTTACAATGACATACCGGCAACCTCTGGGATAGGACAAACACAAGATGGTACTATATCTTGAGAGTACCTGCACAACAGTATAAACGTATAAACATTGTTGTTCTAATTTGACATTAGTGTCCTCTTAAGTTTGCACTCGGATTCGAGACAAATCATGTAATGATATGGTTTATGGGAACTCCTTGCACAATGAACCTTAGCGAAGGCTGGATCGTATAGGGTTTGCAGAGCATCATATAACTAAAACAAAGGAGGATCATGTTATTGACAAAGGCCTTCCGGTACAGAAAGGAAGGCCTGCTTTTAGTTCCAACCCTAATAAAAACTTTTAGAGTATCAACCTTGGGCACCTGCTTGGAAAGTGAATAACCTTACCATATAACTGCAATCCCACCAGTCTACAATGTGCAAGCCTGTGCTGTCCACAGCTCTAAAGTTGCATTTACTGAGATCATATTATCAGGGTGCATTCATAACCCACATTGGCCAGACAACAACTTCCACTACAGGAAGGAAACATGCTATAGACACGTTGTCGCCAAGAAACTGACAAGATATAGAATGATGGAGACTCTTCTGCTTCAAGCTATCTCTTGAACATGAGTCTCTCGTACAATGCAAGGAGATCCTTCTTGGCAGGGTTGCGCAGTAGCAAAACTTCGTTCCCAAAACCAGCTTCAGTCAACTTGACCTTGAGCTTATTCACAGTGAACTTCGTGTAATCAGACGCCCGTTCCTTTGCAACCTCATTAGAGCCGTAGTCTTCCTCCACCTCCACCCCCTTAGCATGTGCCAAGCTACTGCCATTGTCGAAGTGCTGCTCCATCCTACCCCTTTTTTGGCTTGCAACCTCAATGTCCATATCCTGGGGTGCGGATTCGCCCCCCGTCTCATCCATCCGAGGTCTCTTACTTCGTGACGAGGTAGCGGGCGTCTCTGTGTAGGCTCTTAGCCGTGTGTCAAGTGCCGCCTCATGGTTGCGCACAGACATCAGCTGTGTTTGAAGAGCATCAAGCTCTGCCTGGACAGTTTGGACTTGCAATGACAGCGCTTCAGCACGGCTGCTTGCCTCCACTTTTGCAGCTCTTTCACTGGCCAACAAGCTTTCAAACGCTTCTACCGTTTTTGTCCCCTGCTCCTGTGAGGATTTCAACAGCTCTGCCACCTCCTGCTCCCTTTCATCTAGATGTCGTTCCAATGATGTGGCCCGCAAAATCGCTTCCCTCTCTGCCAGCTTTGCCCTTTCGATTTCCTGCTACCACAATTGCACAGAACATGTTTTTTCGGACATGTCAAATGGCACCTAACAAGCTTGGTCATGCTACTCTCTGACTCTGCCCTCATCAGCATGTTTAAGATCCAAGTAGGATGTAAAGCTTCGGGCTCTCACTGAAAGGGTCCCAAAAGATACCTGAGTCAACTCCTCTCTCTCTCTCTGGAGCACCTCAGACCGTCGCTCAGAACATTCCACTGCAGCCAGCCTTTCCACAGCCAATCGCTCTGTCTCCAGCTTCTCCTTCTCCATCACTGTTGCCTCAAGCTGGGCCTTCCCCGCCATTTCAATGGCACGTTTTGCATCTTGCTCAGCCTCTTGTTGCTTTTGTTTGGCTTCCTTCATGTGCTTCACCAACTCAGTCATGCGCTGTTCGACAATCTGTGTCTCTCCGTGGGACTTGGCCAGATCCTTCTCTACTGTCGAAGTCAAAGATTTGGCAGCCTCTACCTCTAATTGAAGGAGCCGCATCTCAGACTTTAGCGTCCTCAACTCTTCTTCTTGACTGGTGACTTTGGATTCGTGCTCCTAAGAGAGAAACACCCATACATCATTCATAATACTCAAATGACCACATACATATACATATATAAGCATGGTCAAGTGCGTTAGACATTATCAAATATAAGGATACGTGTAATTGTTTCCCACACATGGGTTCAGACACGTGATACATGACTTCTAAATTAGTACTGCTCAATAGTGGCCCCCTGTGGAAATTAATCCTGCCTCCAAAGCAAAGCAATGTAGCTAGTTCGTGATTACACTAGCTGTCAGGTATGGCCATCATAGGACCAGACCCTTGGACCAAAGGCAGATTGGAATAAAGACGACATCGCATAAAAATTTAAAGTGTGAAGCCTTGTTGCACAGACCTCGAGACGAGCAGTTAATCCAGCAATATATTGCTCCCCTTGCTCGACCTTAGCCTGCAAATCCTTCAAGTCACCGTCCTGCCACAGCAGAACATTAAACTTCAGATATTGGCCCACACAAACTACTGCTATGACTCCATCTTGAGAGATTGTTCAGATGAATTAGAAGAAAACCAGCATTACTCACTACTTGTGAAGATATATGGACTACGGATATATGTGCATGATAAACCATAAAAAAAATCTATGTAACTTTGTCACCCCTCTTGCTCGTGGAGGCCGACCAAGCCTCCTCCAAAAGGTGTGCTTGATACATAGCAAACTTTCTGACTGTGCCATCTTACCTTTCGAGTCAGACCTTGCAAGGGATCATGACCATTATGAGTATCCAACAACAGTAATCTTCTATACAAAGCCATAATAAGAATCTACCTTCTGAGCCACAATTGAGGTAAACTCTGCACGGACAGCGTCCTCTCGAAGTTGAGCCTGCTTGATAGCTTGATCTTTCTGAGCAGTTATACTATCCACTCTGGCCATCACCTGATCTGACACTGCATCATGCCTCCGTCGCCATTCAGCAGCCTCCTCTATCGCAGATCGAGACTGGTCTTGGATTTCTGCCAGACGTGCCTCTGCAGCATTGCACCGGTTCTGCCTCAAATAAACACAACCAATTTATGTAGTCAGGATATATTTCCACTGTCCTCCCTCAACGTCTCCCCGCATTCTCCTCCAGTGTAAGCAGTCCTAGGGTTGGGACACACAGTGTGTAAGTGCTATGTAGACAATACAGATATTCAGGAAGATAGTGTCTGCAGACAGAGTACCTGTACTTCTACCATTTTATTTACCAAAGTTATATGAAGTTGTTGGATATACTTAAAAGAGGCATAAATAGACAGTCCTTTTAACGACGTTGGAAATGTCATTGTTCACTTACCTCCACTGCAGCTTCAGTAAACCCACTATTTGGTGGTAGTTACCCCCATCGTACGTGTTACGCACTGTGTTTACAAACCATCTTTGTAAAGAAGTATGGATTAAGCATGAGCCCTAAAAACCTTATGGCTTGATGACTTAGTTATGTTTCATAATGCCTTCCCTTCAGCAATTATATGGATGCACCTCAAAAGTCGCATATTCAGACCCCATCCTTTCCTCCTGTCTCTGATGTTCCCTCAGAAGATGCTCGTGCTTGCTCTGCCACTCAGAGCCCTCTTTCTTGGCCCCTTCCAGCTGCTCCCCAAGATTTGCACGTTTCTCCTCTAAGGACGTGAGCTTCCGCTGTAATACACCATACTGAGCAGCTGCATTGTCAGACGATTTTTTGTAGTCGTCAATTGACAGTTCATAGCGTTTCTTCCATTCTTGTGCATCCCGTTGTGCTGCATCTGCTTTCATCCCAGCAAAGGAGAGTCTTTCCTCCATGGACCGACCTTTCGTTTCCAGGCTTGAGTATGCTGCAGCTGCTTTATCAGTTGCACGCTTCACCAGGTCATGCAGTGGCCCTGCCAAACTGCAGCATCCAATAGACCACAAGCAACATCTCAGACATGGTAAATGCTTTAGTTTTCTAAAACCCCTATTGATACCCACATTAGCTCCCATCAATTCTTCTGACCCCCAACTGACCATGTTATTCTTCCCTGCTGTGATTCGTGACTTACAGTTGTGCCCATCACGAAAGCATGACGGGGTGGAAACAAACTCAAGGGTGCTCACCTAAAGACATGGAGAGCCTACAAAAAGACGTTGATATACCTTTTCTGCAGAAACTTTGTAAGTTTCTGCCACTTGAAGGACCCAACTGCTGCCATCTCATACTCTGCCACCAATCCATCAAGAACCTGTGAAGGTGCAGTGTAGGCAGAGTTTGGTTAAAGCCCAAGAAGATTCCACCTTGTTGAATTATATCAGCATCATAAGAAAGAAGAAACTGCAAAGCTCCCTCATTTCCAAGAAATTTTGAACAACTAAATATGAGACCCAAGCATGCAGTATAGAGTATGGAGTATTACTTTCAAAGGGCATGTGCTGCTTTTCCCAATAACGACAAACACAAACAATGACACTCTGAACAAAGGAAAACTAACTTCCTTCCTCTTCTATACATAGCAGGTTTGGCTGGACAAACCCCTTCTGTAACTTCAGCACAGATGAAGGGCCTCCTAATTAGTTGCATAAAATCTCTTCGTACAGCAGCGATAAAGATAGCGAAGAGGAATAAAGCCTAAGAGAGTACAAGAGAAAACCAAAACCCCAAACATGTCCCGTGGAGATAAGTGCCTCATGAGAAAAGGAAAGACAGACAAGCCATACATAGTACATTCAGATCAGACATTATTGATTGAGGTTGTTCCCAGAGAGACTAAACCTCCCACCTTCACAACAGAATCATAGGAGGCATTGGCATCATTGCATGCATTGCGCAATCTCTCTTCCATGCTGCCCACAGCTCTCAAACATTTAAGCTCAGATTCCATAGATGTCTTGCGCTTGTACTCCTGTCACATTTATCACCATTAGTTGCACGTGATATCTCATCAAAAGATCAGTCCTCAGGAGGCCAGATTACCTGCAGTTTACAAATTATCAGATTACAGACTTCAAGAACGTCAAAACATGCACTTTCAATAAAACCCCAGAAATGTTTTGCACAAAAGACAAGAAGGGAGAGAAATGGCCTTCCCAGTGAACTAACTACCTCAAATCTTTTCTTCACAGTAGAGTGAAGTTGCTTCTCATACTTCTTTCGTGCCATCCCTCCACCCACGGCTTCATTGTTATATGAAATCAGTGCTCCCCGGACGGCCTCCTCATGTGCCTCTTGTAACAAAGCCTGCAAAATCAGACATTAGTATACTATGATATCAAATATGTGGCTTTCATGTCTGTGGCTTATATGTAGCAAAGATCACGGGCACTCCTTGAAATGTGTTGGATTGGTAGAACTACCTCCTCCGGAGGGGTTGATTTGTCGAAGGAGTGGATGTATGTTTCAACTGCAACATCATGAGCACGACGACACTCATTCTCCTCGACATTCTGTCCCATCACCAACTTCCAACTTAGACCTCATCTTCATCTTGGTTCGAGCATTGTATTACTTGTCCACTCAGACTCCCCTGATTATATCAAATGACAAGGGAGCTGCAGATAAGAGCTGATGGTCTAACTGTCTCCATGTACAAGGCATGATGTGCAGTTTCTTTGTCAGTCCTGACATAGAAACACTTCTGCCCTACAATGTGACCGAAGCACAGTAAATATGCTTTCAGCTCAATCAGGTACCTTGAAAGGTGGAGGAAATAGCGAAAGCTACCACAAACGAATACCTACGATCAAACCAGAGCCATTGGCCAGCATGATTTGCCAAGGCATACAGGCAATCACAAGTTATTTCACCTCTGCAAACCATGGCATACCATGCCAAAGTCGGACACGAACCTGCCAAGATGTAGCTATGGTGGGCACAGCCCCAGCATTGATTGCATCCAGGAACGACTGAGTGAGGGCAGCAAACATGGGCCCTGTCAAGACAATTGACCCCAGTTGCTTTGGTCTTGCCCTCTCAAAAATGACGTTCGTCAAAGCATCCAACCCTGATTGGAACTCTGGTCGCATTCGATCAATCTGCAAAAGCCAGTTTCACTATCAGCCTCTTCATCACCCCATACCTGTCCGTCAAACCAAGAGAAGAAAATAGAATGAGTGAGTACCATACCGGTATCTGGTCAAGGTGCTGCAACTCTTTCTCTTCATTGAGAGGCCGGACCAATGTGAAACAATCACGCTCTGGAAACAAGGCTCGGATAGAAGTTCGGATCTACAGTTCTCAAACAAGCACCACCCTCTAGACATTAGTTCTAAAAAATCTCCAAACACAGCTGCGCACCTGGAAATCAGGTAAAACAATCTCCCAACATCAGTAAGCATGTCTTTCAAAGGTTGCAAGAACCACCCAGCTTCTCTTCAATGATAATCCCATTAGGTCCCAACAGGATTTTGGTAACATGATAGAGAGACAGACAAACCCCTTTGGAGAAGGGGCAAAAGGGCATTGAGAAGTGACCTCATTCTTGGCTGCAACAGCTTTTCCAGAGCCAGGAATGGATTGGAGTGCAGACTCGAGATAGTCCCTAGGGGTTATCCTCCGCCCATCTTCAGTAAGGTCTAAGTAAAAGTCCTGTGCAAGCCAAGGTAAATGCCTCGTGTAAGACATGTAATCCTGACCATTATTCAAGACATTTCAATAAAACTGTACTTGACACATAAACTACATCCAAGTACATCTCTGTACATCTCTGAGGATGCACACAAGTATAAGCTGGTAGGAATGACCCACCCGTAGCAACCACAAAAAGAGCGGGGAGAATTGCCCAATCTCCGAAGCTGAGGCTTGGCCTTGAGTGGTAGAGGACGCTCGCACACGAATGTGCTTAGTCATCTCGGTCACCAATGACAATTTGTCCAATGCCGCCTCATCGATGCCACCCATCTGCAGAGTGAATGGAAACTTTAATGCATCGGATGGAAGAACAAAACACTTTGGAACCTAATCTCAATATATTTAACAGGCAAAGGAGGGCACTACATAGTCTAACCTTTTGACTCTTCAATGACATACTATTAAATAACTTTCAACCAAACGTGGCATAAAAGAGACAGTGCAAGAAAGTCGTCTTCAATCAACATACCTGATTGTAAACAAACATACTCGACAAAAGAACCGCCAATGAAAAGATTTGAGTGCTGTAAGTGCCCTGCATCCAAATGGGCATTAGCTCTATTTGACATATGATGGGCTGTGACAGCCAAAGAACTGAACAGGCAATCTCTATATCACATAGTAGTCTAGAGCCTTGCCTACACATAGAAGGGACAGGAAATTACAGTTTGGTCGTAGGCATCAATGCCTTCACTATCAAGTAACAGGAGACTGTATTCGCTGCCATCTGCAGCTGTACGTTTCAGTGGGATACTCCACATCCATAGGCCTTTAGTGCAGGGCCTGTGAGTTGGCCCAACCTGAAAGCCACTGCTCTGACCAAGTAGCTGTCACATCCCTCCCCACCATCCCATGTCTCCCTATTGTCAGTCAAACATATTTATCTTAATGAAGCTAAAGGTTAACATTGTTTGTCAGACCTACCCAACACCCCTGCTGAGCATGTGTACAATATTGTTAAAAAGTACAGTCATTTAAGAACATTATAGCTTGTCAACATGTGCCAAACAAAAGTGACTGTGCAACATTGCATAAGGGCTGCTACTAAGTCACCTGCGCGATGTCTGAAGTATAGACAGTCCATTTTTCACAAATTTAAGGACAATTTAGTTTGACCAATTCTCTGACTGCAATGCCAGCCAGTAAGCTATGATGCAGGTAACATCCCTAACCACATCCAGGCTAGTCCCAACATGTACAAGGGAAAAGTATAACACTCAAGAGTAGCAATAGATGCCAACATGCTTCTGCACGCAGATGGCTATCTCCCCATCCTATGTGCAATAATCTTTACCATGATCTAATGGCTTATGCACAGGTAAATTAGGTGGAGACTGCACTGCTGGTGGTTGTCAACAGGAGAATAGTCTCACAGGCGTGATGCAGTTATCCAACATTATACAAGCACGCACAATGTGTTAGCAATTGTCAGTACCACAGAAAATAAGAAGAGTTGTTATAAGAAGAGTTCAGACATGTGACCCTGGACTTTATACTTCTTTCTGGACATACACACCTGATTCAAGATGAAACTCTTGCCCTGGCGTGCACGCCCACACACCGAAACTACACCAAGAGGTCCTTTTACCATCTGCAAGGCTGCCACAGCCTCCGGATCCATCTTGAACTTCCCCCTCTCATCCGAATAAACTAGTCGAAGAGCTCGAGCTGGATTGCCCGTGACAAACCTATTGCTGTAAACAGGTGGTCGCCTGCTTTGAAGAACAACCGGTGGTTCGGTCTCCATGTCTGTCTCTAGTTCTACTTTCTGCTTCACACCTGTCCGTAATCCAAACATCTGCATCATGCTTACGATGCCGAGGGAAAATTTCTATCTCCCTTTGATGTGTGCTTCTTATAATTATTTTGGTAGAGAGGGAGAGAGAGGGAGAGAAGCAGCAAGAGGGAAGCAATTTCAGCCCTGTAACAGTCACGAGGGATCCTAAATTCCCTGCATTCCCAGATACGCTTGTGCTCCTTGCCCTGAAGTGTGTTGCAAGCGTGGTAAAAAGGCCTAGTTTGTGTGCCCTCCCAACATCTGCATTTTTGTCCTCGCAGCTAACCTGTCTCCTTGTTTGAATGTCTCCCTGGACCGATAAAAGAGAAGTGAGAAGGTGAGGACAGCAGAGGAAACAGATGGACAGCAGGTAGCCTTTGTTAGAAGCAAAGAAAGCAGACAAGTTTCTTGCCTCTGTCAAACAGGGTGGGAAGAACAGGGATGAGAATATAGTGCAACCAGCAAGCACAAAAGGAAAAGGAAGTTCAGGCTGCTACTTTGGCTAAAGCAGGAAACTAACTCATGTCCAAATAGATGCTACAGTGAAGAGTGAATGTTAAGAAGGCAAGAATGGCGGAAATTTAAACACACAGTAGGGGACAGACAGCAACAGGTCCTTGCCTAGTGAATTGAAGAGTGCAAAAAGCAAGGCAAGGAACCAAGTTGATTGAAATGATTTGACATGGCAGAGGGGACTCAGAACGTAAGTGGGGAAAAAAACAGAGGGACTCCTTCCCTTTGTATAAATCTCTAGAGCAAATGAGAGGAAGACAGCAAGTTTTTACAGTAAGCATACAGGGATACCACCCTCCAGTAGACTGGAGACGTTTCTCAAAATGACTACAAAAATGTGGAGACTAAATGACAGGAATTGCATCAGGAAGGGCAGCATAAAGGAATAACAGTGAAAACAAGGCGGCTGCAGGGAGGGAGAATAAAGATTGAAGTTGTATCAACGACCCAGAGAGAACAAAACCATCTCATTGCAGATGAAAAGAAGCACACTGAATTCTCAGCTTTGATCTCAACCTTCACTTTAAGTTGAATTGGCAAGATAGACATAGACCACTACACCACACAAAACTAAGGACGCAATAAGTTAAAAAGCACTTCTTCACGTGAGGAGATGCAGGAAAAGCACAACCATTCAAAAGCCCCCACATACAAAGAGTGAAATTAGAAATTAAAAAACAACATACATTAATCAAGGAAAGAATTTCAAGGCTGGACATACTCGAAAACGCTTCTCTGAACATGATAAGGCAAATACAAGAGTATTTTGGAAGAATGCTTATCCTTCCCTTTCAGTAAGCATTCGGACAGAAAAAGAATATGAGACAACAAGGACAGATGTTACTGCAATGAGGGAGTGGGGAAGACGAGGACAAGTCAGGTACAGAAAATCGACTTTCTTGGAAAATCTCCGTGAATTTCTAAGGGAAACCAGATGCGAGACAAATAAAAAGAAATCTGAAAGGGTTAGCACAACGAATGGACGAAAGACCGTAATTTAAAAATGTGTACAGAATACGTTGAGGGACTCGCAGAGTGCTGACGCTGAGCACAATGGAGAAGCAGGAAAAGCTTCTAATCCACACCTTATTGTAATTGAAAACGTGAGGAAGAAGCAAATGGCAATTGCAAACGATAGACAGATATGAAAGAAAGAGAGAAACAGATAGTGAAGAAATCTTGAACATCCTGTACCTTAGATGCGGAACTGCTAGAGAGATCAATCACGAGTGAATTGGCAGACACAATGACGAAGCCTGCATGAGATCGATAAAGAAGAAAGCGGGAAAACAAATGCGAAGAATGTCACGCTGTATACATCGGATCGGACCGCTGAATTAGGGTTCACCAACAGCAACTCCACACGTGCCCCTCATTCCCTGCGTTTTCAGTTTACATTCATCGACATCTAGTGTTCCCAATGTGTAGGGTAGACAACCCATGCGGGGTGCTTCACACCTTGCCACGAGGGCGGAAAAACCTACGGGTTCTTGCCCTTTGTATTTTCAGGGAGCGTACCTGACAGGTCAACAGGGGGGGGACCTTACGCAGCGTGGGACCATACGACCATACGCAGTGTCATCTTTTCCTTACTACTATTCTAGGGATCTCAGCCATCCACTGCGATCCTTAAAACATCTCAGCCATCCAACGCTGCGAAAAGAAACCCTACGTCTTTACGCAGGGTAAGTCCCCCAACCGGGGGGACTTACCCTATCGAACTCAAAGAATTTTCAAAAAGACAGTGACTTGCCAGGCTGGCGAGGAGCGTTACGGAAAGTAATTAGCGACGTGGTACTTTATTCGCTGAAGTAAGCCCACTCGAAACACAGGATCTTTTTTGGAAATTCTTCACGGAAATCATCCATTCTCTCTGTTCGTCACTACGGTAGTCTTTAGGGAACGCAACCCGGGATTAGAGCCTGCCCTAACATATCGTCTTCCATGCATCTGCAGTTTCTCGACCTGTATCTGGATTGATTGTCGTGGTCCAACTCTGCGTGTTTGGATCTCCAACTCTTCTCCCAGGTCACCGGCGTGCTCGTGTGTGGGGATGGAGGCAAAAATAGGTGACATCACTCTTCTGTTCAATAAGTTCAAAGCTGCGTATACCAAGAATGACTATGAAACCAGCTCCAACTTGCTTTCTCAACTAAAGGTTCTCATCACGACTGATCTCCTAAGCGGTAGCCCTCGTAATGTATGTGTGTTTCACCTAGGGTTCTGGGTGAATTGTTGACAATTGCCAATAAATCGAGGGTTTCAAGTTCGTGCGTCAAGAGGTGAGAAAGTAACAAAAGAAGCGATTGAAACAAGCCGCCGGATCAGTTAAGGGAGGTGCCTTTGACTTATGTTTTGGGGGACTTTAGTTGGACGATCTCGCAATAACGGCCGAACCTGCTAAATCATAGGATGTATTTGCGCAAGAAATGAGACAGGGAGCCATTACTGCAGAGCTCGAATTGATGCCAGTGTTCCAGCCATTAGTTAACCTTGGATTGAATCCAAGGGTGACTGTTTTGGAGCAATAGATCGAGGGTTTATGGTGTTGTAACACGTTTGTTTCTTTATCTCGGTTTAGGCGTATTGTGAGGCAATTAGACTGGCATGCAGAGGTACTACATTTAGTTCCTGAACAGGCACTCAGCTAAGCTGCCAATCGTGTACGGGAGCTGTGTTGGTGATGTGAGGTGGTTGTGTGAGTAGAATGGGCAAAGCCTACAAAGTTATATGGCTTTCAACTACCCGCTCGATCTGCGCAGAGCGCTGTGGTGATCGAGTAGGAGCAACTTTAGAGAATTTGAGATCATTCCTGGTTACATCACAGGTGAAGTTAACCGAGTTGCCAGCTCTGCCGCCTCTATTCAAGACGACACATACTGCCGAGCAGGAGCTTCTTCTTGCAAGTAAGATTTTCCCCAATGTTTTCTCTCTGGGGTTATTTCACTGCTGTGAAGGTGTGGAAATTTTGGACTTATGCAGTATTTGAAATACTCCCATGTTATGTGGCAAAAAGGTGTAAATTGTGACCGCGCCTTTTACAAGGACTTCATTGTGTGCAGGGGACATATTTGAGCATGCGGTGGTTCTGAGTGTGAAGATGGAAGATCAGGATGCCTTTGAGCGGCACTTCCTACAGCTGAAGTCTTATTACACCGACACAAGGTAAGATTTCAGCACTCACTAGGTTGCACTCCGCCAAAGAGGTAGATATACAATTGGAAATGGTTCCCTTGCTCAATCCCTACTCTCCTTATCTACTACAGTATATGCAGTACCACATGCTGTAATGTGCTGGTCAGAGGAGTGCTGCTTTCCACAACCTCATGGCCAGTTTACCATATTTTCAGACCTTGGTGACCACGGTCGTTCAAGGAGGTCTAATACTATGCCCTTTGGACACACAGCAAGGATTCAAGGGCAGAGTCAATGTGTAGATCTCTGTTTTTTGTCCTTGACTGAGCAGGGTGAAATCATTACAAGTCCCCTCTGCTCTAGCCAAAGAGTGGCAAGAGATCGTGAACCAGATTTGTTGAACTCGTGATCACTGTCCAAAAATTTGCAATTTCTACCCAATTTTAACTTAATATGATTTTCATTGAAGAATCTGGGATGAATGCAGAGGTCTTATTCCTGCGTCGGAACAGGAATATCCAATTCTAGGGCTTAACCTGCTGCGGCTGCTGGTCCAGAACAGAATTGCTGAGTTCCACACAGGTGCAAAACCAGACCTTGAAACTACATTGTGTTGGATCAATTCTCTATTAATCCAGATGAGACTCTTAGCATCTGGTCCGCATTGTGCTTCTGACACAGTATATCCTATTTTCTGTACTATTCTATTTTTCAGGTGCACACTCACCTGATGTAAGGGGGTAGCAGACACTGCTACCTGCTTGTCATACAATATCCATTGCCAGGCAGATGCACATGATTCCAACTCAAAGCTCTGTATGTGTGTGGATCCCACCAAATGGCCCTGTAAAGTGCAGTTACTTGTACTGTAGCATTGGTATGGGGTAGACCATGTGTTCTTCATATACTGTTTGCGCACCCTATACAACTGTCGTTGTGAGCAAGCCTATTCATTCAAACAAGCAAAGGCCTGCCTGGCCAACCCCTTGGAATTAGTTTCCAATTTCGAATTTGTATGAGTGTCTTGGATGCAGATTATCAGTAGAATATGAGTCATGCTTAATTTCTGTATGCAAGTGGCTCACAGAGCTGGAGCTTCTTGCCCCAGAGGCATATGAGAATGTCTGCATAAAGCATGCCATAGAGCTGGAGCAGTCATTTATGGAGGGGGCCTACAATCGTGTGCTAAGTGCGCGACAAGCTGTTCCTCATGACACCTATGTCTACTTCATGGATCTTCTTGCCCAGACTGTGCGGTACTCTATTTGCTCCCTTAACTGAGTGTTGGCCAGGCTATTATGGAAGGTTATATAAGTGCAATCTTCTATGTGATCATGGCAGAAAATGAGTGGACATTTAATGCTGAAATTCTTGGTTGCTGGGGTTTCTTAACCATTGATTATATGTGCAGTCACCAAGGTACCATCTTATTGGCATGAACTGTTTTTGCCATGTTATGTAATGACTGATTGATGGCTGCTGCTTTTGACAGACATGATTGTGTGTCCATATCACATTTGTGACTTTTTACAGTACATCAGGGGGCAGATGGTAATGATGCTGAATTGATTCACCAGTAAAAATTCATTGCATGTAGCTGACTGACTACAAACCTTGTGGAGAAGGCTTCTTACTTCCTTGTGGACTGTTTCTAGGGATGAAATTGCAGGCTGCAGTGAGAAGGCATATGATTCGTTATCATTGAATGATGCAAAGAAAATCTTTATGTTCTCTTCTGATCGGGAGTTGCAGACATACGTGGCGGATGTAAGCACTTTTGTCCTCTCCAGTTTTCATGTGTGATGTTTCTCTTTCTCTTGCTCTCTTTCCTGACAGTGGAAGGAACCTCAGCCAGATTTGTCACAGCTGTTGAAATCTAGACGGGTAAAGGTGCAGTGCTGTGCTTTCTACTATGGCAACACAAATCAACGCACAATCCTCATAACAAGATTTCCTTCGTCAGTTTGCCCCCCCCCCCCTCTCTCTCTCTCTTTCCAAGGTTAATCTTGCTACCGGCGTCAGCCCGTAGGTTCCGTCCCTTTGTGTTCCCTCAAACTGGGCACGGGGTCAATGGCCACAAGGCTACTGCAAACAACGTCTTATGAGTGCTTTCTGGACAACTCCTATTTGGCTGACTAGCAGGTGAGGTTTGGGGGGTTGGCAGGATCATCCTGACTGGGAGATTCGCAGCGGCAGTGTCTATTTCCAAAAAGTGAAGGAGCTTGCGCCCTGTAGAGAGATCCCCTCCGTGCAATTGATAAACCAAACACTAGGCTATGCAAGAGAATTGGAGCGCATTGTTTAGGAGCACTGCACTGCAGTGCACTCCTCATTGGCTTAAAGTTGAACTAGTGTGGTTATAATGGATAATGCAATTTCTTGTCATCCTTTGAGGACAACATTCTCATGGGTCAATTTCATACTTCCCAAGAATAAAATCCACATTGGCAGCTGCAAACATGTGCACTGGTTGTAAATTTCAGCTTGCTGGAAAGGGAAGGATTCCCCTAGTGAACTGAACTGCCAATGCATGATTGCAAACAGAGCTAGTTTGACATCAGTGAAGAACATCTTAGAGAAAGCTTATACATCATGACTCTCATCTGCTTAGCTGCTTAGCTTATATAAGCTGCCTCTCTTAGCTTAGAGAAAGCTCTGTTCAAGTTTTCAAACTGTATTACCAGAGCAGGTATCCAAAGCCAGAGTGTCCACACTTCAGAGACATGTCTTGATGTAATGGTTGTTTGTGTATCAATCTCACACATTTCCAGTATGCCAAGTACAGTATGGCACAGTTACACAGTATGGCAAGCCAGTTATCCAAGTCTTGTGCACACCAGGTTACTCACATAGGTGGGTCTCTCTCCCTCTGCACCATACATACAAACAACCATGTCAATGTCGGAAATAGCCGACACAAGAGACACTGTAACGGACCAACAAATTCACCTTCAGTAGCCAAAAATCCAGTCGAGTCTAAGTTTCTTCTAATGCATTGCTGTAGTTCTTTCGCTCAACTAAGAATAGAACGGAGCTGCCCGGATGCAGCACATCTGTGCATCTGTGTGAACTTATTAAGCTACCCATAATCTCACCATTGCGGCCCTTTAGGTCTTTGCTTTTGGTCTGCAAGACGGGTCTTCTCCGGTTTAATATAGGGCTTATAACGGTTAGCTACAACGTGGTGGCTACAATGGATGACAAATGGAAGCTAACGGGTGGATGAAATGCGTAGATGATGGATGAGCACCGCTTATTGCCAACAGGCCGGCCCTGACCCCTGACCTGGAGTTGTTGTAGAAGCGTGAGGGTGGAGCAGTAGAGAGGCATAGCGTAGCCGAGTAGCTGTTCCTTGGCTCTGCGACTCTGAAACCCCAGATTTTGTTGTACCCCTGTGGAGAAGACGACCGTAGCGATTGTGAGAACAGACGGCTCCATGTGCTCGCATCATCGGCCGTCTGCCGGGATCATCTGGTTGCTGGAGGCATTCTTGATTGTTTGTTTGCTGTTAGTTGTGTGTTCGAGCGGCTGCCTCTAATGATTTACACCGCTCTAGACACCTTCTATGTCTCCAGCGAGCAAATTGTTAATTCTCCTTCAAGGAAAGATGGCGTTGACGAGAAGACAGAAACGGTCTTGCGCCACTATGGCTGCGAGCTGATCCAGGAAAGCGGCATCTTGTTGAAAATGTATCCTTCCATAAGTAGTCGTACTTCGGGAAAAAAATTCATGAAGGAAGAGGTTTTTTATCATCTATGCTGTAGTGTGTAGGCAGCGCGTTCGGGAAGAGTGAAGTGTAGCTTCGGAACATGGTGGTCCTGGTGATCGTTTAGGGTATCGGGATGAGCTTTCTCCTTGACGGAACTTTCTCAGGCCTCAAGCGGTCATGGCAACAGGGCAAGTACTTTTCCATCGTTTTTATTGCAAGAAGTCGTTTGCGCGGTTCAATGTGAAGGTGCGTCCTCGTCTCGTTGAGATACTTGAGATGCTCGTGGTTTTGTAGTAGCATTGCGTTCATAGTTCTACTTCCTTGTCTCGCACCTTAGTCTGATGATTGTGGTATCGCTCATGCAGAGGGTGGCGGCAAGCTGTGTCTGGTTAGCTGCAAAGCTTGAAGAAAGCCCGCGGAAGATTCGGGAGGTCTTACAAGTGTTCAATCGAGTGGAGCGCAGGCGTGAAAACGCACCTCTTCACCTCTTGGAATTAACCACTCAGGTTGGTTCTCCCGGATTGCCACGTATATTTGTTGCATTCCGAAGCTAACTTTAAAGATAGCTTACACTGTGCGTGGTTTAACAGAAGTACGAAGAGATGAAGACCGATTTGATTAGAACGGAGAGGCATCTTCTGAAGGAAATGGGATTTATATGTCATGTGGAACATCCTCACAAGTTCATCATGAGCTATTTGAAGGTGCTGGAGGCACCAGAACAGCTCATGCAGGTGGCTTGGAATCTTGCCAATGACAGGTAACTGTGCAGACTTAGTCATTGAATGTATTGAACATTATATTAGAGTAGAGTTTCCTGAAGGACACTGTCCCAACACTTCAGAGTCTATCACCCCATCATCTAGAGAAGCCTAGGACAGCTCTGTCTGAAGGAGGTAGGGTTCCTACTGACGGGAACTTACCGACACTGTTCACGTCGTGCAAGTGCAAAGTTGTATCAATTTGGTACTGCAAAGTCAACACAAGCAAGGTGCCAATGTAGTTTTCCTAGTTTCATCTGCTGATGCTGAAAAGGCACCAGTTGTCCTAACAGACGTTCTCCTTTTTCTTGTATGCCTGCTTTTTTATCCTGCAGAAGCTGATGGTACATTGTCGTCGTTGCTGTAGCTTGCGAACAACACTCTGTGTCCGTTTCAAAAGTGAGGTGGTGGCATGCGGAGTTGTCTATGCTGCCACACGGCGATTCAAAGTGCCGCTTCCTGCTAACTGGTGGGGAGTATTCGATGCTAAATGGAGTGAAGTTAAGGAAGTTTGTCGAGTTCTTGCAAACCTGTATCGACAGCCAAAGGCTTCGTACATTGAAGTTGGAAGAGACTCCAAACCTTTTGTTTTAACAAGCAAAGCGTGGGATTTCCCCCCAGATGTACAGGCATGTTCTGATTCATGTGCCTTTATACTTTCTTACCATTGTAATGGGGGTTTAACAGAATGTCTGTCATTCAACCACAGGTTATGGTTTGGAATTACATTGTTGGTTATGCCTGTAAGGTCCTTAAAGTTTCTTGTTTTTGCAGGAAGGACTGTTGAAGAAAATTGTTAATGGAGCTGCCCCTGTTGACCAGGTACTGATATCCATGACCTCTGATGGTGGGGTTGCGAAGGACCCTGCGTTAAAAGGGGCTTTAGACAAGTTGAAAAGCTCTGTGAAGGATTCGAGGAAGGAATTGGAAGAAGTTCAAGTTCTTCCTACTAACGGGGAGTTAAGGGATGATGCTTCAGCAGGGAAGGAAAAACCAGTTAATCATATTGAAGATGGAGCAGTGGACAAGAGTAGGGAAAAGGAGAGGGATAGGTCAAAGGTTCGCGAACGGGAGAGTGTACGAGTTTGGGATGCAGAAAGGGATAGAGAGCGTGGGAGGGCGCGCGAAAGGGAGCGGGATAGAGAAAGGATAAGAGAGAAAGAGCGGGAGCGAGAAAGTGCGAAAGATAAAGACTATCGCCGCAAGGAGAGGAGCAGGGACTCTGGTGAGCCTTGCAAGAATTGAAGCATATTTGTGGCTTTTGGCTAAATCTATGGAAATGCCATTTGCATAATCTTTTGTGCCAGCAGTAGTGATGCCTTGATGGTGCATGAAAGTTGAGAGGTCAATTTGTTAAGCATCTTCTTGCTGCTTCTTGTCATTCTTGATGAGGTTGGCTTGTCCCTACTTTAATGATAGGCCTGTGCTTTGTGCATTTCAGTGGATCTCACTGTTCTGCAGCTGCTGAACGGCCTTGGCTGCCAGTCCAGGAGCTTGGTCAAGCTTGTGTGTGGGAGGATAAGTAGGTGACTGATATGTTGGCCTCAGCCTATAATAGCTTGAGGCATTTTCCCTAGGGATTGTCCCCTTTAGGCCGTTCAACAGCTGGGATCCTACATAAGATACTCACAAACTACTATGGATTGAAGCAAGCTTGTCAATAATGTAAGTTTAGGATTTTACAGCCTGGATGTCGTTGTCACATTTGCAGGTCATCCCGAAAAACTGCGACATTACTCGGCATCTCGGGGTACTGTATCAGTATCTTTGGATTATAGCTAGGCTCTATGTTAGTGGGACAGATTATGTTATGTGAGTTACAGTACTGTTTTAGTACTTTGTTAACCACTTGTTAGCAATGGCTCTTACTTCTTGTTCACTTGGTAGCAACTGTATGGCTCATGATACTCACCTCTGTTTTGATTGGCCTACATTTTGTGCAGAGAGAGAGGTCCAGCTGGTTGTCCGAGAAAAGGAGCGGCATCGACATCATCCAAATGCCTGAAGGAGCGCCACACAGGAGTCGTGAGGGTGTTAATATGCTTCAGTGAAGATTTTAGTGCCATGTAGTCACAGCAAGGCATGCATGCATGCTTGACATCTCCTTAGGTTATGTTGCTACGTTGGTGACTAGCTGGAATACTGTTCCAGCTTGTATTCCTCTTCTTATCTCCATTGAGAGTTGCTTGTAGGATGAACTGATGTCCCCCAGCTTCATCTGGCAGAAATGGCCTGACACAGAAATGGAACAAGGGCAGGAGAGGATTACCTGGCTACAAGCTTATGTGGCTGGATCTGTCGCCAACTTCACGGTCGGTTCCTGGACTCACGTTCAGTGTTATGGAGCGCTAGCTATGGGTGCTGAGTAGGATTGTTTGTTTATTATTGAACCATATTAAAAGTTCCCTACACGATTACTGACATGCACTCTGGTTAGCATGTGAGATGCTCATTTATAACGTAGTTTCAGTGATGGAAGATGGGAAAGTATCTTGCATCCTTCGGTTACACTCATGTCCTGGCAAATAACAGGGGTGCCTTTGTGCAACTAAACATATGGTTTGTCACCCTCTACTAGTTTCTGAGAGCCGCAATGCATCTATCTTTGTGAAATCTGCTGTGATGGAAAATGTGTCAGCACGTTTCAAGATGCCCTGTAACTGTCTTTGTCCTTTTCCATGCATCTGAGGCTGAGTTATTAGATCCCTTTGTACCAGATTGTATGATGTACTGAGCAGCCCTTACTGGTTTCTTGATTAGGTTGAGTTAGTAGTCCCTGTATTTCCCTTGTACTTCTGGAGGGGACAGTCACCTTACTAACCACAGATGTGCATGCATGTGCACGACACTGTAGCAGCCCCTCGTTCCAGCAAGAAGCACTATATGTGCTAACGAGGGACACCATGGCGTGTGCATCTTCTCTCCATCTAAGCTGGTGGTAAGTGCGGGCTCAATCAGTTTGTGCTGCATTTACACCGCTGCAGCAGGTATTCCTAACAGACCCCAAGCATAAGCTTTGGAGAAGGGGTATGTCCCCATCAATATGTTAGTGTGGGTGGGCTAGCCGCATGGGTGGGTGGCCATTTGTTTTTTGTTCCTGTCTCCTTCTGATTCATTCATGAGGTGCGCTCAATCACCCCAAAAAGAGCAGTTTTCTGGGCTCAGCAAAGTTGGCATGCTGCTCTCTAAACCAGGCAAATGGCAACATTGAGACAATACATATAAGCTGTACACGGAGATTTCAGCCTAGATCCATCTGGTCAAGTTACATTTTTATGTAGTTACACTTGTTCTCAAAAATTTGGGCCTGCTGGAACTTGATTTCTATTAAGTATTGTGCACTTGCAAATGTGTTGGTGCAAAGTGACAAGGTTGTGTGCGAAGGTTAGCGCAGCTTATGGCGGTTACAACTTGAAGCAACAGGTATGCAATGTTATTGTGTGTGAATATCATCTCGGAGTCAGATATTAAGGCACCATAGCTTCTTCAAGGAGTTTGGTGTCTCATGATAGCTTAGTGAAACCAAGTGTTGGTTCTGAAACCTCAAGCCAACCAATCGGTGATTCGAAGTTACTTTATGGAGATACAAAAGCTACAATTCTGCATAGGTTGTAGCTTGTAATGGAGGGCTCTGCTCCCTGTCTATCCAGTCCCAGATTCGTGCCTCAAAGTAGCTTAGTGCCTCAACGAAATGGGGTACCTGAGGGCACCTCTTTGGGAGGAGTTGGTGATCCTGGACAGTGATAGTACACTGTAACTACCTGACCCAAAGTCCTCGTCATCTAACTAGAGGCATTAGCTGTAGCCTGCGGTAGGCTTGTAGTACTGGCTTGAAGAGTCTGTTGGACGGCTGGGTTTCATGCTCAGTTGGTCAGTGGGTATCTCCCCTGGGCTCTATCATGTGCAAACTGAGCTCCACTAGCAATGTAGTGAACTTGTGAATCTCCTACGCATTGCGCTGAAGTAATATAATTTAGGGATAGAAGCTGTTCACCATTTTACGATTCTAATTATGATGTTTCAGGTATGGCCCCATCTCATTTGGACGAAATTGAACTACGCTTATGGGAAAACCAGGTGTGAGTTGCACAGATGTTAGTTGTTGAGGCAGTGTTAGGTTTCCCTCTGGCTTTTCCGTGTTGTAAGGTATAGCAATTTGAGTGGACTATATATCATGTCATACCAGTATGAACGAGGTGGGCATGTAAGGAAGTCTTTTCAGAAAATGGAACTCAATTTGTGTTTGTCTTGGGATGCCGATGGCTAATCAAGAGATGAATTCTTCACTGTCTAATGTTTTCTGCATCTGTATTGTCTTCTCTCTTCTGGATCTTTGCGTGTGTCCACTCTCAGACCCTTGTCTTGGGGTATCTGTTCTTGTCTTCCTTGTTGTGCCTCGGTTTCTGTTTCCTTTTCTGTTTTTCAGGTTTGACTGGGACAATGGGAGAAGGAGCTTGACAAACCCCTGGCCAGAGACAGTGTGAAGAATGTGATTGGTAGAAACACTCGCGCATATGCAGATGTAGTGCAAAGTTTCTGAGATATTGCTTGCATGGAACTTGTCTTTGTGTGTGGATTGTTTGTTGAAATTGTGGCTAAAAGAGACGAAGTTTATGCATGTCCATGTAACTGGTTTTTCAAATTGAAAAAGCTGGAAGGAGTGAGAATCATACCTCATTAGACATTATTGTGGCCTTCATGAGAATGTACTCATAAGATGTTGTTTGCTGTAGCCTTCATGAGACAGGGAGAAAAAGAAAGAAGGCAACTTTCCACAGATGAACTGGCAGAAAGACTTGTGATCTAAGAGGTGGACAGTCATTCACAATGGCCTTGGATCTTTCTCTCCAGTGCTAGCATATATTTAGTGTGTGCATTGTGTGTAGTCCTGGTATTCACAGAGATCTTTTAATTCCCATGCTATAATTTTTTTTTGTCAATTTTGCAGGCTCAATAGTGTTTCAGGGGACCTATACCTCAGAGAAAGAATCCAGCCATTATGGCCAAGATTGGCTGTCACAGACTGAACCAGCACCTGACCGAAATCTAGCCTTCACAAGTGTCCCACTCTATACGATGTCACAGGTGGTGAAAAGGATCATGAGCTGCTTAGAACGTCTCTGATTTATATTGCTTTGGTGTCCTGTCTGTTTGTGTGGATGCAAGATCTAGGCTCAGCCAAGTTCTATTTATTTTCTTAAAAGTAGTTGGCACGCTCCTTACAGTTTTAGGTGTACCCATCGATGGGATTGCTCTGCGGAGCCTATGACGGCCCCAACACACTCAAAAGGTGCTTGCCTTAGAACCCATTTGACCGTGTTTCCTTGCCTACATTGAAAGGACCTTCTAGACAAGTCATATCAAGGTAGCATTGATGCGGCACGAAATTGCATCCTTTCAGGCGCGTTTAGCAGAGAAACCAAGGGTTGAACTCCTGCTACTGCTCCAGCAAGTGGTATTGACTACCTAGCTAATATTTGCTTGGATGTTGGTGGTGGATGGGCTACGACAGTCGATGAGGGCCACAGTTTCTCCCATCATGAGCTGGGTTGGATTTATGTTAGTCAACCCTCTTGAGTACCACCCATGAGGAGTGGTTAGGGCCCAATGGCATGGTCTACACATGTTATATTTTCAGTTTGAATTAAACTATCAATCCCTGACAGGCACCCTGATTAGGAGCAGTCTAGGATCATCGGCTGATCTGATTAAGTAATGGTTGTGTAGAAGCCAGCTCTGTCTTTTCAGCTGGCCTGCTGAGATGCAGATATTCTTTCCTTGCTGCACCCCTTCCCTTTTAAGAAAACAGAAAGATCTACCCCTCAACCACTTGTGCGCGCCAGGTAGTGTCTTGTGAGGCGGCCTGCGAGGTTCAAGAACTGCTAAGATGTCTTTTTTTTAAGGTAACAGATAAACCTAAGAGCATCTCCAGGTGGCCACACTATTTGCCCAGCAGTAGCTAAGTACCAGGAGTGGGGGAAAGGCGTCCCCACTCATGGGCCTGCACTTCAAATTCTCTGTAGGCCCTGCCTGTCTGGAATTGCTTGTGGAGGATATAGGTCTCTGCATTTGCCCGGTTAATACATTGCGTGATGCCAACATATAACATGTGCAGCACAACCAACAACAAATATGCCGTGTCTGTCTGCCGAGCAATACTAAGCAAGGGACAATTTGATGGGAAGGAATGGGCTGAAAGTTTACCTGGGTGACACATTGTTGGAGTGTGACACCATGTGCAGCCCAACCAATGTTGTGGCTTGTGCGAGAGGAACAATACTATGCAAGGGATAATAATAATATACGACGACTCCCAAAAGTAGCGTAAATTATGGTGTCTAAATTATGGTGTCTCTTAACCCCGAAGGCCGACTGCCTTCTAGCAGGAAGGTGGATGCCCTTGTGACATCAATCAGGGGATTGAACCCACAACCATTTCCAAGGTGGTATGTGCCCATTACCATTGGACAACAACTTGGTTGTATATGCAAGGGACAATTAGCGGGAAGGGGTGAGCCAAACTATGGTGATCCGATATTTGTTTAGGGAGGAGACCAAGTGGGCTGCCTCAGCTTCAATATCAGGGCAGTTTTAGAGGTCACTAGGGTAGTGTGTGCCATTGGCCCAAGTGTCAAGTGTCATCTAGCCCAAGTGCAATCTCCTATGTATGCAAGTGCGTCTCCTATGTCGAGGCCCAAGTGCGACCTGTAGGGTAGCCTCTGCTGTTGGCCCAAGGGTTCAATGTCATCTAAGTCCAAATGCATTTTTTTTTCCACAGAGCCTACGACCAGATTTGAACTGCAGACCTTTCCCTTGATATCTCTCTTCTTGAGGCTCCAACCATTGTCCAAGGAATTCCCACTTTGCTACTTTTCAGGAATTTCCAGCGACCCAAAGTATTTCAAATTCTACATCTCCCACACCGCAGGTCCAAAAATCATGAGACCAAGCCCGTGCACCCCTCCTCATCGAGGGTTTTCCAATGGTACCAAGGTTGGGGCCTCGCGCTTGGGGACATCTCAAATCTACAAAACAAAACAAACGTCTCGCTTCATATATTGATAGGAGATGCTATAATCCCCAACTTGAAGGCTTTGCACTATAGTGTCACAAATGCATGTTTTTTGAGTTGATGCAATGTCTGCATCTGCTCATAGACCTTATGTTCAAGTGGCATGATAAAGTATCTGTAGCATGATTCACTAATTTTTCATGAACTTCAACATCGCCACCCGCACCTCATGTACGCGACACACAAATTCGCACAGATTCTATTGATTTGGTGGAGGTTTAGTGATCCAACTACGGTGAAAAAGAATGTCAGACGTGCTCAAATAGGTGAAATTTCTGATCCGATTGCGCTATTTTTCGACAAATTATGTTCTCATGATATGTCATAACCAATGTTGAACCGGTATATGTATTTTTAAATACCAGACTGGTCCTGGTACGAAGGATCCCATCCCTTACGCATACTAGGCTAGTAAGGGTATGGGGGCAAGTATGACCTGGTAGAGTATCAAATGGTATATATGAAGCGAGACATTTGTTTTGTTTTGTTTTGTTTTGTTTGTTTTGTTTGTAGCATCGTTGAGATCTCCCAAACCGTGGGGCCCCAGCCCGGCTTGGTGCCGTTGGAAAGCTCTCAATGAGGAGGGGTGCACCGGCTTGGTCTCATAATTTTTGGACCTATAGTGTGGGAGATGTGGAATTCCAAGTACTTTTGGTCGCCGGAAATTCGTGAAAGATAGCAAAGTGGGCTTTCCTGGAGCAATGATTGGCCATTCATGTGGGCGATTTGGCATTTCAAGTACTTTTGATCGCTGGAAATTCACGAAAAATTGCAAAATGGATATATCAATATATGAAGCTCGACAGGGAGATTGCAAAAATAGCATAGTGGGCTTTGGGATTACACTTGGACTTAGGTGACATTGGACACTAGAGGTCGCACATGGATACATAGGAGATTGCACTTGGGCTTAGATTTCAATTCTTCACACATGGGCCAATGGCACAGGCTGCTACCCTAGATCTCCCAAACAATCTCTGGATACATAGGGGATTGCACTTGGACATAGATGACACTGGACACTTGGGCCAACGGCACAGGCTACCCTAGTCAATATGATAAGATGACTTATAAAAATGGATGGTATATGAGTATGGTATTGGTATGTAATGGGCACATATAACCACGTTGGATGTGGTTGTGGGTTCAAACCACGGTCTGGTGTGTCATGAAGGAGCTGTCGACCCCAAAACCGAGGGAACAAGTGGGCCTATAGTCGTGGACGCGAACTCCACTGCAAGGATGCAGTGTCTGTTCAATCGGATCGAAGACAGACATACTCCATGACGACAATGTGGCACGAAAATGCGATGAAAAAGTTTTCGGATGAATGTATGTGGGATGAACGTAAACGGGAATGGATGAACACTGGATGATTATAGGATGAAAAATTGCCCAGACGAGTAAACCATGGATGACTGCAACAACATGTATCATCAGGGATGAGCATGCGCAGGAAAGAAGGCATTAAGCTATCGTCAACGACAGCTTAACTCGCAACCCATCTCAGCACATGTCAGCCCAAGAAAAAACCATTGGGGGGGGGGGGGGGTTTCATTTTTGTGTAGGGAAGCAAGCCTAAAGGTGCCCTCAACAGTAGCTCAATTCCGAACATGGGCACATGACATTTCAACTCAGGGAGCACATGCATTACCGGTAAGTGAGTGTGTGGAGGGGCTACAGATTAAGGTGTCGTCAACAACATCTTAATTCCCAGCCCTGTGCCAACCTGAGAATTGAACCCAACAGGGAAAAAAAAACAATCCCCGAAAATTGACAAATTAGATGTTATTGAAGAGGGAACACATGCCTTAGCGGTAAGCATGTGTGTGCAGTGGTTGGGGATTAA
The DNA here is from genome assembly GCA_030704615.1 of Takakia lepidozioides. Classification (NCBI taxonomy): domain Eukaryota; kingdom Viridiplantae; phylum Streptophyta; class Takakiopsida; order Takakiales; family Takakiaceae; genus Takakia; species Takakia lepidozioides. Next base: position 18,813,204 of record CM060733.1, read on the forward strand.
GGTATCATCAACGATACCTTAATTTATGCCCTGTCCGAACATGAGAATTAAACCCAACAGACCATATATATATATACCCCCCCCCCCCCCCCCCCCAATGTATCAGATTAAGGTGTCGTCAACAACATCTTAATCTGGTTGGTCTTCTGGTGTGCTATTTGGGATGAATGGCATCGACAAATTGCTCGGAGTACATAACTTTGTTATGTCCTTCTTCCAGGTGACCAGAAGTTTGCTCATTGGTGTACGATCGTTGACCCCAGGATGATCGTTGACCCCAGGACGCATCGTTTTCATATTCATCTTTGGTGCACTCGTTTGGCATGCGGACTATTTGCGAAGTTTGCTCATTGGTGTATGAATGCAGGAGTCTCAGGACACCACGGTTTCTACTTTTCTTTGCCAACCCGGATTTTTTCCCAAGTCCTCCAACAAATTTTTATTTGCCATCTTATGCGGAGGCTGCGACTACGGAATATAGTCTACAAGCATCTCCCCCTTCTGTGCTTCACAACAGACATAGTTTTCTGAAGAGCGGGGCTAGCGTCTTTGTAGACAGTTCTGCCTTCGTTTTGAACAGTAGCTCCTGTAGCAGTGGATCTTCTTTGTCGGAATGAATCACATGTTTTGGAACGTTTATTTATGAAGCACCAGTTCACCTCTCTGCCTTCTTTCCAATTAGGTAAGAGCCTCACTATCAACCATCCATACCCCTCCTCAATCAATTCAGCAATGTGGATTCATTGTTGCCAACATACTTTAGAATACACTGCACTAAGGCGTGAGCAGAACCGGTGAGCAGATTCCCTGATGCGTGAGCGGATTGAAAGCGTGAGCAGATTACTGAGTATAAGATAACAGTATTAGACGGATGCCTTAGAGGCAAATTGAGGAAGTCATTGTGTCAAACCTCAATGAACATGAGTCTACATAGGAAAGAAGCAAATGAAAAAGAGATAAAGGGCTGAGCTACATCTGCTTCGAAAGAGCTACATCTACTTCTTGCTGATTCAGCTATCGAATAAGAATCGCACTTTGGACCTTCCTAGTTTCCTAAAAGATCTGCGGTGCCTCTAGTTACCTCGGGCTCCTCGCCCTCCAAAAGGGACATTTAGTACTAAGAGAGCTGCCAGCTTGCTGGGATGCTGTCACACCATTGTATCCTGGTATCCGACTGTCTAGAGCAGATTTGAGCCCATGAGCTATCAAATTTAGCAGGCAGTTGAGATCGCCTCCTTTGATCACATTTGCGAATTGATAACCCCAACACCCGCCAAGCCTTACGAGCCTCAGACATGATGTTTGAGTGAGTCTTGAACAATATCGACCTAAGACAAATCGGTTTTCCAACAAATATTATAGCACATCTAGCTTTCCAAATATTCCAAAGAATGTGAGCTCTGAGAGCAGCCCAGATAGGGTTAGAAGACCACAGAGTCAATCCACTAGCATAATTGAGAAGAATAATGGAGGGGCAGACAACAGACAAGAGTTTCTAGAAGGCATAGAAAAGCCTTGTCCTAGGAAACTCTGGTTGTCGGACAGCTGATATAGCAATGTTCGATGGTGTCAGCAGCAAGCAGGTTGCAGGAAATACATGAGGAGGAAGGACATGCAAGATTGCCTTGCACCGGCACGACCCGATTAACCAACTTCCAGAGGAAACCTTGAACTTTTGCAGCCCTATCTTTTCTCCATACGTCCCCCCAAATAGGGGATTCAGTAACTCATTTAGAAGATTTATAGGAATTGGCCCTTGCCAAAATATTTCTTTTGTAAATTCTGTGAGCAATTTAACATTTGGATATTATAGCTCCTACAACAAGTTTTTGAAAGACGTATGCATGATAGTTCTAAACTCTTATATGAAGACTAGCCTTGTTGAATTCAAGCATACCGTAGAATATATAAACCCATTATCGATCACAGGGGAATACAATAGCATGAATTCTCTTGAGGGGTAGTTCCTGCTAACTTAGTAGATGGCATTTGCAAAGAAAGTTGAGGGTTTACACTTAACACATATTGCCTCTAATGAAGAGGCAAAGAGACGAATTCCATGAGGACGGGGCACTGAAAAAAACGTTACTTAATAAGGAGTCAAACACTATAGGAAAAGGGGGGCCTTTGCGACGCCCGCGCCACGCCGCGGCGTCGGGAAAACGCCCTTTTCGGGCACGCGGCAAGCGCAGAATTTGCGACGCCCGGCCGTCGCCCTGCAGTCGCAAGGGCGTCGCCAAAATGACGTCGCAAAAATGCGACGTATGGGGGTCGCGAGCCCCCGCCCCAACTCCCGCGACTGCTGGACGTCGGTTTTTCAGGCCGTCCACGCCGATGGCAGGGGCCTCTTCGAACGACGTCTCGCCGTCACGGCCCTCCAGCCGACGGCATTGGTGGGGGCGCCGGCGTGGCGTTGCATCCCCTTTTTTTTCTAACCTGCCCGGGAGTCCCATCCTAAAACCCAAAAACACGTGGCGTAAGCCGGGTGGTACGCCAAGCAACTATTGGGCGTGGCAAAAAACAGCAGGAGCAGGAATCGGTCTCCGCCACGCCCGGGCGTAGGTTGTTGCGACGCTCCGGCGTCGCTTTTGTTTTAAATTTAATCAAAAAAAAAAACATGGCGCAGGCAGGGTGGCGGTCTCCGCGACGCCAGGGCGTCGTGGCTTGCGACCCCGGACATTAAAGTCAGTTCTTCGCGATGATGGAGCCAGAAAGAAGACATAACAAAATCCATTGGGAAGTACGACTTACAAATCGCAAGATAAAACCCTTGGATCCGCCGGCGCCCCACTTGTGTGTGGATTCGTGCTTGTCAAGGCGGACTGTTGTTGCTTCGCGTGCCCGGTCAAATTTGGCCTTGTTTGCAGCATTCATATATAGAATTAATCTGGGTTTTCCAGATATCCTCTAGAAATCCCTTCACACAAGCATCAAACTAATGTGTGTGATTTGCCCAATAACTAGGCCTCAGGAAGGCCTGGGCTTCTGGCTCAGCCTTGAGACTTTCAAAGTTGGTAAACAGAGGTACAGGCACAATTCCCTTGATAGATTTGAAGAGAGCGTCTCTTTGGTGAGAGAACCCCGGACAGTGTATCAAAAAATGAGTATTGTCTTCAGATTGCCCACACAACGGGCAATTGCACTCTCCCTTTCCTCTCTGCTTTTGTTTGTTGTTCAAAGGTAGGCTTCCTGCCCTGAGTTTAAATTTCAGTCTAGTGCCGAGAGTGGGTAGACCCTTGAGGTCATCCAAGATGTCCTCCCCCATGTCACTGACTGGAAACAAGTTCAGGGAAGTTTTTTGCCTAACTTCATTTTCATCAGACAATCTCATGGCAACAGACATGGCTTTGGACACTATAGCCTCTAAGTCAGATTTATCAACCCATATTGCAGATCCGTACTCCAAGGCAGGTCTAATAATGCGACAAAGCATGGTTTTCTTAACCTCAGAGTTGACCCCTCTGCAGAAAAAGTTAAAAAGAGAGAGGGAGAGGGAAGATATTCACGTCATGTCAAGACATGGACAGGTCCCATAAGGGTCATTGTCAATTAAAGACATAAACAGCCCTGGATAGGGCACTATCTCACATTTCCAGTCTTGTCAAATCATCCCAAAAGACACCACCCAATCATCCAAGACAAAACAGGGTGGGAGGGCGGGGTTTGTTCTTGTGTGGGACAAGATAAGATATTGCTATCCCTGTGCATGTTGCAAGGCCTCTTGGTTCAGCCTGTACATATACCAGCAGCTTACCAATTCAGCCATTAATTATAGCAGGTCATGCATCAGCCAAGGCATAAGGACCAGCCTGCAGTTTGTCAGAATCTCAGCATGCCACCAAGTAGTCCAACTTGAGCCAGATGAAGTAGATTCCATATCATTTGTATTCACCCCGAGACATGTGATCATACAAGGTATCAAGGGAATGTGAATGCAGCCTGTCAGATTGCAGGTTCAAGTCTTGTACCGACAAGCAACATGAACAGCCGAGATCCATACTCTTTAGTATAAAAAACAGACTGCAGGTCATAGGCCTGATGTCATGACAAATCCAAAACAATAGGTAGGATTCCATTGCTGTTTACCATCCTCATCCTTCGAGAGTTCCACGCTAAGACATGCAAAGAACACCTTACTATGATCCAGTACACATCAGAAGTAGGCCTGACAAGGAGCAGGGCAGTACCCTACCAGGCTGCCACCTTAAACTTCAAGGCCATCAGATCCATAGTTACCCAAAACCGCCAAAAACATACCACCAAAAACCAGATCCTCTTTGGCCAAAAAAACTTACAACCTATCTTAGTAATCCACAGGCTTTGTTGTCAAAGATTAAAAGGTAGGGTATGGTTTGTATGCAAGCCTCAGGAAACAAGCCCGTCAGGCCGAGCTGCGCATCGGCGGCAGAACGACAAAGGCCAGAACGCAGGTTGTAGCATATCAAGTCAGGGGCAGTTGGGTTGAAATCGGGGCTGAAGTCAGCACCCACCTCACAGCGCGCAAACCCCTAGGTCTCATCAGCCCATATCCCAATCTGCATGCTCAAGAAACTTCAAAGTAGGTGAGGATCCTCACCTGGTCCCATCACAAGCCCCCACAAAAACCAACAGGTTAGTGAGGATTGTGGAACCCCAGGTGAATCACAGACCCTCACACTTGTCATCGATGTCAACTAAGAAACTCAAAAGCAAGAGAAAGAGATAAGAACGTGAGAATCCCTAAACTCCAAAGGCACCTTAAGCGATTGGGGAAGAGGGTTATGCGCCATCACCACCCGTAGCAACACTAGAAGAGAAACCGGCTTTTTCCATGGCTTTTTCCACACTTTTTGCTGTGGAATCAGCCGCAGTCCACACCTGCCAAAGGAACGACTAGTGCTTTCGGACACCCCGTGGACGGCCTGGCTCTCGGGTGGCCCTGTGGAAAAGTCCACGGGAGGCTTTTTCCATGGGTGGGCTTTTTTCACGGGGTGCATGGTGACATGGCCGATGGCATAGCTGACATGGCAGAGTGTGAAAAAAGGCCAGTGTGGCATGTTTCACGGCAGATTTCACACCTTGAACAAGCCACTATGCGACACGTGTCATATTTCACACCTTCGACAAGTCACTATGCAACACGTGTTCGTTCCTGTGTGGTGGTACACATTAATTAATTATTATTTGCTTTCCAATATTAAGTTTGAATATTAATGGATTTAATTTATTGTTATTATTATTATTATTATAGGAAAAATGGACAGTGGCTTGGATGAGAATATTATTAAATAACAAAATATTGAAATTATGTTTTTAGAAATTATATTTATTCGCACAGATACCAAAACACACCCTTTGCAGGGAAGGAGAGTTTGCCTTAGTGTCTATGCTGAGTTGCGTCTCCTACTCTCTGTAATCTAATAGACATTCACCTTTTTCCCTCGGTTGTCCCACCCTTGATTGCGGTCAGAAAAGCATTCATTCCACAGCTTCTCCTCATCTCTGTTACATGCTTCTGGATACTTTCCTATTGTCACTTTGGTAGTATTATGTCAAAATCACTCCAAACTATGTACCATCTACCTAGGCAGGTTTCTTGTAGCTAACCCTCCACAGGGAATCATAAGTAATCTGGAGCTTGAAATCTGGCCCTCTTGGATGACACTCTATCCCTGCTCCTTCAGCTATCCATGCCTCTGCACAGATCATGCATACATCCTTGCATTGCTGTTAGCAGCTGACAATGGCAGCCTAGATTTGTTCTAGCAAACACCCAACTCATCTTATCACACCAAGTTCCTATTCTCAATTGCATCTACCACTCTGTAATCCAAAGGCATTTACCTTCCAAGACGGTTGTCCCAACATTGACTGGGGTCAGAAAAGTATTCATTCCATAGCTTCTCCTCTCTGTTACCTATTTCTGGATACTTTCCTATTGTCACTTTGGCAGTATCATGTCAAAGTCACTCCAAACTATCAAAGGTTCACTCAACCAGCTAACTTGCAGAATTCTTAAAACATGAAAATTTAGGGCGATTCTGATAAGAGGGGAAAACAGAGTGAAATGGGTTGAAGAAGGTGCCTTGAATAGCATTGCCTGATTTTATCAATTGTGCCGCTGCTGCTGCGGCTTCCAGTTGACCATCTACCCATGCACGTTTCTTGGAGCTATTTTTTCCACGGGGAATCACCCCTTCCCGCATCATTGCTCATAGGTCTCCAAAGCCTCCATCTGCGCCCTTGCTGTGCATATCCTGCAATCATTGCACTCCACGACACCACATCTCATTCAGCCATACTGTCAAACACTTTCTTTGCATCCTCGATGCACCCACATTTGGCATACATGCAGTCCACCAGGGCAGTGTTCAGAATGACATTGGGTACAATTCCAGATTTGACGATGTCACCATGGACCTCTTTGCCTTTTTCTAGAGCTCCCAGGCTTGCACATGCATTACAAACAAATGTGATGTGGTTGGGCTTCACCCCTTCGCGCAGCAGTTGCTCATAGGTCTCCAAATCATTCCTACCACACCCATGTTAAATCCTGCCAACATTATATTCAACGTGATCAAAGTTCGTTGAGGAATTCCGTTGAACACTCGGTGTGCATTCATGATGCTCCTGCACTTAACATACATGTTCACAAGGGGGTTGAGGAGAAAAACACTTGGTGTGAATCCACTTTGGATAATGTGACTGAAATGCTCCTTGGTTTAAAGGGTGTAGAGCCTCTTTCAGTCTGCCTGCCTCACAAAGCATCTTCACATGCCCAAAAGAGCAAGAAGAGGCATTATGGACTCCCTCTCTTGATCCTCTTTTAGAAGCTGTGGTATGGTTGAGGTGCCTGATTTAAATTAGGGCTGCCAGGCCTGCAATGCACACAAACATGATGTGGCCGAGCTGAACCCCTTCCCCCATCATTTGCTCATAGGTCTCCAAAGCCTCCATCCCACGTCCCTGCTGTGCATACCCTGCAAGCATCGCACTCCACGACACCACATCTCGTTCAGCCATAGTGTTGAACACTCCCTTTGCATCCTCGATGCACCCACATTTTGCATACATGTCCACTAGGGTATTGTTCAAAATGACATTTGGTACAATTTCAGCTCTGAAGGTGTCACCATGGACCTCCTTCCCCTTTTCCAGAGCTGCCAGAGCAGTGTTTCAAATGACATTAGGTACAATTCCAGCTTTGATGATATCCCCATGCACCTCTTTGCCCTTCTCCAGGGCTGCCAGGCCTGCAATGCATACAAACATGATGTGGCCGGGCTGAACCCCTTCCCCCATCATTTGCTCATAGGTCTCCAAAGCCTCCATCCCACATCCCTGCTGTGCATACCCTGCAAGCATCGCACTCCATGACACCACATCTCGTTCAGCCATAGTGTTGAACACTCCATTTGCATCCCCGATGCACCCACATTTTGCCTACATGTCCACTAGGGTATTGTTCAAAATGACATTTGGTACAATTCCAGCTCTGAAGGTGTCACCATGGACCGCCTTCCCCTTTTCCAGAACTGCCAGGGCAGTGTTTCGAATGACATTAGGTACAATTCCAGCTTTGATGATATCCCCATGCACCTCTTTGCCCTTCTCCAGGGCTGCCAGGCCTGCAATGCATACAAACATGATGTGGCCGGGCTGAACCCCTTCCCCCATCATTTGCTCATAGGTCTCCAAAGCCTCCATCCCACGTCCCTGCTGTGCATACCCTGCAAGCATCGCACTCCACGACACCACATCTCGTTCAGCCATAGTGTTGAACACTCCATTTGCATCCCCGATGCACCCACATTTTGCCTACTAGGGTATTGTTCACAATGACATTTGGTACAATTCCAGCTCTGAAGGTGTCACCATGGACCTCCTTCCCTTTTTCCAGAGGTGCTAGGGCAGTGTTTCGAATGACATTAGGTACAATTCCAGCTTTGATGATATCCCCATGCACCTCTTTGCCCTTCTCCAGGGCTGCCAGGCCTACAATGCATACAAACATGATGTGGCCGGGCTGGACTCCTTCCTTCTTCAGTTGCTTATAGGTCTCCAAAGCCCCCATCCCACGTCCATGCTGTGCATACCCTGTAAGCATCGCAGTCCACGACACCACATCTCGTTGAGCCATAGTGTTGAACACTCCCTTTGCATCCCCGATGCACCCACATTTTGCATACATGTCCACTAGGATATTGTTCAGAATGACATTTGGTACAATTCCAGCTCTGAAGATGACACCACGGACCTCCTTCCCCTTTTCCAGAGCTGCCAAGGCAGTGTTTCGAATGACATTAGGTACAATTCCAGCTTTGATGATATCCCCATGCACCTCTTTACCCTTCTCCAGGGCTGCCAGGCCTACAATGCATACAAACATGATGTGGCTGGGATGGACCCTTCCCCCATCATTTGTTCATAGGTCTCCAAAGCCTCCATCCCACGTCCCTGTTGTGCATACCCTCCAAGCATCGCACTCCACGACACCACATCTCGTTCAATCATAGTGTGGAACACTCCCTTTGTATCCCCGATGCACCCACATTTTGCCTACATGTCCACTAGGGTATTGTTCAAAATGACATTTGCTACAATTCCAGCTCTGAAGGTGTCACCATGGACCTCCTTCTCTTTTTCTAGAGCTGCCAGGGCAGTGTTTCGAATGACATTAGGTACAATTCCAGCTTTGATGATATCCCCATGCACCTCTTTGCCCTTCTCCAGGGCTGCCAGTCCTGCAATGCATACAAACATGATGTGGCCGGGCTGGACTCCTTCCTTCTTCAGTTGCTCATAGGTCTCCAAAGCCTCCATCCCACGTCCCTGCTGTGCATACCCTGCAAGCATCACACTCCACGACACCACATCTCGTTGAGCCATAGTGTTGAACACTCCCTTTGCATCCCCGATGCACCCACATTTTGCATACATGTCCACTAGGATATTGTTCAGAATGACATTTGGTACAATTCCAGCTCTGAAGATGACACCACGGACCTCCTTCCCCTTTTCCAGAGCTGCCAGGGCAGTGTTTCGAATGACATTAGGTACAATTCCAGCTTTGATGATATCCCCATGCACCTCTTTACCCTTCTCCAGGGCTGCCAGGCCTACAATGCATACAAACATGATGTGGCTGGGATGGACCCCTTCCCCCATCATTTGCTCATAGGTCTCCAAAGCCTCCATCCCACCTCCCTGCTGTGCATACCCTCCAAGCATCGCACTCCACGACACCACATCTCGTTCAGCCATAGTGTTGAACACTCCCTTTGTATCCCCGATGCACCCACATTTTGCCTACATGTCCACTAGGGTATTGTTCAAAATGACATTTGGTACAATTCCAGCTCTGAAGGTGTCACCATGGACCTCCTTCTCTTTTTCCAGAGCTGCCAGGGCAGTGTTTCGAATGACATTAGGTACAATTCCAGCTTTGATGATATCCCCATGCACCTCTTTGCCCTTCTCCAGGGCTGCCAAGCCTGTTATGCATACAAACATGATGTGGCCGGGTTGGACCCCTTCCCCCATCAGTTGCTCATAGGTCTCCAAAGCCTCCATCCCATGTCCCTGCTGTGCATACCCTTCAAGCATCACACTCCACGACACCACATCTCGTTCAGCCATAGTGTTGAACACTCCCTTTGCATCCTCGATGCACCCACATTTTGCATACACGTCCACCAGGGTATTGTTCAAAATGACATTTGGTACAATTCCAGCTCTGAAGGTGTCACCATGGACCTCCTTCCCTTTTTCCAGAGCTGCCAGGGCAGTGTTTCGAATGACATTAGGTACAATTCCAACTTTGATGATATCCCCATGCACCTCTTTGCCCTTCTCCAGGGCTGCCAGGCTTGCCAATGCATACAAACATGATGTGGCCGGGTTGGACCCCTTCCCCCATCAGTTGCTCATAGGTCTCCAAAGCCTCCATCCCATATCCCTGCTGTGCATACCCTGCAAGCATCACACTCCACGACACCACATCTCGTTCAGCCATAGTGTTGAACACTCCCTTTGCATCCTCGATGCACCCACATTTTGCATACATGTCCACCAGGGTATTGTTCAAAATGACATTTGGTACAATTCCAGCTCTGAAGGTGTCTCCATGGACCTCCTTCCCTTTTTCCAGAGCTGCCAGGGTAGTGTTTCGAATGACATTAGGTACAATTCCAGCTTTGATGATATCCCCATGCACCTCTTTGCCCTTCTCCAGGGCTGCCAAGCCTGCAATACACACAAACATGATGTGGCCGGGTTGGACCCCTTCCCCCATCAGTTGCTCATAGGTCTCCAAAGCCTCCATCCCATGTCCCTGTTGTGCATACCCTGCAAGCATCACACTCCACGACACCACATCTCGTTCAGCCATAGTGTTGAACACTCCCTTTGCATCCTCGATGCACCCACATTTTGCATACATGTCCACCAAGGTATTGTTCAAAATGACATTTGGTACAATTCCAGCTCTGAAGGTGTCACCATGGACCTCCTTCCCTTTTTCCAGAGCTGCCAGGGCAGTGTTTCGAATGACATTAGGTACAATTCCAACTTTGATGATATCCCCATGCACCTCTTTTCCCTTCTCCAGGGCTGCCAGGCTTGCCAATGCATACAAACATGATGTGGCCGGGTTGGACCCCTTCCCCCATCAGTTGCTCATAGGTCTCCAAAGCCTCCATCCCATATCCCTGCTGTGCATACCCTGCAAGCATCACACTCCACGACACCACATCTCGTTCAGCCATAGTGTTGAACACTCCCTTTGCATCCTCGATGCACCCACATTTTGCATACATGTCCACCAAGGTATTGTTCAAAATGACATTTGGTACAATTCCAGCTCTGAAGGTGTCACCATGGACCTCCTTCCCTTTTTCCAGAGCTGCCAGGGCAGTGTTTCGAATGACATTAGGTACAATTCCAACTTTGATGATATCCCCATGCACCTCTTTTCCCTTCTCCAGGGCTGCCAGGCTTGCCAATGCATACAAACATGATGTGGCCGGGTTGGACCCCTTCCCCCATCAGTTGCTCATAGGTCTCCAAAGCCTCCATCCCATATCCCTGCTGTGCATACCCTGCAAGCATCACACTCCACGACACCACATCTCGTTCAGCCATAGTGTTGAACACTCCCTTTGCATCCTCGATGCACCCACATTTTGCATACATGTCCACCAGGGTATTGTTCAAAATGACATTTGGTACAATTCCAGCTCTGAAGGTGTCTCCATGGACCTCCTTCCCTTTTTCCAGAGCTGCCAGGGCAGTGTTTCGAATGACATTAGGTACAATTCCAACTTTGATGATATCCCCATGCACCTCTTTGCCCTTCTCTAGGGCTGCCAAGCCTGCAATGCATACAAACTTGATGTGGCCGGGTTGGACCCCTTCCCCCATCAGTTGCTCATAGGTCTCCAAAGCCTCCATCCCATGTCCCTGTTGTGCATACCCTGCAAGCATCACACTCCACGACACCACATCTCGTTCAGCCATAGTGTTGAACACTCCCTTTGCATCCTCGATGCACCCACATTTTGCATACATGTCCACCAGGGTATTGTTCAAAATGACATTTGGTACAATTCCAGCTCTGAAGGTGTCACCATGGAGCTGCCAGGGCAGTGTTTCGAATGACATTAGGTACAATTCCAGCTTTGATGATATCCCCTTGCACCTCTTTGCCCTTCTCAAGGGTTGCCAGGCTTGCACAAGCATTGCAATGCACACAAACATGATGTGAGAGGGCAAAACAGGTTGAAATAGGTCAAAGAAGAAGATGCGCTCACTACATTGTCCTTGAGGTTGTATCATGACTTGACCGACCATCAACCCAAAAGGACCTCTTGTGTGTGTTGCTTGTGTCTGTAGTCAGGTAATGTCGGATTGGTCTGTGAGATCGAACCACCACGGTGTAGCTAAGTAGGCAGAGATTGAAACACGGCCTGCTATGACCAAGCTAACTCTCCCAAGGACGGCAGGCTCGCAAGAATGTTGCGAGCTTCTCCTCGTCTCATCTCCTCCTCCTCTCCTCCTTCCTGCATCATTTGCTCAACGCCTCCATCCCACGCCCCTGCATATCTTGCGATCATCGCGTTCCATCCCTCAGCTACATGGTGTGGCGCAGGGAGACAAAAAAAAACGCCAAGTCCCAGCCCTCCTTTGTGTTCACGATTACCCTAATGGGCAACCTTATTAGCAACTTTTTGATTTTTTAACCTTTTGCACTTTGATTCATTTTAGGTCAGAGGCTAAAGTCCTGCTACCAGACTTGTCTAGAAAACCAAAACACCACGTAGACAAACATTTGATAATGGTAATAAAAAATATTACCATTGGGCTGGTTTGAACACTTGTTAGTAAATTTATGTTAGGATTTTTAGGTTAGGATTTTTTCGAAATATTCTGGTTTTTTCTTTGATGTGTGAGATGACAAAGTCCAAGCATGTCACATAAACAAGGAGTTCAACGTAAGGATGATGCAAGTGATTTGTGGCAAAAAGTGTAAATCATGCCTATGCCTATTTGTCCTAGTTGTGTCATAGGTTGCAACGGAACGGGGCCACCTTTGAATGCGATCCCCATGCTCATTTCACCAAGGGCATTATAGACTTCATAATGGAGAGATTGAAAATGGGGTGTATTCTTCACTTGCTAGTAGCCCATCGTATGCTTCCAACTCTTCCTGTTGAGCCTTAATACATTAGATGAGCTTTATTAGAACACATACTTTCTATTAAAGACTATTGCCTTTGATTTCTGCTACACTACGTGATGGTGCTGGATTTGTTGTTTTACAGCACAACATAAGCTTTTTTCGGTTTATAGTACTGGTATGATGCTGTGGCTTGAATGATATCAAGCATCTAAGTAAGAGGACATAGGGAACCACAATCTTTTGTTTTTAGGCCATGTATGATGCCTGATGCAGACCATCTGGGTTCCTGTCCTTCTCTACTTGTTTGTGACCTTGCAAGTACCCTGCTAGAGCAGATACAGATTGCCCCAAGACCTAAAACGGGCTCTGGGATAGACTGGCTTTACTACTAAGGCATATACCATGACATATTTTTCTGGATTTCTATATAGTCTGTGATTATCAGTAATCACTTACTGCTCAAAACCTTTCGAATCCATTTATACACTGGCCCCAGATTGAAACTAGGTCTTGGGACAAAAAACAAGATGTGTGGACATCCCCTTCATGTGTAAATAGTTTAGAAGCTGTTTATTGCTCTAATCTGACCATTATGGCTATATGAAAACTGGGACTTCTTCTCCAGTTTATTAATGGGAACATGGGTGGTAAACTTAGCAAGTTAAACATAATTTTCTTGCTATGAAATGTTTCTAATATTCCGTATGAAGCATACCCTTGATTGGGTCCCTGTTTGTCTGAAACGGATGTTTATATGATCCCACCCCCCCTCCCAGAGATTTCATGAACTGTGAGATCTGTTATATGTCATCAGACTGGTTTATGAATGAAGAGTGATTGAAAGTGCCTCGTTATGAGGCTGATTTGTCATACAAATTGACAAAGACCTTGTTTGGTCTTGTCCATGTCTTGACAAGACATTTTATCTTCTCTCTCTCTCTCCTCTCTTTTGTGCTGCTCACAAAAAAAAAAAACCACAGAGGGAAAGAGGGGGTAGGAAAAGTTAATAAGAGAGAGAGGGAGACAGAGGGAGAGAGGGGGAACAATGAAAAAAAATGGGTTGGGGGGGGGGGGAGGTCAGATGGTGGGGTCAGCTGCAGCATATGTCCAACACCAGATATCCCAAGTTAATCGACTCTATATCTTGGAAACAGGCCACCGACCTGTCAAACAGGCTAAGTCCTGGCAGAAGACAGTAGAAGAGATTCTCAAGGACCTGGACCTGGAACCGCAAGTCTTCACCCTGCTGGATAAATATGACTTAGAAGCTATAGTGTCCAACCGTGTCTGTTGCCATGAGATTGTCTGATGAAAATGAAGTTAGGCAAAAAACTTCCCTGAACTTGTTTCCAGTCAGTGACATGGGGGAGGACATCTTGGATGACCTCAAGGGTCTACCCACTCTCGGCACTAGACTGAAATTTAAACTCAGGGTAGGAAGCCTACCTTTGAACAACAAACAGAAGCAGAGAGGAAAGAGAGAGTGCAATTGCCCGTTGTGTGGACAATCTGAAGACAATACTCATTTTCTGATACATTGTCCGGGGTTCTCTCACCAAAGAGACGCTCTCTTCAAATCTATCAAGGGAATTGTGCATGTACCTCTGTTTACTAACTTTGAAAAAGTCGAGGCTGAGTCAAAAGCCCAACCCCATCTGAGGCCTAGTTTTTGGGCATCTCACACACAGCAGATTGATGCTTGTGTGAAGGGATTTGTAGAGGATATCTGGAAAACCCGGATTAATTCTATATGTGAAGGTAAGTCTTACTACCAACGTCAGCCCCTGACAGAGGTAGGATCTGTCCCTTTTATTTCCCCAAGAGAGGGGGCAACAAAGAAAAAAAAAGAATGTGGGGGGGGGGGTGATCAGCAACAGCTGCTCAGTCACCCCCCCCCCCCACCTTTTTTTTTTTTTTTGTTGCCCCCTGATGTCTCCCTCTCACTCCCTCTCTCTGTCCCTCTCTCTCGCTCTCTCGCTCTCGCTCTCTCTCCCTCTCTTCTGTGCTGCTCTCTTTTAAGCTCCCGACGAGATAAATCCAAGGTCAGATGGTGGGTTCAGCTGCAACATATGTCCAACACCAGATATCCTAAGTTAATCGACTATATATCTTGGAAACAGGACCGCCCACCGACTTGTCAAACAGGCTAAGTCCTGGTAGAAGACAGTAGAAGAGATTCTCAATGACCTGGACCTGGAACCGCAAGTCTTCACCCTGCTGGATAAATCTGACTTAGAGGCTGTAGTGTCCAACCATGTCTGTGGGCAACCTGAAGACATTATTCATTTTCTGATACACTGTCCGGGGTTCTCTCACCAAAGAGACGCTCTCTTCAAATCTATCAAGGGAATTGTGCATGTACCTCTGTTTACTAACTTTGAAAAAGTCGAGGCTGAGCCAAAAGCCCAACCTTTTCTGAGGCCTAGTTTTTGGGCATCTCACACACAACAGATTGATGATTGTGTGAAGGGATTTGTAGAGGATATCTGGAAAACCCGGATTAATTCTATATGTGAAGGTAAGTCTTACTACCAACGTCAGCCCCTGACAGAGATAGGATCTGTCCCTTTTATTTCCCCAAGAGAGGGGGCAACAAAGAAAAATAGAGAATGTGGGGAGTGACTGACCCTCTCTTCTGTGCTGCTCTCTTTTAAGCTCCCGACACCCTAAATTCAAGGTCAGATGGTGGGTTCAGCTGCAACATATATCCAACACCAGATATCCTTAGTTAATCGACTCTATCTCTTGGAAACAGGACCGCCCTGTCAAACAGGGTGAGCCCTGGGAGAAGAGAGTAAAAGAGATTCTCAAGGATCTGAATCTGGACCCGCAAGTCTTGACCTTGCTGGATAAACTTGACTTAGAGAGTGTAGTGTCCTTGAAAGCCATGTCTGTTACCAGAAAATTGTCCGATGAAAATGAAGTTAGGAAGAAAACTTCCCTGAACCTGTTTCCAGTCTGTGACATGGGGGAGGACATCATGGATGCGCTCAAGGGTCTATCCCACTCTTGGGACCAGACCTAAATTTAAAGTCAGGGCAAGAAGACTACCTTTGAACAGTAAACAGAAGTAGAGAGGAAATGGAGAGTGCAATTTCCCTGACGTACCTCTGCTGCTGCAGGTGCTTGAAGCGAGTTGGGTCCCCGCCGCTTCAGGGCGTCTCTCCCCCGCTCACCACGGCTCTCTCTCTCTCTCTTCAGTTCGTTAGGTCGCGCCTCTGCGCGGCGTTCCTACCACACAGGGGAGAGAGACATCAGCCTGTGCTTAGGGCAAGAAAGAAAGACAGAAAGTGAGGGAGGAGGCGGTGTTTACCTTGGGGCCTTGCGACCACCTCGGGCTCAGCAGCAGGTGCGTTTCTCCTCCACCCTAAACCCACTCTTTGAACTACCTCTCTCCCAAAGAACAAACGAAAACGGGAGGGGAAAGAGATGCTTCAAGCACTTAGGGGAAAAAAAGGGCGCGGCGCCCGACCGTCGCATGCCTGCGCCCGTCCTTTTTTGAAATGTAAAAATGAAGATTGCGACGGCTGGCCGTTGTTTCTTGCGACCCCCGGCCCCATAAATAAAAAAACATGTCGACCCCCGCGACGGCTTTCCGTCGCGGGGTGCGACCCCCAGGTTAAAAAAAAAAAAAAAAAAAAAAAAACTCGTCGTCCAATGCGACGCCAGGGTGTCGCAGGAGGCGATGCCCGACCTTTCTGGATTTAGGGTTTAGGGCCTTTTCGGTTTCTTAGTTTATATTTATTTATATTTATTTTTTCATATGGTACTGGGTTAGAGTGTTTGCTTTTCTTTATGGTGTTGGGTTTTGGATTGGCGGTTTTGGTTGTGGGTCTTGGGGTTAAAAGGATAAACGGTGTAATTAGGATTCAGAGCCCTGTAAAGAAGGGATGGAGAGAGATCCAACTAAACGCTGGTGAGAGGGAGCTGCCATAACATAGCAGCAAAACACATAAAAGATGAGCCAAAGTGCAAAACTGTTTGGATCCCAGCTGAGGGAGGAGAGAGTTCTAGAGTTGCTCACTGGCAGCAGCAAAATGGGCTTTCCTATAAGAGCTAAAGATAGACTTGTAACAAACTGCTAACAGCCTAAGGTTGGTACATGACTAGAGTCCGAAAGTGAGCTGAATGCAAAATAGGCCCAAGTCTGAAAACAGGCAATGCAGCCCCAGGGATGCCTTCCCCAATTACCCTCCAAAATCCAGCTGCGCTTTAGACTTTGGTGGCCCCTGCTTCTGATGGCGCCAATTGACGTCCGGTGCTTCGGAGTCAGCAGGTGATTTTCCAGGGCCTGGGGATGTCGTCATGCCAAACAATTCTGGATTCTGAGAGCCTGGAGCAGATGAGGTTGCCCTTTGCCCAGGTGAGGTCGAACTCCGCGAACAATCGTTGGCGCTTCCTTTCACTGCACCTGCTAGAAGCTGAAATCAAAGTCACCCAAGCTTACGTCCCTTAGTCATCAAATCAGCATACAATCTGGCAAGCAATGTTCTGATGCTGGGACTGCCTCCCTGGAAAATTAAGGAACACTTAGCTTTCCAAACTGTCCAGAGAGCATGGCCTCTGAGGGTAGCCCAGATGGGGCATCTGTCCCATGGAGATCCATTGTGCAGATTTAGTAATAGCAAAGGGGCAGAGAGAGGGGGCAACGCATTCCAATTGGCATAGAGGGCTTCCACGTAACCCCATATTCTTGAGGAAATGTGACATTGGAGTAGGCAGTGCTCCATTGTTTCCCTAACTCCACAGGAGCAGATTAAACAAGCAGGGTCCATGTCAATGAAAGAATCTGCCACATGTAAAATACGGTTCGCTATTTTCCACAAGAAGGCACTGACTTTGGCTGAACGGTGTTTGGTTCAGATGTCTCTCCACACCTTGTTCCAGCAGGAGATTGGTAGGTTGAGGGACCACTTGCTATTCCACCTTCACAAGCACTAGCGATATTGGCAGGGCACTCATTATTCAGAAGCAAAGTTGTACCATCAGCATACATTGACAATTTGACAGACGAGTCCTGAGAAACTTTCAGACCCACTATGTCTAGAAGCAAAATAATGCCCTAGAGCGTCTGCTGCTATCAGGAACAGGTAAGGGGCTAATGGGCATCCCTGCCTTACAGACCTGAAGAGAACAAATGGTTTTGCTATGGCCCCGTTAACAGAGACCCTGCTAGATGCTGAGCTGAGGAGAAGCCTTACCCATGTAGAGAAAGTTTCCGGCATACCAATTTTGTCCATCACTTTTTGCAGGAAGCCCCACTCAATATTGTCAAAGGCCTTTTCAAAATCTAGCATAAGAATGGCCAGAGGCTGCTCCGTGTATTTTGCTTTGTGCATGGCTTCATGAATGAGGAGCAGGTTGTTAAGGATCATTCTTCCCTTGAGGAATCCAGTTTGCTCTGGTCTAATAATCCGAGAGAGAACTGGTTGGAGCCTTAGGGCCAAGGCCTTGGCAATGATCTTATAAGTGGTGTTTAGCAATGTGATAGGCCTATAGTTGGATAGCTTACTCTTGTCCCTTTAAAAAAAAATCAAAGTGATCAATCGTGCGGACATTTGTGATGGCATAATGCCCTTCTAGAGTATATCCTTTGTCATAGCCACAAAATCATCCACTATGGTATGCCAAAGAGCCTTAAAGGATTCTATGGGAAGTCCATCCAAACTAGGCATTTTACCAGATTTCAGAGAATTCATGGCATGCGCCAGCTGACGAGCCCTGGTCGCGCGCGGCCAGGGTGACGGCATACTAGCCTAGGGGGTCGTGGCAAGTTGCGGTGTAGGTTGGGCTCAACGAACCGCCTACCCGGCTGCGGTAAGTGTAGGGGTCCGTGGCAACTATGGACGGATCTAAACAGTCTAACTTCCTACCGGCAAAACAAAGCTTAACAACTCCACTTCACATGCCGATTTGTGTTTCCTAGTCCTACGTTTTGTTTATGGGTTTTCTACGTTTTTAATCGTAATTGCCTTCCAAGTCTTTGTTTATTACTACTTCTTACATGCATGGACTCCCAACACGCTTATAGCCGGGACGAACCTTCAAATCCCTGCACAAAACGAATCTCGAGCCCAGAAGAACGGGGATCATCTATCTCCCGCCCAATGCCCCCCCTAAATCCTGAGGTGGATTAGTTTCCTACCTCCTAGGAAGAGACCAGATCCGCTTTCCCAAGTCAGTCTCTCATGCTTAGAGCGATCCAAGTTTCAACCTCAATGGTCAGTCCATCGGGTGAATGATAACTATTCAAACCTCTAGGTAATTCCCGAGATCTAATAAAACAATGGCCGTTCCTTGGCCCAAGGCCCCCCAGCGGCCGGGTACTTGACTTCAAATATCCTCGGCGGAAGGGGGCGATACCTCATTTAAAACTTCCGTTTTTAAGTTAAGGGGGTCCGGATAAAATCCCTTATTAAAGGCGAAATACCCTGCTGAATAATAAAGAACAAATCATTAAAACCCTCCTACAAATGCATGAAATTCGTAGAAAATCGTAGGATGCTGGAGCTAACTAAATTACCCTCAAGGTACCAGGGGAACACCTTGGGAACACCCTTTATGTCGAACCGCTCTCCACTTGGGAGCGCCCCTAAATTCCTATACCAATCAATAACGCATTAGCAACTGAAACCATCACCGGGCCAAGATGAATGAAATTTGCCGCCCATCAGTTTCTCATCTGATCGCTGCCCTGGTGTGTAAACAATGATTAAACATTCAGTGGGTCCCAAGGTCCATTCCCTGCGCCTCTTCCACCTACTTCCAATATAATCTGATTAATTTATGCAAGCAACCAGCCTAGAACGAAGTTGGAACATGTCATCTTCTACCTTATGAAACCCCTACTGGGGATTCTCTCCTCCCTGTCTCTGGGCTCTCTCTCTCTGCCTGTGGCATCCACCCTGAGCCGTGCTTTCACAAGCCCCGGAATACATATCAAACTGCTGGCCTCACTGGGGCCTATCCAATGGTTCCAACCATTCCTTATCCTTTGCTAAAACACGCCCTTATTCCCATGCAAGAAGCATGAATAGTGCACAAGAAATCAAAGGCATAGGGAGAAAACCCCCCTTAAAATACCCCGTCCTAGGGACCAACAGTCCCTGGCGGGGTCTGTCGTAATATGCAGCAGTTAAAACCGATACCCCGCGGCCAGCGCTACGTGGCACGACGTGACTGGCCCGCTGCCGGCGCGGGTCCAGTGGGTAATAACAGGCTCCGTCGTCTCTGCCGCTCGTTTCGTACCTGCGCGGGCCCAGCTATGGCACCTGGTGCTGCCACGCAGTGTACCAGCAACTCGTACTTCCAGGGGTCAACTCCCCCCACGGGGGAAGGCCGCGCCACCCGTGTTAGATGCGCCTTTCCATGGCAATTCTAGGCAACCTCCTTTGTTGACCTCCAGCCCAAAGGCGCCTAAGGTGCCGACACTTTAGTGTTGGGCTCTGCCTTTTTTGGCAGCTCTCTACAAAATAGCTTAACCACTTATAAAACTAGTTAGCACTACCTCTCATGGTCCTCTATGGCCAGGGGGCTTATGAACATAGATATGAACTTAATAATATGGAAATTTTGGTGATAGCTTCGCCGTCTCATGCAATATGGCCGTTGCCACTAAACTAGAAAGGAAAATTTGACAAGAGCTTCGCCACTTCATGCAAGCTCGCCCTCTCCTTAAATATAATAATGGACATCTATCCTCACTTCCATGACGTAATTGGGTTAGATTCCTAAGGCCCTGTCTCCTGGGGCTTCACACCTGTGCTCTTCACACATGTACATAAAGATGCACACACATCATCTTTGAAAGATGGTTAGTTTTTATAGATTTTTAGCAAGCAATGCTACAAGGTCCTTTCTTGGAACAAACTTGAAACAACAAATGAAACAAATGAATTCAAAGGTCAAGATAGCATGGTAAGTCACCCTTTGAAACAAGTGGTGCTTGGGATGCATTAAATCGCTCGGTAGAATGGTACTCAAATCTGGTCCTCCTCCGAAATTTCTACTCGTCCTCAAGTCTCCCACTTCATGGAGCACTTCCTCTACTTCTTGCCTCAAATGGCCACGAGGCCTTGAGCTAAGACTATCCTGCTCTCACTATGCTTGCTTCTATTAATAGAGAGCCACAAGCTCAACTCTCTAGAAACTAGTTCCCTCAAGCTCAAAACTAACTACACAAGCAAGAGGCCAAAACAAGGAAATGAGACTAGATTGAAGAACAAGAGGAGCCTGCTCTTCTTTTATTGTGTTTTTGGGGGTCTCTTAAACTAGTGAATGATAGTCTTAAACTATTATTTCTTACATGAGTCTATAATTTAAAAACGATAGAACACCATAAAATAATAACCATGGATGGAAAACCTTGGTGTTAATGATAAATTTGGTTTTTCATCCATCCAATGGATGACCAGTTGGCGCTAGGTTGTCTTCTCATCCCTCGAGCTTGCAGGTCGAATTTCCAGTTTTCATCCATTGGATGAACTAGAATTCCATTGAATCGCCTTTCGTAACTGCCTCCGGCCTGATAATTTGATTCCATCTTTCATCACCTCCAAAAATCCCCAAACTTGGTGACAAATTATAATTAGATGCCCAGCAGCTGTCCATAAAATCTCAAGGGAATCGGGGAAGAAAAGCCATACATTTGGTTGGTTTCCATGGTTTCGCCACATAGACAGTCTGCCGCTTCCTGGCAGTAAAAATACTGGTGGTGCTCCCAGGGGGTCTGCCCTGCCACTGGGTCACAGATCATCTGGAGTTTCCTCCTACATACTTTGCATTGCTGAGGAGTTCAAAACTTTGCCGGGAAGCTTCTTCACCCGTCGTTTGCTCCGATGCAGCACTTGCTTTGTCGCGATATTTCATCGCTATACAGATTGTTTCTTCCAATTGCCAAGACTCCTCGCCGCATGCTCCTACTAGACTTGAAATGCAGGAGAATAGAGAGATCGCAATCCGGGACTGGAACAGTCTCCATGTATTGTTTCGAACATGTGCATGTTGTCGTTACTAGTACCGAATTGATAACCTAACTCGCTGTCGATGCAGCTTCCTACGGTCATTTTGATGCCAAAGCTCCTCCATGGTCGTCTCAGACATAATCTAAATTCCTACGTGCTTTACCAGCGATTCCCAGATAACTCGCAAACTGCCCTGCTTTGGCAGTATAATGCCAAAACTGTCTGCCTTAAGATCAAAAACGATCTGAAAAGAAATTTGTTCCAATATATGCATCTACACCAGCTCAGAATCCGAGAGCGGGGCAGCCAAATCTACCTTCTAATCTCCAGTAAGAAGCGGGGGAATGTGTTGCAAGATAGCATCAGATGCCTGGTCTGATTCTGGAGAGATAGCTTTTTTTGAGAAGAGGGCGACAAAGTGCCGCTCTGCAATATGAGCCATTTCCTTCGGAGAGGTAGAGATCGAGCCATCCTCTCTTGAATGAGAGGCAATAGAGGAGGCCATCGTCCTGTGCTTGGCCTTAATGAAAAAATACCTAGACATTTTTTCCCCTTTAAGAGACCAATTGACCCCGGCTTTAAGCTTTAGGGTGTTCTCACTTTCCTGCTTAAAGTGCCAAAGGTTTTATTATAATTCTCTAGAGTACAGGGCCCTCTTGACCATTTTCCATAAGCTGTTGGCAAAGCTGAAGACACTTCATCAGGGATCTTTCCCTTTGCGAGAGAGCCAGTGCCAGGTCCCTTGAGAGCTCCTGGGCCTTGCTTCTCGCAGCCTCGAGCTTAGTGAGAAACCTGAGAGTGGGCGACTCAAAACTATTTCCTGTAGAGGACCAGACATGCGCTAGGGCTTCAACCAAGACCGCCTGGTTCCTGCGGACAGCGCTTTCAGGCGTCCAATTGCATAACTTGAAGTGAGCAAAAGACCTTAACTCCAAGCATCTTGTGGCCAAATTTATCTGTGGGTCCTCAAGGGTATTATTGAAGGGACATAAATCAAACACTGCATATGGGACGTGATGGTGGGGGGGGGTGTGTGCTTCCCTGACCACGGGGCAGCAGTACGAGCCGCGGGCGGAGTGGAGGAGAGGACACCGAGGGTGAACCAATTCTTTTCCTCTTAGCAACACGTCCTTCAGAGAGAGAGGGAAGCGAAGCTGCCGCCGTGCTTGCATCCAGTTCTGGCGATGCCACTGAGGGAGACCTGGGAGCCAGGACAATGGCATGAGCCAATGCGGAGGCCACCGCTTGGGCTTTCGATTCGCCTTTGCCTCTGTGAGGACAGTCAGCCTTGACATGTCCCTCCCCATTGCACGCAACGCTCAGGACTTCCTCCTTGATGAGCACCGAAATGAAAGAACCATCTAGCGTAGGCAATTTGATAGGGCTCCTATCTCAGGGAGCAAAATGCCAAATAGTTGTCTGGAAGAAAAGGTAGGGCGATAATTCTTGCCTTGCAAGTCGTTCTGTCCTTGTGCCCCCAAGCAGGAGACCATGGAAAGATGTTCACGCGACAACGGGATTTTCTCGTGTTGAAAGCCAGTGCCCTGTCCACTTCCTCTTTTGATCCAAATTTAACAGCGTAGAATCCCCTACCCATGGAGTGCATGAAGTGGTGCTTGAGACCTCCTTGAGCACCAATGTATTCTATTACCCACTTCCTCGCCAAATCTTTGTCCTTGGGGCGCCCTGGGAAATGAACGAGGATTCCATGCTTCATCATTTTATCTGAATGAGCTCTCAGGCACTCCAAGTCAAGGGAGATGACGTCCTGTTAGCCCGACTTCGGAGCTGTCGATTCTGCCCATGGAACGATCTCTGCATAGGGCAGGGTGGCATGAGCAATTTCCGGTCCTTTGCCTAGAATAGAAGAAGAGGGGGTGGATGCCGAGGAGCGGGGTACCCAATTACCTCTGCCTCTAGCTGCCGATCCGGAGCCTGATCTCTTCTTACGGGGGGGCACCTCGCGAGGCCATGGAAATGGTAGATGCTAGGGAGAGGATTCAGCGGGCCAGCAAGCTAGAACCGCAGAACTAGACAAGAGGCAGGCATGAGAGAGAGAGAGAGAGAGAGAGAGAGAGAGAGAGAGAGAGAGAGAGAGCGAGGTCACCTTACCAGGCCAATTTGAAGGGGCCAACCGAGAACTGAGCCTGGGAGGAGGGGGAGGACTGCAGACGAACCCGACAATGCATTTAAAAACGGCGGCTGAAGGAGATGAATGGGGAGGAGTCAGGAGCCGCAATGCAAGCTTTGGGCAGTCATGCTCATCTCGGGCCTAGGAGGTTTTGGGTCAAGGCAGGTCAGTCCATTAAGAAGCTCCAGCAAATGGAGACATTGTGCGATTGATTGGCATCTGACAAACTGCCTGAGAGAGAGAGAGAAGGGCGGCGGAGGCGAGCAGCCGTAACTGCGTCTAACCTTAGAGCGGCTGATCAGTAATCATCCTGCATCAGGCGGCAAGAGCAAGCAGAGAGGCGAGGTGCAGTTGGGTGAGGTGTCTTCCACTGGATCACCACCTTCACTTCAGGGAGAGGAGGAGGCGAACATGGGGAGCTTTGATTTTTGCAGGACTGCAGTCCTGAAGAGGGAAGGAAGGGAGAGCTTAATGCGCCGTCAAGGGGAAAAGAGACGGCGTGCGTGCATGCATGCATTAACTTTCAGAAATCATTCAGATATCGACGCGAAGGCCATGCAGCGGGCCAGCGAAGCGTGACTATGACATCTGTAGGCCCGAATCGAAGAGCACTGGCTTGATCGGGACAAATAGCACGTAGGAGAGGGGTGCCTGAGAGAGTGAGGGTACGAGGCGAGGTAGCAGCTCTTAGAAAAAATTCAAGTCCCAGCGCTCCCCTCACCGCAAAATGCGGAGCTCCAAACCGGGCATCCGCCATCCAATCGTGCATTTCACTCCACTTTTTAATCTCATTGGCTTTCTGCCTTTTTCCAAAAAAATAAAATAAATTTCGCTCTCTGCTCTTTCCTGCTGATTACAATCTTTCTTCCCCATCTTTTGGTTATGAAGTAGTGCCTTTCTCCATCAACCTATATGGCACTTTACCAGAGGAGGACCAGAGGTTATTTTTCTGGTACTGAGACAATCCACACTCTGGCCCACCTATGGAAAGTGAGATGTGGCCGGACCCTGGGAAGGAAAAACACATCTGTTTCGATCTTGCTTACCCAGGTTGTCTTCTTCGATCTCACAGTGGCTGCTAAAAACGCGTGGGTGGTTTTGTGTGCATCAATCGAAAAATACCCAAATCGTCAGTTCGCTCCTCGCCACCTTCAGGCCTACATAGGGAAAGTGAGATATCATTTGCAGCTGCATTGAAGCTCACTCCTGCCTTTGGCCCGAACGAATTCCTCAGCTATGGCAATCGCCGCAATGCCCTCCTCTTAGGCATCCCCGGAGTTCGACCAAAACACATCAAAGGGCCTCTAAATCGACACCCCTATTCCATAGATAGGATTTGCTGCTGCTGTCATCTTGGCCTGTTCTGTGTAGGTTGCTTGGTGTGGACGCTTTGTCCTCACCGGTATCTTTGGATACCCCTTCAAGCCTTGCTGCTTATATTAATTAGTTCATTGTTCGCTGGATTATCCTTCACGTTCTTCGTGAGTCTGTGCCTCATGGCTGCCTTTGGGCCTCAAGGGACATAGCCAGCAATAATATTCATAATAAAGCTCTAAGGGGCTACCTCCCCTTTTCTCAAAAAAAAAGAAAGAGAAAAAGAACATTATGGGACGTTTGGGTCCATTATCTATAAAATTTTGAGGGTACTGTCCCTCTCAGTCTCAGAAAAAAAAGAAAAAGAAAAAGAACTGCACAACAGCTAGCCTGATTGAATGCAGATTAAATGATTTCCGGCTACAAAGTAGTGCCTTCCCTTATCAGCCTCTATGGCACCCTCACAGAAGTTATTTTTTCCTCCTTGTACTCTTGGGACGACTTAGGGTATGTTGGCCTATGGCCGTTCAAATAATGATGGTGAAAAATCTAACGGTCATTTTTACCTCAGGTAAATTTCATAAGGTGTCCCACATATGGGGCAACCTACAAACTTGGAACTATTTGATTTCATGACTCCTACACAAAGTTGTAGGGTTTCAAAGTCAACCAACCAGAATGCTTGTATACACCAAGAGCCCTATGACCAATCACACATTTTGGGGGGTTATATCAAATGATTGTTTGCCAAGTGACAAAGCTTGGGACCAGCACTGCATGGTCATAGGTACTGACAGAAGCGTTAATGGGGTGTTCCGTCATAGACACCTGTTCGGTCATAGGCCAACTTACCCTAGTCCACCTGTTTATAAAGTTTAAGGGTGTCCACTCCCTTTCTCTATTTAAAAATAAATAAAAATTCCATCATCCATTTTGTTTTTGGTTTCCAAGGTTGACTCAAGTTTGAACATAATCCCCCTGTTAACAATAAAAAGAAAAAGAAAAGTTTGAACATGATTTTGTTGTGGCTGCCCTCTGTAAGCCTCTATGTAAGCCTCTAGCCGCGCGTCCCCAAGTGGTAACTTAAAATTTTTGTTTTTTAAAAGGGAAACACCTGGGAGCGACAGCTCACAAATCAGGCCCCTTAATAGTGAGAGGAGAAATCACAGTAACCCCGCCATGAGGCCTTTCAATTTCAATGCATTCTGGGCTCTGTCCCTTTTGATTTGTTTTTTTTTGTTTTTTTGTATTGTTAATTTGTATTTCATTCACATGATATATATATATTTGTGTAAAGAGGAAGGGTGATCTTCCTTTCACAATCATCCCCACCCACTAAATCTGCCAGCTGTAGGTACAACCCAAATAGGCATTATCAAATCAGGCTGACAGGAACTGAAGCTTTCTTCTCACCCAACTCATCATATCAATTCCCCCTCTCAAAAGTTGATGGCAACAGTACTGTTACACATCGCCCTTTCTGTCCCTTCAGATTATGTCATGGGTAAGTATTACACATGGGAATGTCTTGAGATAATGGACGAGTGGAGCTGGAAGAGAGGGTCCCAAAATATGGATGGCTTTGGGGAATTCTACTCAATTTTATTATACTCCCTCCACCACTGACCCCTGGTTGAAGAGGAACCCAGTATTAGACAAGAGGTTAAGGACTAGGGTTTAGGGCTAGCAAGCTTCCCTCCTCTATGGGCACATGAATTGCAGACCTTGCCAGTCTCTCCTCCTCTTCCTCCCCCTTGACCTTTTGCAGCGTCAGCTTTGGAGATCCCATACCTGAATTTGTCCGACGGTAGCCCTTTGCATGTGCAAGGGCACCCATCTATTGATTTTTGTGTAACTGGTACTGGGTCCTCCCTCCCGGTCTCTCTTTCTCGTGCTCTTGCTGCCCTCCCGCCTTCCTCCTTCCCAATGGTCTGTTGAAACAAAGATTCATGGCTTGAATATCAGACCTGGGATCTGGCATAGCAGGGGCATCCTTGTTTGTGGAAGGGTGTCCACTCTTTGTGCCTCTATATGATTGCATGCTGTTTCCTTCATTCCTCCTGTGTTGGGTTTGGCCTCCCCTTCTTCCTTCCGGGTTTCGGATCATGATATTTGTGATTTGTTAGCCAGAGGGCGATTTACTCATAGCCCGCCTTCTCGGTCTCCACGAGCATCCATTATCGATCCATTTGTCTGTCGGTCTGTTTGCCTCCGACCTTCTGTGTCTATACATGGCACTATTGGCCCCTCCCTACTTTGCCTAATCAGCGGTCTTCAGATTATCATCTATTCCTGCCTATCTCTGCAGAAAGGATTTCTTCGTATCCAGCGTCTATCGGAGGTATCGGGGTCATGGTAACTCCCGGATGTAACGGGGTGGATGCACGGCTTCAGCACTTGGAAGGTCTGGGAGACGACCCTGACTCTCCAGACACTGATGTCATTGGGTGAGTTGTTTTTGGCTTTTAAATTGCCTTGTCTGCACTCATCAGCGTTAGATCTATGCTCGCCCTTTGCTTGACAGATTTGACGTGCCAACGTTGAGTGTCGTACCCGAAATGGGCAATCTTCGGGTGGAAATTGAGGTGCTTTCTGTAAAGGCGTGCCCTGTTCTACTTGTGTTTCTTGTAAACCGGCATAATTACATCTTCTGTTGCAAGTGTTGGTGGCATCTCACTGCCACTGAGTGTTGTTGGACACATATGTGATCTGACCTTGGAAATCCAAGTCCTTCCTTCTCCATTTTTCACAGTTTCTCCCTTATGTTTTGTACGTTCTGCATAATTAAGCCTTTCGTTGTCAGGATTTGGTAGATTCTCGCCGCGGGGAGACATCGCATGTCACTGGCCTGAAGATGTTTGTTACTTTCGTGACTAATGGATTGTCATATTCTTGTTCTAACAATGATTTAGGTTTCAGACTGTTTATTGAACCATTTGGTGAGGTCTGCCTTGCCTTTGCGCATGATACCCACCATGTGACCACAAAGCTTTTAAGGTGCCAGTTGTAGTTATGCTGTCAACTCGGTGCTTGAGACGAGGGAGTCACACCATGGACCCCCTTACATCACCAAGCCCCCAACAGATTTTGTGCATGGGTCCACAATCTTCACTTCATTGTGATTAAGATGGAGCCTTGGCTCTGATAGTTGTTGTCATGAGCTTACCTGCCAGGTCTGTAAGTACGAAATACCGCACACCTAGGAGGACCTTGCCTATAAGTGATTGGAGCAGAAGTGCAAATGGTTATTCTGGATGGTAATTCTAGTTGTGTTCATTGGTAAACTGGAAAGCCCGGTAGTTGAGTTTTTATTTCTTTACCATTTTTCTGGTAAAAGGGATGGCAAATTTTCACATGCCCTAGGTGTTTGACACCTATTTATCTTCTTTCTGCAATCAGTAATTGACCTGTTTTTTGGCATTTGGAATGACAGAGGAAAGAAGAAGCGGGGTCAGCGATCCACCGGTGGAGAGAAGGGTGGGAAAGGTCTTCGTCATTTCAGCATGAAAGGTGTCCCTCTTCTGACTTTTTCCTTGTTTCAGAAACTTTTTCCAGTGTCCGTAGTAGTAGAGATCTGAGGGGGAAGTCTCAGTTTTTGCCATCTAAGGTTGCTCTGCCAGGTCATAGTTAGTGGCAATGTCTTCATCTTGGGCTTCACTTGTGTTGGGATTGTGCGGGTTGCTTTGGGGGTAGTGCAGGGCACATATTATGCAAATTTGCTGATATGTTTGTGCTATGCTTAAGGTGCTTGAAAGGACCTTCAGTCGTTGGAGGGCTTCCAGAGGCAGTTTCCTATGATCTGACTACTGGAAGGCCCCCACATCAGGCTATAGGCTTTACGTTCTCTGGTCACTTCCAAGTACTGGTAGAGTGTGTTGGATGAGTAGCTTCCTTGCTGCTGCTGTTCGTCATTGGGAGATTAACAACAATGCTATTTATCAGGGAGCAATCCCTGAGAAATCCAGACTCGTGGTGAGGAGTGAAGTTAAAGAGAGACAGTTTGTGTATGCCTGGGAGATGGTTGTGTGCAACAAGACTGGCAGGTCCACCAGTTTGTCCCAGAGCTGAACACCGCTCGTGTCACTGGGCGGCATGTCTATTGACCTACTGTAACGGTAATTGTTTCTTGGGCGGGGATGATGTGCAGTGTGCGAGAAGGTTGAGAGCAAGGGACGTACAACATACAATGAGGCAAGTAGTGGAGCCATGACTCATTAACTGATGTCATCTGCTCTTATCTATCAAAGTCGAGTAAAAGTGATTTCCTAGTCCAGATGAGGTGTCTTTGCTGCAAAATCTCTTGAGAAAGTTTCTGACTGTCCTGCTCAGAATCGGAAGACTTGATATTGGTGATCATACTCCTGAGCACTTGATTAACATGACACATCAAGTTTATGTCTTGGTGCTTCTGGCTTTTGTACAAGCTAAGAATTCTCATGGACATCAGGTGTCTCTAGGATACATGAGGTGCATGTTGGCTGCCATAGCATAAAACTCACCGTCTGTCAGGGCTTAGAAGCCAACAGGTCTGGGGATTCATAAATGGAATGGTCCAGGATATATGCCTCACCTTTTATACTTGCTTTTGACCTAGAGATGTACATGGGATTGGCACAGGTTGCTGATGAATTGGTGGCTGAATTCACGAACCCTGGTAGCCCTCACATTTCACCTGATCAGGTATGCTCTCTAATCCACTTATTCACCCTCCCCTACAAAGGCTGGCTACAGCATAGTCCTTGTGGAATACCAACTGGCAAAGCCAGTTCTAGTGTTTCACAATATATATCGGACTGAACCATGCATAGCGCTTGCACAAGGGGATGATAACTTGGTTAGCTTGCAAGAGGTGCAGTAGTTGTGGCTGCGGTTGCAACACTGTTCACAGAGCTAATGTAGATAGCCAGGGAATGGTACTACCTGATTGCTAGTTGATTACATAGCATGCCTTTCTCACCTTTACATTTGCTCGTTGCTGGCCCCTTTGTGCTTATTCTAGTGCAATTGTTTTTCTGCATTAGTACTAATCTGCTGTATTCCTGAATTATTGTTGTTGAGTGGTTGTGTTCTGCAGCAACAGTATGATGAAAAGAACATACGGCGGCGGGTGTATGACGCCCTCAATGTACTGATGGCTATGGGTATCATCTTGAAGGACAAGAAAGACATTCAATGGAAGGGACTTCCTTGTACTAGCCTTGATGATGTTCAAGAGCTTAAGGTGGCTTCCCCTCTTCTTCATGCACTCTCTCTGAGCTGAACTCCCTTGTTTGTTGGGTATTGAATCGTTGCAGCTTAGTGCTTGCAGACCATGCTTTGCAACTATTTTTTTTTCCACCACTTGACACGTTGTTGCTTGCTGGACATTTAGGTCCCCGTATGATCGGGGTTGTGAGCAGAGGGTTTTGCCACTGCCAAGTAGTGTGCAGGGCCCACATAAGTTATTTGAATGCTGCCTACTGTGCATTCAATGTAAGGTCCAAATATATACTTAAATCTGGTGGCGCCGAGTTGTTCCTCAATGATGCTCTTATCATGTCTGTGGCGTAACCTGCTGGTGTTATCATGGTCTTAGGGCACAGAGGAAATCTCTTCCCATGGACTATTCCTTGTGTGATGCCTATGGTGGTGCACAGTGAGCCAGCAAAAAAGTCATCCAGTTTCTCCTGACCCAACTGACAACTGCTGGCAATCTGTAGCCAACAGTTTTCAACCTGAAAATTTGAGGTGCAAGTAAGATTGGCCTTGTGCACTTGTAAGATACATGCATTCTGATTATTCAGGGATTCCTGTCACTGCAGGCTGAAGGTATGCGAGTAAGAGGGAGGATAGAGAGGAAGGCTGCTTATCTGCATGAGCTGCAAGCCCAGGTATTTCCTCTCCTGTACATTGGAGCTCTGACAAGTTGTCTTGTTGAATTCCATGGGCTCCATGTGATTGCACACAAGGAGATCTTATCTTTGTCTAACGTATGTTTGTTGGTGACACTAACTTGTGAATGGGGTTGGAAATTGAAAGATGATAGGCCTCCGCAATCTGGTGAGTCGCAATGAGAGGCTTTATAATGGCAACAATTCTGTTCCGGCTGGTGGTGTGGCCCTCCCCTTCATTCTTGTGCAGGTGCAAGTCAAACCTAACTGCCACATGGCTAGTCTTATGTTGAAAGGTTAGGGATTGGTGATGGTCCTGCGATATTGGTATTGCTCCCAGAGACTTCGAGTACCAAGTTGCAGCCCTTGGTTGGTAGGAAGATCAAGCCCCTATTGTTCCTAAGCTTTGGATCTTGCCGAAATTTTTATTGGAATGACAGCATTTGAATATTGCATGAAGTCCTAAATTTTGAATGCTGATGATGGGCCCAATTTTCAAATGTGTTTGGGATGGGCATCAGACACGACCTCAGGCAACAGTGGAGGTTGAGATATCAGAGGATATGCAACTTGTGCACTTTGACTTCAACAGGTTTGTGTATCTTATTACTGTGTTCGGAGAGTACTTTGGTATGTACTGTATCTTGGTGGTTGCTGGGACTTCCAGATTTGTTGAACAGACAATGTTAGGACCGCTTACAAGTGACAAAAGGCTGTAAACGCTACATGGAACATCAACTGGTTGCCAGGATCGCGGGATGACCCTCACTTCTAAATGGCTTCATGCTGTTGTGAAGGCCTTTGTCTCTCAAATGTCATTGATAGTAGAGGCTGATTGGATTCGTTTTCTTCTACTAGCCGAAAATAAGAACCTGTACATAGGTCCTGCCCCTGAGGTTTCCCTACTAGTGCGTAGGAGCTGTATATGATCTATGTGCGGTACCAGCCTGGTCGCTGCAGTTTTGTCAAGTTGAGAGTGGCATACCCTTCTGAATTCTATGACTCCAATTTAACTTCCAATTCATTTGTTTTCTGCAGTACCCCCTTTGAGCTACATGATGATGCATACGTGCTCAAGGCGATGAGCATGCAGGAGCAGCAAAGCTCTGATAGTACAGATGTTCTGGGACATGCCGATTTTGATGATGGGCTCGGTTGCAATTTTGAGGAGGATTCCCCTCCTTTGTCTAGCATCTTCCAGTGCTCCTCCTTTCCACCCCACTGTCCAAGCTCCCCCTACTATGTGTCTTGTATGCCAGGTGGCGGCAAAGGGACATCATGGCCACCAATCCCGGGCATATTGAAGGCCAGGGTCAAACATGAGAACTTCTCCTAGCATCTGGCCTCTTGAACTTCTCTGTCCTCTCTCCATCCAAGGGGAGTTGGTGTATGTCAGGAATGGTTGTTCTCCTAATAACTGACATCAGGGATGCAGAGTGACCTTGGACCTACCCTCAGCTTCGTCCTTATCAGCTGAGTTCGCTGCATTCTTGCTTTCATTTCCTGACTTCCGTTATTGTATGGGGTCACTCTCATCTTATTTATTTAAAGATAGAGGAGCTTGTGAGGTTGGTCGCGGGCAGGGTCTGGCCCCCTCCTAACGGATGTGTACATTAGTCTTGAATAAATAGAGAGGGGTCTATTTTTCATGTTGTCTTGGATGTGCCAGTCTGCAATAGATGTCTGTTGAGATCTCAAGCTCTGCTTTTGGCTCCTCTCTTTCTCTTTTGGAACTTTCACTTGGTCCCATAGGCCCTTTGGGCTTCCAGTGGGTGTAATAAAAACATTGTTCTTCTCTATTCTCTCTTCCTCTGCTGTCTAGCAAACTGCCCCTTGGTTGTGTGCAAGCCCGGCCATTCTTGCATGTTTGGTACCCTGGTGGGTTACAGCTCAGGCAGTGAAGGTTTTGTCTTGAAGTGCATTGGTCAGGCCAAGTCGGTCAACAGGGAAGGCTAATAATCAAGGAGTACATCTCTCTACTTCGGATCTTTGTCACCCTGCGCAAAAGTCAGTGTACCCAGTTACATTCGTCATCTGTATTAAGGGGAGGCCGACAGAAATATGAAGTCAACATACATCAGACCAAACCTTGTAATTGGTGTGTTGATGTTGCTAGTTGCTACCCTTCAACCATGCAAGGGCAAATTTGCACACCTGATGAGAGGAAACAGGAAACCCCAAGAAGTTTGGAGTCGCCAGATATCCCACAGGAACAAACAAACAAACAACCCTTCAATGGTATGCAAAACTGTACTAAAGAGATGCTGACCTCCTCTTTGTCGACTTAACATTGCGAGAAAGTTACATGTCTCTCTCCCTCTATCTGAAAGTGGAGTACACTCGAGCATCATCTCTGCAGGGCCGCTGAGTGAGAGACTGCAATTGGACAGTGGAGCCCTCAATTTTTTGAACTAGCTAGGTTCATGTTACTTCGGCAATTTGAACCCCAACCTACACTTCGGCGCGAGATATAGAACAGCAACTCTCAAAGCAAGCTCTGAATCTCCTCTGTCATCTGTAGTAAGGAAGGAGAAAGACAGGCAAGGAGAAGCTCATCCCATACATACCCAGAGAGAGAGATACAGACACACACAGGCAGGCAAGGCTGCAGCACGGCAATATCAAAGGCAGCTGGGAAGCCACGCTCGCTTCCTGCCACGTGTTAGCTTGTGTGCGTGCACTTTATCCATATCCTTTCAAATATTAACTTTTTTAAATATCCGCCGGGTATTTGTTTTTTGGTATTACCTCGGTAACCTTGTTGGGTAACCTGGCCTATCACCGGCCGCCGGGATAATCGCCGCCGGGATCGAAATGTAGACGGGGAATCGCCGGCGGCCGGCCGCTTCCGGGGAGAGGTCGTTGGCGGCGTGCTGCGCTTCTTCTAGGCCCTTCGCTGTGAGCGCGCTTGTTGATAGCAATCTGCTGCCCAATTTCTTCCTCAATTTTTGTTTGAAGGGAAGATTGAACGCTCTGCAGCGGGGTGATCGAGAAGGTGTTTATCTAGTAGGGTTGTGGTCCTTGGAAGGATTGCGCGGGGGGTGGGTGCACGGACAGTGCATTAGTCTGTGGCAATGGCGCCCGCTGCATCCCTCTGTGCTGCTCAGGGCCTGAGTGCAGCCGCTCTGCCTTCTTCCTCAGCAACAAGGGTAGGTGGTCCGGTTCATTAACTGTTTATATTGAGAGCATTTGCTTGTATAGTTGTTTTTCTTCTTTTTCAGTGAGCGGGCTGTGAATGGTTGGGTTGTGTGTAGGATCTGTGATTCTGTGTTGATTCCTCATTTTTTTTGCGGCATCAGGATTGTCAAGTTCAACTGGAGTTCGGCATCTCATTGGTTTTAGCTCTAGAATTCTAAGCATTAGCCAGGGTTTATCACTTGTCATGTGTACTAGCTTCTCGCTCGAGACAAAAATAAAAGTCGTCCATTTGCTTCTCCTGGCAAGTTTGCGTCGTAGCATGTAGCTAGGTTATGTCATTCTTAGAATCAGTTGTTTTTGTGTGGAGTGGAGACCACTCTAAAGTGCTTTTCAACTTTGATTAGAGCTCGCCAGACGAATCTGCGTGTAAATGTAGTCACTGATTTCCTGGGGTGCTTTGCTCCTTGTACCGCATTCGCCCCACTGAAATCTGACAAGGTCTTGGAGCTCATGGGTGACGACTGCCTATGTCTTCCTAGTCGGATTTTTTCTTACTTTATTGTCTGGGCCGAGCTGGACTGTTCGTCTTGAATTTACCTCTGTTTACCTCTGTGGTGCAGGGTTTTGCCAAACCCTAGAACCCTGTAGTAGCTTCCTAGTGTACAACAGGCCTTGTGTAGTGATATTTTGGGAGGAATTAGTACTCGAATCTGTTTTGACTCTGTCATATATGTGAAGGCGATGCACCTCTTATGGTTGTATCTGAGTTATCAATATTACCTCTTCTGAGGTCTTCAAATATTTGGAGGTGCTCCCCACGAGTTAGTTGTGTTCAGCGTGGGTAGCCTCTTGAAGTTATCTACGGGTCTTGTGTTATTGAGAGAGAGACACAGAGAGAGAGAGAATGTACTCATAAGACGTTTGTTTTGCCTTAGCCTTGTGGCCATTGACCCAGCGTCCACTTTGAGCTGAACACACAGGGACAGAAACTAACCTTTGTCAGGGGCTGACGGTAGTATGACATAGTGAGAGTGTTACATAACATGTCAAAGCTAGACAAGGAAACACTAAACAGATTGTGCTGTGTTTGCCTTTATTTAACGACATCAGACAGTCTAATTTAGGCCCCATGAAACTGTCCTCCATATCTCCCTTTACATATCCTTTCTGGAAAACCAGGTTTAAGGCCTACTAAGTGGCAATCACATGCACACTCTCCTCACTTCCGTAGCATAGGAAGCAACAGTAGAAGTAGGACGAGCACAAGTGTCTCCTTAAAAGTAACTCCTTTCCATGTCAGTACAAGCTCAGAGATCCATCAAACCAAACACAGCAAAAACAGCAGTATTATGTGTACATAATCAACACATACAAACAGATTTGAGGTTTGGGAGAGCTCAAAGCCTCACTCCCTTAGTCTCTTGCCCTTAATAGCATTTCCTGCAACAAAAGAAGGTGAAGTGGCATCACCTGGATCCATCACAGCCAACCAACCAACCAACAGGTTAGTGTTCCCTGTGGACCCCCAGGCTTAAACCACTTTACATTTGTTATCAATGTCATCCCTGCAACAGGTCATATTAGCAAAGAGAGGAGAGGTAAGGGAGGTCCTTTCAGCCATTTCAGTCAACATAGGTACAGAACTCAGTAGCACCTATTTCAGCCCTTAATCCAGAGGGAGGGGGGGGGTGGTCTCATGTCAGTAAGCACCCATTCCCAAAAGGAAGGTGTCACTAGAGCCAAGTACTCAAGCAAGGGGGCACATGGAGGTCTTTTGTTTGCAAAATTATTCATAGAGTCAAGAGTAGAGCGTAACCCAATCCATGTAAGTAAGCATGACAACAAGCACCTATTCCCAAAAGGAAGACCAAGTACTCAAGCAAGGACACTGAAGCCCTTGGTTTTGCACAAGTATTCGTAGATTCAGAGTAGAGCTTAGTCAAGTCCATGTATGTTCCTCATGGTGTCAACTCTCTTTGTGTTGCCATACTAAGCAGCCCATCCCAGTGTTGAAGGAGTCTGCATGGCTACCTTGCTTGTAGCCATAGTTAACTAGTCAGCTCCTTCAGCTCTTGCCTGCTCCTCTTCCAAATATAAAGATCTTAGCAGCATTCAAGGAAAAACAGAGAGAGAGAAAAAATCCTCAAGCCTCTCATTTTCAGGTTTCCTAATTCTGATAGAAGGCATTGGCTACAGTAGACTGGCCAAGAGAGCAATGTACATTGACCGAATCAGGGTCAGCATTATGCTGCTGCTACAGGGCTTAGCACAAGCTATCATGTATTGGTTTGCTATTAAAATGTCCTGTATGTTCAAGGGTGGAGAAAGAGCCAGAGACATCAGGCAGCTCTTCAGTGTTGTTACAAAGAATGTATACCAAATCAAGGGAGAGAGGGAGAGGGAGAGAGGGAGAGGGAGAGCGGGAGAGGGAGAGGGAGAGGGAGAGGGAGAGAGGGAGAGAGAGAGCGAGAGAGGGAGAGAGGGAGGGAGGGAGGGAGGGAGGGAGGGAGGGAGGGAGGGAGCGAGGGAGGGGGGGAGGGGGGGAGGGAGAGAGAGAGAGAGAGAGAGAGAGAGAGAGAGAGAGAGAGAGAGATTGTACTCATAAGACGTTGTTTGCCGTAGCCTTTTGGCCATTGACCCCGCGCCCAGTTTGAGCGGGAAAGAGAGAGAGAGAGAGAGAGAGAGAGAGAGAGAGAGCTTTTGTGGCCTGCTGGTATGAGGGAGCAGATTCTATGGAGAACTTTCAGTTAGTTTCATGGTCTCGTTTGTTTGGTATTTGAGAGGGGTGCGTGTGTGATGGATGGAATGTAGATGCTGAAGATGTAATGCAGTTCTAATGTACGGTGGTAATTGACTGTCTTTTTGTTGCAAACAGTATGCAGGCAAGGCCACTGCTAGCCTTGCACCGGGAAGGTCTTCACTTTTACCTTCTGTAAACCAGAGGAGCTCACTGAGGTCTGTGAGAGCTATCTCGGGTCGGACTTCAGGCCTTAATTTTCTGTTTGCACCCAGGCCTGTGGGCAACTCCAAGTCCAGCTTGTCAAGCGTAAGATGTGAAGCAACCGTTGCTGAGAAGGAAGCTCCAGTTGAGAAGTTTGAGTATCAGGCTGAGGTGATGTGACTGAATTCTCTTGATTTAAAGAATGTTAGTGTTGTTTCAGTCTCTCTTTTATTCTACTGGTAGTCAGTGCAACAGATGTAGATGACAGTCACATTGTTCAATGCTTGCTCTCTATGCTTGCAAGTACGGTTTTCAAATAGCAAACCTGAAGTATTTCAGAGTTGGAGTAGATCCCCTTGTTTTACCATGCTCACTTGCCCAAAGAAGTGAATTAAGGTTGGACCTGTGCGCTTGTCCAAGTTTGTGTGTACAGTGTTAGCAATTAGGAAATATGCTATTGGAGAGGGGCCTTAAATCTAAAGATCCAGTTGCAAGGGAATAACAAGTTGATGTGGTTGGGGTGGATTTGGCAGGTGAGTCGATTGTTAAACCTTATTGTGCACAGTCTCTACAGCCACAAGGAAGTTTTCCTCAGGGAGCTTGTCAGGTATGCAGCCACTGGATTTTTGAGTAATACAGGATAACATGCCGATGAGTTACACAAGCCAATGCAAGATATCAATCCAATGTGGGGCTGCTTAGACAGTAGTTCTCTCTGACATCTTATAGAATCTTGTCATGGATCCTGTGTCACAGTTGCAGTGGTACTTTTAGCTGGCACTTGAAACCAACGAGTGGGGAAATTGCTGCTGGTGTTCTATCTGTTGAACTTCACTTGAATCTTTTTATGCCATTGAAGTTGTGTGTCCATTTTGACCATATGGTATCATGTGTTTGAATGTGTGTAATGACTCCATTTTGGTAGGCTGAATATAATCTGTGGGATTGGAGTTGAAAGGGTTGACATTTTGCATCTGGCTTCTGGTTGTGCGTCTGGAAGGAGCTAACTCTTAGGGGGATCGGTTTGTGGATGCCACAGCAACGCAAGTGATGCCCTGGACAAGCTGCGATTTCTGAGTGTGACAGACCCCGGCTTGATAGAATCCGATACTGACCTGGAGATTCGCATTAAAGCTGATGCTGAGGCAGGCACTATCACATTATCGTGAGCTGTTCATCCCTTCCTAGGTGTCCTGCCTTGTGTTCATGACAAACATTCGAATTTATACTACTTTGGGGATTTTTTTCTCCTGGTTAAATCATTTACACACATGAGCTTATGCTTCAGTTTTACAGTTAGTCTGTGCTGAATTTTATATATTTAAAATTTTAGGGACACTGGTATTGGCATGACTCGAGAGGAGCTGGTGGGAACTCTGGGTACCATTGCCCAGAGTGGGACAGCCAAATTTCTGCAAGCGATGAAGGTGAGTTTTACAGCTTCCTTGTCTGTCCACTTTGTGTGAGGAGTGAATTCTCGCGCAACATGTCATTTTCTTTCAAAATGTCATTTTCTTCCAGAGTTTCTAATGATTAGTGCTGTTTATTGATGAAGGTACAATTTGCACTCACGGTTTCAAGGTGCTAGGCACTTCTGTTGTGGTGGTTTGAGCTGTTTGATAGACCTGGGATTTTGGTCTGAAGTTCAGTCAGTCTGACCCATGCTACTGGGGCAATTTGTGTAGGATAACAAGGAGGGTAACAGTATGAATGACAACAACCTAATTGGTCAGTTTGGTGTGGGATTCTACTCTGCGTTTCTGGT
Source organism: Takakia lepidozioides (assembly GCA_030704615.1). Classification (NCBI taxonomy): domain Eukaryota; kingdom Viridiplantae; phylum Streptophyta; class Takakiopsida; order Takakiales; family Takakiaceae; genus Takakia; species Takakia lepidozioides. The sequence continues at coordinate 18,851,984 of CM060733.1, forward strand.
GGCTGACAAGGTACATTTTGTTATTCTTTTAATTTTTTAATTTCTCAATTTGTGCCCGAGTTAAGTCTAATGTCCTTTTCAAAGAGTGACAGGGTATTGTTCAATGAAACATCAGCATTTCATTTACTAAGCAAGCCTAATTTGACGCTTTTCAATGTCTTCAGTCCTCCGAAACTGAATGTTCATTTGTAGAAGTGGATGATGAACAGCATTATCCCTGAGTAAGCATATCCCCAACAAAGGATAATTGGTGAAGTGGAGAGGGGATCTCCCTTCTTGCTTTAGAGTTAGGAGCAGATTGGGGTGATTGATTTGTTGAGCCACCTGCTGTGGGGATTGACCCTATGGCCGCAAGGCTATGAGTCTCACTTTCTAACTTCTCATGGTTTCATTAGGTGACAGTCTCAACCAAGAGTCCAAAATCAGACAAGCAGTATGTATGGGAAGGGGAGGCTGACACAAGTGAGTTCACAGTTCGGGAGGAGACAGACCCAGAGAAACTCAAACCACGTGGCACGACCATCACCCTGCGTCTCAAGGTATACTGAATCATTTTGCGATATCTTTGTTTGCTACATGATCTTGTATGGATGGAAATAAGCTATTTTTCATATCGAAAATAGGATTGGAACTTGAAAATTGGTCTTCCATAAAGGAAATAGGGAATGGAAAGATTGATGACTTGGCCATTCAGTATTTTCTCTTACAGAAGGCTTTGACTGCAAAGAAAAAACAATTTCTAAAACCAACGAGAGGGAAGGTAATGTCTAGTTAGCAAGCAATTATATTCTGGGTACTTTCCAACAGGGTTGAAGGCTATGGCTGGGTGTCCAGATGGAGGAGAAGACGGAGTATGCCGACCCCATCAGAATCCAGAATTTGGTGAAGAGTTATTCCCAGTTCATTTCTTTCCCAATCTATGCGTGGCAGGAGAAGTCCCGGACCAAGGAGGTAAGGTGCCATCCATAGTTTGCCAATGTGTGGTCTAGATGTCGAACTTGTTCTTTGAGGTGCAGTTTGGAAAGGGAAAGGAGACTTGTGTTCTAGTCACCACAAATTGAACAAGGGACATAAATTTGACTGGCTGTTAAGTTAAGCCGGTATGAGTTTGCTGAATCACATTTGTAATGTAAGTCTCTCATAAGGGTGTGGTCAACAGGTAGAGGAAGAGGCAACAGAAGAAGCCAAAACTGAAGCAGAAGGGGAGGACAAAGGCGAGGTATTTTTCACTTTGCTTTTTAGGATGTTTATTGATTGGCAGTCTTTGCAGGTTTTCCATGTGGTGGACTTGAGGTTGATGTGAAAAGGCAACTGCATCACATGTACGACTTAGATCTGCTATTACTGAAAGTGGTGAATCGGTTTTTTGGGGTCAGTTGAGTGATCAAGTACTCATTTCTATTGTTAGAAAATGGTTCCCTCTGTGATGTACTTGCTTTAAGTTGGGGTGAAACATGGTGAATTAGGGCAGCGGCAAGGTTGGGTTGGTGCTGGAACTTGTTTAGAGTTTAATGTGCCTGATGTGTATGTTTTTTTCTGGATGTTAAACTTCCTGTACTTTCTTGCAGAAGAAAAAGAAGACTGTGACAGAGAAATACTGGGATTGGGAGTTGATCAATGAAACCAAGCCAATTTGGGTGCGTTTTTCCACTGGGTTGTTCCAACAGAAAATACTCTATATGCTTCATATTGTTTGAGATGAGAGTTACTTTGGAGTAAAACCCTATCCAGTACATGTCACAGTTGGCTGCCTGATTTTGTATTAACTTTTGTCTAGCTGTATTGATGAAGAGTGTGAATATGTTGGCTTCTTATTGAGATATTTGTGGTGGCAGTTGCGGGCTCCAAAGGACATCCCCAAGGAGGAATATAGCGCTTTCTTTAAGAGTACATTTAAGGAGTTTACCGATCCTCTGGCTTACTCACACTTCACCACTGAGGTTTGTTCATGTCGATGAGTCTTTCCTCTTAAATGTCATGCAGCTGTCGATTGTAGATTCACCCGAACCTTCTTAGACATCAAATCTCTGGTTTTGAAGATGAGAGTTTTAAAAACATGGACGGGAAGGCAGTTCAGCTGGACATGCAATGCCAGAGAGAACATTGGTTGGCACGTCTGTACATGTTACCTTGTCTGGTTGAGCAGATGTATTGGAAACATGCAGAAGGTAGAATCCTCCTAGATTTTTGTTACTGACTCGGGTGGGTTTCTGAGTGCAGGGTGAGATAGAGTTCCGGAGTCTGTTGTTCATTCCAGGTATTGCACCCTTCAATTCGGAGGACATGCTGGGTGCAAAAACAAAGAACATCCGACTGTATGTGAAGCGAGTGTTCATCTCTGATGAGTTTGATGGAGAGCTAGTAAGTGGCTTTGGCAATATTATTCTCATAGTTGGCTTTCCCATTGTTATAGATGCAGGGTGGTCTGTGGGATGACACAAGGTTTGAAGAAGCTAGAGGTGGAGTATCTTGTACCAGTCTCTGTTGCTTAGTGTTCCAAACGGAAGGGGGTATGTTTGGGTCACATCAGGCAACTAATACCGATGAAAGGAGAGGGATTGTACTAAAAACAGAAGCATCTTTTGGTTCTAGAGAAGAAATTGCTCGCTGACATTAGACCTCTCTGTCTTTCTTCCTCTTGGAAGCTACCCAATCTCACGACAAAGCTCCACTTCTATCGAGAGACATTCTTGGTGCTCCGAGATGATAGAATCTTGAGACCAAATTACCTTTCAGCATCCTTATCTCCTTCCCTCCTGAGGGCATTGGGGCGGTTCAGGGTGGGTTCCCACAACCTATGGATAGAGACTGGCAGGTGGGAAAACCTGCAACGGGAGGACCGCCTATGTCCAGCTTGCATAGGGCGCAGCCAGGAAATTGAAACTGAAGAACACTTCTTCTTCTACTGCCCTCTATACTACGAGATCCGTGGGAGATTCCACTGTTTATTCAGTGGAACCCAATCTCTCACTGATGTCTTCCACTATGAGGATAAAAAATGCTTGGCAGCATACCTGCACAAGGCCTTCACCCTTAGACAATCGCTAGAACATTAGTTCTTATTCTTGGGTTCTGGTTTTGTTCCTCTCTCATGTTTTCTTCCATTTTGTCCCATAAGCTCTATGAGCTTTCCGCGGACGTTATAAATCACCATTTCATTTCATTTCATTTCTCTTTCTTCTTTCTTTCTTATGTACTGGTAGTAAAGATGCCTGACCTCAACTGTCTGCCCAGAGCAGCGGCAGGGGGAGGCAAAAATATAAAGAGAAGGGGGGGTTAATCTGAAGCTGGTTGTGATGTGTGTTTGCAGTTCCCACGCTATTTGGGCTTCGTTAAGGGTGTGGTGGACTCGAATGACCTTCCGTTGAATGTTTCTCGCGAGATTCTGCAAGAAAGCCGTATTGTAAGTTAGACTCCATACTTCCCTAGCACTTGACCGTGGAAACACTTCAGGTTAACTTGCACTATTTCTTGCTTGGTTGGAAAGAACTCAGGTGTGGTGAGCAGTTAATTTATCTTTACTGTTGATGCAGGTTCGGGTAATGAAGAAGCGCCTGGTCCGGAAGACCTTCGATATGATCGATGAGGTTGCCAACCGTGAAAATAAGGAGGTTTGTGGTCTCCATCAGTTGCCTTTGTAGGCAAATGGATCTGGACTAAGGTGGACATGTGATGGGAGTTTCAAAAGGGTTACTAAGGTTTCAATATGATGTAGGAAAGACAAATGTATGGAGAGAGAGAGATAGTGTACTCATAAGACGTTGTTGGTTGTAGCCTTGGTGACCTTGTGCCCAGTTTGGGTGGAAACATATGCACAGAGAGAGAATGTACTCATCAGACTGTAGAGTGTTGTCCTGTCTCTTGCAGGATTACAAGACCTTTTGGACCAGCTTTGGGAAGAATCTGAAGCTGGGTGTCATTGAAGACTCAAACAATCACAATCGGCTAAAACCTCTGCTGAGATTCAACTCAAGCTATAGTGATGAGGATTTGGTTACTCTTGATGAATATGTGGATCGTATGAAAGAAGACCAAAAAGACATCTACTATCTGGCTGCGGACACCCTGAAAAGTGCTAAGAGTGCACCGTTCTTGGAAGAACTCACGAAGAGAGATTTTGAGGTGGGTGGGGATTAATCAGTCTGTCCTTGACTTGAAATGACTACATACCAAGTATGTGAAGCATTTAGAGTGCATAGCAGTGGTTTGTTCAAATGGTTGATGAAGTGATGCATAGCTGTGTCAATTCCTAGCTGTATGTCGGTGTAATTCCAGGGAATAAGTATGAAGGTTGTACGGAGCATAATACTCTTGCACTCCTTTTTTCATAGTATGAATTTTGAGCATATCAGAGGAGGATGTCAGGCAATTGGGGTGGGCGGATTATTTGACTCATGCCGAAAGCTTGTCTGTTGTGCAACATGTTGGCAGGTCCTATTTTTGGTAGAGCCGATTGATGAAGTTGCTATCACCAACCTACAGACACACAAGGAGAAGAAGTTTGTGGATATCAGCAAGGAAGATTTGGAACTTGGTAAGTTTGTGTTTTACCGAAAACTCACTTTGATAGCTAATTTATTGAGTTGATTTGATGTCAGTTTCTGGTTGTTGGTTGGTGTTTAGACTGTAATGGCATTCATAGGCGAAACTCAGTTTGTCTGCTTGTGATGTGGATTTCATGCTATACTGGCCCTTTTGAAATTTGCCTACAGTGACCTTAGAACTACTCTTCTTTAAGATGCAACAGCAATGCTGGACGATTGTCTTTGCAAGAATCCATTTTAAAGTAGATATCTTAAACAAATGTCTCAGCCTTCCATTCATGGTGTAATACTCAAGGTGGTCTAGCACCCATTGTGCCTACATTGTATCTGGGACTGTGTGTAATTGTTGTGGATATCACAAGAATATCATGAAATTTCGTCCAGCTGCAGAGTCATATTTTTGATCTCATGACCATTTCCCTTGGTGACGGATAGGGGAAGGGGATGAGGAGAAGGAGAAGGAGATTGAGAAGGAATACCGGCTGCTCTGTGATTGGATGAAGCAAAACTTGGGTGACAATGTGGCAAAGGTTCAGGTCTCCAAACGCATTAGCTCTTCACCTTGTGTACTTGTCTCTGGCAAGTTCGGCTGGTCAGCGAACATGGAAAGGTACGAGGTCCTTTCCCTTGATATCTCTCCCGTCGAGACTCCAACCATTGTCCCACGAATGCCCACTTTGCCATTTTTTCCATCTATGTTTCTCTGTCGCAACAATGGTTTGTGTGCACTTTTCTTAGGCTTGGATTCAAAGAATACCGAAAGTGCGCTTCCAGGCAGTTTGGTATTTAATATATGGTGGGGAAAAAGCCCCACTCCCTGAAAAAAGCATGCTCAAGAGCCTTGAGTAGTTAATAAAGTGCTTGATTTTCCTGATCATAGATGCTCTCAGATCTGAATCTTTCTCCAAATCCTCTTTTCCATGCTCTACTCATCTGTCAGGAGCCTGCCAAGAAAACCAATGAAGGAGCCTACTTAATGGGTAGCATATTTTCAACAGGGACACAGCCAGCTTGGCAAATTTAATCTCATGGGATGCAAGTATGTGTGTGAGAAAGCAACAAGGTGGTTTGATAAGTTTGACTTAATGTTTGTGAGACAGGGTAGACGAAGAACTTCCTAAAGATTTTGGATTTGTAGATATTTGTTTATCGTCCTCGATCTGATTTGGCCTCATGGAGTCTCTGATGTAGGATAATGAAGGCACAAACGCTGGGAGACGTCTCAGCAATGGAATTTATGCGAGGGCGGCGAATTCTTGAAATCAACCCCAAGCATCCGATCATCCAGGATTTGAATGTATGGAATGGTTGGAATGTTTTCTTTAGATGAAGTGTGGTTGGCTTTTGGGTTTGTTGGGAGGTGAACCTTCCCCATTGGTTTTGACTAGTCACTGCTAACACGCTTCCATTTTTACAGTTTGTATGCAAGGATACCCCCCGGAGCCCTCGAGCTAAGCAGATGGTGGAGCTGCTTTATGAAACTGCGCTGCTATCCAGTGGTTTCACGGTGAGTAATGGCCTTCAAATGCACAACTTACCTTGTGTTGGGTTGTTGCATAGGTTTTGTGTTTGTATAGGATTAAGGTTGGCTGTCCTTTCTGTGTCCATCTCTGCCTATCTCTGTGGCTTACACATCAGATTATTTCTTGCCTTCAGTTAGGTAGCCAATCTGAATCAACCTTCCCATCGATGCTTAAGAGTGGTTTGTCCAATTGATAGGGAGATTATCGTCCTTGGAAGACTGACAGTGTCTTGTGTCGTTACATTTGGTCAATTGTAGATTATCTAAGATGATCATTTCTGTGCAGCCTGAGAGCCCTGGCGAGTATGGAGCAAAGGTGTATGAGATGATGGCACTTGCCCTTGCATCAAAACGAAACAGTTCAGGTCCTGTTGTGGCTACCGAGGACACTATTACAGATGCATCGCCTTCGGAAGCCGAGTCTAACACTGAGGCTGATGTGGACGCTGACTTAGTTGAGGCTTCAGAAGTTATCACAGAGAATGATCCCTGGAAGGTGTAAGAAAAAGTATCTGGGTAGATGACATTATTCTTTCTCTCCATGTTACATGGTCCTTAAAAAGAGTTCCAGTTTTGACCTCTGAAGCGAAGGTGGGATGGGTGGGATGACCTAGTTTTTATTGTAGCCATTGTCACGAGGGATTTTGGTCTTGTAGTCAGTTGGTGGCTGTTGCTATGCACCCTGAGGGGATTCCTTGGTGACAAAAATTTGGTTTGTATACTGGGCATCAAGATATAAAAGTTTAGTTTCGATAGAATTTTGTACCGAATGGTGGCTAGGGTTTGTTGTGGACATGGTTGTAAGCTGTATTAAGCAATGACTTTCACATCTTTCTTGTCAGACAGTCAGCGTTGTGGTCAAGGTAGGGCGCCCTATTATGGATGGCTACATTTTAAACCTTTGTTACTTTAACATGTAGATGAGTTATACAGTAACATTTTAACCACATATAAAAAAGTAAATTATTTCTCAACTCTCTTTTTTTTGGATTTTTTAATTTTATTACAAATGTAATATGAATTTTTGAAGATAATGAGCTACATTAGACCTACAAAAGCTATAGTTTGGTTCTAAAAAATGTCTACTTTAAAATAATCCAAAACCCATAGGAGTTTTTTTTGTACCATGGTTAGGAGTTCCATGATTCAAGTGAAAGTCAGTAATAATACATTTGAGTGAAAAATAGTGTACAATAATAATAGTTTATAGACCAGACTGGCAGGGTTTGAGTAAAGGAGGGAAAGGTAGTGCAAGTTGGCCTTTGACCAATCCTATGTCACTCTATTATGACCTATTCCACATCCTATTTTGGAGTCTTTGTATCTCAGGAGACAAATTGAGGAGTTTCAAGCAGTTATAAACATGCGGGATGTCATTTTGCACAACAAGCTTTCTCTCTTGTGGTGTAGCATGTCTGCCAAGTATGATTTCATGGATTTTCTGGTGATTCTTGAGTTCAGTGAGCTCTAAGTTTGTGGCAAGTTGGTCCATCTTCACATTTGGTGGTGAAGTGTAGGCTGAGGTGGCTGCAGGGACAGTACATAGAGAGCCAAGACAATCTGGCAACATTGATGAAATCAGGCAATGATCTTGACTGCACCTTCTACAAGCACAGTTCAGCCTGTCTTACTCTCTTTTCAAAGTCGTCCATGTCAAGTTTTATGTTTGATTCTGCAAGTGCAGCTCGTTGGGTGGATCCATAGTGGTTAGGACTAATATTGTGGTTAGACATCATTCAATTCTATCAATATCATAGAGCACATTACAATATAGGTCAATACATTATCCTATAGGTCATTACACGATAGTCTGCCTGATAATGTGAACCTTACGGCAACTGGGAGATCACTATATAGGTGACAAACTCTACTTCGCAACAATGAAGCTTTCCACATCCTAGAATTCCATATTTGGGAATGATGGTCTTTTATGTGGAGTTCACACAAAGAAGTATACTCACTACATATCTGAGTTTTGTGCTGAAAGTGGTTTAAGTAGTGGTGGCAAGGTGGACAAGTCTCCTCCATTTTTGAGAAGTCTTCTCCTCATAACTTGTCTACGCTGATTTTGAATACACCATCCAGGAATAGTGCCACAGTATGGTGCATGGTACTCTGTAGGGAGAATTGGTCTTCCCTCTCTAATTGCAGCATGGAGCTTGTCTCCCACTTCCCTCACATTTTTTGCTGACCAGAATTTGTCAAATGTTTTTTTGGCCACCTTCTCCTTCACTCTCTGTTCTTGTGCAAGTTTGAGAGTTTCCTTTTCTAATGTAGCTTTAGCCCTTCTTTGCTCCTTTTGCTTTTTTTTTCTCATCTCTTTCTTTGTCTGACTGTTCTTTACGTCTAATTTTCTCGTCCAATGCCGCCACATAATCCTCGGAAGTCATCACTATAGATTTGGAGTAATCAATGATAGGTTCTCTAGTTTTTGCCCGTTTAAAGGTAAACACTTGAGGGAGTGGCAAAAACTTGTTGATTCCTTCCAGTCGATGCATGTCTTCATTGTGTTGTTCATCTTCATCATTGTGCTGTTCCTCCTGACTTTTTGGGTCAGCAATGTCCACAAAGTAAAGGCAGGCGTAGCCATTTGCATTCTCATCTTCTTCTTCCCTAATGTCTTCAATAGTGATGTCTGGCTCATCGTCCTCTTCACTTTGAGAGTCACCCCCACTTTCTGTTTCAGAACCCTCATCAAGGCTTGGGGTTGATGCGAATGCTCTTGAAGGTCCATAATGCTTGTCCATTGCCCTTGCATTGTATGGCCAGATTCCAACTTTTGCAAATCTTTTTGTGATGTTGTGTTTTGTAAGTACTAACCTCAAGCCTTTGCTGGCCCACTCTGTCATTTCTGCGCATTGTCGCTTCATCTCGAGTTTTCCTGAATGCCTTCTTGAAGGGACCAAAGCATGCCACATCAAGGGGCTGGAGCACATGGCTTGTGTGAGCAGGTAATGTGACCATATCCAAACCTATTCTTTGTGCTTTCAAGACTGCTTCTTTTGAAACATGAGATCCATGCCCATCCAAAATCAGTAGATGTCGGTTGGTAGGTGAAATTCCTTATGCGTGCTTCTGGAAGTGGTCTAGCCAGCAAGTGAATAATGACTTGTTAATCCATGCTTTGTCTTGTATTGCCATAAGAGACCTCGACTCACATTTTGCAATGTAATTCTTCCTTTTTTGTCTGCCTTTGAAGATATAAAAGTTCGGTATGGAGAGACCTGTTGCGTTTACGCATACAAGTACATACATCCATTCTCTGCTTTGAGGTATGATACCATACACATAATGTGTGCCCTTCTTTGCCAATACCTTTGCTCCACTTTGCGACAAGCTTGCACTCTCGTTTCATCACAATTCCAAATTTGTGATGGGGGATACTTATGGAGATCATACATGCCTTGTAGGTTGGCATAGAAAGATTGACAATTTTCAACATTTACAGCTTTTGCTCTACGTACCTCCAAACCTTGAGCAGAGCACAAAGATATATCAAGATGACGTCGCTTGAACCATCTCCACCACGAGTTCTCAGGTATACCCTCAACAAATGGTGTTGCGCACTCTTGTGTGATTTCAGCAACTTTCAATTTCAGTTGTCCGACATTGATGCCATGTCCCAATTCTTGCATATCGAAAATCCATTGACAATGATATCCTCCTCATCTTTGGATAGCACTGTTGGACCTCCTTGCTTGCGACCATACACCCACCCATAAAGATGATTTCTAAGAGAAGCTGGAGGAATGTTCCATTGGCGAGCAGCAACGTTGATTGGGCAGCCATCATCAACAACATTTATGGCTGCCTTCAGGTCTTCATCAGTCCATTCAACTCTCTTTCTTTTTTTGCTCCTGATGCTTGGAACTTGGAATTGAGAATGAAGAGGTCGTCTATCTCTATTGATAGGTTGTGTGTTTGAGGGAGGTTGACATGCTAGTTGTGGAGAGGGACAAGGATGTTGAGATTCTGTTGGCTGAAAATGATGAGGGTTGAACCTTGCAGGTTGAGGACGCAAAGGTTGGGAACAAGTAGAGATAAGTGATCTAGTAGTAAAAGGAGAGAAATGTGATCTCACATGAACATTGGGAGAAGCATTGGGCAAGTTGGTAATGTCTTGCAAAGGAATATGAGAGGGGTTTTGAGATTGAGCAAACTGAAATGTGTTTATGTCAAACTCTTGGCTGTCCTCTTGACTATCTTGGAATGTGTAATGTGGATCAGATGGCATGGAAGAGAAGCATGACCAATGTGTCCACTCAATATTGTTGCACACTAACCTTTTAGTGAATGATAGCAACACAAGTATAATTCAGTTCAGATTTGCAAATATGCAAAAGGCAGATTATAGTGCAGCATTGACAAGTTAAATACAAAAGAGCAACCAAAAAGCAAGAGAGTTTAGTGAAGCTTGTACCTCAAAGTATTGTCTAATGTTGAAAATCCAATGCATGTCTCCAGCAAAGATTGTTTGTACGTAGAGGACTAGAGAATGGTGGAAGAACACCTTGCTGATCCATTTGGAACCTAAGGAATATCTATTTTTCACCTCAAGGAGGTTCTGAAAGGTTCTAGAACCTATTTTGAATTTGAGATGTCCTTGTTCGGAATACGCTCTGGGCGACACGTCGCATGGATGGTAATAATTTCTTTGGATGATAAAATATGTTCTTGAGAATGTCATCCAAAAAACATTTTATTGATAATATTTTTATCCATTTATGACACTTACGTGCCCTATTTTGGAGGGGAGTAGAAACTGACATGTCCAGGTTAAGGAGAACTTAGAGAACCCTATGGTTCACGTGTTCTATAAAGCTCCATATCAAGACAACCCCACACCATGACCCAACCAGCTCACCATATCAGGGCAAGCCAAGCATTAGATGGGGCCCTGGAGTTGAATGCGAGGGGCCCGGTTCCGCCAGCGTGGACCCCCCCCCCCCACCCATGCCCACCCCCTGCTCCAATGCCTACACACTGCGCGGCAACAACCGTGCGGCACGCCCTCCGCGCCTCATGTTCCCGCTGCCAGGACATGAGACGTGCCCTTTCCCGCATCCCCATCCCTCCTCCCACCATGCCCTCATGCATGGCATCACCCTCCATCCCCCCTGCATGCCTTCATCCTCCCCATGTTACATGGCATCCCAAGTATACATCATGCCCTCTTTCAAAAATCGTGTCCCCAAAGACTGGCGCTGCTCAGCTGCTCCTGCTCGTTTTCAGAGACCACTCCAAAATCTCCACACTGCAGACATAATCTGGTTTAACATCTGTGTACATTTGGACATGTTCGTATGTCCTCGTTGTGGAGAGTCCAATGGAGCCCAAAGCGACCAGCATGAATGTTGTTGAAAGCTCATTAACACCCCTCCGTAAAAGAACTTGGCAAAATGTTGATGCTGCCGGATTTTCGGGCACAAAAGTCTACCTTGGAGCACGGAGCGGAGCTGGCATGAGTTCTTTAAAGATCCTTCACGATGGTGGGACAACCGTAATCGCAATCCGTGTGGCTTTCTCTTAATGTATGAGGTGAAGAAGTTTGGCTCTTCCTATTAGTATCACGATTTGGTATTTTTCTTTGGTGTTTACAAGGTGCTTAGGAGGGTCAACTTGGTCTTAGGAGGTCGTGTTTCAATCTATGGCTGCTTAGCTGCACCGTGGTGGCTCTTACAGACCAATTGTACATTACCCCACCATGGACACAAGCAACATATACAAGAGGTCCTTTTGGGTTGATGGTCGGTTGAATCCTCCATCAGTCATGACACAAAGTCAAGGACAATGTGGTGAGGGAACCTTCTTGTTCAATCTATTTCAGCCTGATTTGCCCTCTCATCAGACTGATCGCAAGATATGGATATGCAGAGTAGGGGCGTGGTATCGAGGCTTTGGAGACATATGAACAAATGATGGAGGAAGAGATGAAGCCCAACCACATCACGTTTGTTTGCGTTTGCAATGCGTGTGCGAGCCTGGCAGCCTTGGAAAAGGGCAAAGAGGTCCATGGTGACATTGTCAGATCTGGAATGGTACCATATGTCATTCTGAACACTGCCTTGCTAGATATGTATGCCAAATGTGGGAGTATTGAAGATGCAAAGGGAGTGTTCGACAACATGGCTGAACGAAATGTGGTGTCATGGAACGCAATGATCGTAGGATATGCACAACACGGGTGTGGGATGGAGGCTTTGGAGACCTATGAGCAAATGATGCGCGGAGGGGTGAAGCCCAACCATATCACGTTTGTTTGTGTTTGCAATGCGTGTGCGAGCCTGGAAGCCTTGGAAAAGGGCAAAGAGGTCCATGGTGATATTGTCAAAGCTGGAATAGTACCAGACGTCATTCTGAACACTTCCCTGGTGGACATGTATGCCAAATGTGGGAGCATTGAAGATGCACAGGGGTTGTTCGACAATATGGCTGAACAAAATGTGGTGTCATGGAACACGATGATTGCAGGATATGCAAGGACGCAGGATGGAGGCTTTGGAGACCTTTGAGCAGATGGTGTGGGAAGGGGTGAAGTCTGACCGCATCATGTTTGTTTGTGTTTGCAAGGCATGTGCAAGCTTGGCAGCTCTCGACATGTATGCCAAATGTGGGAGCATTGAAGATTCAAATGGAGTGTTCGACACTATGGCTGAACGTGAGGTGGTGTCGAGGAATGCAATGATTGCAGGATATGCACAGCAAGGGCGCGGGACCGAGGCTTTGCAGACATATGAGCAAATGATGCAGGAAGAGGTGAAGCCCAACCACATCACGTTTGTTTGTGTTTGCAATGCATGTGCAAGCCTGCCAGCCTTGGAAAAGGACAAAGAGGTCCATGGTGACATCGTCAGAGCTGGTATTGTACCAAATGTCACTTTGAACAATGCCCTCGTGGACATGTATGCCAAATGTGGGAGCATGGAGGAGGCAAAGGGAGTGTTCAACAATATGGTCGAACGAGATGTGGCGTCCTGGAATGCTATCATTGCAGGAATGCCCAGCATGGTTATCATAGGGAAGCCCTGCAACTATTTGAAAGAATGCAAAGATCATGATGTCATTCCGACAGTAAAGCACTTTGGCTGCATGGTGGACCTTCTTGGACATATAAGGAATTGGATGAGGCAGAGGAGCTCATTAACAAAATGCCAATGAAACCAAATGCTATGGTTTGGAGGGCCTTGCTTAGTGCCTGCAGAATCCATGGCAATGTGGAGATGGCTGAACGTGCTGCAACATCTATTCTCAAGTGGGATGAACAAGATGCCGCGACTTATGTGTTGCTATCAAACATCTATGTTGCAGCTGGCATGTGGGATGATAGTGAAAAGGTGAGAAAAATGATGAAGGTCAGAGGGGTTAGGAAGGAGCCAGGTCGCTGCTGCATTGAGGTTGGCAACAGTGCGCACACCTTTGTTGTAGATGACAAACTGCATCCCAGAATTAAGGAAATCCATACGTAGCTGAGAAGATTGTTTGGGCAGATGAAGGAGGCGGGGATGATAGTGCAAAGGTGAAAAATGATGAAGGTCAGAGGGGTTAGGAAGGAGCCAGGTTGCTGCTGCATTGAGGTTGGCAACAGGGCGCACACCTTTGTTGTAGATAACAAACTGCATCCCAGAATTAAGGAAATTCATGCTTAGCTGAGAAGATTGTCTGGGCAGGTGAAGGAGGCGGGGTATGTGCCTGACACACGCTTTGTACTGCATGATGTGGTGGAGGAGCAAAAGGAATTTTCTCTCTATCACCAGAGTGAGAAGCTGGCCATTGATTTTGGGATCATCAGCACCCCTAGGACGCCCTAGAAATTTCATGAATGCAACAGAGTGCATATCCATATTTTCTTCAAAGTGGGTCCAACTTCCATCTCAAACCTTGCATGCATGCATTCCTCCCATTCGGGATGGGAATGGTATTACACTCTTATGGTTTCATGATACCATTCATGACTAATGGAATCATTCCCTTGTACAGGCACTTAGTCTATATGCACATATGCACTCATACTTTCTGTATGTGTTTTCATTCATAGCATGATAACTTTTAACCTTCATCCATGACGGTTCATTCATCCCAAAGTTGCTCCAACGTGCATGAAAAAGCAATCATGCATGCATCCATCCCAAAGTGTACACGTGTTGTGTAGGAAGGGATGGGGCTGCACACGTGTCCTTGTCACTTGATTGGGTGGCTCATGAATAGGAACGGTTCGGGCAGCCGGCGGAAGAGGGTATATGGAACTTCAAAACGCAAACTGGAACATGGTACATGACTATATTACTAGAATGTCGGTTCTGTTATCAATTCTGGGCATTTTTTCAGATGCGGGCAACAAAAAGGAAATGACGTTTTACATTCAACAATTAGGAATGTGTGCGTTTGCATCCTCAAAGATTTTGTGATCCCATTGTTCAACATTTTTTGGTAAAAGAACTTTCAACTCCATAACATGTTTCCTGTGGAAGCTGGTTACACCTGGCTTCCACGAATTCAGTACTCCAGCTGTTGACTGATGTACGCGGATGGTGATCATCACCATGAATAAATCAATACTTTGCCCCAATAAGACTTTCCGCGAATTTGGTGCTCCAGCTGTTTGAAGATGTACATAGATGGTGACTATCACCATGATGGACTAACACACCCTGCAATCCAATACTTCAGCTGTTTGGTGATTCATTCTCCCCTGCAATGAAGCTTCCCGTCAGTTTGGTACCCCATCTGTTCAATAATGTCTATGATTGTGATTGTTGGCATGGATGAATCAACACTGCTTTGTAATAAGGCCTACCATAAATATGGCACTTCAATGTTGCACGTGGATGACAATATTCACCATGAATGAATCACTTTAAAGTTTTTGGTGGCAAAGAGATCATACGGGTAGCTCACACGGACAGTTGAGATGTTTTCAATGAAACACTTGTTTATTACCTGCTTGAGGCAACATATTTGCTGCTTTTTTCACCAGTAATCCACACAAGAGCAATCCCCATCTTGGAAGTGGTGAAAGCGGTTGGTATCCCGCCCAACAATTGTACGACCAATAATCTTTGATATGAATTTGGTAGCGGTGTGGCAGTCACCACACATCCGTAGGTTTTTTATGACACGGATGGGCATCCCAGGGGGGATGCTCATGAGCCCAAAAGCAATCGTCAGCTTCTCATTGTGGTGACAAAGATAAACTTCTTTTTGCTCCACCTCCACATCATGCAATACAAACTGTGTGTCAGGTACATACCCAACCTCTTTCATGCACATAGACAATCTCTTCAGCTCAGCATGGATTTCCTCAATTTGTGGATGCGAATTCTCTTCTTCAACGAATGTGTGCACCCGGTTGTCCACCTTAATGTAGTTGTGCCCTGGTTCTTTTCTCACACCTTTGTCCTGCATCAGTTTTCTCACTTTTGCTGAATCGTCCCACCTGCCAGCTGCAACATAGATGTTTGATAGCAGCACATTTGTCACAGCCTCCTGCGGATTCAACTGCAGGAGGCATTTTGCCACACGTTCGGCTACCTCCACATTGCCATGAATTCTGCAGGCACCAAGCAAGGCCCCCCACACTGAAGCACCTGATTTGATAGGCATTCTGTTGGCAAACTCCTCCGCATCAAGCAATATTCCCACACGTGCAAAAAGGTCCACCATGCGGCCAGAATGCTCCACTGTAGGAGCAAGGCCATGAACTTGATTCATGTAATCAAAGTAGTGACAACCCTCATCCACTCGGCTTACATGGCTACATGCAGAGAGAACACAAATAAAGGTGACACTATTTGGCTTCAACTCTTTCTCTTGCATTTGTTCAAATAGTTGAAGGGCCTCTCTGGCACAACCATACTGACCACATCCTGCAATCACCGCATTCCATGAAACCACATTCCATTGAGCTATATTGTCAAACAAATGAATGGCATCCTCCATGCTCCCACATTTTGCATAATGTTATCAAGGGCAGTGTCCAGAATGACATCTGCTGGGATTCCAACTTTGATTATCTCAGCATGCAGTTCTTTGCCCTTTTCCAGGCTTGCAAGGCTGGCACAAGCATTGAGAAGATATATGTGACTTGTTTGGTGCCACGCCTTCCTTGATCATGTGGTCATAGATGCCAAAAGCCTCCCTACCACAGTGATTCTGAGCATATCCTGCAATCATAGTGCTCCATGACACAACATCACGCTCAGCCATGTTGTCAAACACTTCAAGCGCATCCTTCATGTTCCCACATTTGGCGTACATGTTTGTGAGGGCAGTCTCCAGGATGATATCTCGTGGAATTCCACATTTGATAATGTTAGCATGAACCTCTTTGCACTTCTCCAGGGCTGCCAGGCTGCCACACGCCCTGAAAACGCAAATGAAAACTATTTTGTCCGGAGTCACCTCTTCCTGTATCATTTGCTCATACATCTCAAAAGCCTCCATACAACACCCATGATGAGTATAATTATCGAACACTTGACGCGCATACTGCATGCTCCCACATTCGGCATACATGTCAACAAGGGTAGTCTCCAGAATCACATCTGGTGCAATCCCAGCTCTGATAATGTCGGCATGGACCCCTTTGCCCTTCTCCAGGGATGCTAGACAGGCACATGCTTTGCCAATGCATATGAATGTCACCTTATTGGGTGTCGTCCCTTCCTGCATCATTTGCTCATACATCTCAATTGCCTCCCTCCCGCACCCATAATTGGCATATCCTGCTATCATTATATTCTAGGTAAATATCACGCGTTTAGGCATGTTGTCAAACACTTGCCGTGCATTCAGCATGCTCCTGCATTTGGCGTACATGTTCATAAGGGTGTTAAGTAAGAAGACTTTTGGCTTGAACCCAGTTCGGATAATGTGGGCATGCACCTGCTTTCCTTCTTCTAGGCCTTGCATGTTGATGCACTCCTGCAAGAGACGGACGTAAGTGTCGGAGTCTGCCGAAATGTCTTGGCCGGTTCAAAATGTGCACTGCGTCTTTCAGTCGCCCTGCCATACATAGTGTCCTTGCATCACCACATTGTGCTAGACCTTGTATCATGGCAGCCAGCTCTGCTTTCACCCAAGGAGGGTTCAACCAACCTGCTATCCAACGTGCCTCCTTTGCGCACTTATGTCTGAAGTCTAGTGATCTTGGACTTCTCTGTGAAAACCACCAGTGAGCCCCTGGGCAGCCATAGATTCAACCACATGGTGCTGGCAGATTGTGGGCATGTATAGCTGCAATGGAAATTCATGCATCAGACAACAAATTGGACCCTATGCAAGCACAAACTTCTTCATGTGGGCCAGACATCCACACGATTGCAACTTACAATGCAATGCAACATGTTCATGTGGGCAACATTATACAAACACAATTCAATATGGAAGGTGAACGCAGAGTGCCAGGGTGGGGACGCGTTTGTACAAGGAAATGCGCGATGAGGGTAGCAGAACCCTGGATTAGGGTTGGAGTGTATGTGACGATATGGCATATATCCCAACGTCCATTCTTTCTTCAGATTTGCCATTTGAAATTTGAATAGATGTCAGAATGATGCCATAAACTTGGGATGCCATGTAGCATGGGGAAGATGAAGGCATGCAGGGGGGATGGAGGGCGATGCCATACATAGGGCAGGATGGGAGGAGGGATGGGAATGCGGGAGAGGGCACGTCTCATGTCCTGGAAGCGGGAACATGAGGCGCGGGAGGGAGTGCCGCGCGCGGCAGCAGCCCCGCGGTGTGTAGGCGTTGGAGGGGGGGTGGGCATGGGTGGGGGGGGGTCCACGCTGGCGGGACCGGGGCCCCTCGCATTCAACCCCAGGGCCCATCTAATGCTTGGCTCAGGGCAGCCTACCTTACTATCACACACCCATCAAGTTGTATCTCAGCACGCTTGGGGAGTGAAGTGGCAGAAATATCCCCAAAGCTGGGGTTGGTGGAAGGGTGTATCTCTCCAGTTTCCTCGTCAGACTGAGATCCATCTTTTTGCCCTTCATTGTGGTAACAAATGCAAGCTGGAAAGAACCAGACCTGCTCCCAGGTGTCAAGAAGTGTTCACGCGGATTCTCCCATGGAAGAGGCACTATGGAACCTCTTCGATGAGGGTCACCACAGGTATGGGTGTCTTTATTGACTATGAGATGGAGGGGAGTTATTACCAGTGCTGTGCGGGTTCTGCCTTTTTAAGGAACCCGCCGGGTCTGGGTGCGGGTTTTTTTCGGAGTCAAGTCCGGGTCCGGATCCGGAAATTTGGAAAATCCGGGTCCGGGTTCGGGTCCGGGTTTGTCAACACGGACTCGGGTTAGGGTCCGGGTAGTTGTTGGGAAATATTAGCGAGTTCACGGGTTCGGATCCGGGTCCTAATTTATTGATTAAATAAATTAGAAAAATAAGATTAATTAGGGATAAAATTATTTTTGGCTGGAAAAAACTTTAAATCCTAATAATGAATTTTATTTTAAGAGAAATTCCTTCAAAATATACCATGAATATGAATATGTATACCACGAATAAGAATTAAAATAGAAGTTTGAGTTCCATTTTCTATTTTTCAATATCAATTCTTTAAACATGTTAAGAATAGTAATATGCCTCAAGGGTAGATCACTATAGCATGGATGTGTGGGATCTGGCCTAATAATAATATATGACGCCTCCTTTGGGAAGGTGTAAATTATAGTCCCATAGGGCACAACTTTGTGACACCACTCCCTGGATTGAACCCACAACCGCTTTTGAGGTGGTGTGTGGGCATTACCACTGGGCTATAGCGTGGTGGGGCTGGCAGCTGCAGTGGCCTATTGCTGCTGGTCCCCTCCACACATATGACAAAACCTACCAAATCTAAGGTGGACCCCACATGCCCCATTTAAAATTAAGACCCCGACCCTGACCCGCTACATTGGCCCGCGGGTAGCGGGTTTAAGGGGTTCTGGACCCAGCAGGCGGGTGCGGGTCCGGTTCCGGGTTCATTTTTAGAAATGAACCCGGGTCCGGGTTTTTTGTGATAGCACGGGTGCGGGTGCGGGTAACCCGGATCCTAACCCGCCGGGTACCCGCCTTCAAAACCCGGACCCGCACAACACTGGTTATTACTCTCTTAAACAAGCTGCATTTGAGGGGGGTTTGTGTTTTGTGCTCTTTGACGGTGTTTTCTATTTGTTCTATGCTCCCCTTGAACCCCTCTACCCCCGTCTGCCTCAGGGATTCTATACAGTTAGTTCTTTCTTCTCGCCAAAAAGATGCACTGAACTTTACAAGCAGCAAATCCACGCCATACTGCAGTTCAACTACGTCACTACACGTCATGCATCCACGTCATACTGCAATAAAACCACTTTACTACACGTCATGAATCCACGTCACGCTGCCCCTAAGCCACTCAGTACACGTCATGCATCCACGTCATAATGCAGATAAACCACTCTAGCCACGTATAGACACGCCACTTTACTACACGTCATCATCATCTGTCCCCTCTGTTTTACTGTCACATTTCACTGTCAGATGTCAGAACCTGGCACCTGGATTCGACGCAGTATACTGTCAGAATGGGAATCTTGTAAGAAAGCCAAGTATGCAGCATGCCCAGAAAATGTGTAGAGTATTTAGAGTGTCTGCACATAGTAGGAATCGAGGAAAGTGGAAGGTGAATACGAGAGTGAATGAAGCACCTCACCCCTTGGTGTTTTGCAGGGGGTGGAACAACAATGACACAATGTCAATTGCAGAACCAGCACTGCATGCTTGGAGAGTCACCAGGTAGAAGTGTGCCAGTGTCTCTTCAATCCCAGGGCAGTTTCTCGATTTCCGAGGTTTGCACACAGTGCCTGTCGTCAGGTGTAGAAGACAGCATTTTCTTTCTGTGTGAAGGTCGAAAGTGCATGGGTTCAAAAGGTTGAAGCAGTATTGCTCCCACATGGGCGGCAGGAAATCTTTTTCAGGCAACCGATGCGCATATGTTCAACAAGATATGTAACGCTCACCAAGCCGCCTGGTCTTAATCCAAGCCTGACGGCGCGTGGAAGCTATGCAGACAAGCTTCGGACCTTATGGACGAAATGTGAGAAGAAGCTCCATACAGGTTCATGTACTCTGGATGCCCTTCGAGCACCGCCCACTCGCTGGCGCCATACCTTCGAAACATTTGGAAGAGCTTCGGCAAGGTCACTCCATATTTATGCCAAACAATAGCTTGTGGTGCACGCTTCGTTAAGATTCCACACTCGTTAGCGCGGACACAGTAGTCAAGCTGCCTTAGGGAAACTCTCATCAAAACCACCAACTTCAGAAACCAGCTTCTGACAAACTTGAATCGAGAGATTGCAAGACGGTCCGTAGAGAAGTCCCTCACCATTCATTTTGATTCGCCCATTTAATGTTCCGAAGTGGTCATGGAACTTGCCGACCATGCTCTTTCCGTAGGCATATGTTAGACCGGAGAAAATAACTCCATCTGACCCTTCCCTGTTTTGCTTCAACTCTTGGAAGTGCATGTCCACCATGGCTTCAACCCAGTGCCTGTCTGCTTCACAGTCTGAATCTATGAAGTTGACAATCTGGTTCACTCTCACAGGGAGTGCTGCGAGTCAGAAGAGATACAGCAACCGGGCACAATTACAGAGAGGAGAGATAAGGTAGCCATTTGAACATGACTAATAAATGAACCTGTTCACATGGGCCAGCATTCTTAGTTCTTGGTGACAGAGTCTAAACTTACCTGGGCATGATATTCATTCATAGCAATGCTGAATCCTAGGTTGCGAGCTGCTGCTGGACCTTGATTTTTGCTGCACTTGATCAATTGGAATCCTTCAGGAAGCTTGAAAAACTCATGTTCTCCTTCGGCAACTGCACTTCCATACCACAGCAGAGGGGAACCATCATCGACAAGAAGCACTTGTGCTGGGTAGAAGCTTTGATCGGTGAGGCTAGCGACTAAATGCATCACTTCATTTCGTTGTTGAGAGGACCTCACATACACCGGAACCACCACCACCACTGTGGGCCGAAAATCTCTGGACAACAGGATTGCGTATCCAAGGATAAGAAGCTGGAAAAACCAATGTCTGCCTGACATGCCCTCCAGGGAATATTATAGACATTTGCATCTGGCAAGGCCGATTGTTTACATAGATAGAATCTTAGTATCCATCATGAGGTACTAGACCTACAGAGCAAAGGAACTCACAGCGCACACCAGCAGATCATGTACAAAACTACAAGCATCTTAAGACATATGAAGTCCTACTTAAATAACAACGTCTTCTCGGATGCTGCGATCTTAGCTATGGCATTTCGCACACCATATGATTTGTGCGGCACTAACGAAAGCAGCCAACTCTTCTCCTGAAGGTCGACAAGTACTTGCACATGTGATGCATGACAGGATTACAAGCGTAGGCTGCTGTGTACCCAATTCTGTCAAGATGAATACCCTGGCCGAGCCGAAAAGCACGTTGCAGGCTATCGCACAATCATCAGATTAGGAATATATTGGCTCGGACATGATCCAGATGATGTACGTCTGTACTTAGGCACGAAGTATAACCTAGACCTGTAGTGATTTGTGGGGTTAGATAGGTGGGAACATCTCTTTCATTTTGACCTGAGCTACGGTTTCCTTGAGATTCTCTTCGTCCAGGCTCATGAGTGTGTATCCAACCTTCTCTCAGTGGCGCCATTGATACTTAATTCCTGGAAGTCCCTGGGATTAACTTTCTCGCTTTCGTTTGACTCTGAAACGTTGAACCCTGCATTTTCAGCTTGGCTAGTCATCTCGACATTGCTTGCTGACGTACGTCCATTGTTACGTCTGGCATATGAATAAAGACTTTGAACAGGTACTGCCGTCAGCTTTCGATCCTGGGGATGTATTCTTCCAAAGTGGAAACCAGACACGCAGACAATTTTAAGAACGGAGAAGACCATCTTGTAGTAGACAGACAAGGTGGTATCTGCCATCACCTGTCGAATCTCATGCAATATGCTAGTTATAAGAGAATGCAGTCTCATCGTCCCTGTCATGGTACCGACTTGTCAACAAGTTCCTGGATGAGCAATCCTGGTGCCCAACAACTCCGATATGCTGCCTGCACTGTCATATGATCCCTTCCCCACAATCCTGTTCCACTGCCTGTAGACTGCCCATGCGTGCTAGCTCAGTCAGTGGCCTGGTCGGTACATGTTACCTTCATAACCTCGAGCTATAATATATATGTCATATTAACACTTGAGAGGCTATTCATATTGCACAGAACTCGTTTTCGGAGTCCAGCAAACATCAATGCACTAGAAATGCGTTGTTTTTGGGTGGGTGGTCCGACCACGATCTTGTTCATAGATTGCTTTTGGTCCTAGAACTTAGCTCAAGTCAGCTCCTCATGAGTCCAACCCCGGCATAGAAATCAAAGAATGCAGTGCAATGCATATGTTAGTTCAACTGATAGATCTAGGAACCCGAAAAGGAAGGCACATAAGTCGGTGGAGATAGTAAGATTGGTCCACAGTGGCAGGCCTGTTTAGGCAAGGCACCTGTGTTCCAAGGTGAAGAGCTTGTGATCGGTTATGGTGAGCTCTACTGTGGTCTTCCACGCGTTGTGGCTGGTGGGTGGCAGCATCGTCAGCCTCGCTCGATTGCTGGCATGCAGGGCAGCCCAGCTCACTCCCATCCGACTGCTCCCGAGCGCTGCTCATCTGGCAGATAGCAACCCGGGCAGCCCCTCTGCCCTAAATCTGGCTCTCATTGTCTACTGCTGCCCTTTCCTTTCTTTTCTCTACTTTCCTCAACTACATTACTACAGTGACATCAAGTACATACTGAAAAAGATGAAACGAAAAGGCCGTTGTACAGAAAAGTTGATCATATAAAGAACACACTAGGGTAGCCTGTGCCGTTGGCCCAAGTGTCCAATGTCACCTCATAAGCCCAAATACAAGATCTCCTATGTATCAAAGTGCGTTTCCTATGTCGAGGCCCAAATGCAACCTCTAGGGTAGCCTGCGCTGTTGGCCCAAGTGGCCAATGTCATCTATGTCATTTAAGTCTAATCATTCAGACTATTTTGGCTTACTCGGAAGACGTCTGATCAGTCTGATTAACTCTGTTCAATGCATTACTCTCCTGATTAAGGCTTCTGTAAATTACCATTTCCTAGTCACGGACCTCACCCACGCTAAGAAAATTATTGTCAACGGCTCTGAGCTTGGGGTTAATTTTTCGGAAGTGAAGGGCTACAATCAGGGTTGACAATCAGCTGGCCTGTCTCGGCCTGTGCTTGATCTGGCCATTTAAGTAACACCAGTGCAAAGGAGGAGGGGGACAGTTTCAGACACTCATCCTACAAGAGTCCAATGCATACATGTAAAGACCAGTGCCCGAAATGGAGCCGAAATGTTGAACAGCTTCAATGGCATTGCGAGGAGTTTGAACACTTGCACCGGTCTTGGGGCCAGATCCTGAGATAGATGTATGTTCAGATCAAACCTTATTCCTTATTCAAATAAAATCTTACAGATCACGCACTGACGTTTGTGAATAGATTGATCAGTGCCCAAGTTGCTGCATGAGCGCACGCCTATCTAGACAAGAACATCTGATCTACTTGTTTTGATTTCTGAACCATTTTCAAGATCTATAGGCTTCAATCTATGCACTGCTGTGTCCCAGAGTTGAAATGTGCAAACCGTTCTCACTCTCTTCCTCCCTCTCTTCTCTATAGTACACCTTCTCAGCCACCTCTTGCATATCTGCACGAGTGGTCTTTCAGGAGTGTACTGGTCATATACACCAACAAATTTTAATCAACCACCTCAAAATGAATGGAGCTCAATGTCAAGATCTCAGAGAGCTGAATTGACGAGTAATGACTTTATCAAGTCTACAGCTGACCTCTGCAATTCAATTTTCGCGTGTAATTTGAGGTATGGCTGATAAGCTCAACACACGAGTCAGTGTTTTATGCCATCTTGGGAGCTTTGGAAGGAATATGGTACGAGGCTCCATACATGTTCATGTACTCGGGATGCCTTTCGAGCACTGCCCATTCGCTTGCGCCATACCTTTGAAACATTCGGAAGAGTTGGGGGAAGGACACTCCATATTTATGCCACACCTTGGCATTTGGTACACATTGGGTTAAGAGTCCACACTTGCTAGCGCGGACACAGTAGTCAACATCTTCGAAAGCTGCCTTAGGGAAACTCTCATCAAAACCTCCAACTTCAGAGAGCAACTTCTGGCAAATGCGGAGTGAGAGATTGCACGAGGGCCCGTAGAGGAGTCCCTCCCCATTCATTTTGATCCGCCCATTCAGTGTTCCAAAATGGTCATGGAATTTCCCGACCATGCTGTTTCCGTAGGCATACGTAACACCGGAAAGAATAGCTCCATCTGAGCCCTCGGTTTTTTTCTTGAGCTCCTGGAAGTGGGCATGCACCATCGCCTCAACCCAGTGGCTGTCTGCTTCACAATCTGAATCTACGAAGTTGACGATCTGGTTCAAGTAATCCACAACGTAAATGTCAGACAGAAATGTACATACTCATGTATAAGAGGTTGTTTGCCGTACGTAGCCCTGTGGCCATAGACCCAGCGTCCAGTTTGGGAGGAACAAAAGGAACAGACTCTACCTTTGCGAGGGGCTCACTCCGGTTTGAGAAATCTAACGAGAGATCATGTGGTATATAGATCTCCTGGATTATTCAAGCACGGTGCTAGGGCTGCGAAGAGTTTAGTTACCTTGGCATGATATTCATTCATTGCTATGCCTAGTCCCAAGGTCCGAGCAGCTGCAGGTCCGCGATTCTTTGGACACTTGATTAGTCTGAACCCTTCAGGAAGCTTGAGATCCTCTTCCTTGTTTCCATCTGCCGATATCTTGTACCATTGTAGAGGGGAACCATCGTCAACAAGAAGCACTTTCTCTGGGTTGAAGGTTTGGTTTGCGAGGCTAGTGACCAGTTCCATGACTTCTTTGCGTTGCTGGAGGGACCTCACATACACGGGTATCACCACCACAACTGTGGGCCGGAAATCTCTGTATGAAAGAAATTCAAAAGGATGATCAAGAGATTAAGGAACAAGATGGTAGATATGATTATATATATCCGCTAGCCTGGTTTGGGTGACTTAATTCAGATTTTCACTGTAAATTTGTTCTAGAAAACTGCACTTGTAAGCTATAGATATGAAGCAGATACGGAGGATCCTAAGCTTGAACATGAACACGCTAGTTAGACGAATCACTCCACGGACCCAAATGTATTTTTGAACACTGACATTCTCATCTCAACCTGCCGATATCTAAGGTCTCTCTGTCAGTCATATTGAATTCTAGGTCCATGCAGAGATTCATTGTTTCTACGGAGTGTGAAATTTGCAACCTTTGTTCAACCTCGCCCTCGACGCTTAACTCTTGGAGGCCAGCATAAGCCGGGCTTGAATTCTGGCTATCTTGTTTGCAATCTGTCTCTGCGCTGGGCTCACTGCGCAGCACCTTGTCCGCCTCGCCATTTTCACTTTGCTTCTCGTTTGACGAAAAGGTTGGTATTGGTGGCGGCAACCTTGGCATTTGAGTTCTGATGTCCGGATACTCTCTCCCCAAGTTGAAACCACAGACACAGATAATCTTGAGGATGGAGAAGACGATCTTGTAGTATAACGAGAGTGTTGTATCCGCCATTACCGTTTTAATCTCATACTTGATGCTTGTGATGAGAGATTGCAGCTGCTGTGTCCCCGTCATGGTGCCTCCGGTCCAGCACTTATGCCTCTCTGGCTTCTCTAGCACCAAATTTCTGACTTGTATAGTCTCCTATCTACTCTATGCTCTCCACTAATCTCCCTGTCTCCTAGTAGATCGGTCCTTCTTTCTGCAACCTGCACGTGACTTGAGAATTATATCACTCAAACAGGAAAATTCTCCTCTCTCTCCCAAGTACCTACTTTACCGATATCGAAGTGATTAGATCTATCTAGAGTCTACAGGTGCCAGCTAATAAAAATCTGGCCTTTAAAGTCACAGCTGCATCCTTACTCTACAGACGAGTCATATCATGGCTAACCTGTTCACAATCGTACATAGTCAAGATTTCGCAGGAGAAATCGTGATGTTCTAATCTTCAATTGATGAAACACAAAAATTTATGATACTGGTGTAACCGTGCACACTTGAAGTAATGCAATATAGATCTCCCGAAACCCCCTAGTTTAAAAAAATTACTTGCACACGAATGCCTTGTACGTAGTCCAGATCATATGAGTACTGTGAATTCCAGTTTTTTTGCAAATTTTTGAGACCTGGCAATCAAAACACACACACAGGCCTGCACACTCGTGAACACAGACAGTACGCACACAAGATTTGGTCTAAGTTTCTAGCTTAAAACATGGTGACATACACCAGTCCTGAGTGAAGAACTGCGAATCAGAGAAAATGTCTGCACTGTCCTTGTAGTCGGTTCTTTTGGCCAGCGCAGAACAATTCAAAAGACTTGCATCATGGGATTTAATCCATAAGCACAGTACAGGTGAGAGACGCAATCTTATATATAACACAAAATTGAATTAAAATTTCATCAGAAGCAGAGCAGCTGAAGTTCTTCGTCCGCAATGACAGGGACAATGAAATTTGAAGAAAATCCTTCAACACAAACATTCACTGGAGTACTTAATGGTCCAGTTCTAGAGCTCACCTAACTTCCCTTACAGTATACGGTCTAACATTCTGTCTAAGCTCAACTTACCTTTTCAAAAAAACTCACGCGGGAAACTGATAAGCACGTTGGGAGAAAGAAGGAGAAAGGGAATAAAGCACAACAAATCAGTTCTCCAGCAGAGAACCGAAATGTTCAATATGGGAGGTCCTGAAGCAACACGTTACCGGAACAGCAGCCTGCGAATCAACCTGTCACAACGATCTCAGGGATTTGAAGATGAGAGAGGAGATAGGGAGCAAGAGCAGAAGAAACACATATATAGATCGAGAGAGAGAAAGAGGGAGAGAGAGGAGGGGACGTTTGCTCTGGCAATACTAGTGGGAGAGGGTGAATTCTGTAGTAGTAACATCAACCGCGGGCCCACTACAGGAAACTACAGCCATGAAAGTTGGCGTGCAGGTGACAGCTAGACTTGGGCCCCAGTTTACTTAGATCATGGACGTGTAGACCTCTGGCCTCCAACTTAGGTTACTGCTAAGAGCACACTAGTCGGCCCATAGTGGGGTCAGGCGAAGCAATATGTAGCAATCAAGCATGGGCACTTTAGAATGTCATCATGGTGGATGCCCCCACACCGCTCCGGTACACTTGGGCACCTCTCTGTCGTCTTGCAGGCCCAGTCTTGCAAGAGTAAAAGTGAACTGGTTTTGTACGCCGGACGCCATGGCCTTGCGCACATGAGCAGCTCACCCCAGGCTGCAGTTCTTGCACGAACCCTGTGCAGTCTGTGTCGTAAGGTGCAGATTGAAGACGGTGGGCAGGGATATTATCTTCTATCTAGAGCCCAGAATTGGCCAGACTGTCCTTTGAACAAGTCTCTCACAGACCATCACATGTCTCCTTTCTTCTTTATCTCCTCTTGCCTGATGGCTTCTATTTTATATACGAGCTTAGTACACCCATATCAGCAAAGTTCTCCGCCCTGAGATTGTTTTCATTAGCTCACTGGAATGTGGAGTCAAAGCATCCCCACCACCAACAATCACTGCAAGAATTGGTCACCTCTCTGATCAATAGTGGTGATTCGAGACTCCGGATGAGTGCAGCCTCAAGATCAAGGCAGACCTGTTGAATTTTTGGAGGACCAAAACACTTGGCGGCCCAAAAAGCTTGGCTGGTGGTAGGACCCCTTCAACTGCAAACTGGGTTTTCACTGCCATCAACAAATCTTTGACCCTTTCTCTCTTTCTCTCTTTTTCTTCCTTCCCAAGACTGTGTCGCTCTTTCGCAACGTGGCTCTCTACAAATCGCTCCTTCGGATGCGAATCTGACGCCTCACAAACAGTATCAAAAAAATCTCCGACGATCGGACGGCGCCAGTCCGACCCTGCAGAGACGACACTGCAATACTTTATAATGAGATGCTTTACCTCCATGTTGGTAAATCTTCTGTTTTGTCTCTTTTTCTTAGATTAGGGTATTGGGGCTAGATTGATTTATTACCGCAAGCTGCCAAAGTAGATCAGAGATTCCATGGCTCCAAGATTCATACCTTACGTGAGTAATTACATCACCCATGAAAACCCCTACTAACATTGAAGCGGACCGAGTGGACCGAGTCGCACAAATTCGTGGAATGCTCGGAAAGAGAATCCGGCAATCAAACGCTTGGCCAAACTAAGTAGTGAGGGATGCGAGTTTGCTGTCGTAAATGCAAATGCAAGCACGTCCGGGGGTGGAAGGGAGGGGATCTTGGTCGGCCTCAACCAACAAGTGCAAGTGCACTACAAGAATATTTCTGTTAGTTTCGGTTACGTCCTTACACTCGGAATGTTAGTAAAGTAAATACCTGTGTGAGCCATTGTGAGCCAGTCTCACACTCCACTGAGGAGTGGGCCCTTGTCGCTGATTCCAATGTACCATTGTTGGGCGGGTATTATTATTTTTTATACCACAGTTGTCCTCATGTTGAAATATCCTTTTCTACCATAATTTTTTTTTAAATTTTAATATCCATTGGTTCTCAATAAAAGCAAAAAAAAAGCATGTTTTGTAATTTGCAAACATAGGAGGAAGTTGAATACAAGCCCGGGAGCCCCCGCGTATAATATTTTACGAAACAGCCTTGTGCTGGGTGCCTCACGGCAAGGTTACTCTTAAAGAGGTTATTTTCTCCCAATTAGTAGCTCCCACTAGTCAATAGCTCAGTTGGATAGAACACTTCGTGGCACCCACGTGAATCTGGGTTCAAATCCTGATGCCTTGTCGGGTGTGGTATACTCTTCTTCCTTGTGCTCGGTGCCTCATGGCGAAATAACCTCTCACTATAACTAAAGGGGCCTGATTTGTGAGATGTTGCTCCGGGAAAGAAAAGAAACAAGAGGTTATTGTCTCCTCTCACTACACTTACATGATTAGGTATTTGAAAGAACCATACAAGTATTGGGCAGTTATTTGATTTTTTTCATAACCGGTGGCTTCAAATTTTAGGAAATCAGTAGCCTGCCGTTCTGTTACTAGTCGACGATTTTCATCAAATAACTGCAGGTATTAGGCGGTTCTTTAAGAGGTTTCCTTGCCAGGTTATTTAAATGTCCGACCTCAGCCGGTTCCTAATTAGACGGGCTACCTCATTTTTCCATCTCTGGTGGTTAAAAGTCCTGTTTGGGGAAGAAGGGTTTCTACGGCCAGAGCCCAGAACTCCCGTTATTAGAGAGGAAAAAGAATAACCACCCGGTTTCTTAACCCTAGTATTACAAAACTGATACCAGCCTGGTTGTTTTTTTAATTTCCTGTCTGATACTCCTACCATGGTAGCTCAGTTGGATAGTGCACTCTGAGGTGATTCTGCGCTCGAATCCTGCTACCATATTGGGTGGTATTATATTCTCCTCCTTCCCTGGGCTGTGCCCTTGAGCCTTGTGCTTGGTTACTTGGAAAGAGGTTAGTTTTTTCCTCTCCCAGTAATTAAGGGGCCTGATTTGTGGGTGGTGGCTCCCGTAGGTGTTATCAGTGGAGTGGAATCCATGAACATTCATTTACCGCCAGATACCATTTGTATCCAACATCCTTTTCGTTAAGACGGGCAGCAATACACTCATCCTCATTAGATTTCACTAAAGAAGAGACTTAAAATCACAGAACTGAACCCGACCAGATCGCAATTGGAAGATAGAAAACTGTCCTCCAGCTTACCAAGATCAATCCCAACGACCTTCTCAGAAACAACGCGTACAGGCCCCACACTCGGGGATCGCCTTGCCTTGCGGCCACTTTCATTTTTCGAAATCTGCGCATCCCCTCCGAAGAAAGATCTCTGCGTATTCCACTGCTCGAGGAGGGAGCAATTCCTATGGTTGACGATACCGCAAGGAGAAGCATTCTCATTGAAAGAGACACTACCAGATCTTGGAAGGTGACTCTGAAGTAACCCAACACAATGACAGGCCCAAGACCACTCCGATGCAGCTTGTAGGGCGTAGACCATAAACAGCTTGTAGAAAGTGTCCATGCCCCAGTAATCAGCCACTGGAAAGAGCGGGAAAGAGACGATTCATTCACTTAAAGTTCGACAGAATGGGCAAGAAAAATCCATTAGGTTGCATGGGTGTATCTTTCAAGTCAATCTAGATTTTATCATGAATTGTTTACCCAAACAATCTTGGAGTCCACAGTGACTAGGGTTCCCACAAATCTATCCACATTTGTCAGAGAAAGGTTAAAGGTCTGCCACCACATTGTTGTTTGGCGAGCACACCTACTGGTGATTATCATCATGTGCAGCTCATAGAAAGTGGTCACAGAAAACTTTGCAAATGAACTTTTTGACCCTCACTTACCTTCATCCATGTTGGCTGTGTTTGATAAGGTGTAGAGTGCTGTGGATCACACTTGAGAAGGCCTTTAACCGCACGTTCTGCATGCTCAATGGATTCTGTAGGCACCAAGCAAGGCTCCCCACTCAACAACATCTGGTTCAATTGGCATTTTGGCAATGAAGTCCTCTGCCTCATCCAATCACCCTGCACGCCCAAGAAGGTCCACCATGCAACCAAAATGCAACCAAACCAGAAAGAGCTTCAAGCCTTCCTGTTGCATTTGTTCAACAGTTGCAGGGCCACCCTACCACACCCATGCTAAGCATATCCTGCGATCATCATACTCCATGAGACAATGTTTCATTGATGCATCTTATCAAACACATGACACACACGATTCATGTCCTCGCATTTGCCACACATGAACAAGGGCAGTTTCCAAAATAATATCAAGGGTAGTTTCAGCGTTGATAATGATAGCATGGACCTCTTTGCCTTCTTCCAGGGCTGCCAAACTGGCACATGCAGTGAGAGTGCAAGTGAAGTGACCTTGTTGGGTATCACCCCTTCCTGTATCATTTGCTCATACATTTCAAAACCTCCCTACCTGACAATATCCTGCAATCATCGCATTCCCGCAGAACTTATCACACTTAGCCATAGTGTTAAACACTTGACATGCATCTACCATGCTCCCCAATTTGGCATACATGTCAACAAGAGCTATGTCCAAAATCATATCCCGTTGTAGCTTAGCCTTGAGGATGTCAGCATGAACCTCTTTGCCTCTTTCCTGGGCTGAAAGGCTCAAACATGCATTAAAAATGCAAATGAATGTGACCCTGTCAGGTGTGACATCTTCCTGTTTCATTTGCTCATACATCTTGAATGCCTCCATACCACATCCCATGCTGAGCATATCCTGCAATCATGGTCTTCCATGAAACCAAAGTTGGTTTAGTCATAGTGGTAAACACTTGTTGGGCATCTTTCATGAGAATTTGCTTTCCAATTACCTCAATCTAAATTAAGAACTCTCTTGCAGCTTCTAATCGCCTTTTGTCTGATAGATGAAGGCTATTATAGACTTTCCTTCAGATTCATCCCTCGATCTTCTGTGTACATTGGGCCTATGGATTTCTATTTCTTGGCATTGCAATCACATGCTAGGTCTGTTTTGGATTGCTACAGCTGGAGCAGCAGTGCTCTTCTCTCCATTCGTAACAGAGAGATCACTAAGCTCACCTATAGGTCCTGTGGGATAGGACATGTCCACTCTTCCCCATATTTCTCAGAAAATGTATTTCAGAGGTTGACAGTGAGAGTCCCCCATACAGAAGCAGCACTGCCAGCTGACAATTTATAGATACCAATCACAATTTGCAAAACTTCACACTCACTCCTACAAATATCATGGTGAAGCAGGTTTTACCCTTGACAACTCACTCTATTTTAGCCTGGAAATCTGAAGGCAGGTAAATCCTCCCTCACTTGCCAGGCATGAGTCACTAAAACAACTGGGCAGGTCAATGAGAAGGGTGGAGGGATGCAAATAAGATCAAACCATGCTCAGGCAAACCAGCACTGCCAGCTGACAACTCATATATACAAATCACAGTTTGCAAAACTTGACAGTCAATCCTTCTACAAACATCATGATGAAGCGGGTTTTAGCCTTGACAACTCACTCTATTTTATACCTGTCTAAAGACAGGTAAATCCTCCCTCACTGGTTATGACAGCTGAGAGCTGTTTCCAAATCTGCGGCTTCCTTGCGCTCCAACAGCTTGATGAAATTCCCCACAATTTGCATGCCATTTTCAGTACGAATACTCTCAGGGAGGAACTGTACTCCCTGCATTCCCGAACAAGAAACTTCCCTTAAGCTTGACCTCAGACAAAGCAGAAAAAGCTTCCTACTAACGGAGAGGAAAAAAAGGGGTCAGTGTGAATGACAACTGGTCTAATATCCCAATAAAGCTTGTAGCTGTTGTTGGAGTCATTACTGATGGGTATTTGTGGTCATGATTCCCAAGCAAATAACGTTTGTCATGTTGAAGGCTGGCATATCAAGTATCACCACAGCAAGAGAGATTTTTTTGACAAAATACCAAATTGCTCGGAGTGTTACCCACTGGACAATGGCTGAGGCTGGACACCCCTTTTGTGCCAAGGATGTGGAGTGGGGAGTATTGAGACTTAGCTTGCCATCTGTTCAAGGTTTTTGTGTTCATGGACTTTGATTCCTCCTTTCATCACAAAAAAAGAGAGTGAGCGATACATACTTGAATGTGCTGGTAGGTACGATGGCAAACACCCATGACAAGTCCATCCTCAGTCCATGCTGTGATTTTGAGTTGGTCACAAGGGAAGGTCTCTCTGTCGATCACCAAGCTATGATATCGGCAAGCAGTGAAGGGGTTGTGAGCATAAGAAAAAAGGTGGTGACATCAGTACTGGACATCCTCCCTATTTACCTCAATTAAACTGCTTTTGCAAGTCCCGAATTGCTTTTTGGCTGAAAATACTTTTTGGGAGATTACAATGGTTGCCTTAAACATGTATGCAGGAAGTCTTACTGACAGGCCCAGAGGTAGGGAGAGAAAGAAAGTTCTGTCCCCCAGGAACGCCCAAGAGAGAGAGCGAGAGAGAATGTACTCATTGTTTGCCGTAGCCTTGTGGCCATTGACCCCGCGCCCAGTTTGAGCAGAAACAAAAGGGACAGAACCTACCTCGGTCAGGGGCTGACGTTGGTAGTAAGACTTACCTTCATATATGGAATTAATCTGGGGTTTCCAGATATCCTCTAGAAATCCCTTCACACAAGCATCAATCTGATGTGTGTGATTTGCCCAAAAACTAGGCCTCAGAAGGGCCTGGGCTTTTGGCTCAGCCTCAAGACTTTCAAAGTTAGTAAACAGGGGTACAGGCACAATTCCCTTGATAGATTTGAAGAGAGCGTCTCTTTGGTGAGAGAACCCCGGACAGTGTAACAGAAAATGAATACTGTCTTCAGGTTGCCCACACAACGGACAATTGCACTCTCCCTTTCCTCTCTGCTTCTGTTTGCTTTTCCAAAGGTAAGCTTCCTGCCCTGAGTTTAAATTTCAGTCTATGTCCTCCCCCATGTCACAGACTGGAAACAAGTTCAGGGAAGTTTTCTGCCTAACTTCATTTTCATCAGACAATCTCATGGCAACAGACATGGCTTTGGACACTACAGCCTCTAAGTCAGATTTATCCAGCAGGGTCAAGACTTGCGGTTCCAGGTCCAGGTCCTTGAGAATCTCTTCTACTCTCTTCTGCCAGGACTTAGCCTGTTTGACAGGACGGTCCTGTTTCCAAGATATAGAGTCGATTAACTTAGGATATCTGGTGTTGGACATATGTTGCAGCTGACCCCACCATCTGACCTTGAATTCATCTCGTCGGGAGCTTAAGGACGGAATGCCAAACTCACCCCGAACAGCCACATTGGCTGTTTTGGAGCATGCTGACATACACTCCTTAAGCACCCCCACTTGAATGGATTCTAGAGACTTAGCCTGGTTGGAGTTTTCAACCCATATTGCAGATCCGTACTCCAAGGCAAGTCTAATAACGCGACAAAGCATGGTTTTCTTAA
Source organism: Takakia lepidozioides (assembly GCA_030704615.1). NCBI lineage: Eukaryota > Viridiplantae > Streptophyta > Takakiopsida > Takakiales > Takakiaceae > Takakia > Takakia lepidozioides. The sequence goes on from CM060733.1 coordinate 18,886,151, forward strand.
CCTCAGAGTTGACCCTCTGCAGTGGAAAAATTTAGTGAGCCCCAGAGCTTTGCCCCAGAGTTGTTCAACCTGGCAAGAGAGAGAGAGAGAGAGAGAGAGGGAGGGAGGAGAGAGGAGGAGGGAGGGAGAGATTCACTTGGGAAGATCAGCAAGGAGGCCGGCTTCACCCTTCTCATCATAAAATACCGAGGAGGTCTTTCCATGCATCACTCCATTGGGAGCACGCACAATATTTCCTGCAATCACCCAGATATCACTTTTACTGTCTGAAAATGCACTTCAAACCCAGCATCCCAGACACATCCGACTTGGCAAGACAAGACTAAGGATGCACAAACCACCTGAATAATCATTCCATTTCTAAACCTCTGGAAAACAGTAATGGTTAGGAGAACACCTAGCTCAAAATATAACTGTGTAGAGGGAGAGATGTAGAAAGAAGAGAGACAAGAACTTCATTGATTCATTAATTGATTCTACAGGAGGCCCAAGGGAATAAATCCAAGACAGAAATCTTTTATGTCCCCAGAAGGCCAAAGGACCCAATGACACAAACTCGAATCGGGCAGAAACTATGTGTACACTCTGATTCAAGCTTGAATGTGGTTACCCAGACAATTAAACACTGATGCTAAAGAGCGTGAAAAAATGATCAACAATTTAGGGATAGAAGGTATACCCCCGAAAGCCTCCCCCATGCACTGAAGGCCCATGCAAACCCCAAACAAGGGCACAGTGGGTCCCAGCTTTAGGACTGTCTCCAGCGAAATTCGTGAATCATGTGGTGTGCCTGTCCTCCAAATTCCCACATGTGAAGACATGTTTAAGGCTCTAGCCAAATCAAATTTTACCCAAAGACTATTCCAGATTATGTTCCAGAGAGTTTATGATGGGAGAGGTACTAAGGAAAGGCTCTGCTTCAACAGCCTCCGGCCACAGACCCAACACACCTGGTTAAGGAGAACAGAACCAGGCTCATACAAGGTTCACCCCATTGGTAGCATCTGCAATAGAAGTGAAATCAGGGAGATTGAAGAGATAACGCATGCCAACTTGGTAGGGATATCTTGGTAGAGGTCATGTACAAGGTTTTGGCATGTATTAGAAAGAAAAGAAAGGCGCACAAACCAGGCCCAGGAGAGATCAAGATGCCTCGGGGGTTCTTCCTGCACCGCCAGTCAAAACGTTATATAATATTAGTTCACTCATGGGGCTGTCGTGTCAAACATAAGGATGGCCTCAAAGCAATATAATATCAGGAACGGAAGAGAAGAAGCAAGACAGACGTGTAGACCTTACCAAATCATTTACTCTTGGTAAGACTGTGACAAAGAAACCTAAACCCTGAATGAACCAGGCACAGAATGTACACTTTCCAACAAGAAAATTTATAAGGAGCTTACAGCCCGAGCTCTTCAACTGTGAGTTCATCATTGCAATACACTTCAATCTTGCACCCCAGGTCTCCCAAGTACTGCAAGCAGATTACACATTTGTTTGTCAAACAACCAGTAAAAATATACAACTATACCCAGTTTAGGAATAGTGGTAGACTACAAATATACTTGCCCTGCAGGCAACAGAGAGGAAGCAGAAATTCAAAATCAGCCAAACACCAGTGGATATGCAGTTGGGTAGCAGTTCTCCATTCGGCTTCGACACAGAAATGAGGGCCCAGTATGTCCGACTCAAGATAGAGGCCATGCTCATCATCGAGGTACATGCCATTCTCACTATCCACCCCTATACTCCTCATGCTTGCAGGCCATCCATCAAGCAAACACACCGTCAACACCCCCAACAACCAAAATTCGTGTAAGAAAAATGCACAAAACATAGTATTGATGAGCTTTCACAATGCCTTACTGGCAGCAGATTGCTTTACTGGCTGAGCAACCTTCGAGCCGCCACACAAACAAGTCACTCTCGTTGCTGTCGCAGCGCCCACAAGACCCATCAGTGCACCCGCCATCACCAATTCTCACAATCTCCCACACTTCCCTCACGTCTCCCACACGGTACCTATCCGCAAGCATGTCCCTCGATGCTGACTTGAAGCATACTTTATACAACTCCGCTTCCGCTCCTGCCGAGATGGCGCTATCAGGACCCATCTGTACAACTTCACCACCCGAGGAGATTTAAGTATTCCATTGGTAATATGGTCTTTCGCGGGAAGATGAAGAAAGATTTCACCTTCACGTTTCTCGTCAAGTTGTGAATAGCTTGGTCCCGTGTTGTGACCCTTCTGTATCTGAGAAATGAACCCGAGCCCATTACACAAGTTCAATTCCTCATCCTCTCTGATCTTCTCCAACCTCAACAGAGAGAACTGTAGTGACAACCTACCCATGAATGATGGAGCCTGGAGATTTGTTAGGCTGAATAAGCCTTTCTACACTCTGGCTCAGCAGCACTTCAGGTGCTTGGAGTCGAACTTTGTATGTGGCATCCAAGAGAATCCTTTCCCTGTGAATTGCAAAATATTGGACAAGTGTTTGAGGCATTTTGCAGAATGACATTATTGTAATCTCTTGTTTACTTCTCTACCCATGCCAATCCGGACAGGGAAAAGAATGAAAGGAAGGAAAAAAAAACTTCATATCTTTCTTGGAAGGCTCTGCAAAGAGAGAACTAAACAATGCCCACTACTCTGTTACTCTGTTGTTACTCATTAGCTTGCTTACCATAGCACAGAACCAGGGACCATATGCCACTGGAGCCTGGAGATTTGTTAGGCTGAATAAGCCTTTCTACAGTCTGGCTCAGTAGCACTTCAGGTGCTTGGAGTCGAACTTTGTCTCTGGCATCTAAGAGAATCCTTTCCCTGTGGATTGTAAAATCCTTTCCTTGTGGACCTCATTTCCTTCATCGAGGGCTGCCAAACTGGCACATGCATTGAGACATGCAGTGAATGTGACCTTGTTGGGTATCACCCCTACTTGTATACATTTCAAGACCTCCCTACCTGACAATATCCTGCAGTCATCACATTCCAGCAGACCTTATCCCGCTTAGCCATAGTGTCAAACACTTGACGTGCATCTACCATGCTCCCACATTTGGCATATATGTCAACAAGAGCTGTATTCAAAAATTGGTATCCCGTGGTAGTTTACCGTTGAGGATGTGAGCATGAACCTCTTTGCCTCTTTCCTGGGCTGACAGGCTCAAACGTGCACTAAAAATGCAAATGAATGTGACCCTGTCAGGTGTGGCACCCTCCTGTTTCATTTGCTCATACATCTTGAATGCCTCCATACCGCATCCATGCTGAGCATATCCTACAATCATGGCATTCCATGAGACCAAAGTTGGTTGGTAAGCACTTGTTGGGCATCTTTCATGAGAACTTTGCCTTCCAATTACCTCAATCTAAATTAAGAACTTTCTTGCAGCTCCTAATCGCCTTTTGTCTGATAGATGAAGGCTATTATAGACTTCACTTCAAATTCATCCCTCAATCTTCGGCTTCTGTGTACAAGGGGTCTATGGATTTCTATTTTTTTGGCATTACAATCACATGCCAGGTCTGTTTTGGATTGCTAGAGCTCGAGCAGCAGTGCTCTTCTCTCCATTCATAACAGAGAGATCACTAAGCTCACCTATAGGTCCTGTGGGATAGGACATGTCCACTCTTTCCCATATTTCTCAGAAAATGTATTTCAGAGGTTGACAGTGAGAGACCCCCATACAGAAGCAGCACTGCCAGCTGACAATTTATATATACCAATCACAATTTGCAAAACTTGACACTCACTCCTACAAATATCATGGTGAAGCGGGTTTTACCCTTGACAACTCACTCTATTTTAGCCTGGAAATCTAAAGGCAGGTAAATCCTCCCTCACTTGCCAGGCATGAGTCACAAACAACTGGGCAGGTCAATGAGAAGGGTGGAGGGATGCAAATAAGATCAAACCATGCTCAGATAAACCATCAATGTTGAATACTTGGAACAGGAAACATAAACTAATCTACTAGGCTGAAATTTACACTCAGGGCCAATTGTTCCCATAAGAGTGCTTAGGCATCACCGACCTCCATTTTGGGCCCCACTACGAGTATAGGAAGCTAATGGTTATGACAGCTGAGCTGTTTCCAAATCTGCGGCTTCCTTGCACTCCAACAGCTTGATGAAATTCCCCACAATTTGCATGCCATTTTCAGTACGAATACTCTCAGGGTGGAACTGTACTCCCTGCATTCCCGAACAAGAAACTTCCCTTAGGCTTGCCCTCAGACAAAGCAGAAAAAGTTTCCTTCTAACGGAGAGAGAAAACAGGGGTCTAAGTGAAAAACAACTGGGCTAATATCCCAACAAAGCTTGTAGCTGTTGATTTGAGTCATTACTGATGGCTATTTGTGGTCATGGTTCCCAAGCAAATAATGTTTGTCATGTCGACGGTTGGCATATCAAGTATCGCCACAGCAAGAGAGATTTCTTTGACAAAATACCAAATTGCTCGGAGTGTTACCCGCTGGACATGGCTGAGGCTGCACACCCCTTTTGTGCCAAGGATGTGGAGTGGGCAGTATTGAGACTTAGCTTGCCATCTGTTCAAGGTTTCTGTGTTCATGGACTTTGATTCCTCCTTTCATCACAAAAAGAGAGAGTGAGCAATACATACTTGAATGTGCTAGTAGGTACGATGGCGAACACCCATGACAAGTCCATCCTCAGTCCATGCTGTGATTTTGAGTTGGTCACAAGGGAAGGTCTCTCTATCGATCACCAAGCTATGATATCAGCAAGCAGTGAAGCGGCTGTGAGCATAACTAAAAAGGTAGTAACATCAGTACTGGACATCCTCCCCATTTACCTCCATTAAACTGCTTTTGCAAGTCCCGAATTGCTTTTTGGCTGAAAATCCATTTTGGAGATTATGGTGGTTACTGAAATAAGTATGCAGGAAATCTTACTGAGAGGCCCAGAGGTAGGGAGAAATGAAATGGTGCTTTATAACGTCCGCGGCAAGCTCACAGGGAGTTCTGTCCCCAGGAACACCCACAGAGCGAGAGAGGGAGAGGGGGAAGGAGACAGGGAGGGAGGGAGATTCACTTGGGAAGACCGGCAAGGAGGCCGGCTTCACTCTTCTCATCATAAAATACCGGTGAGGTCTTTCCATGCATCACTCCATTGGGAGCACGCACAATATTACCTCTTACGAAATTACAGCAGTCTGAGAGAAAAAAACTTTTACATCTGGATGATGAACTCCATAAGTGTGTTGTTGGACAAGATCCAGTTGTGAAATCTATTGCCGAAGCAATCCAACGGTCAAGGGCAGAAATCTCTGATCCGAATCGGCCAATTGCTAGCTTCATGTTTATGGGTCCTACTGGAGTGGGTACCCAGATATCGCTTTTACTGTCTGGAAAATGCACTCCAAACCCAGCATCCCAGATACATCCGACTTGGCAAGACAAGACTGACTCTTAAGAGGATATCTGAACATTACCCAGGAAAGATCGTTTGCTTACTAGGACGGATTTTAGTACCTGAATCGCAAGCTCTCGTGTGAGGCACACGCACAAGGCTTGGGGGGCTTTCAGCATCGGATCCAGGCGGCTGAGCATACCTAGCACAAAACAAGTGGTCTTGCCACAGCCGTTGTGCGCTTGTGCAATGAGGTTTTGAGGCCTGACGAGGAGGCGACACGATCATGGGTAGTGTTGCCGCCTGAATTTTGCTCGGTCTTTCAAACTTCATCTCCGAATAGAGACCTCGCAATAGCTCCGGTGTCAGATGTGTAAGGTGTATCTCTAACCTGATTTCTGTGAAAGCTCAGTGACATTTCCTATACACTCCCGGGAGGTATGTGCGACATATGAGAACAAACTCACGACATTTGCAAACTTTGTAAAGAAGTGATATGCACCATTTTAATCTCTTTTCTTCGGCAGCATCAGCAAGCTTCTCTGGCTTGATCAAGATTTCGGGCTTGCTCGACATATGCCCCTGCTCGGAGATTCCCAACTTCCTCATTTCCTCCTACAAAAAGTCCTTGTCAGCCCACAATTTCCTGGGAACAGTTTTCTCCTTGCCAGCATCTCGCTCGCCCTTGGGCGCTGCAAGAGTAATCGGCATAGATCTTTTGCAAGCGCAGCGTATGCCAACGCTAGCGATGGAGAGAGGCTAGCGATGGAGAGAGGAATAGAGGGAGAGAAACTTTGCGAAGTGCTGCAGTCCTATGAACGTGTTGCGACAACAAAAATCGTGGCTATATCAACCACGCTAAGTTTGGATCTTCTCTCCCTCTTCTGTTCCTCTTTCCCTCGTCCGTGGTGGCATTGGTATGAGGTGCTCTTGCAAAGGATCTATGCCGATAACTCCTGCAACGCCCAAAGGAGAGCGGGATGAGTACTCCGTAAAGGGAGAAACTGTTCCAGGGTTGTGACGAGGACTTTTTTGGAGGAGAAAATGAGGAAGTTGGGAATCTCCGAGTCGGGCAGATCTTGATCGAGGGAGAGCGATGCGAAAGAGCGAAGACTGGAGCGCAAGAAACACATGAGCATCCTTGTGGGTTCCTGTCGGGTGGCAGGCGCCGGACTGTGCAACACGTGCGGCGATATCCCAGGTGTGGTGGTGGGCCCACATCTGGATTTGTGCTTATCCATGTCGCGACCTCTCATCCGAAGCCATGCCGCGACCTCTCCTCCCTATGCGTTTTCCATTATTCATTCGTTACAGTTATCCGGTCGGGACATAACTCTCCCGGCGGCGCCGGTAATGCGGCGGTGTCGGTAAGCTTGTGGGACGTATGAAAGTTGTGGGAAAACCTCATCCATAATCTGTCCATCCTCACCTGGAACTTGGTCCACGTAAATGTATACGTAGAAGATGATTGAAGAATCGATACATATAAGGCCATTGCTTAAACCCTCATTTCAAGGTCAGGATGCCTCCCACAAGGGGACAGAATTTGAACCCAGACTCACCTGGGTGGCACATGCACTGCACTATCCAACTGAGCTACCGAGTGGTGACCAGTGAGGGTTAGGGTTAGGGCTAGGATGGATCAACGAGGAGTGAATGCTATAACGGTATTAGGTCAAAGCTGTGTAGGGGCCGACACGTGGTGGCATGTAGGAGCTCTTTCTTCTTGTTTGGCTTTGCGGACTGCCCTCCATTTCCACTTTCCACAGCGTTCTCCAACTGGATTGCTCGATCTGCCCCGGTTGTGTGGAGGGATCTGGGAGGAGAGACTTTCCTGATCTCTGAATGCATCTCTTGAGGCCATGGGAGTGTAGTGATATATGTTAGCTTCTGCCTGCAGATGTAGGTTCTGGCCAGTCCGTTGAAGCATACTTGGATACGTCCTGACTTACTGCCATTCTTGCGGAAGATTAGTCAGGTGACAGACTATGGACTACGCATTTCGGATGGGGCTTCTGAGGAGTCCTTACAGTGTGACTGTTTCAATCTTAGGGTTTGAGATTACGCTGGGGGTTTTGGTGCTGCCACAGACTCGAGATGGAGTGAAGTACATCGACAAGGATATGAATTTCGTCCGTACCTGAGAAAGGACCAGCTGACGGTGTCGAAGGAGGACCTTACCGGAACTTTTATGACTGAAACTATTTGAGAGTGTGACTTTCCACTCTTTCAGAAATAAGGCCTATAAGTAGTTCGATACACTCCGGGGGATGATGCAGGGGGTCCGGATTTGACATGTCGAACTTCTGGACCACATGTTAGTACTGCTACAACTGAAGAATTGTTCAGGTCTGTGGCAGCTGTGCATTTCTTTGTACTTGGTACAGAAGAGGGAGAGGGAGGCTGATCATCCTCGCCATGGCGTTCGTGCCCTTCAGCAGAAAGACAGCAAGGACTGCCGCGGAACCAGTTTTCCAGCCTGGTAGCCCACCAGTGGGGGGGAATGATGAGGGATCAGCACTGCATCGACTGGGTGAAACTCCACTTGGGGATCTACAAGAGGGGGCCTACAGCGAAAACAACATCCAGCAAGTGCTAGATCACAATGTGTCTCTTCGTCGCAATTTCGATAATGTTCGTCTGCCTACCTGAGAAGCCCCACGATATGTCAGACTTTCGGTCTGCTGCGTTGGCTTGTATTGTTAGCTTCTAAATGTCAACTTCTAAAAGAACTTCCCATGAGGTTTGCTAAGTGTGCTCTAATGTTCTAGCTTGATTGGCGCAGGAAGCAACCATGTATTCGACTATGTCTCGTCGGTCAGTAAGAAGAAGTTTGAGTTCCCTCAGCCGAGATGGGTCTGAGAGTGTCCCCCCACTGAGGGCAATTGCGGAAGAAACTACCAACCTAAAAAATACCTAACGTTGTGCCCGATTCCCCTGAAGATACAGCCACCCTTGGATGGAATATTCCTTTTCAACTAACAAAATCCGCTCAGGACAGTGGAGCAGGAGGCAGATGGTCAAAGACTTGCAAACTGTCACTGTCCTAAAATTATCTATCAGCATACTGTCTTGAGGAAGTACATGTGCATTAAAAGCCAAGCACCATGAGACAAAATCCTCAAGGTGGAGTTTGCTACATATTTCATTGACGTAGCTGACTGTGTGGTGGTGTTGTGAATGTGTCAGTTGAAGCAATTACATTTGCAGCTCACTGAGTCCAATATGCAGCTACAGGAAGCCTGCTTGCGGCTTCAGGAAGAAAAAGTGGGCCCTCAACCTTCTCTCTCACACTTCCCCACAGATGCACTGATTTTTTCTCTCTCTGTTATTTACCCACAGAGACACGCATCCCGGCATCCGAAGTTTTGCCTGTTCTTTTCAACATTTGTGAAATTAACACGAGCACTTGAATGAGTTGGAGATACAATGTCTGGGTATATGACATTACTGGATGTGTACCTGCTTGGTTAACTCACAAGCTCTGCTGGTTGTATTTTCAAACCATAATCTTGCAAATTCATTGGGGGGCTTTGCTGTGGTTGTGGCCCTAGGAAGCATTAGAGAAAGCGACAATTGAGACTGGTGACTTTAAGCGAGAAAAGGAAATGCTCCGGACAGATATGGAAGAGCTGGTACTTCCTTTCTTTTATCATTATGTGCACTACTCCCATACTCGGTTCCACTAGCCATTCTGATTAGTATAGCCCTTGATAGAGCGCAGAACAAATGAGAGATGCATGTTGGTTTGGGTGACTCTGACTCAGACAGGATATGATTCACATCAAGAGTTCATTGGTCCTTTCTTGGGATAGAGAGAATCGGGTCTTGCATGGGGTGGCTTAGATGTCAAAATTGGTCAAGACTGTCTCTGATCAAGATATTTAGGTACAACTCGCAAGGTTTGACATATTAGGAGGGAAACTCTTGAAATTGCAGAGAAAAAGCCAGGATAAGGAGATCCGGCTGGTGAAATGCGAGCGTGTTGAAGCTGCAGGTACCATCTGTGTAATGATCGCGTAATTACTGGACTTGCAACCCACATCTATTTTGGGGACTTTTGCTAGTATCACTCACACAGTTTTTGTAATGTTGAGATTTTTATTTTGTCACTTATGAAGTGTCATACTGGTTTAATGTGGAGCATTCCTGCCTAAACCAAGTATTTTAGTTGATCTCTAACTATTGCGGTCATTGCTGCAGCCAATGCAGGGGAGATGGAACTGCGAATTCGAAGCCTGGAGAAGAAAGTGTCATCATATAAGACTGAGAACAAAGAGCTCTTACATAAGATAGAAGTCATGAGGTACACTTATCCATCTCATTTTCTTATGGGCCAGAGTAACTCCTCGTCTGGCACATTCTCATCTATTTTTGGTTCATTGAAATTGGTTATAAATGTTTTTGTGATTTTGAGTTGTTCCGACTTTGTGGTTTTGGTCCCCACACAATATTCAAACTGATGGATTTGAGGCTGAGTTGTGCACTGGACTTGACAGCAACCTCTTTACTTACGAGGACATGTTGGCCTGCACTTTTGTATATCAAACCTAGGGAGGGTACAAGAAGTACCAAAATATTGAAAACTAGAGGATCGAGCTCATTACAGTGACCCAGACAAGTATTTCGTTTCTTGACATTTTCCATTTCTGCCGGCAGGCATGTGAACATGTTGAGTGTGTGTTGTTTGAAGGATGGAAAAGGAGCAAGCAATGGTGGGAAGGCACTGTGCTGAGCTGGAGTATTCACGGGAGCTCTCAGCCTTGAAGGTTGAGGACAATTCATGTCGTCAGCAAGCAGGTGACCTGGCTCACAAGGTGCCTCTCACTCTCTCACTGCTTCAAGGCTTACCATCACAAGGCACTCCTTCAGCCGTTTATGCCTGGATTACTTTCCATGGATTTGTAAAAATTCCTTTGTAAATTTTTCTTTCCTTTCCTCACTCTCTCTCTCTGTGTCAGCATGAATACATTCTCTCTGTCTTTCTTCTTCAACCCCAATGGCCAGAGCCTGAACCTGATCCCTTCAACTTGTTATCAAGTCCTTCAATGATGTGTTATACGCACGCTTCTGAGATATCATATCAGCATACATTATCTAGTTACAATTATGAATCAACGTAATTTTGATGATGGTACGAGAATTACAGTTGCAAAAACTGAAGTTGATAGATTTTCCAGTTGAAGCATATTGTAGTTGACTAAATTCATTTCCACACTGAAAACTTCCAACAAAGGACTAGGGTTCGGGACTTGTAAGTGGTGTTGGCTCAAATGGCAGAAATTTACATAAAATCAAATGTGAGTTTTTGTTAATATCCTTTGGTGGAGCCTAAAAATAGATGGTCCACCCAACTATTGGGAAAAAGGATCGTCTTGTGAAATCGGGCTCCTTGGGTCTTCTGAGGCTCCAGGGGAAGTACTCAGCGAGAATACCCTGGTGCCCCACTGTATCAGCCATATAAAACATGCCCACCTCCTCACAGGAGCCAATAGTGAAGTTGCAATCTTCCATTATCGCAAATTTGTTGGTGATAATTGACCATACAATCATCTAACACAATGAATTGAAGTAACCTGTGTCAGCACAGCTTTGATCATCATACCAAAGCATTTTTCCCTTTCTGCCAAAGGAGAAAAAAGCATTGTCAAATCGATAGTGATGTTCTACGTGGGTGATGATGTTTAGTGCAAGCATCTGGAATTGGACTTAGAGAAGGCGATAGGGGCAGGCGAAGCTGTGCACCAGCAGTTGTTAGCAGTGACTTATGAGAAGGATGCTGTCATCGTGGACCTGGAACGAGCCTTGCGGAGACTCGAGTGAGTTATAAAGTATAGATTGACTTAACATATTTATCACCAAACAGATCAAGAAAACAAGGGAATTGTGACCGCATTTAAAGATTTGTTGAAACATGTTGGATGGACTGTTGATCGAAATTATGTCTTGGAATGACTAATCCCCAACTATAACACTGAGAAGTATACTCGGACAAGTCCTCTCTGTGTAGAGGACCACTTAAACTATGTTGCATGAGAATAGGGACAAGACGTGAGTTGAAATGGACTACATTATCATCTGCAATGATCTACTGGTAAACTTTTAAAATGTGCATGTGAAATAGAAATAGAGATTGACAGATGCAATGGGACTACAGGGAGGAAATGTACGCTGTTCAAGAAACCTGCAAAGCGACAGAAAAGGATTGGGAACTTGAACAAAAAAAAATTCAAGCCAGCATTGAAAGCAATGACAGGTTTGCTCTGCTGCTGGCCTGCTCTATTGGAGACCTTCGCATCACAAATTTTTTAGTAAGGCAATTAATGGAGAGAATTGCAAATCAATAGTTCGCCATTTCATAGTTCATGTCTTTCCAGGGGCATGAGGAGCCGTGAATTCCTTCAAAGCTCGAAGCTATTTGGAATGAAGATGGTGGTGGCAGTACTGTTATATTATCATTAGTATAGCACTGGTGGTACTGTCATACCTTTTAATCGTTGTTCTACTGAGTTCAAGCCATTGTAGTGCTGCCTTTGGAGCAGTTCAAGCCTCACAGATCAATTACTGTTGCTAGAGCTCTATGGCTATCCTGCAGTACCTTTCCTCTCAACTGCGAGGAGCTATATCCTACAGAGTCTCCAGCCACAAGGCCAATACTGTGAGAAAGCCTATGGTGACAGGCAGAATAAGCAGATGGAGCGCATGAAGGAGGAAACAGGTTGTAGAATAAGGGAAGAATTAGAGCTACGCATAAGGCAGCTGCAACGTGAGAAGGATGAATCAGAGCATCGGTGTAAGGAGGAATCAGAGCTACGCATGAAGGAGGTCTTTATGGAGATGCGTTTTGAAGAGGAACAGCAGCGCGAGTTGCGAAGGACTCTAGAAGGGGAGGCAGCTGACCTGCGGGCAATGCTGGCAGCAATGGAGCAAGCCAGCACTGATGCAGAGCTCCGGCACACAGAGTGTACGAAAGTCCTCACCAAGGTTCTTGCCATATACAGATTATCCCCTCACTTTCCTTTTTTGGATATAATGTGGAAAGTCGGCAGCATCGCGCAACTTAACTCCGTGACCTCTGAATGCTTCTGTGTGGCATCAAAATTCATTGTTGGAGACTACAGATTCTAGCAAGGGTCTAATGCCAATCAGTGGTTTGTATGTGTAGGAGTGTGAGGCATTGCGGAACGAACTGGGGGATGTGAAGAGCAGATACATAGATGCCACCAACACTTTGGCAGTATCCCTGAAGGAAAATGCAGAGCTGGTAACTGAAATTGATGGTCTTCATGCACAGCTAAATGATATACTCACCAAAAATCATGAGGCTTTCAGTCAGATAGCAGAGTACAGGTCACTTCCTACTCACTGAGTCCTCTTTCAATACCCATGGCTTTAGCTAAATTCTTGGTCGCCTGCAACAGCAGCAGGAAAGCCAGAGCCCAAAATGCAATCACAGGCACATTTGTGTGCTTTTTCAATTTAGACCATTGCTTGGAAAGTGACATCTTTCTGTGCTCTCTGTTCTCACAATACTGCCCTGTCTCAAACAGTGTGGCTAAGAACATATGTAAAGCATTGGATGTTCAAAGTGATATCTGTTGTTTCTAGCAACCGAACCCTACTTCAAAGGTTGACAACACTAATGGTGAGAAGCTCACTGCTCTACCATGTCTTGTGAACCAGGAAGACACAGGATGAGTATGAAAAGCAGGTACAGCATTTGAAAGCTGAAGTTCGTGAGCTGAAAACATTGCACGAAAGAGAACACCTTGATGATACACGTCGCTTGGAGGATGCCAAGGTTTTGGACACCCTCTCTACTCCCCTCCCCTTCAGCACAGTACCTAGACACCATCATGCACCTGAGATTCAAAAACTGGTTTCCCTGGTCTTTCCTTAAGTCCTGGCTTTTCAACAAAAGAAGCATGCACCATTGAGGTTTGAATAGTGAATGACTTCTTGATCCTGAACAAACCACTCTTAGAGTCTTAGGATCTTTCAAGTTTCAACCCCACCTCCTTAAAAAAGCAGAGTACACCATGTTCCAGGTTGGCCTGCTGCCTTCATGCATAAAAGTGAATCCTCGACCCATGGAAAATGAGCAGTCATTTGCATGGGTCCAAGTCTCCTAACATGTGAAGCAATGCACAGTGGCCACACTGCTCTTGAACACTTGCCTGTGTTAAAAGGATTCAATTGTACAGTGCATGTAGTTCAGGAAAGTAAGTTGTCTTCCTGCAATATATGGACCTGCATAATAAGACCATTGGAAAGTCTGAACAAAAGAGATTCAACGATGGTGGGAGGGCAGCGGAACTGGGAAGCTGAGAAGGAAGCAATAATGCGGAGGGTCGCAAAGGTGGCAGAAGTGCAGAGAAGGGAGCTTTGCCATAAAAACCATTCCTTGAAAAAAGTAAGTGCCAGTGCCTGCTGTGTTGTCCATTTAGTCAGTCCAGCTCTGACAGCCTATCATGCAAAACAACCTTGGATGCAAGTTGGCTTTTCAACTGGGTGGCAAAGGTTAACATGCAGATTGAAGAGACAAATGTGGAGATATTTGGTGTCCTGAGTGGGTATGGGTAGTCTTCAAATTAGGAGAGAAGGCCTCACCATGTTACTCACAAGGAATAAATGTCACCAAACCTGTACCTATGAACACCCCAGGTTATAACAGAGGATATGTGAACATCAACCATGAATCCCAGTGTCATCATATCTCCTCAACGCGCTTGGATCACGATTGAAGTTCATTAGCAATCTCACATTGGCAAACGAGCTACATGAGCAGGTCCTAACTAGAGCTAAGATATTCTCCTTCCTCATATATTGCCCTGACCAGACCATTAAATAACATGGAATACAACGTGCAAGGGCTATGGTCCCCATAATACTTGACTTCAAATGCTGGGACAAAGATTCCTGCTTACACTGGCCCAGCACCTCATATGTAGCCAGATCTAGGCATTTGACCAGATGAGTAACTCTGTCAGAGGACATGGACCATGTGCAGTACTCACTATGTCCCGAATGGCAGAGTCGCAAAAAGAGGACTCCTTATCCTGGATTGATTGACCATCATACATTCAATGAGGATCTTTGCATCCCTCTTTGTTGATGTTCTGCAGAAACTGAAGGACGACGCCAAGCTATTGGCAAGTATGACCATTGATCATAACCACCTCTTACTTCGCCAACGGGAGATTGAAGCCCAACTCAGCCTGGCTCAAACCACTACGATGGTAGGCCGTCTGTGAGCTCTTCAGATTTGTCATGATGCCGGTGGTATACCTTCCACCACGTTACTACACTGAAGGTCAGAAATATTTGAACCCAAGGAATGTATACTACAATGCAGAGCATGATAATGAAAGAAAGGAGTCAAGTATGACATGATCATTGACATTACCTGTGACTATCATACCCTTCAATCCCCACAGGATATCTCTCAGGGGCCAGCCATGGGTTTCAAGCCGACATCGCTCCTGTGCTCATGCACAGCTTAAGACAATGGGGGGGTTGCAGGGCTGGCTTGACAAAGTCAAACGGAGGGGGAGATACAAAGCCAGGGAGGTGAAGAGTCAAAACGATGAATTAGAATCTCTTGGGTACATGACAAAAGACAATGTGCTGATTTTGCAGCATGAAAACTAGCCGCTTTTCAACAGCTGAGCATTTCTAGGTTTTAACCTTGTGTGTTTGGGGAGATGGGGAATATACTCAATGTGTAGTGGGAGGGTTTTACTGGACAGTAGGTTGCCCACAGATTGTGGACAGCCTCATCATTGCAAATTTTCCCAACCATCAATATAAGCTGTGCAGCCAAGGCTCTTGTTATCAAACAGCTTATTGGGGACTTACCAAGAAAAGGCCCTTATTCGTTCTCAAGGACAGAATTTGTGTCAGTATCTGTGCTAAATGGTTCAGTGTAGTTGAAATCTCTACTATGTTATCAAGCTGTGATAAAAATAGCTGGTAGAATTGACAGGATCTAACAGGTTTGTCCGTATACACGTCTCCAGAGTAGTTGTCTGTAAAATAAGTGCAATAAGGACGGGCCTGCTGCAGGTCCATGTATCAACTCCAACAGGCTTGTTGACTCCAAGGTTTACTAGAGTATTTGGGCGAAACAATACGAATACTGCATGGTTGAAGGCAGAAATGGCACAGTTGAAAAAACGGCAATCCCACTATCCTCCTTTTCAAGTGGACAGAGGTGAAGAAAGGTTGAACATTCCACAGTTGGAACAGCAGCAGTCCCATCATCCTCCTTATCAAAGAGATGAATCTGATATAAGTGAAGAGAAATTGAAGGGTACGCGGTTCGAAAAGCGGCAGTCCCAGTACCTTCCTAGACAAAGAGACATGCCAGAGAAAGTTGATGGAGAGGAAAGAAAGGGTGAAGAGATTATTGGTAGTGTCACAACAACATAACGCATGTAAGACCTAGGGTAAGTTGAATGTTGGAGCTCATTACTTGATTTGCAATGCTATATATTACATTCCCAGCTATCTCTAAAAGCACATCCCCTCAGGTTGAAAACTAGTGCTCAACAAGCTCACTGCAGTGCTCAGGGTTGCCAAGTAGGGTAAAACACACACCATAAATAGTAAGGCTTCCAATGTCTTGTAATGCTAGTAAAGATACTTCTAGTATACATTCATGTACACTTCCATACGGTTGTGTAACTTGACAATCAGTAAGAAAGGCATTCTTAGGGGTGTCCTTGCATTTCTGGGAAGTATCCACTCTGTCTAGGCACCCGGGATAGAGTCCATTTCCCTTACTTAGGTGGTGTGCAAATACATTGACATGGCAGAACCAGGTCCAACCTGCACATGTGAATTGGCTAAGCATCTTCCATAGAAGTCTGACCACTCTATCTCACCTAAAATGTCATTACCAATGTACTTTCATGCCAGAGCAGGGCTGAACCGTGAGTGCCACTCAAGGCACTTGTCAGTCTGCAAATGCAAAGAGGTTCTTTGCGCACAATGCTGAGCTTCGATCTTTTTCCCCAATTACTCCTCAGTAGTATACCCTGATGATCTATCAATAAAAGCGAGTGTCAACAGCTAGATGTGAAAACACAACCATGCAGTCATACACGCCACTAAAAACTATACATGTTCTAAAACATTCTCCTCCGAAAGAACATTGCCAACCTTAGGAGGCACTAACCTCAAGCTGAAAGACTGCTTGAGCTTTGACACCAGTGGGAGGGCACCTGGTTGTGGAGATGACAGAACTAATAATCTTGTGGTGCAAAGTACATGTAAGCCCATTCCATAGGACTCACAGTGTGCCAAATTAAGAAGACATCTCAAGCTCGAGAACTTTAAGGTCCAAAAACTAATTATGTTTGCAAGTTTACATCCAAATACAGATGTAATCAAGGCTTGCCAACAACGACCGAGAATTGCAGCAAGGCAGCAACCCTAAGCATGTGAAACTTACATTTCTCGCACACAGAAGACAGCCTGAAGCCATCAATTCCTCTAGCTCAATCACATTGATGATAGAAAGCCGAAACCAACCGAGAAGAGTAGCAAAGATTGCCCCTGCTGATTATCCAATATGTGATCCAATTCAACTCTCAAACACTCAAAGAGATCTGCCACATTTGAGCCAAACGGCACCAAATTCTCAGCTGCCAGCCACATTGTGCTACTTACGGGGCAGCCTCAGTGCAAGACTTCTGGACACTGGACATAGTCCTTCAAGTACTGACATTAGCTAAAAATGAGTGAATGATCCAATGAATCGCACTTCCAATCGTCCACCCCTAAGATCAAGCCCAATCTATAATACCAGTAGCACAGAGGAGAGGCAGCATAGATCAGAGTGGAGCAGGCTGCGTAAGCGGCTCGTGAACAGTTTGCGCCTTCTTCACACGCTCTAGAAACAATTCGTACTCACACTTCTCGTAGCTATGGCGCTCATCCTCGCACTTCCAAGGCAGGTAAAAAGACTTCACCCTGCACTTGTTCAAAGGAATCAACAGCTTTGAACACGCATCTCTTGATCCCATAGACAACCTCGCCTCCATCATATCTTCCTGTGAAGCACAATTACTCCGACGCTCCATCGCACGATCCTTCCACTCGTCCCCCTTCTTCACCTCCACCTCCACCTTCACCTTCTGAGGAGACTTCACTCATCCACTGTTTCCCATACACTTGCTTCATAGAAATAATTTAATTACTTTCATCAGTCTGAAAAGCCAGATTAGGGTTTAGGTCGTCACTACTCACTACTTGGGAGTATTCTACCACGCCCGTCCTTCCTTCTCTGTTGGTTCAGTCATACGTTGGGCTTGTTGTGGAGGGTGTTTGCTTGAATCCGGCCCCTGTCTTGGTCAGCTTCTGGCATCACCTTAGTTGATGCTTGAAACTGTCATCTTTGTGGTGAGTGGGTTTGGTCATTTGAGTGTGGACTCTTGACTGTTTTCTCAGGTGCAGTTCCTGCTTCCATTGCACTCGGTGTTCTCGGCGGTGTCGCAAGCATTTAGAATGTCAAAGAAATTGGGAAGGATCATCCATTTTGCGAATTTGCCGTTGCGGCTGCTTCTACCCAGTTCCAGAGAGAATATCACGGAAGTGGCTTTCAAGACTGTCCCAAGTGCCTCTAAGGTGTGTTCCCCTTGGTGTCATACCTTATGTCGCACGAATTCGAGCAAGGTCTATATGCCTGAGTTGTCTGCCTGCATCATCCCTAGTCAGGTTCGCATGTTTAAATGCTAACTTAGTGTGAAGTACACGAAATGTTTGCCATGCTCGCTTCACCCTGCTTATGCCTGAGCTGGTCGGTGGTAAGACCACACTTGTGCTCCTTTACAGTAGTTTCTAAGCAGTGCCTGGGGTATAACATACTCTTGACAGTCGCAGTTTTAATAGGGTTTCAACACAGAATTCAACCCTTAAGCACAGCTGACTTCAATCCTGTATCAGGGTTGATGGCGTGTTGACTTGGACCTGTTGTTCATGTCATGTTAGCAGACATGAAATTAATTCATTGACTGCTACCATTTATCACAAGGTGAAGAATCGCCGCGCACCACAGCCAGTCAAACTATGTGGAAAATGGGCAGACCTCCTAGGGAAAGAGGGGATCCAAAGGAGGCAATTATGTGGGGGTTACATTTTACACTTCTTTTATTTTTCTCCCGACACAGTTGGAGAGTGACGATATCAGAAGGAACCAAAAAAGAAATTAGAATGGATCATACACAAGGCAATTACTGTATATGCAGGCTGAGCATATCCTTTTTTTCTTTTGGTTTAGATCTTTTGATCCTTTCGTCAGTTGTTGCAAGCAGATCTGCACCACGGCCGTAGGGACCTCCACCATAGCAACCACTCTTCAAGCCGAGTGCAGTTTGATATGCTTGGATGACTTAACCTGCTTAGCATTCCAGCCCTGGTATCTGTGAAGTCCTTTGATAACCCTACCTTCTGCTCCCTGGTTCTCTTCTCGCAGAGGGGGGAAGAAAGTAAGTACTTCTCTTACATGACTAAAAATTGAAGATACACTTTCATCGTCAGTCTCATGCAGTTTTGCTGTTCATCTAACAGTTTTGTGGGGTTGCAGATAGAGATAAAGAGAGTGCTGGAGGCGGTCTATGGACTGCAAGTAGCCAAAGTGAATACACTGAACATGGAGGGCAAGAAGAAGCGCAATAGGGGCCATACGACATACTATCGCAGGCCTGACTACAAGAAAGCTTATGTCACTCTCAAGCACCCCTTGTCATTGCCTGCTGATCTTTTCCCATTGAATGCCATGGAGGGAAATTCACCACCAGACAAGCAAAAGGAACAAGCTTCATCGGCCCGCAAAAAATAGACACTGCCACCTTCTTCATCATAGCAGCTCTCTGCCTGTACCCGGTACTTGGTTTTCCAAGCTAGCCAATTGAGACTGGTCGGTGTAGCATTTCTTGATGCCAAGCTTTGCCAGCGTCGGTTCTTGACAGAAGAGCTACAACCTCCGTGGACTGTTCTTCCTCGCCGCTGGAGAAAGTCCTACAGCTGATGAATCAGGAGTACCTTCCTTCCAGCAAACATGTTCATTGTAGCCTTGCTGGTCTGTTGTGATATTGTCTATCTCATTGTCTTTCTCGCCACAGAAACGTGAGTTGAGAGTTTACTAGGCTCTCACATTAATGTATGATGTTGAGCAGTGGAAGGAGCATCAACTACCAGAGAACATCGAACCTTGTATGCACGTCAATGTCTGATAGCCAAGTAACTATTCTTGCCAATAATGCAGACGGTGTACAGGAGAGATGGAGTTTTGATGTAGCGAATCTGATATATTCTTGACTTGGACATTTTTCCCAGTCGAGACTTTTACTTCCTATTTCATTGCCAAGGCCCATTCACCTATAAATGCAGAAATCAACATCTCATCACTTGTAAGATAAGAGTGCTGGTTGTGATTTGATCAGAGTGTGGAGAGGTAAATGCTGTTGAAGTTGAGGGATCATTCAAGCATATAACCTTAGCATAAAACCTTGCAAAGGAATCCCCCATCACTGAGGGCAGCCAAATGTAGTGGTGCTGTTTTGTGCTTACAAAAGCAGCAGCAGGTGGACTTTTTCTATTCTAGAATGAAATCTTCACTCCGACCAAGACTGACACATGTGTGTCCAGGCTGTGCTCAGAGAAGATAATGTCGCCACATGTCTGATTAGAATTGCAGTGTGCATATCTCGCAACTTTGCAAAGCCGCAAGCGCCTCCTCCGGATCCTTTCTCTGCCGACTGCACTTTCCACGGTTGGGCAGCCATGGAGTGGCAACGCTTTTTTAGAACAAAGCAATGAGCTCTCTCTTTTTGGCAACATAGAGGGGAGGTGAGAGTAAGGGGCATGACTCAGCACAACACACCAATCGGAGCCTTGACACGGTGTAAGGTCCTTTGACCACATTTTCTCCATTGCCTTAAACATGTTGCATAGTCTCTCTTCTGCAGAAGAGAGCCAATAAAGAAGTGTGAAGGGCTGCCAATCTGAGCCTTAAGAGAGGAATATCCATAACGGTGTTGGGAGAATCCGTGAGCTGCCCGCTTTGCTTTTGAATACACATTGCAGTGAATTGTGCGACAGAACGGATGGATGGGCATGTGAGGCATAGCCACAGCAGGAGACAGAGCAAGGGTGGCCTTTCAATGCTCATCGCTCATATCTATGGTCCTCCTTTCTTCTCCTTTCAAGGAATTACGGGCCTGCAGCCATTTGAAGACGTGACAGAAAAACCTTCCCTACTTGATCGGATCATCGTCATCGTCATCGTCAACAAGTTTAGCCTCCAAAAGTGGCCACGACAAGGAAAGCAGCTCGCATATTAGCAACCATTCAGGCTGGCATCGTCTCATTGTTCTCTCATCTTCTTCTTTGGGTGATTCTTCGTGTCCGAGAAACTGTGGGTAATGCTGAATGTAAGAGTACCAGCAATTCAATACGACCCAAGATAAAAAGAAGCAAAGAATATGATGGAATCTTGAATGCATCCTGATTAGGAGCAGTAACAGAGTGTTATACAAGGTGAAAAGTGTTAAGAGACAAGGAAGGGATAGCAGACGGCAATAGGGTCATCTTCCTTCTCCAGGAAGAGTGGTGGTGTGTGGTGGGTGCTGCTCTGCAAGTTGTAGCCTGGCCTTTATCCTTGCCCCTCTACCTCCCGGCACTTTCCTGTTGTGTGCCTCAAGCTGGGCCGGTGAAGAAGCTATGGCGGCAGCTTCTCTGTCCATGGCTGCTGTGCCTGGCTGTAGCTCCGCATCCGCTGTGAAGGCCGCTCAGGTGGTCCTTTTAGCCTGGACTGTAGAAGTGTGTTTGAATTCTGCTTGGAAGTGTCAATCTGCGTTCACATTGGAGCTCCCTTTGTCTGAATTGTCTCCCCTCAGTGAATGTGCGCAGCTGTAGCTCTTGCCACTGCTGTGAAAGCCGCTCAAGATGCCTGTTGGTCCTTGATTGTTGTTTTTCTCCAGACCGTGTATGCTTGTTGGAAGCTCCCATGTCTGCATTGTGAGTGGTGTGCTGAATCTGAATGTCTGAGGACGTTTCCCCTACTGCATTGTATGCTTGTGCGCTAGAAAGCAGAATCCGTCCTTTCCGACACAGAGGCTTCACAAGTTTTCGCAAATTTTACTGAACCAACAGTGGTCGCAAGTGCTCAAATATTCTAGGCTTTTAATCTGGGTCGGAATTCTCGTGTCAGGTAGGGCATTGGACTGGATTAAATGCAGTCTGTTCCAATGCGGTACTACGCTTCCGTCCACGTATGTGTAGATTCAGACGACGTGCTAGATAACTCAATTGAAATTCAGACGTAGAGAATGTCTTTGGAAGTGCTCTGTATGGTGAGCACTATTGCGAGGAAACTCGTCATATCTTCTTGCACGATCCTCTCTAGTATGTGGTTAACTATGGAGGCCAGTACGATGTTAAGGCGACCCCGTCTTACAGTCCTGCTTGTGGCACTGTAGTTCGGAAACTACTGGCGATTGGCTCTGTTGCCGGCTTGGCATGCATGCATCCAAAATGCAGTAGGTAGACTGATATATGGTCTGTCACTGTGGCATTCTGATTCTACCCGAGTGTTCTGGAGAAGATTTCGGATTTCAGGAGGTGCGTGATGGGTAAAGATCTTACGCTAGAGAGCGCCCATTTCTGGAAGTGGAACCTGCTCTGGCATCAATACCCGCCTCTCTTGGTAAACTTGAATGGGTCCACAATCATTAGATTTTCCGGACTGACAGAACTTCTTCATTCTCATAGAGAGGATGAATTGGCCAAGGTTTCTGGAACCCATGGCTCCCTCTGTCCTGGGCACCTATGCAATTGGGCTAGATCCGTCCAACTGTATACTGACAGCTTGGCTAAGAAGGTGTTGATGTGGTTGCTTCCTACGTTATGGACATTCTGATGTTGAGCAGCCCTGTTCCGGTCTTTAGATGGCTTAGATGCCCATTGCATGAGGCATTAAATATCAGTTTTGACCCTCACTCTCACTGTTGTGAGTAATTATGTCCTTAAAGCATCACATGTTGGTTCATGGATGAGGCCCTCTCAATGTCATGTCGGCAGTAGTAAGCCCTTGAGCATTATTCTATGATTGGTTTCAGAAAGATGTCTGGAATTGCTAGTATTGTACTAGTGTGGTGTTAAGTGCTATGTTGTCATGATGTGCTCTCTGCAATTGCAGGTGGGATCCAAAGGCTTCTCAGACTTCTCAGGATTCAAAAGCACCAATTGTGCTGTCTTTGGCAAAAGGGCTGATGACTTGGCTATCAGAGTGGCTGCCCAGACTGCTGCGGTATGTTTGACCCTTCCCAGTCAACTACCTGGAACTTTAAATAGTTTCTTCGCTAATCCTCTTCGTGTAGTGCAAAATTGTTGGCCAACGGGGGGAAGGTTTTGCAGTGAGACTGGTAGGAGTCAAAGGACTGACGCGAATGACTTCTGTGTAGCAGGTAGCAAATGCCGGACAGAGGAAGGCTGTTGTAGAGGCAAAGATCAAGGTCGCCATCAATGGCTTTGGCCGCATTGGACGGAACTTCATCAGGTGCTGGCATGGGAGAAAGGACTCTCCCCTGGAGGTTGTTGTCATCAATGACACTGGTGGTGTTAAGCAGGCATCTCACCTGCTCAAGTATGACTCCATGCTTGGAATATTCAACGCCGATGTGAAGGTCGCAGGGGATGATGCCATTTCTGTCGATGGAAAGGTCATCAAAGTTGTATCTGACCGTAATCCACTTAATCTGCCTTGGGGGTGAGTACATTTTTATGTGTGTTGCTGGGATTCAATTCTATTGACTTCCAATTTACCCTACATGAATATGAGCATACACTACTTCTAATGTTTTATTGTGACTCAAGGAAGGTTCTGCTGGATGTTGGAGGTGCTGTTATGAAAGAACTCAGACAAGTAGAGTCCTTGAAGAAACAAAAAAATGTGAAACATGTGACCTCTTTGATGGCTACACCACAGTTACAATTCACAACTCCTAGATTGCCTGCATTGGCATGGGGAGGCACATGAGTTCGAGGTTTGTAGAGTTTTTTTGCCTTGCTGGGATGTTCTACATGCTGACATGAGTTCTTGGCTCGGAATGAATCCAGGGAGATGGGCATTGACCTTGTAATTGAGGGAACTGGTGTATTTGTCGACAAGGAGGGAGCAGGCAAGCACCTTCAGGCTGGTGCCAAGAAAGTGCTGATCACTGCCCCTGGGAAAGGTGCCATCCCTACATATGTGGTTGGTGTGAATGCAGAGGACTACAGCCATTCTGATGAGATCATCAGCAATGCTTCCTGCACTACCAATTGTCTCGCTCCGTTCGTAAAGGTTCTTGATGAGAAATTCGGTGAGTTTTTTGAGGTGCCTATACTGACCTCTTATTTCATAGCATACATAGTACTTTCTCCATTTCTATATCTGCGGCCTGTGTTTCCCAGTCAAATTTGCTACTCTGCAGCATGCATTCCTGCATGCAAGAAGACCTGAGTTGGGGTGGCTAGTGTGAGAATTACATGTTGACCAGCTGGGCAGCACAAGCATGGCAGGTGCAGTTGTAGTTTGTGAACTGGTAGATTGCTATTTGCTATGATGGTCCTTGAGAAGGCTGAGCACAAGTTTGGTGGGATGCAGGGATTATCAAGGGGACAATGACTACCACACACTCCTACACCGGTGACCAGCGGTTACTGGATGCGAGCCACCGTGACCTGCGGCGAGCACGTGCAGCAGCTCTCAATATTGTTCCAACCTCCACTGGGGCAGCCAAGGCAGTAGCATTGGTGTTGCCAAAGCTTAAGGGCAAGCTTAATGGCATTGCCCTGCGTGTGCCAACCCCAAATGTGTCAGTGGTAGACCTTGTTGTGCAGGTAGAGAAGAAGACATTCGCTGAGGAGGTGAATGCTGCATTCCGAGAAGCAGCAAGTAAGGAGCTCAAGGGCATTCTTGCAGTTTGCGATGAGCCCCTGGTGTCAGTCGACTTCAGATGCACTGATGTCTCATCTACTGTTGATTCCTCTCTCACCATGGTGATGGGAGATGACATGGTTAGGGTAGTGGCCTGGTATGATAACGAGTGGGGCTATTCTCAGAGGGTGGTTGATCTTGCTAACATTGTTGCTGAGCAGTGGAAGTGATGGTCTAACATAGTTTCTAGTGTTTAGATCGTCGTCTTCTCATTTTATAGCTGGCAACCTCTATCTCAAGCTGCCTGCACGCCATTCTTGTTCCACTGTTTTGGTAAACCATTCCACCTTTACGAGTTGTAACAAAATTGCGAGGTTGACAACTTTGCTGGTGATCAGTTGCCAACAATTTAGAGAGGGTTAAAGGCTCTACATTGATCGTAGCATGGCCATTCATCTGGCAAAGCCATTATGTAAATTTCTCAAATTGTCAAGATGTGGCCTTTTTACGGCAATAACATGCGAAATCGGTTGGGCTATGAAGCAAATGCTCGCCATCACTTCTGGGACTTGGGCGCTTTAAGTCCTATCTTTTTGAGCCAGTTCAAGAGGATTGCTAAAAGTACTTGGAGGCCAGTGATGGGCATACCTAAGGTTGTGGTGACTGAATTGAATACTCAGGCCCCAGAACAGCATGCTCAACTTACCCAGCAGGAAGAGAGGCCAAGGAATGCAATGGTAGTTCTTGACCTTGTAGAGATCAATTTTATGCATCTGTTGTCAGACATTTTGTAGGGTGTTGGCATTTCTACTGCCTCATCGATGTTGCCACCCGCATTTCGGCGATCTCTCAAACTTAAGTTTGCACTCACTTTGGTGCTCTCACTTCTGTGCTGGAGGAAGTAACAGACTAGAGAGACTCTCTCTTAGCCCCCTCCTTCGGAAATCAGTGTCTTAACTGATCCAGTTTCAAAACTAGTGCTGCATATCAACAACCTGGTTTTCCCCCGAGTCCAATTCTTCCCCTCAACTCTATATCTATGACGAAACGCCCAGCGCCTTGAAGCGTTTTGCAATTCGTGTTCTTTTCATAAGAAACGAAGGAATTCGCATCTGAATCTCGCAAGCCACGCATCCGTGTATTTCAGGCTGCAAAATCTGCATGTCTTACCTCACAAAATAGCATGTGCAGCATTCTTGTAAACTTCAACATCTCCATAACCCTGAGAGAATGAACAGACCATGAAGCAGCGTTCACACAAGCGCGAAAGACTAATAAAACACACTCTACATCTCAGTGCCAGGCCACACGCTCCTACCACCGTTCAGCTCATGCCTTCCGCTTGAAAGCTCTAGTAAACCTCCTCCTCAACCCTTGCCCACTCTACAGCGCGGAGGTGCAGTTCCATAGAGATAACTAGCGCTATCTACTCGAAACTCCAGTCAAGGAACTGTTTTTTATCAACGGTGGTGGATATCATGTTGGGAGTTGCTGGAGTGAAGATGCCCCCAAATCAAATTCACTTCCACTGAACTGCAGGCTTACTCCACTGATCTCGTGTAGAAGAAGTTTAACTTCCAAACTAGCAGATCGCTGGTTGACAGACATGGTTCCAATTTGAGTCCGCTTAGTAAAAAGTTATGTGGAATTCGTCATGAGTGAGCTCTCAGTTTCCCCCTCTTGGCGGCCATATGAAACCCTGATGGTATGTCAACGTGCTTTGCCTGGACAGTGTGAGGCTTCCAATGCACTAGATTCATTAGTCGTTTTCATACTGTAACATGACCGTCAGAGAGGAAGAAAGGCTATAAACTATAACAGATGCCTTCTCCTTCCTGTGCCCCCCTTGCACACTACCACAACTGCTGCCCTCTCATCATACTGTGTAAATAAACTCGAAACGTTAGTGCCATCGCAAATATCCTTGTTCGAATACATGGTTGCTTCTTTATCAAATAAAATGGTGGACGAGGGTCTTACACTCAGTGGATCCTACTCCACAGACTATCAAACATTTGAATAAGGTCACAGTTCACTCGAGCACATATATACACTTTCGTGTGACCATCTCAATCTTAGTTATAAACAGAATGTGCATGCGGCGAAGCCACAAACATCTACCAACAGCTGTACCTAACTTGGGATGTACATGTACGGCCCTACTTCTCTGGATTTGCGAGTTTACTGGCAATGGCAGAATGGTACATCCCGTCATGCCATGTCTCAGAGGCTCTCATTTTCTTCCTCAGCAGCCGAGCTTTATCAGCCGTAAACTTAACAGGCGTCCTGCTAAATGTCGAAATATTCTTCAAGGGCACCTCCTGCTGCACTCCAACAGCAAGTTCAGGCAATGAGTTCACCTCAGAGCCGATCACTGGGCGTTGCCTCTGCTTCAGAGCTGATCCCACGACATTGTGGTGTACTTCATTCAGGTTCTCGTTACTGGGAAGAACGTCCAACCAATCTTCAGCTGGCAGGTTGAAAAGGGGACCCCACCAACGAGATCTGTACTTCACGCTACTACTCTGGATCATAGTCACCACCCCCTCCTGACTGAGCAATGTGCTCTTCCCAGTCTCCACCTTCTGACTTGTGCTCGAGGATATGAGAGGGCTTTGTTGGCAAACAATTGTGATCCTCGCCACCTTCCGATGCGGAAAGCAGCTCTCAGATGTTGACCCATGTGTCCCGACAGAGATACGACTCGCAAACAGCTTGCTGGTGAGAGCGGCCATTGCCCACGACCAAGAAGCTCCAATATCGCAGCCTCCCTAATAGAACTTCCAAGTTATTCTTCACCTGCGATCGATCAAAGATTCCAAACATCCGCAGCGAAAGTAGAAGTCCTTCACTAGTGAGCTGCAAGAGAAAAAGCTCGAGCTTTGAGCTCAGAGATCATCCGATCACAACAAGTACGAATGCTCACAGACAGCCGACACACACAAACACGAGAGCAGCAACGGAAACAAAGAGAGTGGAGCAGACGGCGAGCATGCATGCTGCTTTATGCAATTTCCTCGTGCACGTGGCAGCCCGCTGGCCGGCCCATCTCCGGTCCATGCGGCGACGGGCCGGTCAGCGTGACACTGGTGACCGGCTATATCCAGTTTCCAGTCCACACCAAGCGCCGGTGTGCAAGCACGGTGCTCCGCTCTACGTCGGGCTTGGCTGAATCCCATATGCCGGGGCGTTCGGCCCCGTTTGGATGAACAACGGCGGCACGGGTGAAAAGCCCGGACCCACGCCGGGCCGGGCGGGCGGGCCAGCGGGGCCTGTGGACCGTTGCTTTCCGTTCACGTGCTGCAGCCCTGTGACCGCGTACACCGGTGCCGCGGCTCCCAACGCGTGTGCAGCCGCCTTCAGCCACCGGCGATTGGCGGTTGCGAGCCGCAGGATCTTCTCCTTTATACTCTTTGTGTGTATTTTTCATTCTTCTTCTTTTTTCTTTTTTCTTTTTCTTAAGGAAAGGGGACAGAGGCCCTTTTAATCAAATTAAAAATTAATAACGGTTCACATAAGGTGGAAAAAATAACCACCAGAGGCTAAGTGAGGGGAAGCTTTTCCGCAGCCCCTTTTTTTTTTCTTTTGAGTGTTATTCCCCTTTTTTTTGTTTTTGAAAGGGAAACACCTGGGAGCGACAGCTCACAAATCAGGCCCCTTTGTAGTGAGAGGAGAAAATAACCTCTTTCACAGTAACCTCGCCCTGAAGGCTTTTCGCAGGGAAGGGGGAGAAGAGGGTACCTACACCGGTCAAGTAGAAGGATTTGACCCCAGAATCATCTGGGTGGCACTCACCAACTGAGCTACTTTTTTCTTTTCTTTTTAATTAATAAACTGAGCTACTGACTGTTGGTTATTCTATTAATACTGTTGGATAATATACTTAGCGTGTTTTATCCGTATGTGGAGACAGGCTTTCTGTTTATGGGAAGGAGCCGGAAGTCATACAAGGGAATACATCAAAGTCACTAACGACTTGCTTCAACACCGGTTTTCTTCTCCATGTTTCTCTCGCCCTTGCTTGAATTGGAAGTGTGGATGTGGATGGCAGTATTTTTTGTCTGAAATCGAAGGATGTTTGGATATGTGACATGTGGGCGTTCTATTTCGGCCACAATTTAGAAGACTCTATGCGATAGCGATCATACGTGTCGTGTTATCTACTAATCAAGTGGCCAAATGATGTGTAACTTAAACTTTGTTTGATTTTGGAGTTCTTCTTCTCAGAAACAACATGGTGGGCAGCACTGGGGTCCACTACCAACCCCAGCAAATTTTTCTTCTTCTAGAAGCATGAGTTGAGCTACAATCCATTGCAGTGGATCCCTAATTTCGTATTCTTCGCTCTCCAAGCACCTTCCTAGGAGCTTGGATATCGTGGAATTATAGGATATGCGGCACCATAAGAAAACTTGTGAATATCCTGGCGGTGCCCGGCCTACATTAAGCACAGCCAAATAATTAGGCATAAAAAATATGTCCCAATGTATAACTAATGGGAAATATATATAAGATAGTTTTGAACAATTGGAGTGCATATAAAATAGTTTTACATCTTGCTGGTCCTGCGCACCAATTCAGATCTGGCACATAAAGTGACATGCCAGTAAAATGAAATACGGAAGGATGCAAAGCCATCCACCTTAACAATTACCACTGCTCCATCCGGTCAAGTCCCTCCTCCCCTTCCCCACCCGCTGCCCCTTCCACACTATCGCCATAGTGTTGACCAAGTCCATTGTTTTGCTCCTTTTGTCAGAGTGCTCCTTTCACCTCATAGTATAGCCATAGTGCTCAGCAAGGCCTCTCTTCTGCTCCATCTGCCGGAGTGCCGCTAGGCCTTGCCCCTCCTTGTCCCTCCTTGTCCTCCTAGGCTCTCTCTCACACCACTTTCCCCAAGTACCCATTGGTGGCAATTAAGGCACCATCCTGCACTCCAGAGCCTTCAAGAACCTTCGCGTTGCCACTTTAAAGGACGTGCAATAGCCATGTGGGCCCCATGCAAACAGCAAGGCTAATTCAGACTGCCCTAGATGTCTTGGCCTTTGCTTATTTTATTGGCCCAGCCCTCAAGCAGAGACTACGCAATTGGTTTCTCCCGCTTGTTACCGGACCAACTTTTTGAGGGACCAATGTTTTTTTTGGATGGTTGTCATCCATTATCACATCCATTTTGGAACGTGGCATGAAGTTTTTTGTTTTTAGGGTACCTAGTTTAGTTCCAGACCAAATGAGGACTGATAATTTTGAATAGTTTAGTTTAGCTTGCTTCCCTTTCCTCCCTCCCTTGTTCTTTCCCAGGTTTAGGGGTTTTTCTATCGTATGTTCAAATACCTCAAGTTTCATGTAAATAAAGCTGTACAGGTTTACATCATTGATGAGGATTTGGAAGTGAATATGGCAGGCACACGGCTACTTGGTGAGGGTCCAGGGGTGCCTTGCGACAATCAGGAACTGAGCTACGAGGGCCCGCTGCTCCAAAAGAGTGGGATCTACAAGTATTATGGGAGCCTAGCCGGTGTGTTTGGGCATTGGACCAAGGGATAGCCACAGCGAGGTTATGGAACTCATCTCTCACTCCAAATTTATGTGTACGAGGTGGATGAGATTGATGGTCTGAAAGAGCTTCTTGGAGGCTGTGACCACACCATCAACCCAAGCGCTAAGCAAAGTGTAGCTTTCAACCCGGATGTCGCCTTCAAGGATTTGTGAATGGTTCCTGGACCAGCACTAAGAACTTTGTGGCTCTGCCCATATACAAGTTAGGCCAGTGATAAACTAGATCCCTTTCAGCTTAAGTCACAACATGTGATACACCTGGTGTTGTAAATCCACCTACCGGGAAACACATTTGGCCTCCCTCCCTCTAACCAGGTTTATTTTCCTCTCTTAGTTTTGTACATCTCTTTTTGACTTTGTTCCTTTCTGGACTCTTTCGCTAGCTGCCTGCATGTCGTCTATGTATTTCTCTTATTCTTCTTAGGTTTCATGAATTTCCACAATATATCCTATAGAGAGAAAAGAGCAAGTGAACTCCGTTTGTTATAATTTTGTTTCAGCATACTTTGGTTAAAACTTTTTCTTGGTTGGGACGGTGGGATGCCATGGGAGAGCAGGCTAAAATCTACAATTTATTTCTGGACTCAAGTTTCGCACCTTGGATAAGGAAAATGTGCACTTCTTTTTTGTGCCCTCATACGTGAAATGTGTTCGGATGAAGGGTGGCCTCACCGACTCTGAGATCAGTGACACATATTTGAAGGTGAGCTTGGAAATGTTGTTTGCCTGGTTGCACACCATTGGACTAGATACAATCCGAGAGAAAATGTACTCATAAGGCGTTGTTTGCCATCAAGAATGTACTCATGAGATGTTGTTTACTGTAGCCTTGTGGCCATAGAGGCTCCCAGTTTGGGTGGAACAACGGGGAACAAACATTCACTTTGTGAGGGGTTTAAGTATCTTAGGGAAAATATGTTTGTTGGCATGTGAAGAATAAGAAGCGCTGCTATGTGAAGTTCACTGAGTGGTTGATCTCGCGAATGTGGTGCCCACCTTGTCCCGCTAGTGAGGCGTATGAGCAAGCATGTACGTATGTCTCTTTGTTTGTTTTTTTTCTGTGCTTCTTTATTGGGTTTTGGGTCACACATATGAAAGACTCGAACATAAATTATAGCATACATGTTTATCTTACAAGGGAGTTTAATCAATTATTCTACACCAGTTCCTTGCTAATAATGTAGTCCTTAAACTGAAAGTTTCATTTTAGTGTTGATCCAAAGTGCTTCTTGACTAACTTGATTGATCTAAGTTCAAGTTCTTGCCATAAGCCATAAGCAATTTATCATCAGCTATAAGCAATCGGCTATCAGCAAGGGTCACTTGGTATTTGCCGAAGTGACAAAGCAAAAGCTTCATCAGCTCATCAATGATTACATATTAAACTTTAATTATCAATTTTTGAGCTGCGATTTGTCTAATAGAACATTATTAATATTGTAATAATATAATTATACATAAACCATGGTTTCAATAATGAATCATAAACATTGTGTTAGTTTCTCAGAATTATTTTATATGTAGCGTAATAAATTTACTCTTTTAGTTTTTCAATATAATTGTTTTTTGAAAAATAAAATGTGTTCATTAATATTTTGGCAACGTCAACATTTAATGGATCTGAAGTCAAAGAGATTTTATGCCCAAGTTTTTATTTGAGCTAATTTTGCTCAAAATTGGCTTAAGTTAGTTTTAAGTAGCAATGATTCAAGTCAAAGTACCAAAATAGCAATTGAAGATAATTAAGTTGAGCATCCAATTATGCTATAGTTATCTCAGCTAATTTTGCTCAATTAGCTTCAATTAGCAGTGACTCAAGTAAGAATATTTGTATAGCAAGTGGACATAACTCAACAATTTCTTTTTACTTTTTTCATAATATTTTAGATGTATTATATTTTATATACAATAAAGCACCAAGATTTCGCCCAACAATTTTATAGGATATTTTAATATCAACCTTTATAAACCTAACAATGAATCTAATCATTCATGACAAATCACTATTTCCATCTTCCATTTCTGGCATCTTACAATGTTCAAAGAATCTGCGATAACTATAATTTTCAATTAGATATATCAAGTGAGGTAGTTTGTTTGTTTTGTTTTGTAGCGTCGTTGAGATCTCCCAAACCGTAAGGCCCCGTCCGTGGTCTTGATACTGCTTGAAAACCCTCACCGAGGCGGTTTCATAATTTTTGGATTTGGGCCCAATGGGAGATATTGAATTTCAAGTATTTTTTGTCACTGAAAAATTCATGAAAAGTAGCAGATTGGGTTTGTCTCTAATATATAAATGGCAGTAGATTATGTCCTCAAAAGTAGAGGCCACATTACTATGGATTATTGCAACCACACAACAATGTTTGTCTAGATTAGAAGAAGCATATTGGATCGACCACAATTTCCCTAACATTTAATCTCCTGAATTATTTGGTCAATCATTTCACAACCAATTCATAACTATGCGAGGGCATGGCTCGCATGTAACCATGCATTTGTTTTTTGAACGATTGGGGTACATATTCGGTTTAGATGCCCCGCTCACAATTAGACTCAATTTTTCTCCCAATCCAAGTGTTATGCCTTGGTAGTAACAAAAAGTAAACACTGTAGCATAGGGATGTAACTCTATAATAAAGGTTTCTGGTTTAGGATTAGAGGTTTAGAGGTGTAGGGTTTTAAAAATAACATTTACGTATGTAAGTTCATAGGGCCCACCCTCGAAAGGGGCAGCAGCCGCAAGGCAAAGTGGCTCGGCAATACCACACTCTTGAAAGCGGCACTCAATTTCAGACCCTCCTATTGGTTTAAGGGAGCGTAGTGTGCCGCTCTGCCTACCACACTAGCGGCTGCTGCCAGCGGAGAGGCGCTCTGCCTACATGCCATATTACGATGAAATACGGATTTCCAGGCAGTGTCCCTTGGAAATCCACAATTTTACGAAGCCATTTTGTCATGACGCGATTCTCCCGCCACTGCGAAGCTGGTCTCTCCAACCCCGTAGTGCGATGGTCTCTCCTACCGATTTTTTTGCCGTTGGGCTTATGCTATAGTGTGGTAGCTTATTCATTGCCGCTTGGTGACATGGACCTATATCATCCACAACAATCCCTAGCCTCCAACGTACACGTTAGTGCCGTTGATGTGCCGCTAGTGTGGTACGGCTACGCGGCTTTGCCTGGAGTCACATCTTCTAATATTTATGCATGTATGATTTCACCAAGGTCCACACATTCTTTTAAAAGCACAAAGAGTTTAAGACAATAATGAAGTGATTACTAAATGTAGGACGTTCGTAGAATGTGAGCACAAAAAACGGCAATAGGGTACCAATGTTTCCAAGGAGATAGAATATGAGGGATGGACATAAGGTTCTTAAGTTATATGCAAATAGGGGAAAAAAAAAAACAAAAAAACAAATTAAAACTCTATTACTATATATTTACAAGTTTTTTTTTTTTTTTAAGGAAGGGGGCAGAGGCCCTTTCAAATTAAATAAAAGAGTTTTCACAAAAGGTGGAAAAAATACCCACCGGGGAGGTCGTAAAGGCTCACTGAGGGGGAACTTCCCCAAGACCATAGCAAACTAATTATACTAAGCAGAGGGAAGCAGACTGTGATGTGGCAAGAAGACTAAGTGAGATGGAGAGGGAACAGATACCTTAAAAGGGAGAAGAAACAGGTGCCTAGAAACCCTGCATATAAGCATACACTAAGGCCTGAGCTCCTGTATAGAGAGCCAACTATTGCCTGTTCGTAATAAACCTAATAGCCAGCCAACCATGTCTATTCGAGAAAACATTACAGAGGGCCAACCAAACAATGTCTGTACTCAGAGCTTGCCTTGAAGCAAGTAGGAAATAGAACCGAATGCCAGAAGATGTGAACTAGAACCGTAGCTGGTTCTGAATTTAGTAACTCTAGTTTTCTTATGCCTCCAATTGAAGTCATCATCTTCACCATCACCAGGGGACATCCCAAGCAATGGGAGTGGTGACTTGCCAATTGAACTGTATACTGGGAAGACTGGTGCCGAGAAAGTTGTTTTTGCCCTAGGACTACTCAAAATCATTGGGGAGCTTCCTCCCGCGTTATTCTGAAGATTTGGAAATAGCTGCAACCAACATGGCCCATGCTTTTCTTCCCTCACCTGATATATGCAAAACAGGATGGACTTGCCCTTGGGGGGTTTCCCCTCGTAAAGAAAAGCACATCTAGCCTTCCAAAGGTTCCACAATGTATGAGCCCTACGATGGGTCCAGACTGGGCAAACATGAAGCATCTGACTAGGTAGCAATTTCAACAACAGCAGAGGGGGGGGATCCCAATTGCAGTAAAATTTCAGCATGCTCTCCAGACCCTGGTGGACAGCGGGCAATCTGCCAGGCAATGCTCAATTGACTTTGGTAGTTGGGCCAAACATAGGCTGCTGGAAGGATTATTGAGTTCCAAATTCCATCTATTTATAAATTTTGTATCTTGCAAATGAATAACAC
Organism: Takakia lepidozioides; assembly: GCA_030704615.1. Taxonomy (NCBI): domain Eukaryota; kingdom Viridiplantae; phylum Streptophyta; class Takakiopsida; order Takakiales; family Takakiaceae; genus Takakia; species Takakia lepidozioides. The sequence continues at coordinate 18,920,514 of CM060733.1, forward strand.
GATACAGAAAACAAACTCACAAATACCAACACCATCCAAAACACCCGTAATCAGATAATTAATGGAATAAATGGTACACCAAAGGTTTTGCCAACGAAATAAATCAAAACAAATCAAGATTTTTGAAGATTATATGAAAGAAAATTGGATGACATTATTGTTGACAAGATCTCAGGTTGATTTATTTTGCTAGCAAAACTTTACGCGATCGTGCAATTGGTCATTATCCAATAGTTTCGTGGGCAAAACAAAATGAACTGTGACTACTTTTGCACTTTAGGGACTGCTACGAGTGACAACATCACATGATAGAAAACACAACAATTAATCATTGGGCACGATTTAAGGAATTAGCCTGACAAAAAATTCCCCAAGCCCCAGTTGCGTGGCTTGTGCTGACGTGAACGGACAGTTTGAAAAGTTTTAGGTTGAGAACATTTTCATTTCGCATAAGTATCTTTCAGAAATATTCTTGGAATTTTTGGTATATCCTCTTGTGCGTCACATGCCAACCAACCTCTAAATGTAGCATTCATTTTACTAATATGACACACGATAAGTCTTGCTAATAAAAATAATGATTGATAGTTATTTTATTTTATTTTATTTTTAGTTGTTTGTCTTCTACAAGAGCTTGCAATTCAGATAGAACTGTTTTGAGTGCTTGAAAAGTCTTGCTATCCAAAGCCATTGAATGGTTGTCACTATGGTGAATGAAATAATAGATGGATGGATGGAATAACACATATCCAGGATCATTAAGTGAATGAGGGAGTAGAAATCATGTAGCATGTAACATATAACGGTTTTTTTTGTAAAATTTGTAAAAAGATTGAATAGCGGATAGAGCAAAATAACAAGTATAAGGTAACATTTGTCCAAATCTGATTGTAGTTAATGCACCTCCATAACTAAAATAGAGTAGTTTGACATATTACATAGCCTGTTGGATAGCGTGAGCATACCACAATATTCACCGGGCATAATCACCATTGTTGAAAATCACCAATTGAATCACAACATGGTAATATCATCCTATGTGGATCAGGGGTGATTGAATGGGGTGACTTTTATCACCAAAGAATTATTTCTATATTTTACATATTAAATTATTAAAAATAAATATGCAATGTTTATATTAGTACACGACAAAATTGGTTGTAGTTTTGTGAATTGTGTAACCAAGTGTATCCCTTTTTTCCATAGCGTGACAGGGCTGATTGATGTGGCCTTGCCCCACAAGAGCTTCCCGGTATTGCAGTTAAAGCTCCTCACAGCTGTAAGGCGGCTTCCTTATCGATACACATCCACGCGGCAAACATCGTTTTGGACAGTTGTCGCACCACCTCGCAAGTAGTTTTGTTTCCCCCACTCTCTCTCAGGGGGGCTAGCTTGATGTTCAATGATGGTGTTTGATGTCTGGGAAGAAATCACATGAACATAAATAATGATTTCCAAATAGTATGTTGATTATGGAGAATCGGTTATCATTCTAGGTTTCTCCATTAGTTATGTTGTTCTTTAAGGACAGGGAGGGTCTGTGTGCAAAGAGAAGTTTGACGTTGGAGACATACTAAGAAGATTGTCAATTACTCGTTGAGCATGTAGCAAAAATCTCGACATTGGAGAATTTTGGGCTTGGTACCTACAAGCCAAGATGGACTGTATGCAGGAGCACGTCAGAGACCGAGCATGGACCGGCCTCCTCCCAAACCATCTTCCGGATTTACACCATGCAAAAATCTGGCCAACAACTTCTTGTCAAATGTTGGTGGCGCCCACGCTGCATTAGTGACAACTACAGCCCCCTGTTTCGGTCTATCCTTTTCCCTCTGCATGCTGTAGCGCTAACCTTGCCCTAAAACCAAACAAGCGTTTGGCAGGTCGTGCTAGTGTGTTAAGTGATAGTCATCGATCATGGAGATCACCAAAAGTAAGCTCCATATCCCTCTGGATCCTCAATGAATGTAAAGCCCAAAGCTCCATATCTCCTCAAGATAAATGGCCTTCCATTTCTTCATATAGATATGACCTGCCGTAACCACATTCTCCGGCAACAAAGTCCAGTCATTGAACAAAGAAGCTTGTCTTCCTCCTTCTGACTCCCAACATATTAAAATCGCATTCCGCCTGTAGTTCGAGGATTGCTTTGAGGTGCCAGTAGGAAGGAATTGACACCTGGGGAACATGTCATGGGTCATCCTCATCGTGTCATGGGTCGTCTTCACATATCATACACAAGCTTCAGCTTTTGGTCCATATTGTCGTCCATCAACTTTGAAATATCTGCAAGATCCGGTTCAAACAATGAAATCAAACTTAGATTCACAAACAATGAAACAAAATAGTAACTACAAAGGAAAGTGAAAACATATTGAATTAAATCTCTAAATTATGGTGTGAACATACCTTTGGGTTGGACTGCCAGTTCTGGAACCACCACCTCCCTCTTCTCCTCTAGCAATCTTCGCTTGGCCCTGATAGCTACCGTAAGGCCAATTTGCTCACCCACCAAAAGATCCAAGTGGTAATTTTCGATCATGGATTTGATTACAAAATCCACGTCCTCTTCTGTCATGTTGATTTGATTCAACGTCCTCAATGTAAAGCCCACATGTGCCATGACTACCGCAGTTGACGGTTGGACCCTACAGTCCTCGAACAGCTCATCAAGATAAGTTAACATTGTCATGACTACTGGAACACAGAGAAGGTAAGACAGATTCATAGAAGCTCAATACACAATAACTCATTCCACGATGTAGCCATGACTAAGGTTTATTCCACAATACCTTCAAATATCTGTGGTATAGCTATGAAACCCATACATGACTAAACTATGTACGTGCAGAGGTGCAGCCTAACATGAGGGCAAGAATGTAATGAAATCTCACTATCTAGTAGAAAGTAGTCAATGCATAATGATCAAGACAAAAAAAATGTTACGGAAGCAAACCAGGCTTTTACTACCTAAAGAACCACAGTCTTTTGCGATGCACTGGTCTATCTACACATCGTAGAAACCCCGTCAGGATACATGCACTCCACCGTAGGCAACAGTAGGCCGTGATCGGGAAAAGCAGGCGAAACAGAAATTCAGAAGTCCTAAACACACTAGTGCCACGTAGAACTATGTGCTGTATTCTAACATCTCGGGAACAAACCCTCATGTAACTATTCTACTGTTTCATATATCTGTAACAGAATGTAGGTGCAGATTAAAGTCTGTTGCAGATACTCAAATCCACTGAATGTAGTTTCATTGCATCTAAACTATTTGTGTTGCAAACTTAAAACAAAAAAATATCACATATGAATCCAACAATGCACGAGTGCAATCACAATACAAGAAAAAACCGAGATCCCACACTACGTCAGTTGTTGCAAATCATGAAGCCAAGTTCCAAATGAATTCTCGATGTGACGTCCCGTTAAATATACGTGAAATACGTGAAATGATTGAAGGCAGCTACGTGTATTTATTGCTAATCCATCATACCCCTTGTGTGACTCAAAATCGCAAGTGTCTTGCGGTGTTTCCAAAATGGACAACCAAGTTCCCTTCTATCTATCTTTGCAGGATTTGGAATTCAAACCACATATATGCTGATGGTATGTAGGCTGCACAATATGGGGGCCCAGCTTGCACACAAACGCACTCGCATCGCAAACACAGTGGCATAGTTCCAAATTCATCTGAGCTCAGTGCAAGGCTACATACTGCAATCAACTGCACATTTGTAGGATTCCTAAAAAACATCATTTTTGAAGTCGCCAAGCCTGCGGTCTACGAGTGCGATTTGCGAAAAATGGACTTTGCGATTTGTGATATGCGATTTGCGATTTGCACAAGTATTTGCTCTGAGTTGGTGAATCTCATCCATGCATTATTCAAAGACATTTGCGACATCATGTACAATGTATTATTGCCCCTTTCATGAGCATGAGCCCCACTCCCAATTTTGTTCATTTCTTCAATTCATATATGCAGTTTTCCTCGTGTGTATTTCTCCCTTGTGCGGGTTATTCTTGGGTTTGTTGGAAAATTGTTCTATTAGACAATGCAGCCATTGTAGGCTAGTACAACTCCAGTGTTTCTCTCCATATGGACTCTTGTAAGAATGTGTTTGCAAGTGGAGGAAAAATGGTATCTGTGAGCGAAAATGGGCGTTGATATCATTGAGCTTTTGCAGTTTACATCGTATGCTACAAATCTCCATGTAAATGAGCTATGAGATTGTTTGAAACTTTAACAAATGATTGGTTGCAACCTTGGATACTACCACACTTGTACTTGTTGGCTTTATTTAGCATTTGAAGGAATTCCCTCCACAACTAGAATATGGAGCTAAGGAAATATATCCTAGCCAGTGACTGAAGCTCAATCTAAGCAACTGGTAAGTTTGGTCACAGTTTGGTGAACTACAATTCAGACTTTGACCCTCTTATCCTTGTACCTAAAACAAAGGGTTTGCTTCTTCCCCAACAGGGTTGTTTTATTTTCCACTAGTATCCTACTTGCGAAAACACTAGTAGAAGATGGCTCATCTCAAGAGGGACCAAATTATTCCTTGAAGCCCTCAATCTTCGGCTTTGCTCAAGTTTCTCAGGAGTAGGTAGGAAGATAATGTCCGGTCAAAATTTTAAAACCTTGATTTCGTAAATTACAGCAATTTTCCACCCAAGTGGTACTCATCTTGAACTCACCCACTGGGCGTTTAGGGGTTAATATAGCTAGTCAAGGACTTTTTTACTTCGTCAGGCTTCAAATTTGGTGAACGAGCTTTTGAGTTCCATGTCTTGGACACTAGAAAAGCATCTGAATTCTTATAAACAGGCCCTGGAATTCACCTGGAATTCCTATAATCAATCTCATCTCATTGTCAAATAACGATGAGGACTCTCCTCTATCTACACATCCACCACTTTAGTGAGAGAAGACTCCGGCCGAAGCCGGCATAACTAAGAGCCACTTCGCCTCACGGCTACTGCCCCCTTTCGGGGGTGGGCCCTATCACCACTTTAGTGACACTACTTGAAACATGGATTGTAAAATGGCATACTGATGCAATGTGGTACATAAATCAAATCTGGTAAGACAATAGTGAACAAAATTTAACCTCCTATTGCAATCAAGAATCAGTGGCCCCATTGCTTGAATTTGTGGCTTGGATGGATGCCTGGCAACTGAGAGTATATATTCTTCCTTGCGAATGTTGGCTTGCCTTAGCCTTCCAGCCATTGATGGAACTGATATCATCCCCGAGTTTTTATTGCAAAGTCTAGATTTGTTTTTTCTTGTGTTTATGGATGAAAGGGCATACTATGAAGACTAGGGTAGAGGCACCGTTCATGGCGCATGTGCCTATTCGAGGATTTTGGCGAGCCCCTAGTGGCGCTCAAAAGTGCAAGAAAGTATGCCCATTTTTGGAACGTGTCAGGGTGGGGTGCGCCATGATAGGCCAGCAAGCTTAAGAGGAATGAACTACACTACACCATTCATGAAATCACTTTACACTCAAATTATCCTAGGTATATGAACTTTACTGGAAATTGTTCCAAACTACAAAATGCTGGGGCTCATCAAGAGCTTTCCAATGGTATCTTTATTTCCTAAAATGGTTAAAGTCCAACTTACCAAATGAGCAATATATCTTGTGCGCCATGATGGCCCACTTGCTTTACCCTTAAATTGCTATAGGTAGATGTCCTCAAATGAAAATTGCTCCAACTACAAAAAAATGGGCCACATTAAGCGCTTTCCAAAAAAAAAAAGAAAAAAAGAAAAAAAGTGCTTTCCAATGGTATTTTTGGATTTTATTTTGGTTACCATCTTAGTTAGAAAAGATATTAATGAGATATGAATGAGTCATGATTGGAACAAGGTGCGCCACAGGCTGACATTGACATTCTCTACTTCCATCCACTTTTAATAGCAGATAAAGTCAGAATCTCGTTTAACTTTCAACTAATAAAAGTTGTGTTATCTTAAGAGCTTTCTGTTAAGGTATTACATGATCTCATAGGTTAAAAGCACAAAAAGTTATTAAATTTACCCATTTTCCTACGCCGTGAAGAGTGCTTCTACCCTATGGTTTCTTGTAAGCACATGGTTCAATATCACTGGACAAAAGGGGAGGGCTCTTCCTTTCTGTGGAGAAAAATGTCTCAGATGATATGGTGTTGTTGGTAGTCTGTGTCTGAGACCCATGTATTCATGATAATAAAGTCCAACTCAGGGCCGGGTTGGAAATCACTCAGAATTACAGCACCAATAATCATTCTTGCTGGTAGTGCAGATGCTAAGTTGTTGAAGGTTGAATCAGTACCTGTAATTTTCCAATTTTTTTCTTGGTTCAAATGCTTGTTTATGCTTCTGATGACTGCTTGGATCTGCAACTGTGTAAGGGAGATACAATCCCAAGGAATGCAACAGAGGATGATCAAATTTCTCATTTTCTCATCTTCCATTACACTTGTATGGCAAACCAAACTCAAATCCAATTTTCTGCAATTCAGGCATGCATTAGCATCCTCACAGTAATAAACTTCCACCGATAGGGACAGATGGCACATAGACTACTGCTTGATTGGAGCCATACAGGCAAGGGGAAAGTAACCGCAGTCATGAGCTGTAATGTTGAGCTCAATGGGCTGGGCATCGATGCATAGAAATGTCGAGGCATGGCTTGTGAGATTAAGGCATGCCGTGAAACATCCTTTGCATCTCGGAGCAATTGTCGTGCATGCCCTCTGACATCTTGGAAGCACCTCTTCGAACTTTTACGGCTTAAGCGTTTGTTGACGGATGAGTAGCCATCACAACAGCCAATACTTCGTGTGCTGTGAAAAGCTGTTACAATGTGGCTAGTCCTCACTAAAATCAGATCTGTTGGAATGGATCACAAAATCATGAATCATGTCAAGGCTTTTGTCCTCCAGGGACTTGAGTCCAGCTCCCTGCCAAGATCAGCTAGGAGAATCAGATGGGGCTTTTGGAAATTTGATGGGCATCAGGAGCACAAAGTTCAAAGAGTATTATGCTGGCCAGCATTAGTGAGAAATCCAAAGATCTGCAGAATTTTGTGGCAATCATGTCTGCCATGTCAGCCTTCAGGCAAACTAACACAAGATCTCACTACCAGCCTTGATGCATCGTTGACCCAGCAGTGCAGACACAAGAGAAGGTGAACGAGAGATACGACAATACACACATGGACAACCAGGAAGCCAGCAGAACTTGACTACCTACCTTAATTCCGCTTTTCTGATAAGGACATAGATGGCAACACGAGTGCTTTGATAGTCGGGATGACAGTCTGTTTCCAGCACTCTTCCTAAAACAAAGTGCTTCAATGCGCATCTGAAGAAACACTCCAGTACTGCATCTGCCATAAATGCATACCCAGAACATTGTGAATCCTCATTGCCTGTTTTGGTATCAAAGCCACATTTCTCACTCCTTGTATTGATATTTAAATCTCTGACCTTGTACTGCAAGGTATTATGCGGTCTGTACATTGACTAATACTCATTTTAGAATTTGATTATTGCACTGCGCAAAACATGCTAACAACAAGTGTTCTGATTCCAGGTTGCAATGGGATGTTAATACAAGACAACGTCACAGACAAACCAGACTTCATTCGGAACTTGAGAATCCTAAATTTGCTAGACACGCCTAAAAAAGGTCCACAAACCTCAGAACGCAAAAGGGGTGCTGACTATTCACAACACTAAATCTTAGGAAGTGAAAGTGATGAGCCTAAGAGCAAGTTATTCATCCATTTTCCAAAAATCAGCACCTTCAAAATTTATGGCCATTTGAACAGGAAAAGGAAAGGAAGGCCAAAACAATGTACCATTGCGGAGCTCTCCTGCAAGTAACACAGTAGTGTGGAAGCCACAAAGACCTTGTAGCGTGTCCAGGAGATGTGGCACAACCTCTTCACTGTAAACCACATCAGATGCCACCACTGCCAACCCCATCACATCCACCCAAACTGTTACTTCGGATCTGCCTGAGGTAGCGCAGTAAGCAGCTGCATTAAATGTCTAAATTGTGCGTCTTTGGCGTCAATTAGTTCTTTAAGGGTGGCTAGCATTTAATGAGCTTGAGAGAACTATGATTGATACGTAACTGACAGTTTCAACTCAATAAAATGTCAATCGAGATGATCTAGAGCAAAACCAACAAGGTGAACTTCAGAGTGAAAAACACACACATTGGTGGATATCAATAAGCAAAAAAAGGCAATCCTCCCAAGACTGTTAAAACAAAGACAAGAACGAACCAAAATCTGGAAGAGGCTCTACAAAGTCCTTGTCAAGGTTATCGCCCCATGTTAGCTCCCGCACACATGCGCTACCGCACCTTGACAAAGAGCGTATGTTTTCGTCTACGTTCTTTTGAAGTAACCGTAAGCGATCCGGTAGATCAGTCAATATCACATGTGCCCCTAGCAATGCAGCCACACACCTGATCCATCCCCACTCTTTCCAAGGTCAATAAGAACAAGAGTTTTTTAGTTAACTAGTCACCTAACTTTCAACATCTGAAATGCAAAGTTTCCCTCAATCGGAAGTTGAAACTATCAAGTCTAAAAAGGACAACTGCCTTTGACAAGATGTGTTACTGCCAATCCCATGGGTGTTGCTACCAGCAAACTGAACAACACGCAATATTGGTCAAAGGATTCCTATGGAGATATGAGTAGAAGCTGTATAGTCCACATCTCCCTGTAGCATTACAGCCCACACTCTTTGCAAAATAGTCCACACATTCAATTTTCACTTCTGATACTGCTGCGACAATCTCAATCCACCCAGAGTACAAGAGAGGGGATAAAAAGTACCCTACAAGACCACATCCGGCTCCCAATTCGATGCATTTTTTGCCTTGTATTTTCAAACCATGTTTGTCTGCTGCATGCTCCAGAATCTTGGCTAAAACAACTCCACTGTCCCACATAACTCCACCAGTAACCCCTGGCGTGGCCTGTTCATCGTGCAAGGCCAGATCTCACCACAGCCTCCCATCTCTCAAAGTCTTCCCATTTACTGAAATTTCCCAACCCAAATGTCGTAGGCCTGGATTGCATTTGATTCCATGTAATGAGGATATAGAGGATATATGAAAACCCACAGACAAAGAAGCTACTTACATGCCTCCGTCATACTGCTGAACTTTATCTAACTTTCCATGACCCCTTGACGATCCAATTTACACCATACTAAGATCCAATTGATATGAAACACATGTACAGGTTCTAAAAAACCCACATACCATCATCCCAGCTGCAAATTGGGAGTTTGGAAAAGGAGGGAACAAACCAAAGATGATGGAGACTGCATGATGTCAAGCTGCTGGCCACATGCATCCAGGTGCAAATGCACCGATGTGTGAAGCACAAACGCATTCTGGCGAGCTGAAGTGGGTTGTCGGAAAGCCCACAGCAGCATAGTTTCTTCAGCTCCATCTTCGACCAAGCGCACGGGTGCCTGAAACGCACCCAATTGCACCATCACCCCATCCCCATCATCCTCACGCTCAATTTCTTCGGCCATGCCTCTTGCACTCGTCCAAAGTTCAAAGCTTCGCTTCTTCCGTATTGTCCACTCACATATAACCATGGTTAGGTTAACGCTGTCGTGAGATTAGGGTTTCCGTGGCGCCGTCAGAGCGTCTCCGGAAGCCTTCTTGTGTTCCTCGCTGCCACAATTGCGTTCTTTTTCGCTCTGGGCTCTTGCGCATCGATTGTCTCTGCTTCTCTTGTCGAGTGAGAGTGAGCAGGAAGAGAGAGAGAGAGAGCCCTTGCGACACCGAACTGCAAGGATGGGTCATGCAGCAGTGTGGAACTCTCATCCCAAAAAGTTCGGGCCTGGTTCTCGCACCTGGTATGATCTCTTTGTTTCTCTTTCTCCCCTTCCCCCACCCCATCTCTATCCCTCTCTCTCCGGTTGCTTGTGTACCCATCTTGTGCAGTGAAATGCTGGTATTGTTTTGATGAATGGCCTCATGTGACTGCTACTTGTCAAGGAGAATCTGCTAGGGAAACATCGGTGTGGCTTTACTTCGATTTTCCCTTTTAAGTTTTGGAATCTGAAGATTGAGCTATAAGGCGTCATATGGGTTTCCCGTTAGGACATTGAACTCATGTATATTGAACCTGCCGTGGCCTCTGTTGAGGTACGTGTTTATTAGCTTGGTTCTCCGACTATCGCTTAAGCTAGTGTTTCCTGCGCGGACCTGGAAATAATTGGTTCTTGACTAAGTAGACTTTAGAGCCAATTAGCTGGTGCGCATGTGCGAGTGTGTCTCTCATATTGGATTTGATTCTGAGACTTGTGCTGGGGCCTGGCCGTGCAGCCGGGTGTGCGGGAATGGCCATGGCCTGATCCGCAAGTATGGTATCAACACATGCCGGCAGTGTTTTCGCATCTACTCCAAGGACATCGGCTTTGTGAAGGTATCTTGCCCCACTTCTCTCTCGGGTTTTCGACACTGCACAATGAGTGTCTGTCTGAAAACTGCACCCCATACATGTTCTCTACTTCTGTACATTAAGAGGCAATACAGAATTTCGAATTAGACTGCGAGTTTTGTGAACTTACATATCACCGTTCTTTCCTGCTCCATGAAGGCGTTTGTGCGCACTTATGTCAAGGTCAGACAGAAGGAAGCTATATGTCGATGTCTGAACCCTGTCTAATTGTTTCTGGTGCTGCTGATGTCTTTACAGTACCGGTAATCGTTTTGAAGATTCAGGCTGTCAACGGGTTGGATGTGAATTTGCATTATGGACCAGATCATACTGAGGCTTGAAGCATGGCCACTTGAGGGCCTGCGCATATGGCTTTTTCTGAATGTTCAATCCCAGAGTTGGAATTTTTGATATAGGAGAAAATAAAAGTGAGTCCTGTTCAATGCTGAGAGTTAAGTTGGTTGTACATTCTTGTGGGTATTACTGTGTCGATGTTATTCTGTGCAATATTGTATCTTTTGGGCAGAATTGGATATTATTAGCTGCATTTGCAATGGGAATATACTGTACTGTCTGCATGCCAAGGGTATTGTATAGAATTTTGTGTACTCGGCTTTCTTGCATGTACATGTTCTCTCCTGTCAGCAGTTTACCCCGCGATTACCTTGTACACATGGAATCTCCACTTTTACTCCGGAGGGATGTGGGGGTGTGGAAAAGCTAGGGTTCAGTAGATCTGACTCGGCATTGATTCCTCATCTTTTTCACTTCATCATTGATTTGGCAGCACTAAATGTTTAAAACAGATGCCTTACTGATTGTCACATCACAAAAATCTTCAATGGTGCTGGGGATAGGCCCAGCTATCTGTGCCTTGGACACCATGGGTTGCTGAAGAATTCAGTTGGCATTAGTATTGTGTAGTATTGCGGTAGTATTGTAGTCATTTCTGACCTGTTGAGAATCTCTTCCGCTAAGAACCTTAGAAAGAACTGACATGGCTGGTCATAAATTTGAAGATTCCCTGTCTGTACATATCTCTCAAAACTCTGCGTACTCTCAACAGCTCACCACTTCCCACTCGAGCTAAGTCTCCAGCAGGCCTGCTGGTAGTAATGAAATGACTTAAGCCCCACTCCTCTTGTTGACCAATTTGAGGTAATTTTAATCTGATTCTGGCAGTTAATTGTCAGAGAAGTGAATAACTGAATGCCATGGCAAACCAACAGGTTGCTCCAACTGTGTTCTGCCTCAGATTATTCCATTGCACTCCCACGCTAGTTGATTCTGGAAATGCAGGTAGCAGCACTTCTTCCCAACAGGCCTGTAACACCTTGGAAAACCTTGGAAAACCTCTCTTCACATGTGCATAACAATCAAATGCACTCAGGTACCTCAAGTTGTGACAGTCCTCTCAACAAGGAAAACGTTGCCCTTGTCATCTCGACCCACTCTGAGCATCTCATCCACATATCTAAGCTGAAGTTAAGGTTGTGCGTAGACATTCATAGAGCCCATCTATTTACCATGACACCAAAACAGTAAGATGAAGGATACGTGATTTCCAGCCAGCCTTCTGGATTAAAGATACTCAAGAGCACATCGTAGTTCTTCCGAAACAAGCTCAGCAGCTGTTCCACCATGGCAATTTCATGGATTAGCATAGGAAAAACCAAGCTATCTTTCTCTAAATGGCAAAAGATATGGAGAGACCTACCTGTTCTGGTACGATGGATGACTTCTCGAAGTGTATATTGACACGCTGCACTCACACCCAACATGAGTAAGAGACTTGCCTCACACCCATATGACATACACAGTCACTCTTCCTAGTTACATTGCACAGAACTTGTATGCAAAGCCACCTCAGATATTCAAGCAACACCCTAGGGGAAAATTCTAGTTAAGTCTGTGATTTCAGCATGAACTTCTACTCTGAGAATTAGTACGAACCGTAGGGGAAGCAATGGTGTAAGAAGCTTCAATTGTGAAAGAGCCTGTAAGCGCGCGAAGTCCCACCACACTAAACCCAACTTTGTTCACAGCCGTCTTCTGCTCTTAGGAGGTTCAAAGCGATAGTCAACACTTGGCAGATTCTTGTGGATTACAGTCAAGACAAAAGGCCTTTATTCTAAATGCAATTGTCTGACTGGCTCAACAACCAGAACAATAACGACAAACAACACCTCTAGAACAAATTACCAGGCTCAGATAAGCCATTTCTATGCACAGAGACACAACAGAGTGAAGGAAGGGCCCCGAGGAGAGGAGAACCATGAACTAACCTGATCGACATCAATGACTTGCAAAAAGTCCTCCAATTTGATGAAATCCCTCAGCCCCAACTTTGTCCTCTTGGAACCCAATATAGAAATGGTGCTATACAGAAGTTTCCACTCACCTTTCACCTGGAACACTTTCGCTGGTCAAGCTTCATTCACCATCTTTTCCACAACTACATAATACAAAAAGTTACAAAGACACCAAATTGCAAAGACTTACAACTCCTACTTGTCAGTCAAATGTGATAGAAGCACAGATAGCAAGCTGCCTGTTGCTACCTTGTCCAAATTATCAGTGGGCCTAGGATATGGATTTGACGCCTCAAGCAGCTGGAGCAGCCTCTCCACTTCAGCCTTGTGTGCTGCCTGGACCCCAAAGATGCCCCTGTTCAAGCCTGCACACATCAAGTATCACCACTTCAGCGCTGACTCAGCAACCACCTCAACAGCACGGCCTGCCTTTGGGACCTGCTGTAACCACTAGTGGATCTTACCAAACTCAAGCTCTGGGGTGTAGAGCAGTCCCCAGCAGGATATAACTATCCGCTACATGCAGAGGGCAGGGGAGACATAAAAGAGAGAGAGACGTTGGGAGGTAGTTTGAGGAAGAGGACAAGTTTGCAAACATTCTAAGTCTTACTTGCATAACCCTCACAATACCACTCACCTCTTGGAGCCAACAACCAGCTAACACCATGCTCATCAAGCTTTACCACCCCATGTTGCAAACCACCGGAAGGAATTCCTTAGAAATGATGCTGCAAGTTGGAATTGTACTGACTTCTGTCAGACAATGATTCATGTTTCAAAGGCTGGACGGAGAATAAGAAATTGAGCCAGAAGTAGCTCCAAATGCATTGAACTGTGGCTTCCATATTTGTTGCCAACAATCTGCTCATCGGCTGTCTATATGATGGTTTCTATTGCTTACACATGTACTGGCTTGATATATAGAATTTCATATCTCAAGTCAGGTATGCTTTAACTGCGTTGTGGATTCTCTGCTTATCCCACGACCTGCATTTGAGCATTCGATAGTCATTCTGAACAAAGGTTTGTGAGGCTACTACACCTTCAACAGCCGCCAGCAATGCGCCTTTCACGTCATCAATGCCTGCAAACTCTCTGCTGCTACTCTCAAGGTTGGCTGCCTGAACAGCCCCCTGCATGGTCAGTGAGCTCTCTGAATCGCTGAGCCCATTGCATATCCACCTTCGAAATCCTCTCCAGCTCAGCTCCTTTCTTACAGAAAATGCAGAGTCCTTGAACCTGCATCGCTCACCTAGCCGTATTCCATAATGTCGTAGTCCCCCATACACTCTCCTTCCTGTCGGAAACTCATTGATGTGCTTATGAATATCTTGATGGAAACTTCGACTCCTTTGTATCCATAAAGAGCTAAACGGGCGAGCCAAAGCCAGTGAGAAGGAGGTCGCCATGTCTGCCCACCTTCCCAAGGTCTTTCTGGGCACCAGCCCTTCAAGTTTGAATATCCTAAGACGGAAAAAATTCTCTAGCGACAATAGGCAGCCGCAACTGTAGAGACCAGCAAATGAAAACCAGGAAAATATCTCCACTACTCGGCCGTTACAAGCGCATCAGCGTTGTAACGAGCTGAAACTTTCTGCATACGGGGTTACTAATGACCCATTCATGCCCCCGCATCCTAAGCCATCCATAGCTTGCACCAGTGAGGACAAGAGACGCATCCAACATCGTGTCTTTCGACCTCATCTTTCAAATTATGCAAGCCCATTGCTCTGCGTCCAACACACCACAGCTGGGTCATGAAGATCTTTGCCTTCGACTGTCAGCCACCAAAGAACTCTAAGCTATGAATGTGATACAATCTGTAGCAGACAGACAACTTGCTTACACCTACTACCACTTCCGTTGTAGTTGAAGTCTGAAACAGAAGTTGATATGAGCATTGAGAGCGTGTAACCCACTAACCAATCGGTCGTAGGCAGCAAGAACCCTCTTATCCAAAAGGGGCATTTTTGGACCCATAGTAACTAAGAGCTACCGAAATATTATTCTCCTTTTCTTACAAAGCTTTGGACAAATAGACCTCCGCTACCCCCATAGTGAGTGCTCTTGGTCTGAAGCTCATCAGCTGAAGGAAGGCTTGAAGCTCTGAGACATATCATCAGATCTTGAGAGCCAGAAAAGTGCTAGTTTGGGAATCCATGGCAGGTTCACTCATGGCAGCAAGCCCCTCATCTCTTGCTGCCCAGTCTCTGAATGCCTGCAGCCATGAAGGTCTTAGATGCTCGGCCCCGTTGTACTCCAAATCCTCCGCTGTCAATGCCCGCATGGTGGTCGCCAAACGTATGCTTGTGAGAGCCATAGCTGAGCCTATCACCAGAAAAGCATCGCCTTCCATTGAGGAGTGCGAGGCCGCAGTGGTAGCTGGAAATCCTCCTCCTGCCCCTCCTGTCCCTGTAAAGCCGAAGGCTCCTGCTGGCACACCCCTCATCACTCCCCTGGTATGTGACTGGTAGGATTTTGTGTTATTCCAGCTTGTACAGGATCGTGGTGTCCACATGGTAATGTGTATGCAAGCAGTGCTGGGAAAATTCACCCGTGTGTGTGGAACCAGGAATCACTTGTCTAATTGAGCATGATGGGAATGTACTTGGAGATTTTCTAGCTACGTGGTTGGGTGAGTGGGCGTGCAGACTATGGCATCAAGGCCGCGGCGCAATCGCAAGTCACCTGCACTCCGTGCAGCCTTCCAGGAAACGCTGGTGACCCCTGCCAATTTTATTTTGCCACTATTTGTCCATGAAGGTGAGTTCCATGTTGAGCGCTACCTGCTGTTGTGGGTCTCGAGTTGTACTCCTCCATCTGCTTTCTTTCCTTTTCTTGCACTACCGTATATCTTGTCACTTCCTTACCTCCTTTCAATGGCGATGGGACCTCTCTTTCAAGAAGGCTGTCAGCATTGCGCATTGCAGACCACCTAGAACCGATCTTAGTTTGGAGAAAGAGACATCTTTCCCAGCATAGAATAGATTATTCCACCAGTTGGTGGGCATTTGCTTAACGAAGTACGATTCACCGGTAGCTCCAACTTCTGGAAACTTTATACTCTTCACTCTTTCATTATGGGTTAACGACTGCTTAGGGACATGTGTTTGTGCCACTGACCCTCTGCTGACTGGGCGCAGGAGAGGAATCTACACCCATTGGAGCAATGCCAGGCTGCTATCGCTTGGGATGGCGGCATGGACTCATCGAGGAGGTAGGTCATTCTACAACTAGTTCGGCCTTGTTTTTCAGTCATGCAATTCCACAGACAAATGTCAGTTTCACAAGTACACATCTATGAAAGTGAATGTATGATTCAGTTTCTTTATGATTCAGTTTCATTGTGGTTTTGTTTGCAGGTGTACAAGGCACGGGATGTTGGAGTGAACAGTGTGGTGCTCTTTCCTAAAGTCCCTGATGCCCTTAAGGTATCTTATGAAATCCCACATGTCATTCTAAGATGGAGTTTTTATGCTACAGCCATTGAACATGCCAACACACATTTGGTGGATGAGCCTGTTTGGAGGCGAGCCTCCAGCATTTTTTGGCAAACAACCATGTAGAGTATGCTGAAAGGGCTTATCACTCTCGAAGAGCTTGAGTTGCTATGGCTGGCAAGTACACAGAGAATGTTGCTGTATTAAGCAGGTGAAGAGATGGAAGATATCATGCTACATTTGGTGCCAATCCTGCATTATTGCGGATGTGGTGCTAGTCAATACCAATTGCACTTGAGGCCGCACATATAGGAGTATTGAGCAATTGCAGTAGTTGTTCCAATGTGGCATGTCTATATCACAAGCATTTGCAGTGTTAAGAGGAAATGAATTGCACAAGTATGACTTACTTTTTTATTTTTTGAGGGGTGCAGTCTGCTAGTGGCGATGAAGCTTACAATCCAGACGGCCTGGTGCCAAGGTCTATTCGTCTTCTCAAAGACAAGTTTCCGGATCTGGTAATGCAATGTACACCTAAATTGATAACTCTAGTTTGTTAACTGATAAGCTCTAGGTGGGCTAAAAAGGGCCTTCCAGTAGATGTTGTTGTGATATATCAAGGCCCATCTACAGACAGTTTTGAATATGAGATTTAGGACCCAATGTCAAGATCTCCGATTTAGGTCTTCAAGGAGCCAGTCAGAGTTTAACAAGAAGAGAAGTAAGTGGGCTGGTGATCATGGATGATCCCTCCTATCTTGAGTATTGGTTGGATTTTCCTGATTTTTCCATCAACTGAAAGTGGAGTATGGGGTTCGGCAGGTTATTTATACAGATGTGGCTCTGGATCCATACTCATCCGATGGCCATGATGGAATTGTTCGTGAGGATGGTAAACTCCTTGTGTTCTTGTATTCTGGGTAGTTGTGTGTGGACACAGTTTCCCATTTGCACCTTGGTTGCTTGGTTTTCCATGCCACTCCTAGTGGTGAGCAATACTGCAGCCAATAGGTTACAGGTCAACTGGCTGTGCCTTCTAGCCTTTAGAGGGTGGTGTTGGGACCTGCACAGGTATGGCATGATGTTATTCGCCTATAAACCACACCATCCATCAGCTTAAATTCTTACAACCTTCAAGGGTGCTCCTTTTCGCAGCAAAAAGATCCAGGATGTATCCATTAACTTTGGTTTCCATCAGTATTGTCCTTGGGGAGTGGTGAGTTGGTAAAGCAGCTTGATGAAGGAAACCATTTTTACTTTTATTCACAAATCATGCAGTGACATCGTTCGTGAATGGGGCTTACTCATGTGCTTAGTTTATCCGCAGAAGACCTCCCACCTTGTAGTGAGAATTTGCTTAAATAAATTGTTGCCATCAGGCTCTCCCTCGTAGCTCATCACATGTGTTCTCCGTGACAAAGTAACCAGCTTGCTGTGTCTTTGTTGTTAGTGTCACTTGAATGACATTGCCTTAGGGCTCCCCAGCTGCATCACACTAGATATCCATGAGGATATAATGCAAAGGCAGCAATCTTTGGGCAGCTCCGTTTAAAATTCATCCAAGTTCTTACAGTTGCCATGAGGGATTCAATTTGTGATGGTGCGTTGGGGCTCAGGTGTGATCATGAATGATGAGACTGTGCACCAACTCTGCAAGCAGGCAGTGGCACAGGTGCTTCTCCTGTCTTTGTTTGTATTTCTATCTATTTTCTCTTTCAGTTAGCACACATACTGAAACCAACTTTTCCACCTGTTGTTCCAGATATGTCAACTGCAACGGTGTAAATTGTAGGTGCAGAGCTTTGTACCAATGATTACTAAAATTTTCACGGCTGGCAATGCCAACACCATATTATATGGATCATCATATGGATACATGCCCATCGGTTTCTTGCTGAGGCCTTGTGGCTTCAGTCCACTTCTTGGTCTCCTGATCTTATCAAAGGAACATTTATCTTCCTTGCTTGCAGTGTGAGATGTCATTTGAGTTTCAACCGTCACTCTGTAATCTCCGGTGTCTTCATTCTGGTACCCCTGGCTGTTTGGACAGGATACTGTGGAAACTTCCTACCACAGACAGACCATCATCTGCCATTGTCACCGCCAGCAGCACAGGGCAGACAAATAGCTCTTGTTGAGGACTGTTGCTTATGCTAGGGTAAAATTCTGAGACAGATCATCTTGGAATGCAGGCACAAGCTGGTGCAGATGTTGTGAGCCCGAGTGACATGATGGATGGACGAGTTGGTGCTATCCGAAGAGCTCTTGACTCTGAGGGTTTCACTGAAGTTTCGATAATGGCTTACACAGCCAAGTTTGTCCCCACCCCTCCTCCCTGGGCTTCCCCTCCATGTTGGTGTCTGTCCAACCAGTGATAGCTTTTGGAAAGTTCTTTCGTTCGTCCTATCATGTTTTCGTTTTCCTACTTTCTTTATTGTACCCTCCTAAGACCGAGCTTGGGGTGGGGGAGCAGGTATGCAAGTGCCTTTTATGGACCATTCAGAGAAGCACTAGACTCCAACCCCCGCTTTGGTGACAAGAAAACGTAAGTCTCATGGCTTGTCTGGATATCTACTGATATTGCCAAAACTGGTAGGTCACTGGGTGAAGGGGTTATTGGTTTAGGCAGAGGTGATAATAAGCAGGCAAGAAAAGGAGACTAGGAGTCACTGCAGCCTACAGGTCCTCTGGACTTGGCAAGATCAAGGGGCTACATTCTGTTAGAAGTCTTTACTTTTTAGCTTTACTTAACAGTCTTGGGGCATTGTCATGACCTGATGTGACCTCAAGAACTTACACACCCTTAGTTTCTGGCTTTTGCAAGGTGAAGTTACTAGTCACCTGACAGCTGGGGTATCTGCTGCAAAGTCCAGAGAGGTGTATGATACATTAATGGGTTCGCTCAGGGGTGTTGAATTAATGGTTACAAAAATCATTGTACAAATTGCAACTATTACTGAGACTTCGAGCCTACCCTTCATTTAGTTACCCAATAAGAAACCTCTGGGCTTTTTCTGGCTTTGTACTTTAGGATTTGAGATGCTCATGCGTTTAGCATGCTCAGAAAGAGCTTCTCTTTGCTCATGCTGAGATATGCTATGTTCCCAAACAGGTACCAAATGAACCCAGCAAACTATAGAGAGGCTTTGATTGAGACAAGGGCAGACGAGAGCGAAGGAGCTGACATTCTGATGGTATATATGATATAATATACTCGTCTCAGTTGTTCTTGGGACATCTTTGTAAGGCACATGCAACACGCTTCAGATATGTGAATTCTCTTTGATAAGCTAGGATAGTATCCAAGTAAGCATGAGGGCAGATTGTTTTTCTTCATATGACATGGACTCATTTTGAATACAGGTAAAACCAGCTATGCCCTACTTGGATGTGATAAGGCTTCTACGTGATAACTCGTCACTCCCCATCTCTGCTTACCAGGTACTACATTTTGTACTTTGTTGTTGGTCATGCACTGGCTTCAGCCGGAATCTCTTCTCTCTCTCTCTCTCTCTCTCTCTCCCGCTCAAACTGGGCGCGGGGTCAATGGCAAACAACGTCTTATGAGTACAATCTCTCTCTCTCTCTCTGGGGTCAATGGCCACAAGGCTACGGCAAACGTCTTATGAGTACAATGTCTCACTCTCTCTCTCTCTCTCTCTCGCTCCCCCTGTGTCAAGGTAAGTCACACTACTGGAGTGAGCCCCTCACAAAGGTAGTGCCTTCCCTATGTTTCCGTCCAAACTGGGCGCGGGGTCTATAGCCACAAGGCTACGGCAAAGAAAGTCTCATGAGTACATTCTCTCTCTATCTGTTCCGCCACAAGTCCACGGCAAACAAAGTCTTATGAGTTCATTCTCTCTCTGTTCCACCCAAACTGGACTTATTTCTCCGCTGTTTAAAAAAAAGATAGAAGGATCATGTACTCCAATTATTGTCCAATCACATTGCTCAACTCTACTTTTAAGATTATCGCTAAGGCTCTTGTGATCCGTCTTCAAAACTTCATTCCTCATATCACTAGGCCTGAGAATCGGATTTTATGTCTTATGAGTACATGGCTTTTTGGAATAGTACACAATAGCCGGTCACCAATACAGCAACTCCTTTCTGTTCTGTATTGTGTCAGGATGAAATACTCACTTTTCTCAATGGGTCTGTAAGCTGGTCTAAAAGGGCACACTGTGCAATGTGGCAGGTTTCCGGGGAGTATTCAATGATAAAGGCTGCTGCTGCAGCAGGGATGCTCGATGAGAAAAAAGCAACATTGGAGTCTCTCTTGTCCATTAGGCGCGCAGGGGCGGATGTCATTCTCACCTATTTTGCCATCCCAGCAGCCCAATGGCTTTGTGCAGAACGCCGCTAGATCAAAAGAAGAATTTGCGTATGAGTTTCAGCTGACGGGAGGAAAGCACCAGCGGTTAAGGTCAAGCACAAGCAACTTCTTTATTGTGAGGCACCAGATAGTGGTGAGAAAAGGTGGTTGGGGTCAATTTGTGGGAAGAGATGGCAAAAACATTTACTCAGGGATCTCTTTGGATGGCACAGGGCAGCTGACCAGTAGGCAGAGTCTAGATAAAAGGTAGTCATTGTGAAGTGATTTCATGCAGACCTGCAATTTAGATTGTACTTGTTCCAATTGTGAAACTTCCACAGCCAGTTTATTTCAAAATCGGATAATGTGCACACCAGCTGGGCTGTTTTGATTCCAGACCCCAGCTACCTGGCGATTCCGGGTACCTGGGACCGGATCCGAACCGGAACCACGGCTCCTAGCAGGACAACGATCCTTTTGGGTTGATGGTCAGTCAAATCCTCAATGGGTTATGACACAAGGTCAAGGACAATGTAGTGAGGGCACCTTCTTCTTCGACCTATTTCAGCCTGTTTTGCCCTCTCATCAGACTCGGCCCTGACAAGTTACTGCCGATATGGCAGCAGGTAAGTATCCAAAAACAGATAACAGAGATGAGGAGAAGCTTTGGAATGAACACTTTTCCGACCCCAGTCAATGGTGGGACAATGTAGACAAAAAGGTGAATGCCTGTTGGACTACAAAGAGAAGCAGATGCAATTCAGAATTGGAACTATTGTAATAAGTAGGGTTAGGGTGTTTGCTGGAAGAACTTCACGCCATCAGTGTCAGCTGCTAGCAGCAAGATGTATTCATGATTTGTACACAGGCAGGGATAGCTGAAGGACTAGGGATAGAGGTCCAGATTCATCCAAGAGGGCCGGATTTCAAACACAAGATTACTTCCGATTCCCTGTGGATCAATAGCTACAAGAAATCTGCGTGGGTAGATGGTTAACTGGAAACAGCAGTGGTTTCTTAGACCTTTTGTGGGTCTTGCTAACTAAGGTAAGGTCTCTGCAGGTAGCCCGCTGTACACTTTGGTTCCAAATTGAGGGCGATGGACTACTAAACTATGCTGGAAGTTGACTATCTCGGAATATTGAAGATCTGGAGAGTATTCCCACATCTTGCCCATAAAAACGCCACTCATGTCATTCACTAGTTAGGTACTTCACAAGGTGAAGCTTATTGATCGCCCAAAGCAGAGCTGGATTACGAAGAATAGAAGGGGGGCACTCACTTTTTTGTACTAAGCCTTGGAACATATTACCATCGAAAAATACCAATTAAACATAGACTGAAAGATTGAAATGTATTGGCATTGCTTGTCATGAGTTGACATATTCTTATATGTCCTGGTTTTCACGTATTGACTTGTTTGATGCCCTAGGATGAAACCTTCAAAATGATGGATTTCGCAGCTCCACTTTTGTTGATTCAAGCGGCTGTGCCACGCATGGCTGCTCAAGGGAAGGGGTGTAATTGCCAATGTGGGCAGCATTGGTGCATACACTATTGGTCCTTGGGGTGGCATCTACTCCAGCTCGAAAGCAGTTGCATTCCTTGAGTGATGCACTTCGATAAGTACATGAGAAGAAACAATAGCAGTCCGAAATTGCTCCATTCCAACAATTGCATGTTGTCTAACACCAGATCCGTCCTTCCCCTCCTTCCACTGGGGAGAGAGAGAGAAGAGACAGAGAGAAAGAAAGGAATAAAACTCATAACGTCTCTATCATGTATCTAGCTTTCAACTTCAAAATGGTAGAATGCTTGAGATAGCTCCATGGAATTGATCTAGCCACTAAGGTCAGTTTTCTGGCTTTTAGAATCTCAAATGGTGTGAAGTCAATTCTTACTTCTCTCCAGTCCTGTGTCGTACCAAATATCTGACGGTCTTTAGATGTGTATCATGTGTCATTTCTGTTTTTGTTTGTCTACCTACACATGCTGCAAAAATGGGATATTATATTCTGTGTTGGGGTGGGGGAGGTCGATGAGGCAGGTTTATTCAACTAAGGGAGGACTACAAGACAACCAAGATTGCGAGTAGATTCACCTCATTGGTTCAGTGATGGATCACTGAAACATCAACTGCATTTTTACCACATTGTTGTTGTGGGAGTTGGCTCTACGGCTTTCTCCTCTCTATCTGGCTACACAGAGTGACCACACTACAAATCTTATGTGCGTTTTTATATAAGCCAAGTGTTTGGACTGGTTTAGCCATGGTTCTTGAGCTCACTATCATAACCAGCATTCCACCAGGTAACAACTGTCTCTCTGAGTTTATAGATTCGAGTGTCAACTCCTATAGTGACCTCACGAGGTCTTGAGCTAGATATGTGGCTCTTTATATAATGGTGAATCACTGCTTCAATCCTGGCATGGGCAAGCACAAGTCTTTGACCATACAACCATATGGAATCCAGTCCTAGGGCAAGAACCTGCTTGTAGTGGACACTAACAGCATGGTAAAACAGCATCTACAGCTGTAGATGTATAGCCATATCTGAGGTTGTCGACTGGACTTACATGTACTCATCAAACTCCATAGGTTAGTGTGTCAATGTTGATTAATGGTGAGGTGTTAGCTGTGTTGTAAAGTCCTATGTTCCATCTATACCCCTCTTCCCATCATCATCACCCGGACCGCAACCTCATTGCCACCATTGTTCAAAAGGCCATTTCCATAAACCACCCATTTCCTCAAAGTCCGCTTACACACTAGCATTCATGGTAATGAAGAAGTAAACCTACTCGCCCAACTCGGCGTCTCCCAACCCACAGTTGAACCCACAAATGACCCTATCCATATCGCCCACACCCACCCCTTCTGGTTCATACACCCCGTTCCGGATCCCCTTGCACCTAGACTAGTCCGAAACCTTATGACCACTCTGACCAGAGAAGCAAATAAACAAGTTGCAGCCTCCATCCGTCATACCAAACATCCAAAAATGGACTCAATCCAATGTACTGCACCATAAACTCTCAAATCATTTCTGGCTAACCAAAGCTACCGCTGACGCATAAATCCGACGAACACTCAAATTCCGGTATGCCCAATACATGGGCCACCAGCGCAAACATATCTTCTGGTCACATTTTGCCACGGTCGTTACCCAAATGACTCGATCTTAGAAAAACGTCAAAAATATGTCCCGCTTATCCTTGCAATCCGAAGGCGTGGCTGGAAAACCGGCCCGCTAACCGTCATCTCGTCAGTACTCGAGGCGATATTCGTAATGCCAGTATCAATGACATACACGATACCTTCAAAATTCCAATTCCTCCCATCCACAAGAGCTTCAAAGAAATTCATATCACAGCACTCCATTCACTCACAGCTCACCACCTCCTCTATTCTCAACGGTCAACTGGTGTCCCACAGGAAACTTTTCTTTTATAGGGCCTACCCCCGAAAAGGGCCCGTAGCCGCAAGGCGAAGTGGCTCTTAGTTTGGGCCGGAGTCTTCTTTCTCTTCCATCTGTAATGCAAATGTTCTCCGAGCACGTGTAGCGAGTTTTCCCTTATCTATTGATATGCAGCTCGTATTCACTTTATAGAGGAGGAGATGAACCTCACATCAATTAGCACGCAACAACACACTTCACAATGATGTACTAAAACACGCTTCCATCTTTGCAGCTTAGAGGAATTATTTTCCATTTGTGACAGTTGTTCAATTGGAAGTACCAATGAGAGGTTCCGCGGCTTTTGAACGCTTGGCAGCCCCTGACCTTTAACATGTCCTGCTAGATGTTTTCGCCTAGACCTTCCAGCTTTGCTAGTTGACCATCTGCCCGCAGCAGCTCTCTTCGTACTCCAGTGCCCATGAGAGTGACACACTCCGTCCCTGCCTTCTTCAGCATGTTGAAGGTAACTGTGCCTGATCCAACCTGCAATCTCTCTGCAACATATGAACAGGGTTTTTGTGCTATTTGCTTGTTTGCTACTGTTACTCCCAGTCTTGCGACCAATGGTCTAACAAACTTTCTTGGGCAAAACTCTGACGATACTTGTCTGGTATTTGCGAGGTACTTTCTACAACAGGGTTGGACTCTCCCATACATACAACAACATAGTTGAGCAAACGCCCCATTGAGCAAACACCCCGTTGTCCCATCCGTGCTAAAATGCCGGATTTTCACCTCCATTGTATTGTTTACACCTACTAGAACCATTATCTGCCTGTTGTATCAGGATAGCTACCTCGGGGGCCTCCCAACGAGTTTCACCAATTCGCCATAAGGACTCATCTCTGCCCATTGATGTCTCAAAGGGTCAAGTATTTTGTGTCTGGGTGGCCTCTTCAGGTGATTTTAATCAACACCCGGTCCTCTACCCTGGCTACTTCATGATTTGATGCAAGTGATGACCCTTGTGCATGACCGAAGAGCTCAACCCCTTGTCAAATTTGGAATAGATTCATGAAAAGAATGTATATGGCTGCAATGTACCTAGTTCGCGCTTGGAAGGCCTTCCATATTATAGTCGTTCTCAGGGCTCCAGAATTCAAAGTACTCCTGGATCAGGTACTTTGAAATTTCATTTCACTGCAAAGGCAGCGTGAAAGAATGGAATCTTACATGATTTTCATAGCTGGTCAGAAGGGCTCAGAATTCATCATCCCAAACCTGTGCTCCCTCTATATTTTCTTGCCCCTCATTACGGAGAAACGAAATAGCAGGCCCTCCCCTTGTCCTCTCCACCATTACCAATCCACATACTTGAAACAAGATGATAAGGAAATGTCACTACACTCACCAGAAGAAACACCACAGTCCACAACAAGCACCTTATATTGCTGCCTATAGTCCAGAAAAATTCAGCTGTCTTGGAAGTCCTGTCTGCGCATCATGTACCCAGCGCTGTTATCAACAAAACACTACTTTGGTAGTCATCCCCACATTTAAATGAACAATAAGCAAATGTTGATGTAAATCAAAAATGCAGAATGATGGCCTTTTCCTAACCCAGGCCTCTGACCTAATCCTGATGATGCATGTTGACCTTTATGCTAAGGCTCAGTAACACGTTCTTAGAGACATGGCTCTTAGAGACATGGCTCTTAGAGACATGATCGCTCATATCATTCATCTAAAATCTTCACACATAACACAATTCACTTGGCTTGTATTGGGACACTGCACCAACACCAACATCATCGCAACAAAACAGATTGTCACCTACACCAGCTACCCTTGAAGAGGCTTGGGCACAATCAATCATCCTTGATATTCATAAACCCTCCCGTGAAGCCAGCTCCGTTGCAGTTCCCAGGTTTCCTTTCACTGGACGTCAAAGAAACTATATCTTTATCTTCCTTTTAAGGGAAAAAAAAGAAAAATATCTGACCTTACCACTACCAAATCTGTAAGTTCTTACATTGTTCTTCATTTTCATTATTATTATTTTTTAAAGAAGAGGAGCAGACAGCAGACGCCCATAAAACTTTACAAAAAGGTGAAAAGGTCCAAAAAGAACAAGGGATTGAAGACAGGAGATCATCGAAATCTGGACAAGTACCATAAGATCATATCCCTCTTTTATACTTTTACATTGTTCCTAATGTTCGCATAGTATATATTTCCAATAAAAAGAATGATTGTTCCGAATTTGTCGCCAGTACTAACGCGCACATCGGCTGGTAGCTCAGCTGATAGGTGCACAGTGTGTCGCCCTGGTGATGCAGGGTTCAATCCTGCTGCCCTGCCCAGTGTGTGGGATTGTTCGCGACGGTATGTCTGGGCGTTGATCGTCCCCATTAGGTCTCATGGCCCATAAATAAAAGGGGTTAATTTTTTCCCCCTCCTCAAGTGCCTGAATTGTGGGCTGTCACCCCCAGGTTTCCTTTTTATTTTATTTTATTTTTTAAATTACCTAGTTCGGAATCAGTTTTTTATTTTTCCGAAGATACCATTATAATTGTTTAGTTAATTACAAAACCGAAACCACTGATATTTTCCAACAAATGACTGTGACCAGAACCATCCTGATGTTCGAAGAACCCAAACCAAAAGTGGGAGGCGGAGGTTCTTTAAATAAGCAACAAGCACCCAACAACCTTGGCCTGGGTCGGGAAGATGACTGCCATCTTTCCAGATCTGCTCTTTCAAACCATTATTTCCACTGTCCAAAATCCAACACAGTATACATTTGACTGACAAAGCCAATGCTAGGATTGGGCAATTTGAATCACCTAATATCCTGCTTGCCTGCACCAGGCATTTCTCTGATAAACAAGACACCTCTTGCATGGAGGCCTGGGAGGAAAGGGTCCTTTTGTCCGGTTGTCCACTGACGGGTGGATGATGGAAAAGAGATGGTCCTGGACTTCTGAGTGTAACTAAGAGGTCTACATGAAAGCACATAATGCCACGAAAACATTGTTTCAGTTTCTTGCCTGTCCACCCTGTTAAGATAAGAGCACTGCCTTATCATACAAATATCGTATTAATTGAACAAGACGTGAACTTTCTAAGTAAAGCTACTGGTTTTTTGGCAGTTTCCCCGGTAAGTACCTGCATCACCCTCAAGACAATGACTCAGGTGTTGAATCTCCCTTTGTGGCAAGTGATGGTCAAATCAGATGCGAGTACTTCACACATTGCATGTGTAATTACACTCACATCAAAATTTGCTTGAAGAGAAAGGTGCAAAGGCCATGGGTGATGGAAATGGGACCGACTGTATGCTTGCATACATACTTGAAGAATTGAATCACCCCCAAGAACTATTAGGATACATGGTAGAGCCAGACAGAGGACAAGCTCCCAAATTCCAGCCGAAAAGGATGATTCTACAAGCTCCCGACAACACTGCTATCTTTCCAAACTACCAACATATGGATCTAGCATCATGCAGCAAATCGTATCCAATTTCAATCATGAGATTCCAAACCATACAATAAGAACACATCACTCCATAATTAGATTATGGATGTTCACCAGATCAGTTGCTTGCGGCCTTTGACCTCTTCTCTTCTTCCAACTTTGCCTTGATGAGGGAGTAGCCAGCAACACCAGCAATGGCAATTGCAGTACCAATGCCAGTCTGAGTAGAAATTTTATTGCCTGCGGTGACAAGCATCATATTCAAAAGATTGATCAAGATCAAGTAATCTCCTCACCCCTGCGTTCATGGATAAACTTACCTTTAATGTACATAATCACTAAGCAAATCACTTCCAATTTTCTCTCACGGGTGGCCGAACAAAATGGCCTACTTGGAGGCACTTCTGAAATTGGCAACTCACATGCCCTATAAGAGACTAGTACAATTGTGCCAACAAAGTGAAAACCCCACCTTAGGCAGTTTGATGCTACACTTAAGCTGAACAACAACAAAGCTGAGAGGAAGACACACAAAACATGATGCCTACCCTGATGAAGGAAGATAAAGGAGTCCTACAATGTAAATACAAAAGAATCCATATGACAATCTACTGGACCCTAAGCTGTAGCCAACATTATAGCACACAAATGATTGATGAACCAAACACTGGAGGATTTATCTGTATAAGTGTCAAGTTAAACCCTGAAATCAAGAGTGATTTTAGGATAAAAATAAAGATGAGACAATATGCGTGACGAGCGCAAAAGAGAAAAAACCTACAGAACAACAAATGGAGAGTCCATTGCAGAGTACAAGACAAGAATAAGTGAAAGATGGTACAACTTACCAAATACAATAATTGAAAAGCCAATGACAAACACCCGCTTCAGAACGTTACCAACAGCATGGGTAAGTGGTGCTACTCTCTCCAACGTGTTGTTAGCAAGCTGCAATGCCAATCAAAAGACATGCAGTCAAAAGAGGTTAACTTGGATATGTTCGACACTCTCAGTGAAATGTCCTGTCTGCTAGGCCACAGCAAAGCTTGCACTGACATAGAACCATGGCTTTAGTGCAAGCACCTGTGAAGCCTGTTAATTGCACATTGTGGCAGAGGCCTATTGTGAACGGGTGGCTTGTTGGATTTTTTATCCTCTGTCTTATTGGCATCAAGGAGGATTTGCAAGGTTTCACACATAAAACGAGCAAGGTCGCCACATATACATCACTCCATTACAAGAGTGCAGCTGTCAATCAAAGACCATTAGGCTTCAACAGCAGGCACGTGATGAAGATTGGCTCAATATGCATACCTGATTATAAAGATGATAAAACATGCCAACCCAGAAGAGGTCTGTCACAAATTTGTTCAAGCCAACCTTGGCTATCCCATCAGCAAACCCAGACTGCAAGAGTTGTGGGCCCTCAATCTGCACAAAGTAGGGTAAGGAATAAGACACAGTTCATAGAATTCTTGGGCAACCAGTCTGTAACTTGGAAAAATGTAGCAACCCTGCCAAGTACAGAAAGATACTTGAGACAAAGCCTGATTAACATCACTTTGATCCTTCAATTGTGCTTGTTATAAAGCAGGGGAAGGCTCACATCCACACCAAGCCTGCTTAGAACTTTAAAATTGCACAATTTATTATTCCAGCCTGCCTTTATTCCAATGTCTTGTAAGCTACACCTATTTGCAAACTGAGGTACAACAAGAAAATGATCATTTCATAAATCCAATAAGCTGATTCTTTTGCATATGAAGGTGCCAATCTCAGTTCCAGACATTAAAATTAGAAAGAAACTCACCAAAATGGCAGGAGGAATGCAGAAAAGCAACGAGAGTATTGAGATGTACGCATACACATTGGTGCTGTCCATCCCCGTCTACACACCACCAAGTACTTTTTGTCAATTTGCAGTAGAACTGTTTATGGGCCAACTATAGATAGGGCACTACATTGTGGTAAAGCAAGAGACAGAAAAAGCCGCTCTCAATATTGGTTCAATAGATTTGAGATAAGGTATACGTGGTTAACCTCAGTCCCTGATAATAGTAAATACTATGCTGGCAAACTCCACCTAGCGTGCAGAGAACTCCTATTTGTCAAGCACCCCTCCAAACTGCATACCATATCAAGTTTCCTCACCTTGACATCCATGTCCCTCAAGGGATGATACCTTTCCACTGAAGATCTCACAAAGAATTATCTCTAGTTTTTGTTCACAAAAAGAAACAAACAAACAAACTTCATGATGCATTGTTCTCAGAAAGACAGCACCCTGCTACATACCATAGCCTTCTTTGAGTAGATGTTTCTGTACGTGAAAGCCACATTTGCAGTCATGGCACTTATAAAACCCTTCCAGTTGAATGATAGCTCAGTCATCGATGCCATTGAGACACCTATGAGGGAAAGAACAGTCTTATTAGAATCCAGAATCATTGTCCATTTGAGTGTTCCAAATACATTATCACCAAACATAAAGTGCCCAAGTCAGAGCTTCAGCATCTCTCGGAAAAACTAGCATGCATAACTTAACGTGTTTCAACTCCAATAATGGAGCAATAAGAAAGAGTCACATTCCAGAAAAATATGTTTAGATTCACATGCACGATCATACTATTAGAAGAACAGAAAGTTTCGAAGTATTCCAAGAGACTTCCCTTCAAAACAGAACAGAAACACAGACGTGAGCACAATGCAGGAAAAAGTATCACAGGTGCTGACAGCCGGTAAGCTCAAAAGCCTTAACTCACCGAAGACAATGGGTGCCAAAGACAGCCAAAGGGTGGGAGGAATGCTTTGTCCCAGAATAAATTGAGAGGCCGCCGCATTGAAGAAAGGCTCCAATGCTGTGGGCACCAAGAAAGAAACAGGCAGTTAAAGGTGGTCAATTCAAGCCCATTGCAAATGCGATTCCAGCTTTTTGCATAGAAGAAGTCCTGCTTGAGAGCAAGCATGTACAACTAAGCTCAAAATTCTGTAGATAATGAGTATGAACATAATTGGATAAGTACTGCACACGGCGACAGACTAGATACATAAACAGTACTTTCCACATTTTAAACTACCAAAATCATATCGATTCTAGTTAGAATTAACCTTGTGCACTCTGCAATCAACATGAGTGTGAGGCAAGTGCTGTAGAAGCCATTTGACCACACTAACCTTTGATTGTATGGGTGAAGGAAACCGCAACTGCTGCAAATGAGACATTGGTCATTACATGTCCCAACGCATGGCAAAAGGATACTGGCAGCAGCAGCAGCAAGAGCTCCTTGTCAATCGGCTGCAGTGGATCTCATCATTGACAATGACACACACAGAATCACAGCCTTGAAAAGAATGAGGTGAACTTGTCCTCAGAAAACTCTGACAGAAGACGGCAAACAAGAACCAAAATCAAGAGGTGTACATAGGCTTGCACACGATGCGGTCGTTGTTCATGACATGCATGTATGATACTGAATAGTTATTGTGCCACTACATCATGTCAGTGTTATTTTATTTCAAGAGAGGTGTCCATAAGTGGGACATCATGGAGAGGTTCTCAAGCATTATAAGCCCTTAAGACCATTCCACCATACCCTAATGGCAAACCCCTCTGTAAAAAGTTGACAAGCCCACTTGAGGTTTGCCAAAAGGCTGAGTTCTTACTAGGACGCATGCAAGTCAACGAAAACAGCCCAACAGAAGATATGAGGGCTAGATATAAATACACCAGCCAATCTGGCTGATACATAAGCTTTAGAAGGTCCCCATTGTTGTTAGGAAAGGCACAGATGTTACTTACGGCCCGTTTAGGAGTCCCCAGTGCCCAGCAGATAGCACAATACACCACACCAACCAACAGGTGTATGACAGAAACAAAACTGCAACCACAGCCACAGAAATGGAGTTCTCTGCTGAGAAATTGAAGAACAGGTGCAAACCAATCATGTTTAGCTTCAATAGCACAAGAAGAAGCACACTAGATATTGAGGCACTGGCAACAAAATGTAGTCTGCAAAAAAAGCCTTCATAGGTTAGGTGAAAATGTACACCAGCCACTTGCAAACTTTATGTGGAACATAAGGTGAGTCTCAATATTTTGCCAACCCTACCTCCCCTAAGTAAATGACAGACTCAAGTACATAAATGTAAAACCTGCACAAGTTGCATGGACAGCAATCTCTAACAAACAATCAATGGCATCTACATTACTCCAACTTCCATAACCTTGTGATAAATCCCAAGTGTGTATGCAACCGAGAATTGGAAATAAACTTACTAGGGATATGGAAAATAATTGTAGATTTTCTTGTTCAAGATGTTGAAAATGACATTCAAGAAGTACCTGTAGCAGAGATCACAAGATACAGGTCCGTTAGGTGTCTCTAGCTTATCCAGATCTCTGTGAACCTGATATCACAAGAACTGCTCTTATCTATGTGCAGCACATTTTATGAGAAAACCTAATGTTATCAATTAATTCAACAACCCACTCAACAAAATCCTCAACTCCTGTTGGAGAAAGAAACTTGATGCCGTGACCGAACTTTCAAGGAAGACATAACTAAGATATGATCCCCGCCCTAAACTGCCAATCTCCTTGACATTGAGAGAGGATGGATTTTGATCGAGGAGAATACTAAGGCTGTATCACCTGAGGAGGTGATTTGACCGAAATGCAAAGAAGTATCGATCTATTGTCTCAAGCCCGTAACAAGTGAAAAACAAACTAATCAGAAGAGTCAACTAGCCATATCCAGAGTCCCAAAAGCTAACCAACTTCAACTACTAACTTCCGACCCCGTCATCAACTATCAGCACTGATCATTTAAACCAGCCAATCACCTTATCACAAAGAAATATGCTTATAAAATTGAAATGTTAGACTTACCAATTGAAAAAGAAGAATCCAGTCACCAAGGAAGGGTACTTAGCGGAGAAAGATTCGACAGGACCAGAACTCTTTGCAACTCTGCACATAGCCAAGAATCTTCCGAATGACCGGGACGCCGCATCCAGCTACAAATATTTCTCAAACATTCACCTCCAGTCACAACTACACAGCAACTGTACATCTTCTCTATGCGCATGCGAAGTCTCCTACAATATCATGCATAATTTCAGGTACAATTGAATATACGAAGCTCCTTCTTGCACCAACGAGTATCCTTCGTCAAACAGAAGCAGTCTGGGAGCCATATGATCCATTCGCCTGGAGCGAATCGTAGAGAACCAAGAAGACATTGTCTTCACTCTGACAAGATGTGCAAATCCAAATCCAATCAAAGAATGCAAGTATGTGTCTGAAGTTACTCGGGCACTGGAGCTCCCTCAGCATCGGAAGCTGCGGCCATGCAGACAGGAGATGTAACCTGCTTAACTGCCGGGCCATTCAGGCTCCTCTTCAAAGGGACAAAAGGAAGGTCCCGCACAGTAACAGGCTTGGCAAGAAACGATGATTGAAACGCTGGAAGCTTCACACTGATCTGGCTTGGTTTCCTCAAGCCCTGCATTCCATGTGCTTCCGCGGCCAGCAACGATCTTGCCTTCAAACCACATGCCCGCGGCACACTCCATGAGCTACGACCTCTGATTGCTCCAAATCCTATCTGGGACTCCAAAACTCGCTCACTTGCCATCGATGAGGACACCCCCGCACAGGGCACAGACGCAAGCGCAGCCATCGCACGCAAGCTTCAGGAATCCCAAGCTTCAGGAATCCCTGACAATTGCTCGCAGATCGTGAGCCGAGTGACGAGAGTCCTGCTCCGCACACGCATCCCCAAGCCTATATCGCATCTTCCCCACCTTCCGGGTCCGCGCACCCGCATTGCACCGGCCCGCTGTCGTCCTAGGGCAGCCTTGGAAAATTTTCCCAACACCAGCGTTGAAATTTGGCGATCTGCCCGTTGATTTTGGCACTGTGGGATAGAAAAACAAGTTTGGGCAATACTAAAAGGACCAATGGCAAGCCCCCTTCCAGGATGATGGGTCACCTCCACAAGTTTGGATGGTGGTAACAAGTAACAACCTCATCTTTTTCTACTATCTTGAAGGGTGAAATAGTATTTATAAGGAACTCCCCATAGCCACCCCTCACAAAACAGGGCCCTTAATTCTAGTGAAGAGGTGCCAAGTCTAAGGGAAGGGGGAGAAGATGATACACACCCGACAAAGTAGTAGGATTTGAGCCCAGAATCACCTGGGTGGCACTTAGTGCTGTATCCAACTGAGCTACCTACTCAGATAGTGATCCAAGGCTACCACTTTTTCTTATTTATTTTGGTAAAAGGGGACTCCACCCCATAGAAAAGGTGGAAAAAATAACCACCATGAGGCCCGCACTCAAGCTACCCTTGAACATAAGTAAGGGAATAGAGAGAAGACTTCGGCCAGAGCCTGCCTAACTAAGAGCCACTTCACTTGCGGCTACTACCCCCTTTGTAAGGGAACATATAGGAGGATGGCGGAGAGCTCCGCTGGCCCAGAATGTGGATGAGACTTAACCGTTTATGAGCCTCCTTTCCTTCTGTCCCCTCCCCTCGGTTTTTCGTTTCTCCTTCTAGCGAAGGCCTTTTCTCTCTGTATTGTTGTTTTCCTTCATCCGTTGTGTCTCATGAACAATTTGTGGTTCGCTTCTTCATCTCATTCCTCCGTTGCTTCTGATGAAGGGTCTTGTGATTCATCTCTTCATCATCTTATTTTCTTCCTCTCGTTCATTCATATCCTCCTCTCTAAATTTAGGTTAGGGCTCTCCTCCTGGTGGCGGCCCTGCAGGCGTGCTGATTCATGTTCTTCATGACTCTACGAATATTTGTCGGCGCTCTAATCTCTATGGCGCCTTGCCGGTCTTTCTTCGAACGTCGTGTTGCATTGTGGAAGGGTGTTTCCTTCTTTAATTCTGGCACCTTGATGATGTTGTCCCATCCGCCTCCTGCCCCACCGAGTAACTATCTTCGTTCTCTCCCGGAGATAGTGCTCATTTTGGTGCCTTTGTCGGCTCCATCCTGCCCAACCATCATGACATTTCTGATCCCCTTAGTTTTGACAACAGCGGAGGTCCCTAAGACGGCTATAGAGACAATGGTCTACCACGCACTGTGGTTGCCTGAAGCGGCAAGGATCCCGAAATCTATCAAACTCCCCTCCCTTGATGGCCTTCATTTCTGTTGTCGCTCAAGAAGATGTGCTCTCTATTGATTGCCACCACTGCCACCGTGAAGGGCACATGAAAGCTGATTGCCCATAGGTCCATAAAAAGGGTCAATTCAGATGTTCTCGCTTCTCACAAACTTGGTAATGTTGATATTAATAGTCGGAAAGATGTGTAGGTGGCTGGTAAGGAATAGGCTCAATTCCTCACCCTTTGAACAACCGCATGCTCAGGTTGGACTAAAGCGCAATTAATCACATTTTCCTTTGTATTTTTCAAAAAATAGATTGAGGAGACGGCAAAAACACATCATTAATTGCCACTTTACAACCCATTATAATATTTCATTTTAATGTACTATTTCGAGCACTTCATTTAAAGCAGTAAAGCAGTGGTTGCGCCAACTTCCGCAATCGCAATTGCCACTGGGTTGCAGTATTTATTGACACATATAGTTAAGAAGCTATGAAAAGACTTGAAAAGTATATTCTATCCAATGTATATTCCAAATTTGAATTTTATAATAAGGTAAATCAAATTTATGATTTTTCAATCTAGGATATGTAAATTTGCATCAATTGTTTTTTAAAGGCCTGACATAGGCCAGATATATTGGTAATGAGGAAAACATAACCTCACATGAGAAAGGGGACACCGCCCCGTAACAAAAAAAAAAAACTATTATTTTAATGGACATGGGATAGAGGCCCTGGAAATTTTTATTTTTTTTAAAGACACATAAAAGACAAATAAAGTACTAAGGATTTAAAACCTAATTACTTTTTTTTTTTTCAAATGTTTCAAAGTTAATGGTTTAAGGTTATTTTCTACGTATTCCCGTTCATGTTCGTCTTATGTTCATTTCTTGCTTCCACATTTTAGTCATTCTTTCACTTGCACATTCTCGAAAGGTCATGGCTACAAGTTCTAGTTCAAGTGCTAGCATCCATATACAAAGGGCCAATCCAATTGACATTCTAGTCAATAGGCATTTTAGCGAGTATGCTTATTTTAAATGGAAACATAGTGGCAAGAGAGTGCGAGATGGGAAGAGAATTGTTGTAGTGCACAGATAGGTTCCAAAAGGTGTGACAAAAGATGAGGGTTAGCAAGAAGATTTGGAGTGGAACAAGTTCAAGCTATTTCATGAGTTTATAGAGGAGATGAGAATCATAAGAGATAATATGCCCAACAGCATCACAATCACCTATTTGAGTTTGTAGAGAGTTGGATGCGCCACCGACATTCCAGTTCAACAGAAAAAACACCTTGCATCGGGGAGAAGCCCAAAGGAATCAACTTGGCACAGTGATACAAAGATCATGGTTTGGAGTGGCCCGTGAAGTTGATCACCATTTCCCAAACCTCACAGATGCATATCTAGTTGAAGTGCTTGGATTAGGATTAGAGTTATTATTTAAATTGCATAATCTAATAGGATAAGTCTTTATTTGTAGGTCTAGAACACCAATAATAATAATAATATTTGACGCCTCCCGACGCAAGCGTAAATTATGGTGTCTCTTCACCCCGAAAGGGTTATTGTCTTTCGTTAGGAAAGTGGACACCTTTGTGACACACCTTTGTGACACCAATCGGTGGAGTGAAATCAATAGTATGTAGACTCAAAAAATAGGTTTTCAGAAACAAATCTCAACAAATGAGAGGTCAATGGACTGATGATGCTCTTGAAGAAGCAATGGATGCAGTGGAATCTGGCAACATCAACATGAGAGGAGCTAGTCGTCATTGGCACATTCCAGTAAGTTCATTGGCTGACCACTTAAATGGAAGAACAAAACAAAGGAAGATTGGGCCTAAAGGTGTGCTTACAGCAGATGAAGAAAAACAACTGGTAGATTGATGAAATGGACAGTAACAACTGCTGGAGTCAATATCTTGTCCACAAGACAAAAAAGTCAGACCATACGTACCAGGAGGTGGAAAGAACTAACCAAAGGGCTATTGCTCGCAAGTGTGATAGTGTTTTGCCATTTGTAGAGGTAATTGCTAGGATTCAGGAACAATGGAGAGATAATAAAAAGGGATTTCTCACTGCATCAACTAATACTATGCCTTGAGAAAGAAAAATGGTTTGCTAGGACACAACCAACACATACCTTAGTAGTGATCTTGCACTTGTAGCTTGTAAGTTGGAAACGCCAGAGCTTAGAATAGAAGAAACACAATCTTTCCACCTACGTCTGTACCTACATGCCAAGCAAGAACGAGGGGGAAGGAATGGAGTGGTATTATACACAGCAAAACCAAAAAATGGTGGCCAAGAGTATCTTGGCATGCGTTGACAGTCCTTGTGAAAGCACCTGAAGAATATGACCAAGAAGCTGATGACGATTGACGCGATGTCTTAATTGTGACAACAACAACACGACTGCTGAAGTCTATTTTTCTCTCGAGATCCAAGTTGAGAAGCAGCAGACCTGAAAACATTAGATTAGACATCGATGAAGTTAAAACACGGCTGAGACATAAGTTGCTCATAGTTTCTTAGACGCTAGTTTCTTTGTCACCAACTAATACATACCTTTACGACCTCTGGCCTCTCTGGCCTCTCAAGCTGAACCTAAAAAAGATGTTTGAAATAACAAACTATCTAGATGTCGATACAACAATACGTCATGTACACCGAGATATGACAGAAATGTGAAATGTGATAGGGCGCAGTTGCATACCTCACCACTTGTACTCTAACCTCTCCTCTCTAAGACTGCATTTCTCTCGCATTTCCACGAAGTAAACTTGAAAATGATGCTTCAGTGAGTAAAACGCCTCTTCATATTTCAACGCATTAACATGAAAGAAAAGAAGGTGAGGCGTTAGTGACAAAATGTCAAGGCATAGTATTAGTTAATATATGATATTAGTCATACGTTGCAGCTAACCCCCCGATCTGACCTCGACTTCATCACGTCGGGAGCTTAAGGGGGGGAGAGAAAGAGAGAGTTCCTTCTCTCCTGAACCTTTTTGAAAAAGGCAAAGAAATCCATGGTGACGTCCTAAGAGCTGGAATTGTATCAGATGTCATTCTGAACCCTACCTTGGTGGACATGTAATTCAAAAGCGGGTGCAACAAGGTGATTTAACTAGATGTAGTGGCTGAACGAGATGTGGTGTTGTGGAACGTGATGAATGCATGATATGCACAGGAGGGGTGCGGGATGAAGGCTTTGGCATAGAGACCTATGAGCAAATGATGCGGGGAGGGTTGAAGTTGGACTAGATTATGTTCGTTTGTGTTTATAATGCATGAATAACCATGCAAGAGCCCTCGAAAAAAGCAAAGAGTTCCATGGTGATGTTGTCAAAGCTAGGGTCATATCAGATGTCATTCTGAACAGTACCCACGTCAACATGTATGTCAAATGTGGGAGCAACGAGATCTGTTATTATTATTATTGTTTTTTTTCTTTTTGTTTGCCTCTCTCTCTCCCTACTTAGGCCAAGGAAGACGGGGGAGGGAGGGAGAGAGCAGCAGCAGCAGTTGCTGCACACAAATCACCCCCATTTTTTTCGTTTAATTTCTTCTTGTTTTGGTTTAAGTGGCAATAGCAGCGGCAACATCACAATTGATAGAACAAGGCACCTTCCTCAACACATTTCAGCCTATCAATGGAAAATAAATTTTATATTAATTTTTACTTGTCACACAAGTTTTTTTGAATTTTTTTGAAATCTGATCTATAAATTGTCCATAATTTTGTATTAAAAATTAGACATAAATAAAAGGTTTACTGGCTCTGCCTTCCTAAGGCAAGACTACGCAATGGGTTTCAGCTGCTTTAGCACCGATACTTTCGATTAGACTTCCAATTCGATTGAGACAGTTGTCAAGAGAATATTCCGTCTTTTAATGAATGACATCCGTTCAACTTCTTGTGCATGCCATAAATGAAAGTCCATTGGATATTACCGTGCGTGCCACCTGGGTGATTCAGGGCTCAAATCCTATTACCTTGATATTTAGACTAATTATGTGATCTTCCAAATTTTTACTACCTATTCATAATTACTATATGGCAGGGCTTGCATGAATTCCATGCATTTATTATATTCACTGAATGAACACATGAATACATACAACAGGGTGTAGTTATTCATTAATTATATTTTTTATATAAATATTGTAGGGGTTTTAACAATTTTCTTAAAATATGTATACATATGATAAATTCATGAATTAAGCTATATACATGGGTATTGTTTATTGGCTGATGCACGCACGTGATATGGTCTTTTTATGAAGAGTGCACCGCCCAGGCTCATATTATAGTTCTCAACAATAATCAATAACAAATAATTACCATCTCCAACTATGCAACTCTAATTTGATGCATAGTACCTGCCTTTATGAACTTGATGACAAGCAATTAAGTTCAATTCAACTCAAAGGGTTCTGCACCTCTTCTTTTTTTCAAAAATATTTTAAAGAAAAAATGTTAAGCCAACAAAAATGGTATCAATAGAAGCATAATACTAATGTGTTGTCACGGATATAGCCCAAAGGAACTTACTACGCATAAATACCAAAAGTTACTAAATTACCATGTTACCAAAAGTTACCGTGATCTACCATGATTTACCATTAGTTACCAAGTTACCGGGAGTTTATCAAATTATCAGGAGTAACTTGGGAAACTGCTCAGGAAGTTTCCTTGGAAGAAACTCTCCATCAAGATACCTCTTTTGTTTAAAGAAACTTCTCCATCAAGAAACCTCATAGTAGCCAATATATATAGGAGGCGAGGTTGGACACCCTTCAGTCTCGCCAACACCAGTTCAAACTATTCTTGTTTTCAGTTCCCAGTACTTTAGCCCAGTTTCCAGTATCTGGTACTCCAGTCCAGTTTCTAGCATTCTAATATTCAAGTCGTATTCCAATATCTTGTACTCTTGTTCATTGTTATAAAGATCATCTTGATTCTTATTTACTCATCGTGCATTCGGCTACGCCGACTTGGACTTCTTGTCTAGTCTTGTACCTCTAGTCTGATCTCTTGTTTGTGTTCAATCATGTTCTCGTCCTTGACAGTTTGGCGAGACTAAAGTTTGTTCCTTAGTTAGTTAAGATGGAATTGACAAAGACTTTGCGAAGCAACACAATTTAACGCTCTTAAGAAAGAAATTATCGGCCCCTGTTGAAGTCATCGATGAACGACCGTTAGCATCAGGAAATATTGACCATGAAACTCGAATACAATGTTATGTCTTTCGGTCTTACAAATGCTCCAGCAATTTTTCAACACATGATGAATGACATATTTCGAGAATTTTTAGATGACTTTATAATCATCTATTTGGACAATATTTTGACATTTTCACATAATGAAGAAGAAAATGATCGTCATGTACGCCTTGTCCTTGATAAATTGAGGGAAAAAAAGACTATATGTCAAGTTGGAAAAATATCTTTTCCTCAATCTGAAGTCGAATTTTTGGGCTACATTATTTCCGACAAATGAGTCTTTATGGATCAGAAGAAAATACAAACAATCATCGAGTGAATTAAACCAACTTCGGTCCGAGATGTACAATGTTTTCTAGGATTTGCAAATTTCTATAGAATCTTTATCAATGACTACTCCAAAATTGTTGCACCATTGACACGACACAGGGAAGGAAAAATTTATATAAGACGAGAAGGCTGACCAAACATTTAAAAAGCTGAAGCAAGCATTTACAACAGCTCCAATATTGGTACATGCAGACCCATCTAAACCATTATTTTTAGAAGCAGATGCATCGGACTTTGCACTTGGCGCGGTACTCTCCCAATACGGTACAGATGGCCAACTTCACCTTGTTGGTTCTCGTTCTCGCAAATTTTCCGCTACGGAGATCAATTATGAAATCCATGAGAAAGAACTTCTAGCGATTATCGATGTTTTTGAGGAGTGACGTCATCTATTGGAGGGAGCTAAACATCAGGTCATTATCTATACCGATCACAAAAACCTCGAGTATTTTATGAGTGCTCGTGTTTTGAATCGACGTAAAGCCAGATGGGGTATGTTACTAGCAAGATTTAATTTTGTTATTATCTATCGCCCCAGACATCTTCAAGGGAAACCCGATGCTCTTTCTCGACGATCATATCTTGCGCCGAAACAAGGGGAGACAGCTTTCGACCAACAAAAATCCATCATCTTGAAACCAACAAATCTCCAATTGAATATGTTATCCATGTCCACCTATGACGATGCAGAGATCATAAAGGAGATTCAGGAAGCACTGAAGAGCGACCAATTTGCTACGACACTACGCAGTCAACTAAATCGACCTCGAGATAACCCACAAGTTAAAAACGACTTCGAATTCAAAGATGATTTACTTTATTTCAAGGGAATTCTTTATGTACCTCCAGGACCTACACGACTTCGAATTCTTCAAACATATCATGATCTTCCGGCTGCATGACATTTCGGCTTCAACAACACATTTCATTCCATGTAATAAGACGGTTACCGGCGAAGAAATTGCAATACTCTTCCTCAATAATATCTACCGCATTCATGAACTCTTGAAGGACATCGTATCTGATCGAGGACCACAGTTCATATTAAATTTTTGGAGGGGATTATTTCACATATTGGATACTAAGATCAACCTCTCTACAGCAAATCATCCACAGACTGATGATCAAACCGAACGTGTAAACTAGATTTTGGAGCAGTATCTTCGCTGTACAATAAATTATCATCAAGACAATTGGACGGACCTTCTGTCATTGGCTGAGTTTGCCTACAACAACTCTATGCATTCTTCGACCAAACAAACTCCATTTTTCTCCAATTATGGTCATCATTCTTGAGCAAACCCTTTCCACATGAAGACTGTTGAAAGTCATGCTGCAGAAAACCTTGTTACGATTCACAAGGAGCTTACATTCCACTTCGTAGAAACTCAAAAACAATACAAGGAGTATGCAGATAAACGTCGTCAACTCCAACCCCAGTTCAAGGTCGGAGATCGTGTGTGGCTTCTTCGACGGGATATACAAACCTCGCGACCATCAAGGAAATTGGATTACCAACGTCTGGGACCATTCAAACTTATTCGACAAAATAAATCCGGTCAGTTTTCGGCTTGAACTCCCACAAAGTATGCACATCCATCCAGTCTTTCATGTTTCATTGTATCATCCATCGAATATTCTAGGGAGAGTCTCCGTACCACCTCCACCAATCGAAGTCAATCAGGAAATTGAGTATGAAGTCGACGAAGTCCTAGAGTCTCGCATCAAGTATAAATGTCTTGAGTATTTCGTATATTGAAAAGGCTACGACATCAGCGAACGAACGTGGGAACCTTCATCCAACCTCGCCAATGCATCTGACAAAGTCCAAGAGTTTCATCAACGATATCCAGCTAAGCCCTGAGCTCCACGTCAATAAGACGTCACAACGATGATGTCAGCCAAGTTAGCTTCAAGGTGAAGACTCCACATTCAGTGTACTTGATACACGCTAATAAAGAAGGATCATCACACATCAATATATAGCTACACTTCCAGCACTCTTGCATCTTGTATTGACAGCATGGAGTCACAGGAACCAGATCCATTGGAGCTGTCATTTACCCAACTACCAGATCAGTCGTTCCGACTCTCACGACCTTCAACATCACGCCGACGCTCTCGAGACGATGGACCACCAATGCGACGCGTACTTCTTCGTCTGGACCCCGTACGACGACAAGTGGAGCCTACTCGAAGTCTGTTAATTATGTTGGAGGTTGAGGCTTCGAACCCAGAGGGCAACGAAATCGTTTGAAGACAGTTTTGAGAATCAGAATACTCAAATCATTGCGTGTTCCTAAGTTCAAGATGTTGGACACTATCGATGGTTGCAAGGACCTGTAAATCATTTGAGTCAAGATCGAAGAGTCGAATACTTGACAAGTACCATTCGTCGGATTTTGGATTTTCTCCAACTCTAAGCAAGACCAAGATTTTACCGCTCCTCGAGGAACTCGGCGCTAGTGGAGGGGGTGATGTCACGGACATAACCCAGAGG
The DNA here is from genome assembly GCA_030704615.1 of Takakia lepidozioides. Classification (NCBI taxonomy): domain Eukaryota; kingdom Viridiplantae; phylum Streptophyta; class Takakiopsida; order Takakiales; family Takakiaceae; genus Takakia; species Takakia lepidozioides. Next base: position 18,963,129 of record CM060733.1, read on the forward strand.
AACTTACTAGGAGTAAATACCAGAAGTTACCAAGTTATCATGTTACCAAAAATTACCGTGATCTATCATGATTTATCATTATTTACCGGGAGTTTACCAAATTATCAAGAGTAACTTGGGAAACTGCTCAGGAAGCTTCCTTGGAAGAAATTTCTCCATCAACATACCTCATTTGTTTAAGGAAACTTCCCCATCAAGAAACCTTTGTTTAACCTTGGAAACTTCTCCATCAAGAAACCTCCTAGTAGCCAGTATATATATGAGGCGAGACTGGACACTCTTCAGTCTCGCCAACACCAGTTCAAGCTACTCTTATTTCCAGTTCCCAGTACTCCAATCCAGTTTCCAACATTCCAGTATTCAAGTCATGTTCCAATATCTTGTACTCTTGTTCATTGTTATAAAGATCGTCTTGATTCCTATTTACTCATCGTGCATTCGGCCACGCCAACTTTGACTTCTTGTCTAGTCTTGTGCTTCTAGTCTGATCTCTTGTTTGTGTTCAGTCCTGTTCTCGTCCTTGACATGTGTCATCACTCTTATCCATAAGAAAAATGATCAGGACAACCTTTCTAATTACAGACCAATCCCTTTTCTGGACTCCTCTTACAAAATAATTGCTTTAAGGCCCTTGCGATTCGCTTACAGCCCCAGCTAGCCAAGCTTGTCCGTCCTAAACAGACTGATTTTCTGAAGCATAGGATGATCCTAGACAATATCCTACTGGCTAATGAGGCCCTACACCTTGGCTATGCTCATGCTTGACTTTGAGAAAGCTTTTGACAATATAAATTGGGAATACCTTCTAAGTGCACTCAATACGACGGAAATCAATGGTAATTTCCAATGTTGGGCGGTTATTTACTCGTCTCTAATAACAATTGGTTATCTATCCGGTTATATATATAACCGCAAGAGATGAAAAATTGAAATAACCGGTCCCGTTAGGAACCGGCAGAGTGTAGGCATACAAGTAACCGGTCCCAATAGTAACCGGCGGAGGCCAACATTTTAGAAATTGATGTAGACAACCGGTTGGGTGTTTTTTAAGTGGACGGTTATGAATATATATATTGGGTCTAATAACCTAAGGTTATGAGTGGCGGTTCTGAGGTGTGTCCTTGGCTAAATTCATGAATGGGCTTGCGAGGGCTTCATATATTGAAGCACATTGAAACATTATGATAGGACATTGTATTTTTTGAAATCCCCATTGATGAGCCCACTTCATTTAGTAATTCCAGATGCATGTGTCATATATCTAAAATATATCTGAAAGCCAGCTGTATTGTACAGGCTTGAAAATCTATTTATGATTGATAGAAGTTTCAGCTATAATTTCATATTATTTTTTAAATAAATAAATAAATATACATAATCGGTTAACCCTCAGTTATAGCAAAAATGATAACCAGATTTATGGATACCCGGCTGAAAAAACATATCACTCTTAACCGCAACCGGCAGGTTATTAGAAAGTCAATAAATCGAAGTAACCGGCCGACAAGGTTCTTTCAATAGAGTTCCAATGTAACCGCAACCACATGTTAGCAAAAAATATAAATAACCGCCCAACATTGGTAATTTCCTCAAATGGATACAAATACTGCTTTCATCTGCCTCCAACAAGGCTTTACTCATCTCTTGAATGTGTCATCCTTGGAAAACAAATCTTCATATAGGGAGAATGGTTGTTTGGAAAAGTTTCTTGTTGTAAACATGTGTGGTTATGAATTCAATTGGTTGTCGGATCCCATGTTTATCGAGGTTTCTTGTCATCTTTTCCCAGAGCAAAAGTATTCCATTCAATCGGTTCTCTTCGAATGAATTAGGTATCCTCTACTCTAAATCTATATGGAATCCATATCAAAATAATAGCTTGGGAATTGAGTTTTTTCTGGAATGGAGCTTGTTCTACTCAGATTAAGTCTAATCAACGTATATGTATATTGCATTTTCGATGTGATCACTGTCAGGACAACAAATGTATGTTATAGAGAAGATCTAAAATATTTAATATAGAAACCTATTGTGAGAATATAATTTACACAAACATAATTGTGACCTATAGGTTTATAATATCAAAAATGTGTATAATAAATTTGTCATATTAAAGTTTCGCAGAAAAATGTCGCATACATAACATGTTTGGATGTGACTCTAATGTGAACTTCGCTTTAAATATCTGCTCGTAGTTCTTGTTGCCTTATTCATTTGTTGTGATTCGTGCTCATTTGAGCATAGTTTTATACAATTTAAAGTTAGTCTTCTTATTTCTGTTGCATGAGCATAGACACCGTTTGCTATGGAATATTCTTTGGATATCTTAAATTTACTCGTTATATTCTACTTGTTCATGAGCATGCTCACCCACTACACAACCTCTAAAAGTAGTCTTTAGGGGGTCATAATTTGACTCTAGAAATTATACGTAGGTGGGGACTTTAACCCTTAAGTTTCCAAGCCCTTTTTGGACTTTTTACCAATTTTGGGTACCCAGCTGCAGTAAATTGCCCCTAGAAACTTACCAAAAATCATCCAGAGATTCCAGCCTTATAACAGTGGGCCCAGCTCATTTATGCATGACATACCAAAAAATGAGCCAAGTCCACCGTGTAAATTGTGAGATTATAATGGTGGCCCGGACCTCAAATATCGGGTCCCAAAGAAAAAGTGAGAAAGAAATTGGTTTGACCAAATCAAAACCTAGCTTTATCCAATTTTGCTTGCCCCAAGACCCACCATTTCCAAATCAATAGTGGAGTGGCTATGACCCCACTAAATTGCAGGGCCAACTGATTTTTTCACCTATGGTTGTTTTGCATGCAATTACATAGGGGTTGAAATCTCAAAATTGACAAGAGAAAATGTGCCTCCAAATTAAGTACTTTTAAAAAAAAAAGCCAATGGTGGATGTGTGTATGTAATGCTCAACAAAATTGCTAATTTTCTGCAAAACAAATGGCCTTTGGAGTGCAATCTAAATTCTGATGCCTACTAGCATTTCAAGCGAAGCTTTGGCAGTATTTTCCGACGGAATATACTCTATTATGGAGGCCACATTTTGGCCGTCTCCCCTTACCCTTTATATTGCAGCGGCTGGCCCGCGGAGAGCCCTGCGTTTCATCCTGTCAAACCCGTCCCAAAAATAAAGGCCATTGGGTGGGCTGCCGGCACGCCCTAAACATGTTTTGGGCTTGTTTACCTGCCACGTTAGTGGTCAACAGGCCCTTTTCAGGCCCAAAACGTGATAAATTATCTAAGATATTTTATGTAGGTCGTAGTTTTTAAAAAAATAAAATAAAAAATCTGTTTGCATCATACTCGGGACAAATCCCTTGTCATTAAAGCTTCAGGAGTGGCCCCATCAGATTAGATCTGCAAATTTTAGGTTGAACTGAAAATTCAAAGTGACCTGATTTAGGTCGCTTGGGAACTTAAGGGTTAAAAGTGAATGAGGATAGTTGGCATTGAATTTATCCAAATATTGTCACATTAAAGCCCTTCTTATACTGTTACTATTTATGGCTTGCTTAAGCCCATAATTGACCTTTGCTAATCTAATGCTCATATGACATTCATGATGCTAATGAATGATGTTTTGAGGCCTTTCATGGGAAAAATTGTGGTTGATTTTATTGATGACATATTGATCTACAGTAAAACAGTCGAGGAACATGTGGTTCATCTCCGTCAAGTTCTAACAACCTTACGCAGGGTTACACTGTATGCTAATCCAAACAAGTGTAAGTTGTTCAAATTTGAGGTGGAGTAATTTAGGACACATTGTGTCAGTGGGTGGTGTCAAGATGGATCCTAAGAAGGTAACTGTCATACTCAGATGGCCTAGACCACTTGATGTGGTATCGTTGCAGTCATTTTAGAGTTTTTCTGGTTTGGGAAGTATGTCAAGAACTACTCACGAATTACAGCTCCGCTTACTGATTTGTTACAAGGTAGCAAGTTGTACGAGTGGACTGCGTTACAACAAGAAGGTTTTGATATCTTAAAACATGTTGTAGCTACAACACCTGTATTAAAGATTGTAGATCTACAAAAGCCTTTTGTGTTGGAAATGGACGCTAGTCGCATTGCTGTTGGAGCGGTCCTAAGTCAGGAGGGTCGGCCAGTTGCTTTTGAGAATCGAAAGCTTAGTCTAGCTCAACAGAGATACCCCACACATGAGCAAGAGTTGTATGCTACTATACATGCATTAAAAGTTTGGAGGCACTACTTGTATGGGGCAGTGTTTACGGTCTATATGGATCATAAGACACTTACCTATTTATTAACCAACTTGATCTCAAGGGACGTCAAGCTCGATGGACTGAATTGATGCAGGAATTCCACATGGAGTTTCGGTACCGAAGAGGTAAAGATAATGTGGTAGCTGATGCATTATCTCGTATTATGTATCAGATGGCTTTTACAATAATAGACAACTCTCTCCTAGCGGAGATAATAGAAGCTCACAGAGAGGATGGCATATCCTAAGAGTGTGGGAAAGGGTTAACCAAGACAATATTGCGCAGAGTGATGGATCAGTTTCATCTGAGTCCACCACTAAAGTCCACACATACACCATTGAGGATGTTTTGGTGAAACGGAAAGACAAAGTTTGCATTCCAAGTTCAAGAGAACTTCGAAAGAAGATTCTTACAGAATATCATGTCAGTCCTTGTGCAGGACATCCATGGGTTGAGAAAACTTGTGAGTTAGTGCGACGCCACTTTTGGTGGCCTAAGCTCAAGGCAGACGTGCAAGAGTATGTGACACATTGTTTCAGGTGTCAGACCTCACTAAAGTAGAACACCTGAAGTCTCCATGATTGTTACATTCGTTAGAAATCTCCACCAGGTCGGTGGGAAAACATTTCCATGGATTTTATGACTGATTTGCCTATGACACAACATGGAAAAAATGCAACTCTAGTGGTTGTAGACAGATTGTCCAAGATGGCTCATTTTATTCCTACTAAGAAGGCTGTGGGAGCTCCTAAAGTAGCGGAGTTGTTTGTTCAACATGTGTTTCGTCTGCATGGATTATCTAAGTCCATAGTATCAGACAGAGATCCTAGATTTACTAGTCATTTCTGGACAACCGCGTTAAGACATTAGATACAAAGCTAAACATGAGCAGTGGAGATCATCCACAAAGTGATGGACAAACTGGGAGAATAAATCAGGTTCTAGAAGATATGTTGCGGGCCTATGTAAGTGACAGACCAACCTCATGGGAGAAGTATTTGCCATTGTTAGAATTTGCATACAATGACAAAAAACATGCTTCAACCTGTAGGGACAAGTCCATTTGAGCTAGTATATGGATATAGACCCACGAACCCAATTATGATTGGATTTCCACATAATGTACCTAGTGCAGCAAAGTTTGTAACTCAGATGCAAGTGCACCTAGCAAGTGCAAGGTTGCATATCCGTAAGGCCTCAGATCGGGCTAAGATCTGAGGATCAGGGAATTTAAGGTGGGGGACAAAATGTTCCTACTGATACCATCATCTTCACCTCTCCTCGATATTGTGGACCTTGGTTGATTGTGAAATGCATATAAGCTAGAGCTTCCAGAGTCATATAAGATACATCCAATGTTTCATGTTAGTAAGCTCGAGAGATACTTACATGATGGGGATAATTTGGTAGAAGGAACTATACTTTTACAGGAAGGGTCGGAGAGTGACCAACATGGATCTTGACGAATTGCGTAGTATCTCATCAAGGAGTGTTTGGTTCCATGGCACGAGCTTCTTTTGACTAACGCTATGTGTGAGTCTGAGCAGACACTGAGACAGAGATACCCAGACTTTGTCATTGAGGACAATGACTAAGCTTCGAAGGGGTAGAGAATGTCACAGCCAAGATTAGCAAAGGTCAATTATGGGCTTAAGCAAGCCATAAATAGTAAAAGTATAAGAAGGGCTTTAAGCAAAGCCCTATATAATAAAAATATATATATAGACAAAGTCAAGATTGGCAAAAGTCTAAAAGAAGGCTAGAGCCAAGTAAAGCAAAAAATAAGCTTTAAGAGCATGAAGGGATCATATCAGGAATAGCTACAACCTGGATATCTTAAGAGCAAGGAGGTGAGACCTCAAAGAATACTTAAAGGGGATCTGGTGTTTAGTCTAGGAAGGAGATTACATAGAGAACAAAAGGACAAGTAGTCAGAGAGCGTGACGATCATATGTGGAACTACTCTGAGTCTTGAGAGAGCAAGACAGTCTTAGCACCAAGAGGGATCATGTACTCTTTAGCAAGCATGTAAGAGATGTCTTTGAGGTTGGGAGGTTATCTTGCTCATAGGTGGCTTAGTTGTAAAGCACTTTCCATAAGAGGTTTGATCATTACAAATATTGTCATCACAGATAGTAGGGTTTAGGGTATATGCTCCTACATACGATATGGAAATTTGTTTGGGTATCTACAGCTGAAACCATGTAAATTTTTAGTTTCGCGTTGGGAAATTGTATCTTAAAAACGTAGTAGTTTCAGGGGTGAGAGTTTCCTCTTGACAAATTATCCATAGGACGTGAGAACCTTAAAGGTCATTTGAAGTCTCACCGCCCATTCTCGAGCCTATATTGGAAAGGGCCTAATATCGTGTGATGATGTGAGAAAATCCCACGCCGATAGGGTAACATGTTTATCATGTATAGGGGTTACTTGTTTTTTATGTGTTGCGATTAGTGCCTAGGTGAGCAATTGAAAACAGTTTCACATAATTTTTAATTTCTCAAATTTTCGTTTCGCTATGGAATATTCCTGATGTGTCTTGGGAATATTTGAATTATGCCCTTCTCCTCACGTGAGCTACCCAACCAACCTCACAGAATTTATGTCTTTCACGCAACGCCTCATGTCATGGTACCCTACAAGGTAATTTTCAGGTCTTCCTCATTTCTTTTTCTTTTCCCTCACTTTACTATTATGATTTTCGATCATAATAGATAATTTTTGTTTTTTTCTTAATTTTTGCAAACAGGGGACAAAGGCCCTGAAATTATCATAAACCTAAAATTTTCCAATCATATTTTTGGGTTAAAGTAACAAATTCGTTAGCTGGCATGTATTACTAATTGCCATTGCATCTCTTACTAGCAAGCCCCTTTCCAATATGCCTATAGTGGGCTAACCCACAAAGTTTTGGTTCCCATGCATGGGAACTAGAAACAAGATGCACATTTTTTTTTGTTTCGAAATGGTACACATCACAGGGCTTTCCTTTGACTGAGTCAAGCCTTGTGAATCAAATATCACCATTCTAAGTTAGAGTGAGAAACTTGGAAGGATATGTCCCTCCATTTGCATTCCACACTGGAGTACAGTATGCAGAGTACACACTGCAGTGAGCAGCATCTTACTTGTGAAAAACACACACTTTTGAAAGACAAGTGTGGGGAGCTGTTTGAACAGCTTGAATGCATAATGTTGAAAAGATATGAGAGAAGCTTTGGGGGTAATGTGTGGGAGAAGCTTAGGAGAGAAGTGAGTGCTTTGTTTATAGGGAGAGACCCAATAGTTTGTGGGACACAAGTTATGTGAGAAGGATGGGCTGGTAAGAAAAATGGCAGACGTGCAACAGGCTGGATGTTTCCTGCCGTCGACAACACGATGTGGATCTGGCACGGGATGATCACCGACCTGCCAATGGGTGCGAGGTCGGTGGGCTTGGGATGTTTCGAATGCTTGAGAGTGATGAAGAGGCAGGAACAAATAACATGGGACACAGTTGGGCAGGCAGCATATCTGGCACCTAAGTGGTAGCCGGCCTGCAAAGGCAACGGTCTTATTTGAGCCTGCGATCCCAACGGATGGGCGTGTCAGCTTTGCCTATATTACCTCAAAGTAGCGCTAGATTGATGCATTCTTTCCTACATACCCCCGCTGCAGCTGCCTGACCCGTAACCATTCTCGCAGATTACTGCAGATGCATCACCGTCAGTCAAGTGAAGCGCGAAGTTGTAGCAGCTGGTGAATTTGCATATAAGCGGTGCTCTTCAGATTCGATGTCCTGCTAGCTGAGGAGTACAACTACCGGTTGTTCTGCTTTGGGACAGTGCTATGGGTGGCGCAGCGATCTCAACCGCGAAGATGACTTCATTTCTGGTGGCCTTGCTGCTGGCTTCCACATCGGGTAGGCCTGGATTCCTTGATATACTACGGTATCAGCAATCTAGCATCCTTCACTCGGTATTTGACATCGTACTGAGCAGTTGGAGCTTGATCTACTACTATTGTAGAGTCAATTATGTAAGACGGTTTTCGGAACTTTACATCAGAGTAATCCATTTCTTTGACGTCGGAATACTAAGTCCACTGAGTGCCTGGGGAAAGACGGTACTGTACTAACTGAAGTCTGATGCGATAGCCATTTCCTCCAAGTTGTGAAGGGGTCTTATTTGGCTGGATAGCGAGAGAATCTCTCATAGCCCGGTGGTTGTGGAACGTCTCGAGTCTCCTCGTGCAAGTGGTTAAAGTCTGTCTGCCCCCTCGCTCTTTCTGGGCACTAATATCTGAGCTTCTTCCCAGCATTCGATAAACAGGTGGGAAGCAAGTTCCCACTGTAATTGAACATCCTTTGACAGGCCACTCGTGAGCAATTCCGAAACTTTCAATGCGAGATGGTGAACTGTCAAACATCACAAGAAGATATGAAAGTCTGACTGAGTGTGGATGGGATTTTCTGAATGTTGGAACTGGCCTGACAGGCGTCTCAGCAACTACCTTCACCTTCCTCAATGCATGTGCATTCACTGTGTGGGTGGGAACACAACCCAATGGGGGTCTCCCTCTTCTAGCTGCTGGCGGATTCGCACTGGCTCCTGGTCAAACAAGTGCTGTGGGGGCACAGCCTGGCTGGGGAGGACGATTCTGGGGCCGCACTCTTTGCAACTTTGGAGCAACTGGTTGTATGACAGGAGATTGCGGGGGAGTTCTGGAGTGTGGTGGTGCAGGAGGAAATCCCCCTGCTACATTGGCTGAGTTCACTCTTAATGGAGCAAACGGTGATGATTTTTACGACATTAGCTTAGTCGATGGCTACAACTTACCTCTCAGTATAACACCCAGTGGAGGAAGTGGCATGTGTGGTTCTCCTGGTTGCACTAGCAATCTCAATACCCGGTGTCCAAGCGGGTTGGAGGTGTGTCTGCCCTGTACTTTCTCTTATTGATATTCCAAGGTTGAAGGGGGACTGGGTGGTGAGAGTTGCATTCCTTCATGGCATTGCATGGCACCTCATTGTGCTTCAGACAAAATCCCTACTGCATTGTCAAATATTGTCAATGGTAGCTCTAAGGTGCATAGTGTCAGATTGAGGCAATAGTACTTCTACAGAGATCTACCTAAGTTATCCCACAAGGGGATGTTCTTCCACCCACAGCTATCTGGTTTGACAGTTGTCTTCAGAAGAAGCCCAAGGATTGTTGATTGTTCCCCTCAAGTTGGATTCCTATCTAAATCTCTAGATGGACTTTGAATGTTTGCTGTGTAGCAATTCCAAGGTGCCAATTATTCTGTTTATTTGTGCAGGTTAAAGCTGGTGGCCAGGTGGTAGCCTGCAAGAGTGCCTGCAGTGCTTATGGTTCATCACAGTATTGCTGTACGGGACCAAACAGCACACCTTCTACCTGTCCCCCCAACCAATATTCACGTGTTTTCAAAGCAGCTTGCCCTACTGCATACAGCTATGCCTATGACGATGCGAGCAGCACTTTCACCTGCTCAGGGGCCAATTATGCCATAACCTTTTGCCCAAATGGTACCTAACTCAATACGATTGCACTATATTCTTTCCAGTCTGCATTGGTCAACCGTATCGACCGTTTACGAATATATGGTTTTAGAATATTATTATACATGACCCCCAAAATTGTGGGGTGTTAGACTCAAGGGTATCTCTGAATTGGATATTAAGAGCAACGAAAGCATAGTGTTTGAAGCATGTCTTGTAGTGGCGACAGACAGACTGGCTCCAGAGTCAGAAGGATCATTGGCTAACTAGTTTTCATTATCCTAGAACTAGTTAAAGCTGGACTCTAGGATGGTTGGAGTTGGAGATTACTGATTTCATTTCAGTTTCAAAGCAGAACTGAAAAGATCTCCAAGGGGTAGAGTTTTAGAACTTGCAGATACGTATTTTGTCTACTTAAGGCAAATGTTTCCAAGAGTACTTTTACTATTATCCAAGATCCCTTGGGTTTCCTAAGTATAGTCATGGCCAAACTGGTTACCACTGGTCGTGAATCTGCACCAGTGGGGTGTCTGTTTGTAGTCCCAATTGTAGTTCGAATTGAATTGTAGGTCCTGTAATCGAGTTTGGGATTCTGTACCATACCTGAATCTGCAAATGTGTTGAGGGACAAGCACACATGAACTGTTCACACATGAACTACAGAACCAAATAAGTGCTTGATTTCCCTCATTGATGAGGAGCGTGGTGTGTTGGTTGGAGTGAGGTGTAGCAGTAACCAAGTGTAGGATTCTGTTGTTAGTCTGCAAAATGGGCTGAAGCATTTCCAATGATGGGACCCGATAGAGAGAGGAAGTTGAACTAATCAGAGAGAGCTGGGAAGTTGAGTTGGGTTGGAGCTGGGAATTCATCAACTAGCGCACAGTGTAGATCTACAGGGATGTGAAGTCTGTAGATGGATGACAACTGGGTTCTCCATGCAACAAACATGACCTCATATTATAGTGACATGCTTAGGGTGAAGGAGGGAGAGAGAGAGCTAGGGAAGCAAGTGCAGACACCACCTGGTTCTGGTATCGGGCCATGGCAGACGAGAAGGCAGCGGCGTTATCCGCTGCTGCTGCGAAAGCTGCTGACTCCGGAGCACCCACCATCTTCGACAAGATTCTCTCGAAGCAAATCCCTGCCAACGTTGTCTACGAGGATGACAAGGTGTTGGCCTTCCGGGACATATCCCCGCAAGCACCTGTCCACATTCTTCTCATCCCCAAAGACAGGGATGGCTTGACCCAGCTTTCTAAGGCGGAGGAGAAGCACAAGGACATACTGGGTCATCTCCTGTACGCAGCTCAAGTGGTAGCCAAGAACGAGAAACTTTCTGATGGTTTTCGAATCGTCATCAATGATGGACCCAATGGTTGTCAGTCGGTTTATCACCTTCACCTGCACCTGATTGGCGGGAGGCAGATGGGTTGGCCCCCTGGTTAATTCACCAACCTCACCTTACAGCACTTTCTCTCTCTTTCAAATATTGAACCAAGGAACTAGATATAGCTATCATCTTGGCGTGATGGGGCCAAGTCAAGTGTTGTTTGGTGGTTGGAAGGAGACGAAGCCAGCTTTGCCAGAAAAAAAAGGGAGAAGGGGAGTGCGCAGTCGTCGTGGGATTTCTTGTTCCTGGGCAGGAGGTTCCTGGCCGGAGCAGGACAAATTCCGACCTCGTTAGGGTTCGCTGGTCTTGTTCCTGTCGGTAAATTGGTCGATATGTCTCCCTCTACGGCAGAATAGTGCAGCCTTCACCATCAATAGACTTGTGGGAACTATATAAGCTTTTAATTTGCTAATCTGTCGTCCTATGAAGAGAGGCTGCAAGAGACGAAAATAGAGAGGGAAGCTAGAGGGGAGGGGGAAAACAGGAGGGACTACAGATAGAGGGGTGCACAATTCATTCCAAGACTCCGAGAAAAGCACATGGAAATAAGAGGCGCCCAATGCTGTTTAGAGCTACACACCTCTTAGTGTTTGCTCCAGATATGAATTGAAAGAATTTTTTCTTTTCTTCCTCAAAATGCATGCCATACATTCAGCTGAACCAAGGAAACTGAAACTTCACTGTGAGCACTTCTTCTTCATAACCCAAGCCAGGCACATGTTGGCTGTCCACAAGAAACAGACGGATATACAAGTGTATGAGTTGCTGTTCCGTTGATATGTGTGTTTCCGTCTACGTGTACTGATCTCCTTAGCAAAGCGAAGCTCTGTCATCTAGCTACAATCCCCCCTTTCTATGTGCAATACCGCAGAGGATAGGAGAATCTACGATCTGGGTCTTCACAAGCCCACAGGCTCACTGTTTGGAAGATTTCTCAAAATTAAACTTGCTATGAAATAATGAAATGATTATGAAATAATCAACGATGAAAAGAAGTATAAAATCATTCCAAGCACAAAGGAATTCCTGTTTCGATGATTGACAGGAGAAACTCAGATAAGCATTGAGGAATGAGGATCAGTGATAGGATGATGAAATTCGAATGTGCTTTGTGAGATCCACTTGGGGATTGAAGTGTAGTGTGCAGGGGATTCCTGCAATTCTTTGAACTAGAAATCTTTCTTCCGAATTGAAGGGCTTCGGCTGCCCCTTTCGGATCTTCGAACCGAGATCAGGAGGGCCCTTCTGTTGCTCCGAGTGGAGTGACGCATCAGAGTGATAGAGATAGTAGTTTCTGTGGTGGGTTTCCCATTTGGTGGAGACTCGAGTCTTGTCTGGGAGGGGTGAAATTGGTGCACGAAATATGGCAGCTCTGAGCGGGCAAGGCTCTCCGTGGTATGTTCTCGTTCAGCCAGGCATGTCCAGCTGACTTGGCCGGGAGATTTATTTGGCATGTTTTCTCTTATCGAAAATCCTTGGCATGGAAAATGTTTTTCGTATTCCGTCTTTTGTGTGCAACCTTCCGGCATCACAGAGCCTTCATTGCTCTGGGATTGATTTTTATAGGCCAAAGTTTCTCTCAAAGATAGGGGTGTCTCTTGCCCCCCTTCTATGAAATTCTCCTGTTGAGATCCTCTATCTTATGGCCCGCCACGGGCATTGCGAATGTCCACCTCTGAAATGGATAATGTGCTCTTCGCAGGGACTTAGGGAGAGCTGAATCAAAGGTGTGCAATGGCAGGATGGCTGGGCCAACTTGCTATTGGCCAGGCCCGCCACGTATAGAATTTACAGGATCAACGGCAGGAAGCTGCAAATCGATAGTTGAAAACAGTTGGAGTGACGGAGTTCTGCAGAGGACCCTTCGAGAGGCTTTGTTTGCTAAAGCGAGACGTGTATCTACTGATGTGAATCCTGACGATTATGGAACAGAAGAAGATAGGCGTCACGTTGAAAGAGTAGGCCTCTTCCACTCATACATTTAATGAGACTTGACAGAATTCAGCATTTCTGGGTCCTCGACAGATAGAGAGATGCATCAACATGATTTTAGTCTTAATGTGGTCAAGCATGAAGTGGTTATCTGTTATGAGTCTTGGAGTTATTCTGTTGATCAATCAATTTTTTTCAAGTATAGATAAGATTGCTTATATAGTACATACAGAGACAATGGAAGCGGAGAGAGGGTTGAGGACGATTACCCTCCTGGCCAGGGAAAGCAGCTCTTATCTACAATGGCTTCGTCCGGGGTCTTCTCTTTCTTGAGGACAATGGGGATGATAGAGTAGCACTGCATAGGATTTCATTGACAATTATGTGTGACATTGTGAGACAGTGTTTCGTTGCCACGTGCTAAGGAAACTAGAAGGGGCACAAACGTCGGTTGTGGTGGCAAAGTCTTCTTTCTCTCTTGATCTGATGTCTATGGTGATAGTGGCTTGGTGGGGATGGCAGCATAAAGCGCTGGAAGCAGCAATGACTGATATTAATGGCACTTTTGGCAAAGGGAGTGTTACCAGGCTTGGCAGTGCAGGTGGAGCCATTGTGTAGGTTATTGTTGTCTTCCATGCCTCACATCCTTCTTTTCTTCTATTTTCTTTTTTTGCAGATGTCATACTTGGGAGGCATAGATGTAGAACATGTGTTATAACCTACAAGTATCAAACAAGCAGTATGTCATCTTGAAAGGACAACAAATGGATCTCCAGGCCTTGGGGTTTAGTGGATAGCAATAAGGGTTGAACTGTTGTTATTAACTTTGAATATTAATTAAACCGCTCAAATTATTAACCACATCTACTTGCTTGTTCTGAGTCTTTGGGTGATTCGCCATCTTACACACATTGCTGGTGGAAAATGTAGGGAGACTTTCTCTACTGGATGCCTCACACTCGACTATGCCCTAGGTGGGGGTCTGCCCAAAGGGCGTATTGTGGAGGTGTGTGTCCCCCATTTCTTCCAATAGTTGAATGCTTTTTTCAAGAAACCCCATACATTGTGTCTGTTAACATCTTCGACTACCGTGATCACGGTCATTGTAGTTGTCAGTCTATACATGTGCATCTCCAGTTATGAACTTGGATCCAGTTTATTTTAAAATGACAACGCCTTTTATGTCTATCTAGATAGGGCAGTGGTTGTAGTTGTAAGAATGCACTGCCTCAATGCAACCCTGGTGAAAGTCGCTGAAAATGGTGTTACTCACTGGTTTCCCACTTTGTCCTGTACATGCCCTTCACTTTTAGAGTGGTGAAGGTACAGATATGTTTTTCTTTCTGGATCAATTTTGTGCTGAAGGCTTTTCTTCATCCCTTTACTGATGTATAAAGCTTGTTCTTGACAGATCTTTGGTCCAGAGAGTAGCGGCAAGACAACATTGGCACTCCATGCCATTGCAGAAATCCAGGTGTGTCTTTCTGTGTAGCTAGCTGCTGTCTGGCACCTGGTCTCTGAGGATTGTAGAGAACTGAGTTTGTGGATTGTGGCAGCTTGCAACCTATTGTACTTGTTAGGAGCTTAAGCTCCAGGGGACCTATTTGCTGCTTAGGAGGCTCTAACCCAGTGGGATTGGCAAGCAGAGCCAAGGGGGCAATGCAATGTTGGTAGACGCGGAGCACTGCTTTGATCCATACTACTCAAAGGCCTTGGGCGTTGATGTGGAGAATTTGATTGTGTGTCAACCCGACAATGGGGAAATGGCTCTTGAGAGTATGCCCCTTCCCTGATACAGCTCAGGCATCATAAGCTGTTAAGACGAGGGCTCTTGTGGTGTTGGAAAACTTCCTTTCAACGATGTTTCTTGGTCTGGGTCGTGAAAATCTACTGACGCTTTATTTCTCAGCCGCTGACCGGATGTGCAGATCTGGTGCTGTGGACATAATCTGCATTGACTCTGTCTCTGCACTCACTCCACGTGCTGAGATCGAGGTATTCTCTTTGGGTTCCTTTAACTATACTCTCCTTTGAAACACTGTTAAGGGGTACAAAGGTGGGGGATATGTCAAATTATTAGGGCGGCTGAGACAACTGACGTAGTGGTGAGTGTATCAGGAATCTCTCCACCCAACTTCTCACTGTCACATCGATTCATGGATTGCAGGGAGAAATTGGGATGCAGCAGATGGGGCTTCAGGCACGGCTTATGAGCCAAGCCCTCCGCAAGATGTCTGCCAA
This sequence comes from Takakia lepidozioides, assembly GCA_030704615.1. Lineage (NCBI taxonomy): Eukaryota > Viridiplantae > Streptophyta > Takakiopsida > Takakiales > Takakiaceae > Takakia > Takakia lepidozioides. Next base: position 18,978,439 of record CM060733.1, read on the forward strand.
TGCTGCACGAGCTGGTTGCACTCTGATCTTCATCAATCAAATTCGATACAAGGTCAGTTACTTTCAGGGTATATATTTTGGATAATTGGCAGACTGGTAGGAAATAGGGCCTCTGAAGATGTGTATATGAAACACAAGAAGCTCCTTGCCACAATTCACCTGGTCGTAATCCTAATGCTCCTATTGCTGGTTTTTTAGCTTTTACCTACTGGATGACAGAAGTGTCTTTGGTCAGTTACAGTTTAAATCCTAATGTCATTGGGGATGCAGATGAGTATCAGTTGGTGGTGCCACTCACATTGGCCCACCAACAATCATCCAATCCAAAAATGTTGTTGTCAAGCTGCCAATGCTGCCTCACTAAAATGATTCTTGGTGTATTGTGTATTCTGGACAGATTGCTGTCATGTATGGAAACCCTGAGGTCACTAGTGGAGGTTTAGCACTCAAATTCTTTGCCTCTCTTCGGTTGGACATTCGGAGCATTGGCAAGATTAAGTCGGTAAGTCCTGTTACGTATTTGCAAATCGATCTTGTTCTACTTACAGCTCAAACAGTGCAATTTTTTATTTGGGCTGACCGCAGGAGTGTAGCGTTGGGGGTTGGGTGGATGTCTGGGCAGCCAAAGGGAGAGGATAATATAGGTATTCGGGCTCGTGTGCGGGTCCAGAAGAGCAAGGTAGTCCTCTGCCGTACCATGTACTACAGCACATCAGAGCAAATGGACCTTGATACTGTAGCTTCTGACAAAGGAAGGGCTTCTTGCTTACACAGTGTTGTCAAAGGAAAAGTTCTGGTTTGTTCCATGCAGAAGATGTAGTTACCTGTCATGTCTTTTAAACTGCTGTCTTTAAAATGCTGGTAGGGATGGGATGGGTCAGGTATCCAGACCATATAAGGTAGCAGAGTTTGACATTATCTTTGGAGAAGGCATTTGCAAACTGGTAAGACGAAGTCCTTATATTTCTACTTTTCCGTTATGCTGGTTTCTGTCTATTTGTATTTTCATGCCATCTTGCAACTATTGACTGTGATATGTACAGGGGTGTACCCTTGATTGCTCAGAGGCTGTTGGTGTAGTGGTGCGGAAAGGTGCATGGTATAGCTTTGGAGACACCAGGTAACTCCTGTTTTTAGCCATCTGACCTCCAGTGGTACATTTTTGTGTATCACTGGGATACATTCTATGTAGGTCAAGGTGTGAACTCATATGTAGGTGCAGGACCTTCAAGTGTCTTTGGGTAGGTGAGGTGGGATGTTTTAGTTTGTTTTTTGGGACCAAACATTAGAAGAGGAGGGTGTGAGGTGGTAGATATTCATACACTAACATGAAAGGGCTCGCGTAGTCAGAACAGGAACAAGAGAGAGGAATAAGAAAAAAGAAGTAATATGTCCACAGGAGGCCAGACATAGAATGAAGAATGGAACTTATTATACCATTGGAAAGAAGGACTTTGTGGGGAGGGGGGCGTTGCAATCTTGAGTTTATTTGAATACATAATTAAGGGAGGACCTGGGTTCATGGGGTTGTTAACTGCAGATTGGGCCAAGGCCGAGACAACGTTTTGCAGTTCTTACGGGAATATCCTGCAGTATTTTCTGACATTGACAAGGTATTCTCTTTCTTGTAACTGCGATCGAAGGTGTAGTTACATTTTGAGGTGGTTGAAGCAGAAGGATGCTTGTTTCGAAAGGAATTTTGGGGACAGTACAGAATCTCGTAGCTGTATATCCAGTCCTTCCTTTAACTAGGGCTCTTACTCCAACTATATGGAATTAGGTTCCTCTCTCGTGTGTGGGGGTAGCTCATTGTTAGATTAGAATGAAAACCAGTCTTCAATGTTAGTAGGTCATAGTTAGTCATAATGTATGAATGCGTGGCTTAATTGATGAAGCAAGTGGCAGGCTCCACAGCTACAGCAGTTTACCCTTGTGCTCACAAGCATGAAACATTTGCAGTCAGTGTCCTGAAGTTCTTACTATGGTTCTTCTTGGCTAGATGGTACGGGCAAAGATTGCAGAGGAGTTACTTTCAAGGAAGGATGATACCAATGGGATGGTTACTGCAGGGCTCGATGATGACATGCTTAGTGAAGAGAGCCTTGGGGAGATAGAGTAAGATTTTGCTTAGCTGGAAATGTCTAGTTCAGCCAAAGGCTTTTAGAAAACATGTTCGTTGCAGATTGTTTTTAACTGGCTTCATTGCTGGCTTGTTGTTCTTCGAAGTAACCAATGTGTCAAATTTTCTCAATGTTTGGGTTTCCCTCTCAGGACTGGATTTTTCATTAGGCATGCATGGGGTGTAGACTTCACAATTGCACCCACACAATTGAGGGTGATGGTGAGCGGATGCTTTGTTAACAAAGTTTGAGGGTCTGCTTAATCGCAGAAAGAGAGTAAGACCCATGATACTGTGCCAAATCAATATGTGGCAACTATTACCGTGTGTGTAGATCACCTGTTTTGGAATGTCTCTGTAGTACATATTGCAAAGAGCTGATGGTATTGCAAAACTGCAAAACTGTACACTAACAGGGTGGGAACCAAGTGCTTCATTTCATAAGGCCGAAGCCTTTCCAATGTGTCATACTTGCTGTACCAATAGGTAATACAGTTCAATAGTTGTATGAAATGAGAGCATGAAGAAAGACCCATCCAACTCAAGCCCTTCAAACACTTCACAAGTTTGCAGTCTTCTCTTCCTGACATGCCGGTATAACTCCACTGCATTTTGCTTACAAGTGAATGCTACATCGTTTACTGGTACTGAACTGAAGGAGTGAACACTGTTTTGAATATGGGTTAGTGTCCGTTGGAGGATGCTTGTTGACACATTTGTTTTTGTTTTTGTTTTTGTTTGTTTTTTAAACAGGGAACAGAGGCCCTGGAAAATTTATTTAAGGGGCAAACAGTACAAAAGAGGGAGGAAAAAATAACCTCCCAGGGGACCGTAAAGGCGTATCGCACGGGGAACACCCAGCACTAAGAGGGAGGGGGAGGGGAACAGCAGAAGTTTTAGCCTAAGCAGGAGACGGCCTAAGCAAAGAGAGGAGGTGAGAAAAAATGGCTGCAGCTTAAAAGGATCCAGGGAGAGCTAGGACACAAGCAGCCTTGTGATAAGGATTGATCAGATAAAGGGGGCCTGAAACAGTTTGAGGCCTCGTAACTACGAAATCGAAGCCCGAAGTCCAACTGTACTTTGGATTTGGCAGCTCAGCTGAGATGCTTCCAGTTGACGTCAATGCCCTCCGAATCAGTTGGCAATTTGCTATTCCCGGGGGATTGCATCATGCCAAGTGACTCGAGAGTCAGAGACCCTCATGCAGAGGAGGCCGCCCTTGGCCTAGGTGAGGTCGAACTCCGCAAATAGTTGTTGACGCCTCCTTTCGCTGCACCTGTCTGAAGATGCAAGCAGGGACACCCATGCCTTGCGCCCCTCAGTCATCAAATCAGAGAATAACTTGAAAAGTATTAATCTGATGCTGGGTTGCTGCCATCTCCTTTGGAGAGGAAGTAGAGGACCCATCCAATTTTCTAGGCGAAGCAATGGATGAGGCCATCCGCCTTTGCTTGGCTTTGATGAAAAAAAATCTGTTCATTTTTTCCCCTTCAAAGACCAGTTTACCCCAGCTTTAAGCCTCATAGCATTCTCTTTTTCTTGCTTGAAAAAGAGAATGAGAATGCTAAGGCCTTCATCTTTGTTTTCCAAAAGTTGTTGGCAAAGATGGAGGCACTTGAGCATGTTTTTTTCCTTTTGAGAAGTAGCCAATGCAAGTGCCTTAGAGAGTTCCTGAGCTCTAAGCGGAGTGGCCTCCAACTTAGCAAGAAATTTTAGAGCAGACTCAAAATGATTCCCAGATGAGGACCACACGTGAGCTAGACCATTGACCATGGACTGCGATTTTAAAAGGGAGGGATTTAACTTGAAGTAACTTCTTCCTTTGGGCCTAGAACCAGGAACAGTGAAGAGGGTTCTGCATAATCAAAATCCGGAAGCACTGGGCCAAGAGGGTTCGCCTGGGCCCAAGAGATGATTCCGTTAGTGCTAGCCTAGCCATGATCAGATCCGGGGGTGCTCTGCAGTTAGAAACGGAGGTCATTATCTCCTGGAATGGAAATGTCAACAAACCCACCTGAGAGGCAGAGGGCTTCCCACACATTCAACTCGTGGGGGGCGAGGTAGGAGGTACCTGAGTCCAACCTATCCTGAGCCCTATTTGTCATATTGAAATCACCTCCCAGGATCCATTGATCAATATCGGGGTGGCTCAAGATCTTAGAATGCAAAAACTTCCAAAAAGCTATCCTGTCAGCAATAGCATTTGGGGCATAAACATTTATGAAACCGATTGCATCCTAGACTAGGAATTGAGAGAAGGCCGAATTGGGCTCTGCCAATCATCCAAGTATCCACGCCAAAGATGTAATTGGCCAGATTCGGGGAGACCAAAACAACTATGCCACCTCTTGAGTCGGCCACTCTTCTATTCCACCATGCAAGATTAGCATGCCACAATAAATGTCCAATAAATGCGATCTTGGAATCATTCAGCTTATGTTCCTGCAAAAAGATAATTGAAGTTACCATGCCCTTGATATTCCACGACCTAATGTTAAAAACATTAATAGGAAGGAAAGGGCTCCAGAGCATTTCTCGAAATGATAGCCTTGGAGATGAAAAGGAAGACAGTTCTTCTATCATTTGGAGGAAGAGAGGAGATCCAGCAGAAGCCCGGAGGAGGAGGTGTGGTAGATGAGAGGTGAATAATACCAACTGGAGTGCTCCCTTTAGCTCTCTTTTTCTTCTCTTGGACCAAGGTAGCAAACTGGGTTTTTTCCTCGTTATGACTGAACATCCACGGGTGATGTTTTGAAAACCCAACTTGTTAGCGAAGCTATAGAGAAGTCCTTCAGAAAGGTAGTCTTGAGTAGAACTGAGAACGAGATGGGGTAAAAGCTTACCTAGGGGTGCCACTGTAGTACCAACATCTGGCATCTTCTAGGCAGAAAGGAGGAAGTACAGCAAATGAGCAGGGGGCAGGTTAGTAAGCGGATGTTACCAAGGAAGAAACTCCTGCGAGGGTGGAGGGCGAGGGGGCGGATAGAGAGGTGGGAGTCGCTTTCATCGAAGAGCTGGCGTATGACTGGAACCCTACTACAGCTTCCTTGTGCGTGTTGGGCGACGGCGCACGTGTTGGCGCTGGAGCGATTGCGAGACCCAGAATGACATTCGCCAAGATGAAGCCAGCATTGAGGGCCTTGATACTTCGAGGGAAGTCTCCAGAGGAGGGGAAGCCACTGTCGGGCTGAGCTCCATCCGAGGTTCTATCAGATAAGGATTGATTGGTGATCCAAGAGTAGGAGTTGGCTCTGGCTTTTCCACCCACAATATTTCCCACCTGAAAGCGAGCAGAACATGCACAGATGAAGCGGATTCAAACTCATTGGTGTTGTCCCAGAAGGCACCGAAGTGCAGTGTCGTTTCGTTTGAAAGCTGGAACTGGAAGGGCTCCTCCGCGAAAAGGGTGCCCACCAGTTCGAGACACAGCTCCACTGCCTTGTTATCAGAGTAATAGGTAGCATTAATCCAAGAACCTGCTAAGCCCTCCCAACCGTTAGGAAGCATAATGGAAGGCGGGAGCCCGGGGAAGTCCCTGCCTATCACTTGTGTAGGGCGCGTGAGATAAATGGGTATTTTGTAAGGGGGTATTCTTTTTACTTTGGGTATTTTTTAGTACCCTATAATTACATAATTTTATAATATGACAAATTTTTGGCATGATATTTTAATTATAATTTTTTGTTTCAAACAAATATTTGACACCCTATATTAATAATACAATTAAAAAAAATTCTTACAAGACAAATGAATTTATTATTTGGTTGAAATAAATTTATTTAAAGCATTCGCATCATTCGAAGTATAAATGTTTTCCCCTCTATCGAATGTATAGTGACTGAACTGCTAACGAGTTTACATCTATCCACTTGTTGTCAGTATGATCATATTTGAATTTAAATTGTCCTCTAGATTTTGAGAAGTAGTTTAATAACACAATAACTGATGTGGTTGGTCTATTCACTTGTTGTCAGTATGATCATATTTGAATTTAAATTGTCCTCTAAATTTTGAGAAGTAGTTTAATAACACGATAACAGGTGTGGTTGGTCTATTTAGGAGATCAATAGTCGCGATATCCCCCACCTGCTCCCTACCTTCTTTCTCATTGTGCACAAGGGGGGGAGTGAGCTTAGTGCATGAGGCGGGAAAAAAAAAAAAAAAAAAAAAAAAAAGAACGTAAAAGAGGTTTGATCTCACGATGATGCGGCTGCCAGGTACTAGTAAGCTACATACAAATATCTATATCCTTCCCCTAAGAACATGTATATAATTTTGTGGAATTTTTCATTAGGTATTATCTCAACCATATAATAATTTTAAAATAAATAAAATAAGTCATTATTTTAGACCCTATATTAATTTAAATTCCTTGATCACAATCATAATATAATGTACCCTTTATTATTTTTAAATGTTTTCTAATTTTCATCTTTTCTCAATAAATTGCACCCTATATTTTTTTGCACGAGTCGGTTGAAATTTTTTGGCAGTGACTTCCATGGGGGCGGGAGATTAGCTCCTCCAAGGAAGCCGTAGATAATAGGCGTGATTTTAACCACTGCCAGGCTGCGTCTGAATGCATTATCCAGTGTCCATCCGCGTAGCTTTAGTTCGCAAAAGATCGGAGATATAGGCATCTCGTTGCCAAATTCATTAGATGTTCATCTTCAAAATTCGAGGAAGGGCAGAAGAATGGGGGGGGGGCTTCCCTGTTCCCGAGGCAGTAGGATGAGACGGGCCGCGGAGGCGGTGATGAAACTGAAGAAGACCCTGTTCGTTTGCGTTTGGCGTTACGCTCAATCGAGAGAGTAGGCAGAGAGACAGCTACAGTGCTCGCATCCCGAGAGTGTGAAGGAGAAGCCGGGAGCACCGGCGCACTACAGGTCTCCGCCTGGGCCACCAAAGCCGGGGGCACCTCAGTCTGCCCCTTTGCATCAGATTTGACTCTATAGGGGCAATCGGCCTTCACATGACCTTCTCCATTGCATTCAAAACAAATGATACTGAGCAATTCCTCTTTGATTTGTACTGAAATAAAGGATCCATCCAGCATTGGCGATTTAATCGTGCTTCCAATCGTAGTTGTCTCTGGCATGAGTGCCACGATTTTAAGAACGCCACTATCCTTTCCAGAGTCGAAAAGAGAGGGGTCCTGGTCCACACTCAAAATCGCATCGTCGATCGGGTCAAAAACATTCAGGCTCCCTATGTATGAACTAAAGTGAGCTCCAATATTTGGGAGCGAGGCTAGGTAGTTGTCCGATAGGTAGGGGAGGGCGATGATTCTAGGTTTGCAGGTGGCGCTGTCTTTGTGGCCCATGCAGGAGACCACGGAAAGATATGCACTTTGAGCCACGATTTCCTTGTGATAAACGCTAGTGCACGGTCGATATCCTCTTTGGACCCAAATTTCACAGTGTAGAAGCCGCGAGCCCATTGAGTGACAGAAATGATGAATCAACCCGCCTTCTACTCCCAGATGCTCAATGATCCATTTCCTTGCCCCGTCCTTGTCCCTACTAGGCCTCCCTGGAAATGAACCAATATACTAGTTATGTTGCATCATTTTTGAAGAGTGAGCTCTTAGACATTCCAAATTCAGAGAGATTACATCCTGAGTGTCAGCATTGGGGGCCACCGATTCGTCCCATGGAACTAAGTCCAGGCATGGAGAGGCTCATGCGGCTTCAGGGCCCTTACCAAGAATGGAAGCGATTGGAGTGGAGGAGGAGCTGCGGAGAACCCAATTACCCCTTCCTCTAGAACTGGTCCCAGGTCCTGACCTCTTTTTGCAAGAGGGAGCACCTCTAGAAGCCAGGGAAGAATAAACCTCACAACGTAGGAAATGACCACACAAGGAGGGAGAAAGAAGGCACATGAGGAGAAGAGGTCAAGGTATCACCTTATATGGGGAGCCAAGAGATAACTTCCCACCTCTGAAACCTTCTGATAGTTGATACCGGAGATCAAAGAGAGCCGAGCCACAATCAATAAAGGAAGTTGATCAAAGCTCCAGGGAGAAAAAGCGAGCAGGCCCTTGAAGGAAGAGCCGTAAAAAAATAATTGAAGAACGAGCGAAGGAAGGGATGCGGCGAGAATCGAAGTGCGCAGCGGAACTGACAAGCTCGACAACTGAGACCTGCAGGAATTTAAGGGAGGAGGGGAGCCTGACAGGAAGCGAAGCGGTAGAAGAGGAGGAGGTGAAGAAGCTAGAGAGCAGCAGAATCTGTGGGGTTAGACCTGGAAGCAATGCCGAGCGCAGCAGACTGTCTGCTCTGACTTAGTAGCCAGGGGGAGGTGGGTTTGTATTAGATGGCAGCACTGCAGTACTGTAGAGCAACGAGAGAGAGTGTGGAGAGAGAGTAATGAGCCGTCGATAGAAGGTGGCTGGGGAGGGGCGGTGACACAAGGGGCCCTGTAAATGTTCCATCATGGACCAGAATGTAAAATCAAAGATTTTAACCTGTCCCTTTAGATACCTTTTGGGAAAATTTGGTGTATGTGGAAAAACAAATGGTATTCATACATCTCCAAAGGAGCATGTGATTCCCAACTGTGAAAACTACACAATATCCTACTCTGCCTTCAAGAGGTAAACTTTGAGTTGTTGGAAAATCAATTTTATTCACACTTAGCATTAATTTCACATTAATTACAGCATTAATTTCACGGAATTAAGGACTACTGAAGTACTTAATTATGGGAAGGAAATCCAAATATTTTCAAAACATCGAAATATGTTCACTGCCGTTTTTTTTTTTTATCCACTTTTCCATGAACATTTCGATATGAAACGTTCGTTCGACATGAACGTTCATTCCACAGAGCTTCCATCCACCAGCTTAGGCATCAGCTCTTTCTCGTATGAGCCATGTCCAAGGGCACCAAAACCCCCAATACCCCTGCAAGCATGAAGACATTGAAGACCACAAAATTGAGAACACAACCACTCTAAACCTTATAAGAACTACATATGCCTATGCCTGTGTGCAATACACTCATAGACGATTATGTATAAAGTTGGCTATGGTCTCAATTTGCAACATAAGATTTCAGGTAATACTCCATGATCCTTCCACCATGTTTGAACACTGTAAATACGGGTGCCTGTTTCCAAATCTAGCACCACATTGTAGAATACATGAAATTGGAATCAGTCTAGGAGAATTGTTTGGGATAGATAAGTAGGTCCTACAGGTGGCTATGGTCGTGGTGATTCATGCTTACTCTGTCACTTCATTTACCTTGGGATGAGTAGTAGGAGTACCTTTTGCTGCTAATTGATCTCATTGGATGCTTTCGCTGCATTCTCAGGTCTTGTACAGGGAAACACAATTTGTAGAAAAGGGCGATTATGGCAGAAGTGACTGAATATGAGTTGCTGAGGATCCAAAATATGAAGAGGAACAATGAGCGCATGCTCGAGTTGGGGCTACAACCTTTACAAATTCATGGTGAATAACCTGAGCCCCCACAGAAGATAGTCGCCAAGGGTTCTTCCACAAGAAAATTGAAGAAGACCAGAACATCCCCAAGAGAACCTAGGGCTGATGCGAGAAATGGTCTGGAAAAGACGCCATCTCTTTTGGAGGTTCATGTGGTAACTAACAAGTGTGGCAAGTGTGGTGAGGAATTTCCTTTAGAGAAAGCAAGGTTCTGTACAGATTGTGGAGCACCTAGGGGTGATAGCAAAATTGAGCCTCTTGTGAAGGTAGTAACCCTATCTACCAAGGCAGAGGGATGCATGAGAACCTTGTATGAACGTGTATTCAAGAAACCACCTCAACATTCAAAAGGGGGAGAGGTGAAGTGGGGTAGAGACTTCCTTAGGGATAATCACCCTTTACAGTAGAGAGTATATAATCAGAATGTGAAGATGGTGAGGTCTTGGTTTTCAAACCAAGAAGACCCTGAAAATCAGAACTCTTCTGACTTGCAACTTGAGGAACTCTAAAGAGATGGTAGACAAGGTTAAGGACTTCATTAAAGCGCGAGAGCCATCCTTGAGTGCTTTACTCTTCATTGAAAATGGTAGCACTACTTGCATGCGCTGGCAAGTAGAGGATATCTACCAATGGTTCAAGGAATTCAAACATTACTTGGCCAACAAGGAGCATAAATAGAGTCCAAAACTGCCAGACCAAAGGTAAACCCTTTTGTATTTTAATTCTGTCTGATTTTCAGAAGACTTGTGATGGACGTTCAGATTCCAGAGTGATGTGCCTTACGTCTCATGTCATTGGTTTATGTGGAAATGGATAGGGGTGACACACAGGTGCAAGCACCCTCTCCAATGATGGAGCTAGCAGAACATGATGTCATGGAACATACTAAGCAACCTGATCCAGTCAAGCGGCCGTCTCTGAAAGCGTGGAGCCTCACAAGTTTTTCTTCCAACCTAAACACTTTCTGTACATTACTTTCACTTGTTCTTTTGTAGTAAAGAATATAAATAGGATGGGCTCAAAGTTTGTTGTATAGCTGAATGAAAGTACAACAATAGAAGTCTGAAATGTGAAGTTTACAGTGATGTGCCTTGCATCTCATGTCATTGGTTTATGTGGAAAGGGATGGGGGCGACACACAGGTGCAAGCACCCTCTCCAATGATGGAGCTAGCAGAACATGATGTCATGGAACATACAGAACAACCTGATCCAGTGCAAAGCGGCCTTCTCTGAAAGCGTGGAGCCTCACAAGTTTTTCTTCCAACCTAAACACTTTCTGTACATTTTCACTTGTTCTTTTGTAGTAAAGAATATAAATATGATGGGCTCAAAGTTTGTTGTATAGCTGAATGAAAGTACAACAATAGAAGTCTGAAATGTGAAGTTTACAGTGATGTGCCTGGCATCTCATGTCAGTGGTTTATGTGGAAAGGGATGAGGACGATACACATGTGCAAGCAAGCTTAAAGAGGAAGAGGAAAATTCCTGGTACAGACCTTCGGACTCATTTCAAAAAGCCTATAAAGAGGTAAGCAATCTTTGTATATCTGAATCCTGTTGTAAAGCTGATTATGCATGTGACGTTGTTTGGTTCTTGAAGTTTATTTGTGTTAAATGGTGTACTATGTTTGGGAAGGGTGTTGATGGATAGACAGATTGAAGTTGTACCAGTTGTGAAAGTCTAGAAAATCTTGTCTATAAATTCTCTGTCCGCGAGCCCAACGCATCTGAAGGTTATGCAAAAAACGAATGGAAAGGGTGGTGTCGACCATGATCGTCTTGTGGATGCAGCGCTTGATGGTAGCCTCATTGCAGTTTTTCAGGTATGCATCTCTCTCAGTATTAACCATTTGTAGTTGTATATTTCCAGAGTGTTAGTTTGATGAGTAGTATGATAGAAATGAGGGATTTGAAGCAATGCATTTGTAACTGTGCAGGGAGTCCAGGTTGAGAAACTAGCAGAGAATGCCAAAAAGACCATTGCCATGGTGGTCATGGGGCTGGATAACAAACATGATGTGCTTGCCAAAGTGTCTATGTATGCTGCCAAGAAGTTCCCAGAACTTTGCATCCCCATCAAAAAACGAGAGGTTGATGCAAAGAGGAGGCTGAAGCATTTGGATTTGGTGGTAGTATGGGCACTTAGAGAATTCAAGATTGGCATCATCAATCCTCCTCCTATTAGCAACGGGCTGCAACATTTGTACTTAGATAACATCAAGAAATTGGCATAAGTTAGGATGCATGTGATTCAATGATGGACATCCTTTGGGAGCATTACAACCATGTAGCTGCAGTCAGTGGTAGCTTTAGAGCCCAGTAGCTCCAATTTTGATCATCCTTCCAATTCTGATCATCCTTTGAGCCTTGTTAGGAGTGTACAGTTTACTTTGAAGGCATATATTGTTTTGAAGGGAGCACGACATTGATACTTAGAATCTCACAATGTGGGATATATTCCCCGATGAAAAGTAGAACTAGAAACTCAGGTTGCAGAGGGCAATACTTATGGATTTACCTTTGGATTGCCAATTTTGCCATGTGACACTATGGGGTGCATTCCGTGATTACAAGTGAAAATGAAAAGAGTGAAACATTTGATGTTTCTGACATTCTAAAATGGTTGCTTTTACCATGATTGAATCATTTGCAGTTTCTCACATTCTAAAATGGTTGTTATTACCAGGATTGAATCATTTGCAGTTTCTCACATTCTAAAATGGTTGTTATTACCAGGATTGAATAATTTGCAGTTTCTCACATTCTAAAATGGTTGTTATTACCAGGATTGAATCATTTGCAGTTTCTGACATTCTAAAATGATTGCTTTTGCCATGATTGAATCATTTGCAGTTTTTCACATTCTAAAATGGTTGTTTTTACCAGGATTGAATCATTTGAAGTTTCTCACATTTTAAAATGGTCATTTTTACCGTGTTGAAGGTGGCTGAGGAATTCCATCAGGGAGAGTCCCATTATTCACGGATGGAGGGATTTCCCAGATAAGTTTAGTAAAGTATGCATCCAGACAGGTAAAATCTCATCTTTTTCCATATGGGAATGCATTATATGCCCCTTGTGTGACGGCGCAGGACACATGCAAATAGAATGTATTAGTCCAACAAAGCAGGGTTAATCAACCCTTAGTTTCAGTGATGAGTGTACGTGCGGAACAAGGACTTGTTGCACTTAGAGAGAGGAAGCGTGGGGTTGGAGGGGGAAGGAGGCCAGATTGAGACGAGACGGCAGACTTAGAAAAAAACTAAGTCCCAACGCGCCTCTCACCATAGAATGCGGAGCTCCCATTCTGGAGTCCTTCCGACTTCGGTTGTTGTTTTGTTTTACTACACCAAAATTCGAAGTCCCGGAGAAAATAGTCATACTTGGATGCCCATCTTCATACACATATGGAATTACATGAGAAATACATGGTCATGCACTAAAATAACATGAGCTTTCATGCACATTTCTTGCATGGAAACACATCTTTAGAGGTCATAAATGCATAACTCATGCGAATATGGCTATATACCGTACCTGCCTACGCTATCCGATGATAATTAAATCCGAAAACAGACTATCGGAAAAATTTAACTATAATCCTTCCAGTGCTGCTGAATGTCACGCATTTTTTACCTTGGTCAGTCCAACCGTATCCTTGAATGCTACCATTGCGCAAGCCATGTACAAAAGGAAGTTTGGTCCTCTTTATTATTTATCATAATCACTGCCGGAACTTCAGAAATTCCAAAAAGCCTGCTGAACCCTTTCTTCAAGAAAAATTAATTAGTCCGGCAATGCCTTGACAAATAGCATGGGCAAACACGGCATATACATGTACGTATATGATAATATGACCTTAGTACCCGAATTAGAATTGTTTCGAAGTAACAAAACAAAACATTACTTAACTTCAATGTCACCTCCAGCCCCACGGAAACAAATGTTCGAACATGTGATCTCCACGTTGTAGTGAGCTTGTCCCAGCCATTCTTTTAGTGGCCAAATTTCGACCTCAAAAAATAAAATGGAATATTTTGTCACAAATCCTGGTTTTTCATGGATGAAATCATAGATGAATTTGCCAAATATGAATGATATCAATGTATGAAAGTACAGAGGAGGATGATTCTATCCAAATTTAAATGGATGAACAGAATATTCACTATATATTTCTTCCTCCCGAAATGAGCTCCTTCCCGACACAAACATTCCGGGGGTTGTTGCCTTCTGTTGCAAAACTCAGTAGCCAGGGGGTTGGTATCCTATGAGCATAACGTGTGCATCCGTGTTGGGCGGATATAGAGTGATCCGGATATCAATCCGGATACCAGTGTATCCGGATCCGGCAGCCATTTGATATCCGGCTATTATTTATATCCGGTGGATACATAAACAGAGGATCCGGATAGGATCCTACCCACCGGATATAAAAAAGATTAATAACAGGATTGTATCCGGATATGTCGCAAAAATACCAGATCTCAACTGGATATAAGAAATATTAATAAAATATTCATAGAAAATAAAACAATAATATAATATTATAATTGATTAAATTAAAAATTTAAAAGATATTATTTTTATGATTCATATATCCGGATTACTCTATAACCGCCAGATATTATAATCTGAATATCCGGACTTATTTATATCCGGCAGATTTCAAAAAACTTCTACTATGCATAACCGGCGGATATTAAAAATGCAGATTATTCTAATATCCGGATCTGCAAGGTATATCATTATCTAATTTGTCAAGTATCCGGACCCGGCGGATATAAAAAAAAGCTAAGAACCGCCCAACTGGTGTGCATGCTCACAGGGGGTTGGTATCCTATGAGCAGAGTGTGAGTATGCTCATGTGAGCACGGCGTGAGCACAACCCGCGGTCATAGGGGTTAAATGTGTTCAAACTGCGGTCATAGGAATTACATGTTAAGAGGCACGGTGCATATGAGTACCTTCAGATTTATTTTCTCAGTGCGAAAATAACTTTTCTAGGGCTTAAACTGCCGATATCCGGACTGAAAACCACGATTTTTGTTTTTTGGGGGTTTTATGGGGTATCTAGTTCGCATAGCGTGAGGAAACCCCACGCCTATAGGGTAACATGTTTATCGTGTATAGGTATTGTTTGTTTCTTAAGTGATGCTGTGAGGGACTATGTGAGCAGTTAAAAAACATTCCGCAAAGTTTTTAGTTTCGCTGGAGAATATTCAAAAGGCATCTAAAGAATATCCTTAATATTCGATTGTGATTGTGCTCACGTGGGCATGCTCACGCGCTACATGCCTATGTGAGCACAACCCACGGTCATAGGAGTTATATGTTTTCAGAACGTAATAAAACCATAGGCGGGTATAGAGGACTGCTGCATTTGTACAACACATTTGTGTCAATTCAGCAAGGCGAAACCTTTAGTAGTGTAGCCAAAAACCCTAAACCTGTAGTGGCGGCAATGAATTTCGCATTGATAAATACTTTGGTGATATGGGCACAAACCAAGCAGCGGTGAATTTTGCATTGAATTTTGCAGCGGTGAATTTCGCACTGAGAAATACTTGGTGATATGGGCATAAACTAAGCAAACAATGGGTTTTGCATTGAGAAATCAGGTCACCCAAAAATCCTACATCCAAAAAGAATGGGTGGGGGCTTGAAAAGTGACCTATTCATCCTTTTAGCCACAATGTGATTGCTTCTCAGGTAAAATTTCACAGTGCGAAATTATGCATGGGAATTTTTTCTTAAATTTTTTTTTTCAGCAATGGAAAGGACCTTAAAGTTGAGGTGAAGCCTCACCGCCCACTCTCTCGCCTCTTTCCCCGGAAATTCGGGGAATATGCCCTTGTGCTCCTGCGAGCATGCTCACTCGCTACCCAACCTCACTAGCCACTAGTGCTATTTTTCAAAAAAATTTAAAATAAACCGCTGACTTGTCCTCATCAAAACCAACTACCACGCACCCAATCCCGTTACCCCACGTAAAACTGTTACCTATAAAACCCCCCCAGTTCCAACATCAAATCATTGAAAATCCATCAAATCACAATGCTGCGTGACGCGTTTACACACAACTTTAGACACAATTGGATGTAGAATCATGGATGGATGATTGAATAGATGAGTGTACTCACGTGAATTGGTCAGTGTAGTTCTAACCAATTAAAAATTTATAACTAACTCATAATTATTCCAAAAATTAAGAAACAAAAAAAAAAAAAAAAAAAAAAAAAAAAACAACTTGGGATGGGTTCCAAATTACGTTGCCCATACTGGAAAAATAATCCCTTTAAAAAAATGTTTTAAGTTCATGTTTTTTTAAAAAAAGGGTTTATGTTTTTTTTTTAAAAAAAAAAACCTGGGAGCGACTGCTCACAATTCAGGCCATTGAGGAGGGGAAAAAACTAACCCCCTTTCAGATAATCCATGAGGCACACAGGTGGGAAACATCAGCACCAGACCAACCGGTCACGAACAATCCACACACCAGGCAGGCAGCGGGTTCGAACGCTGAACCACCAGGGCGACACACTGTGCACTTACCAGCTGAGCTACCAGCCGATGTGCAGTTTATGTTAATTGTTAACGTGTGCGTGTTAAGGCTTAAGCGTGTATTTTATTCGAGCGATTTTGGTGATTTAATAGACGGAATCCTGTAAGAGTGTAGGTAGTTCAGGCCACGTGTGTAGAGGGTGGGGCCCGCAAGCTGGATCGATTCACCAAACTTATTGCTGTTCCTTCAACACAGGCTTTCGAGAGCGCCTGCATTTATGTGGGATGGTGTCTCACTCTACACGTGAATCATGCTTGCACACTTCCCAGTAACGCAAGTGTCCTGGAGACTTTAATTCTCTATCAGATTCTGTCAGCTCCTCTTGTCAGTCATCTTTGTGGGAGTTCAAGGTCTGAGGTCTCCTCAAGTCAAGTGGAATCAATTCCGTACACGTTATGATATCCTGCTCAAGGTCTTATTAAGTCCTGACTCCTAATTAGATCTCATCAGCTTGATAATCTCAAGTTTCAAATGGAGAAAGTTTGTGAGAATTCCAGACCAGGTGATTCGTGACTGTTGTGATATCCTTTCCAATATGTGATATGTTTGTTTGGATGTGTTAATCGAAGTAGAAGGTGGGAGAATCATAGCTGGTGAGCATTTGAAATTAAATGCTCGGATTTGCATGCAATAACGTATAGAAGTGAGCGGCATGTTGAGAGGTTTTATGCAGCCGTTCCACAGTGGGAGGGTACTCACAGACATGGATCCATTGCAAGGTAGCTCCTGGTACTGAAACCTGTGGCACTGTCAAGAACATTCGATACGTTGCTGCAAGCTTCGGTGAAGATTTCCGATGGCCCTCAAACTTGCACAAATCACCCACGACAAACAAGCAGCGCGGCATCGTACCATCGTCATCCTTGTCAAATCAGTTCCATCTTTGTCAAAGCAGCTCAAGAGAATGTCCGCAAGATGCCAGACAGGACCAACTGATTGGGGACTAAGTTACTGAAAATGCAATGATTTGGAATGCGCCACAATTCAATTGGTCACAAACCAAAAATGCACAATTCAATTGAACTGCCAACAACAACACCTTGAACTCAACGCTAGTTTGCAATTCAATTGGATTGTCTGGAAGTGTGCAATTCTATTGAGTTGTAAGTATATATTATAAATTCATTAATGTATATTAGATGTATGACCAATGTCACACCTATACATTTTGGGGCCAATGGGGACAAGGCCCAAAGCACCGGCAGGTGGGCTGCCTGCGAAATTGGCCCGACATGGTACATCGTTTTCTCAAACCCCATTGGTGGACTTCGAACTGGACGATTTTCTTTTCTTGGACAATGGGGACATGCTTTCAGACATGCATATAAAATTGGACCAGATTTAACACACACATAAAGAGAAGACTACAGCCAGAACTGGCGTATAACTACGAGCCACTTCACCATGCCGTTACTGCCCCTTTTAGGGGTGGGCCCTCGCACATACTCATATGTATATATATGAGATACAAGTTCCAACTTGGCCAGATAACTTACAGTTTGTGCTGTTGGAACCCAAAATAAAGACCTTTTGTAGCAATTCTCTGCTAAGCGAAGATGTTGTGATGTTTCGATCAGCAACTTGAGCCAAATTTGATTGGGTGATTAGTCTAGACTCTAAACTCTAAACAGTATTTGAGTTGAATCTGCAGCCAGCCTGCGTGAGCGTAGATTCTGGTCCAAGAGAGTGGGAAGGTCGGAAAGGAAATCCAGAGACTTGTGTGGTCCCAGCAAACCAAAGAAAGCGGGAAAGGGGGTGAAGTGTGCTGCAAACGAGTAACCTACTGTACACGGCTTCTGCGTGGGAGGACTGAATGATTCCCAGTTTGAGACTAGTGTGAGAGAAAGAAGACAGAATCGATTACGTTTGGAGAGGAAGAGGGAGTTTTTTCAGGTGGGGGAACAATGTCTGAGAAGGCATGGGGACGTAGCAGCGGAAAGGACGACAGCGCCTTTTCTGAGACCGAGATCTCTAATTCGGGGCCGTATCACCCATTGCCCACTTCTGGTGAGCAATGTGTGCGGCAGAGGTTTGTCTGTTTTCTGTGTACTTGTGCGGGAAGTCTTCTATCCTTGGCAGGAACTCCATGCGGATGTCTGATGCTCCTACAATCTGACAGTTTGCTAGTCTGTCTTAGCTTGAAGCGCGAGTTGGCATTGAAGAACAGTTGTATGCTTTGGAATTGGCAGAGGAAGTGGGTCTGTTCAAAGGGAGAGAGGATGAAGAGGAAAAAGACGAATACTTCCCTGAAGATCAATCCCCGGTTGAAGAAGTGGCCCTTACAGTTCCTACTACGGATGATCGCAGCCTGCCCGTCTGGACATTCAGGATGTGGACACTGGGTATCGCATCCTGCGCCCTTCTCTCATTTCTCAACATGTTCTTCTCGTATCGCACGGAGCCGCTGGTGATCTCAGCTGTCTCGGCGCAGGTGGCGGTCCTGCCAATAGGACATTTTATGGCAAAGGTGTTGCCCAGTAATTTGGTGCGGGTGCCTTGGACAGGCTTTGAATTTTCAATGAATCCAGGACCTTTCAACATGAAGGAGCACGTGCTCATCACTATCTTTGCCAATGCGGGCACTAGTTTTGGGTCTGGGAACTCGTATGGGATCTCCGTGGTCAATATAATCAAGGCCTTCTACAAAAAGGAGATAGCCTTCGCTGCGTCCCTCTTCCTTATCATCACATCCCAGGTGAGAGCGTTTGCGTCTCCTACCAAGTTTCACATCCGTCTGGGTCTAGTCGCAGGGATGAGAGGTTGGAAACAGAGAGAAAGAAAGATAACAAGAAAGTAGACACCACCACGAAGGCAACATGGAAAATCGCGGCACGCGCGCGCAGGGCCGCCTGGAGATAAGGTGCAGAGAAACTACGAAAGAAATAAATTTACAGCGACTCAGGGCCCCAGAGCTGCTGCTAAAGCCTTGCTAAGCGCAGGATCCTGCAGCAAGTGACTGATATTTCAGAAAGCTTACAAAGTTGATTCTAGCATTGATCGAAGCTTGTGGATATTGTGAAATTGGTGGAAATGCTTTGGAATCTGTAGCTTAGCTACAATTGTTGATAAGCTGAGATGAAAACTTGAATATGCACATCTCCCCATGCTGGCAATATCTTGAAGCAATATAAAATTCGAAACAATCAAGTGTGGGCTATGATTACAGGTGCTGGGATATGGGTGGGCAGGACTGCTACGCAAGTATCTGGTGGAACCAGCACACATGTGGTGGCCTTCCAATCTAGTCCAAGTATCAGTCTTTCGGTAATGCTTTGTGTTCCTGACAATAATTGACTTCAAAGTTTATGACTACTAAGGTTTTGTGTCAAGCTCTATTAGTATGAAGCCTTTGTAGCATAGGAGGTAAGAGATCAGCTAAGTTACACCATCAGGAGAGACACAGCTCTAGTCAGACATCCTGAGTGATGGTGATAAAACAACCGCATATGTTAATCCCTGTTTAGAATGAAAGCTGATTGACATCCGTCAGTCTGAGTGTAAAGTTAATGCATATAGGGAGTAGGAGTTTTAATAAACAACTCGAAGAGAGGTCAAAAGGTGTTGGATGGGGTTTGACAGGACTCTACATGAAAAGGAGGAGGGCAAGGGCCGTCTATCTCGCAGTCAGTTTTTTCTCATAGCTATGACTGTGAGCTTCGCGTACTACGTGTTCCCAGGTTACCTCTTCCCGATGGTAACATACCTCTCATGGGTGTGCTGGGTGTGGCCACACTCTGTCACTGCTCAACAGATTGGATCAGGCCTTCATGGCCTGGGGGTGGGTGCTGTCAGCCTTGACTGGTCTGGCATAGCAGCATACCTGAATAGTCCACTGGTGACCCCCTGGTTCTCCATTGTAAATATGGCAGTTGGGACTGTGATTTTTCTCTATGTCTTTGTACCAGCGGCTTACTGGATGGATGCCTATGAAGCCAAGAAATTTCCTATCTACTCTAGCAAGCTCTTCACTGGTGATGGTCAGGAGTACAACACAAGTCGAATCGTTGATCAGAATTTCAAGCTGGATTTAGATGCATATGAAAGCTACAGCAAACTGCACATCAGTACCCTCTTTGCGCTGTCCTATGGCCTCGGATTTGCCCAAATCACAGCCACGGTCTCCCATGTGGTGCTGTTTCATGGAAAGTACGTATTTATTTGTAGACCCACTCCCCACTTTTACAGTTGGTCTTTGTATTTCTTCTTGACAACTTTTAGCCTCCCTGCTCCACAGGGTCGTGGTTTTTGTAATTCGACCCGTGGGAAGGGCTTCACAATTCCATGAATTTCACTCTGGGCAGGCAGCACCACACCTTGAAACACAGATGGGCCTTCCACAAGGATTGTGAAGAACTCTGTATTCAGCACGCCGCATCTAGGACGCACACCATTTTGTAAGAGAACATCTGTGAACATGCGTATTTCCTCCTCTGAAGGAAAGTGGGTCTATTCTCCTCTGAAGGAATTCTCTCGACTTATTATGATTAAGGTTATTGGCTGATTATGGCTTGAGTGCAGAGAGATTTGGCGACGGAGTAGGGCAGCACTGAATGTGGACCACCCTGATGTTCATACTCGTTTGATGAGATTCTATCCAGATGTTCCAGATCACTGGTTCTTGCTGCTACTGGGGGGTAGTGTACTTCTGACAGTAGCAGTATGTCTGCAGTTCCAGGAGCAGTTCCAACTGCCCTGGTGGGGAGTGCTGCTCGCCTGTGCACTCTCCTCTACCTTGACCCTGCCTCTGGGTGTTCTGACTGCCACTACCAATATGGTAACTCTCTCCCCTTACCTTTCTTTTGTATGCACTGCCTTTGGAATCCTTGCTTCTCAGTCCCGTTGTAAACATACCCTTTGCTTTTGTAGACACTGCTTATGATCTTCAATTAGTTGAAATTGTGACCAATCATTGGTTGAGTTGTGCAAAGGGGACTTTTTTCTTATGTTAAACAAAGAGGCTGTTGAGTAGTTCCTGTGGAACACTCTAGGTTGCAAGGAGACCATTGACTAGGAGATAGGATTGGTGTGACCATACAAATGCTTGGATTGTGTTTCAGCATTTACAAATTTCTCAAACCAGGTGTTCCGGCAGGTCATAATGTTTCCCTGCCACAACTGCATGAACTTATCCCTTTTCTCTAGACGTTTTTCTTACTAACCTGGTGTATTCATGGACTGTATGCGTCATATTGTTTTTCAAGAGTCTTTTGTAAATGGTGTCAAATTTTTTAACAAGAAGTGCATGGGCTTGGGTTGGTGGGGACCAGACACCAGGTTTGAATATAATTTCAGAATACATTATGGGTCTCCTATTACCAGGCCAACCTATAGCAAATGTGTTGTTCAAGACATATGGTTACAACAGCACTCAGCAAGCCATCGCCTTTCTGTCTGACTTCAAGTTGGGACATTACATGAAGATTCCACCTCGCTCTATGTTCATTGTACAGGTGAGTGATGATCCATTCACCTCCCCTTGGACTTCGGAATTTTTTCAAGTACCACGGCCTTTACTGCATTCCCTATCCACCATAGTCGTCATGAGGAGGAGTAGGCCAGATTTGATCTTTTGTGGACTCATATCAGAATAGTCCCCACTCTACGGCAACCCCTGCCAAATTATAGAAATGCCTTCCTCCACATTGAAATTCAGGCCTTTGCACATTAATATCAGATTTGGATATTTCTTTCCATGCATTGCAATGGAAATATCATATTTACATGGACAAAAAACAGTGGTTTTCAACCCAGGATATTTCCAAGTAGACTTTGGGTCAAACACATTCCAAATATTTTGACAGATAAAAGTCTGGATGACATGTCCATACAGTGTAAACAGTCCTAACATGTATGACAGATCCCCTTTAGACCCTCAGGATACTACCCAAGATCAGATTTCACACCTCTACGAATGTACAGGTGGTTAAATAAACGGCTGCGTTGATCACGTAGACTATGGTGCAGATCCAGGTACTATTACAGGGTAATGCAACATGCGGGTGACTTGAAACTAGACACTGCATCAGTTGGTGGACTCTTAGAATACTGAAGTTGCATGATTTGTCTTGCATAGGGATCAACTGTCTTGTAGTGGTTAACTCTTGGTGTCCGAAAGATCTATTGTTCTGTGTGCTGTTTGAACTTGCTAATGACTTGTGATCGATGACACCTGCGTTTGCATGCAGCTAGTGGGCACAGTTGTTAATGGCACCTTGAACTTGGTTGTCGCATGGTGGATGCTGTCGTCCATTCCCAACATTTGTGACCTCAGCATGCTCCCAGCAGACAGTCCTTGGACTTGCCCCTACGATCGAGTGTTTTATGATGCCTCCGTTATCTGGGGCCTCATTGGTCCAGGAAGAATATTCGGGTCGATGGGACTCTACAGAAACTTGAACTGGTTTTTCTTAGGAGGTGCTCTGTTGCCGATTCCTGTGTGGGCTCTAAGCAGGGTGTACCCCAAAGTAAGGTGGATTGCTCTCATCAACGTCCCTGTCCTCCTGACTGCCGGTGGAGAAATGCCTCCTGCTGCTGCCGTCAATATTACATCATGGGTGATCGTTGGGGTGATCTTCAATTACTACGTTTTTCGGCATCACAAATCATGGTGGAAGAGGTACAACTACGTGTTGTCCGCAGCCATGGATGCAGGCACGGCATTCATGGGAGTGTTGCTCTACTTGTGTCTTGGTCTATCGAACAAGAGTATCGATTGGTGGGGCACCCAGGTGGACCATTGCCCTCTTGCCACCTGCCCTACAGCTCCTGGGATCATAGTCAAAGGCTGTCCAGTGTGTTGAGTTCACTTATCTGCAAATTATTTGATCAACAATACCTTCACTACTACACAATCACATATTGCATTGGATTAGACAGTGGCAGATCCTCCTGTACATATCCCATTTCTTCTGAAACTGGACTGGTAAGCCTCCCTGTTCTGTGGGGTGGTGTCGTCAATGTACTTAAGAAGATTGATTCGAGTAAAGCACTTGCACTGGCGACCAAAGAGAGTATCGGAAGGAGTCAGTTGAGCAGTTTAAATTAAGCGGGTCGTGGACTCATGCGCTATGGACCAGAAGGGCTTGGACGAAACACCACAGTCTGGGGTCTACTTTTCCGGTAGCGGTCTGGATGATATTTCCATCCAAGCTTCAACCTGAAAAACAATGCGAAGACGAAGTAATTTCCTGAGTACCCTAAGTACGTTAGAGTACGTTATACAGCACGCAAGCAAGGATGCCTTCGCCACCTCTCAACGTGTAGTATTGAGAATTGAAGACTTTCTGTTCTACGTACAGCCGTGTGCCAGAGTTCTAGAACAATTGAGGACTGCGAAGATAGGCACCCTCCAGCAATACCCATACTGTACAATTTAAAGTTTAAGCCTGTGCAGGTGAGGTAACGCATAACGCCGACGGGAAATCTAGAACCCTGTTTAGTAGTGAGAAGGATTGATCGAACAGGGCAAGTGCTGCTCCTCCATCACCCATGTGCTCGAGAATGGAGGGATAGAACGGGGTCCCTAGTGGCTTACCCTCCGCACTGTCCCAGACACAGAGGCTGGCGCACAAGCCCTCCTGTGGACTGCCCACCTCTCCGAGCCACGCCTTGCCATGGATTCTATGGCGTATGCTGCTCACGAGTACGTGGCTCAATCTACAGAAGACGTACCGTACTTACCTAGCTTACTAGGCTCTTCCGCGCCTAATAAATCCAGCAAAGGAGCTAGTCCAACAACCACCTTCCAAAAAGGGTTCGTTTTTATTATTTAGGCACCTCACCTAAGTAATTTCCAGTGTTGTGAGGGTTCTGCCTTTTTAAGGAACCCGCGGGGTCCGGGTGCGGGTTTTTTTTCCGGAGCCAAGTCCGGTTCCGGGTTTGTCAACACGGACTCGGGTTAGGGTCCGGGTAGTTGTTGGGAAATATTAGCGGGTTCACGGGATCGGATCTGGGTCCTAATTTATTGATTAAATAAATTAGAAATAAGATTAATTAGGGATAAAATTATTTTTGGCTGGAAAAAACTCTAAATCCTAATAATGAATTTTATTTTAAGAGACATTCCTTCAAAATATACCATGAATATGAATATGTATACCACGAATATGAATTAAAACAGAAGTTTGAGTTCCATTTTCTATTTTTCAATATCAATTCTTTAAACATGTTAAGAATAGTAATATGCCTCAAGGGTAGATCACTATAGCTTGGATGTGTGGGATCTGGCCTAATAATAATATATGACGCCTCCTTTGGGAAGGTGTAAATTATAGTCCCATAGGGCACAACTTTGTGACACCACTCCCTGGATTGAACCCACAACCGCTTTTGAGGTGGTGTGTGGGCATTACCACTGGGCTATAGCGTGGTGGGGCTGGCAGCTGCAGTGGCCTAATACTGCTGGTCCCCTCCACACATATGACAAAACCTACCAAATCTAAGGTGGACCCCACATGCCCCATCTAAAATTAAGACCCAGACCCAGGGTCCGGGCCAATGGGGAGCAGCCTTACCGGGTTCTGGACCCAGCAGGCGGGTCCGGGGTTTTTGTGATAGCAAGGGTCCGGGTGTGGGTCCGGGTAACCCGGATCCTAACCCGCCGGGTACCCGCCTTCAAAACCCGGACCCGCACAACACTGGTAATTTCCAAACATTAAGCATGTATTACAGTCGACCCTGGATATTTTTATTTTTATTTTTATTTTTAAATTTTACAGTCGACCCTGGATAATAATGAACAATTGTTTTTTACCTCCCTCAATAAATATTGTTGAGGTAATTTTCTTTTAACAAAACATAATGGTTTTGAAAATAGATATTTACCTCAACAATTGTTTTTGAGAAGATTCACATCAGATAGGTGATGAGATGTAAGTTAATTGCATCAATGCAGGTGGAGTGGAGATGAAATTTTAAATTATAGGCTTTTTTGCCATTTTTGGGACTTTAAATAATATAATTTAGGCATTTTTCCACATATCTGGACATTTTGGTTATTTTCGCAATTTTGAGCAATTAGGCACTTCTCAGGAATTGTTTCCAAGTTTTAGGCAAATTTTCCAAAAATGTTCTAAATCTAATTAGGCACTTGATTTTGAATTAATTATTGCCTAATTACCACTACAAATAGGGCAGAAGAGTCATGGCGCACCAAACCAGTAAAATGAGCAATATCTGCCCCCAAACGTCCAAAAAATCAAATCAGCGAAAGGCCAGTCGATGCTTAAGCGTCTGTCCGAATAGAAGTGGCAGCCTGCATTCTAGGCCAAGTGGTAAATGGCATGGCCCCACTTGGGTGCCAGGAAGTGGAAGCCTGCATTCTAGGCCAAGTGGTAAATGGCATGGGTCCCACTTGGATGCCAGGTGTGCCGCAATGTGGGCACATAGTTTTGGAAACTTCTAAAGTCCATAATGTTCTAGAGGGGTCCCCTAGAACGCATCCATCTAGCCGCTTACCATTCTAGCGCGGGCTGGAGAGCGCAGGCTGTATGAGGAGCACTGTACCATACCATGGGGGAGGCTGTACCGGAGGGGGAGTCTACCGGAGGGTACGCAAGGACCATGTAGGCGAGGATGGAGGCAATGAAAGCAGAAGACAATCAAGACGTGTACATTCCTATGCACTATGGACTTGTAGATCCACGTCTATATTGATTGATGACTGTCTCTGAATTTTATACACAAAATTAGTTTGCTATCGGATTTGGTTTCGTTCTCAACCCATCTGACAATTTTCTCAAGATCAACAAGAGAATAAGTATAGAGACAGTCATCAATCAATATAAGCCCCAACCGTTCAAAAAAAATACTCAGCGAAAGCCCAGCGAACACTTAGAGGCTGTCCGAATAGATGTGGTAGGCTGCATTCTAGAGCATGTGGTAAGTGGCATGGCCCCACATAGGTGCCACACCTATATTGAATATGGAAGGGGGAGAATTTTTTTACAATAGAATGCAGAACATTCTAGAGGGAGCGGGTCCCGCCAGGGCTGTACCTGCGTAGTGGCTTACCATTGTACCGGAGGCTGCAGATGCTACAGAGGCTACGAAGCCCTTCAAATAGGCTACATTTATGTAATTAGAAGTATCTTCCAATTCTGACGACCTTAAAAGGACCCATAGTAAGGATGTCAATGGTTGCATGTGACCCACCTGACCGTGACATGTGGTTCAAAGACAATGAGTAACCATGGTGGGTTCTGTGACACAGTGAGACACCAGTGCCGACGCATTTTACACTGTATGTTTGTTCGAGAACTGACTAGATTGCTCCCTTTGCAGCTTGGTGTATGTCAATGATGGTTTAAAACATGATATGCAAAATAACTAAAACACCTTAGCCAGAATGGAATCAAAAACACCACTTTGATATTGTGGCTGATTTATCTTATTTGTTACAACCGAGCTGCAGCTACTATGGCTCTCACCGATCTGCTCAATCGAGTGCATCAAGTGTACTCGCTCTTGCCATGGTCTCTTTTGTAGTTACTTCGCCTTAATTTAGGCTTGTATGCATTATCAAGCAACACACCATCTCTAAAAACTTAATGAAAATGTCATCTTGTTCCTTGTACCACATGTTCATTTTTTTTTTCTTCATGCCTGGCTGCAATTTTCGCTTCTCTCTCAAGTCGACGAGTAGCTACTAGCATTTTTCTCTGATTCGTTGTCAACACTTTTTGTGTTTTTTTATTCTCTCTTTCCCTTAACAAAGCTAGTTTTCGATTAGCTTTATCTTGGACATGTGTTAGGTACTCTACAGAAGTCAACAATGTACTATATGTATCATCATAATGTCTAGGAATTTGTAAATCGGTGCTTGCAGACAAGACAATATCTGCACTAATAGTCGATATGATCGCAAGACCTGCAAGACCAATCTGTTGCACAGGCTCCCTGACCACAATATCTGTAGTAGTCGATATGATCGCAACACCTCCTTGTTGCACGGGCTCCTTGTCCACAATTGCAGCCATCTCAATTATAGCCATTTCATTTGAAAATTGAGTCTCGGGAACAAAATCGTCTTGGGCAAATTGACTCATATCAGGCATGTACACATCTTCATTATCCATCATGCTTGCACAAATTGGTGATGTATGTTCTGCTCATGTCCATCTGTCTGACAAAGATCATGTGTGAAATCGATAGTTTCTCTCATCGGTAATAATTCTACCGCAACATCTAAGTCAATGTTGGGCCCAAAGTTGTCATCCATAGCCTTACATTCCAATGGCCAAATTCCAATCCTTCGAAAACCAGAGATGATAATTGATGAAGTGAGCGATTGTCTCAACGCCTTGCATGCAAAATGGGCCAAGTGTTTTTTTTCAACTTCGCCTCCATATTCCATCATGAACAAGCTTCGTTCCACTTTAAAATAATGTTTTAAAGTTAATGTTTAAAAAGGTCTGAAGCATGAAACATCTAACGACTGCAACTTATACGATGTATGTGCTGGAATGGTTAAGATATCGAGACAGGCTGCTGTTGTGATGATTGCCTACTCAGAAATGTGAGAGCCATGGTTGTAAAGTATCAACTTTTACAAGTTTCAGCCTGATCTTCAACTTTTATATCAATGACATATTCATAGTGCTGGTGGTAAAACATGGATGCCCATAGCTGTTCCAAAGAATTCTACACTAATTCGTGCACCGGATGTCGGTAGATAATGAAGATAATAGAACAGGCTTGATGTCGGTAGATGGTGTCCATAGCAAGGATGGGGCTCGTTGGAAGATGCAAGTGGTGGTCGTTTGCTTCTATTTCCTTTTGTAGGTAGTTGCACAGATGGAGGTTCAACATGACCCGATGTAGGCGGGTTGTGCGTCTACTGCTACGGGGCAATGCCATTATAAATACTATATATTATTCTCTTAATATTTTCAACTACATTCAACTAGATTCAATCTCCATAGGTACTCTCCTACAATATGAGCTCACATATTTGCAACTACATCATTGTCTTCCTCTCCATTTTACTGTCGACCAATATGCTCGAAATATACATGGCTTCTTGCATCTACAATGCAAAGCGCGATTCCTACGTGCATCAATGATAAATAGTTGTCGTTTAACATCAAGATTACAATGCGCTGTAGGAGGGTACCTTTTGTACATATCTCTCTCACTGTAGCAATCTTCACAATAGCAAAAAACATAGGGTGCTTCTACAGAGACAGAAACAGAAACAGATGGAAGCCAATTGTCTCATTGACTTACTTCTGTAGATATGTGAACAAGCCACGTTACTAATCAACAACTTATATGAGCTGTTTATCTATCAATGGGTGGCGCAAGTTTTGGCTTGTGCTTGATCCACGTGAATGCACAATTAGAAGATGTCATTAATGTTATTCAAGAGCTCTGAAATTTAATCGGCAAGTTTGCAAATTGAAAGATGAGAATGACAAGTCTTCAGATAAAGATTTGTAGAGCTGATTCTGATCATCTTTGAGCTATGCAGGTCCCAACCAATGTTGTGCGGTTATTTGATTTTTTAAACATCAGCCGGTTACGGATGTTTAACTTTAACTTTGTGTTCACATCCTCCGGTTCCGGGGTTTTGGAGCTTTTCCGTTTCTGATATCATGCCAGTTGGTAAAAAATACAAAATTTAACCCTACACGGTTATGGACAAATGGAGTTTATGTTAGGATGGCCTCCGGCGGTTCAGCATCCGGTTATCAAAAATCTAATTTATTTTAATAACATAAAATAACCCAAACTAAAAATTTCATATATTAGAAATACTAACGAAAAAATGCGTGCCCCTCTGAAACGTGATCCTCCGAACGTGATGAGTAGAAATGAAATGAAGAGAGGCCAACTCATGGCTATGGCCCGCCTCCTTTATGTCAAGAGAAGGAATAACGGGCTAGTATCCGTATGTAACCTCTGGTTTTCAATGCCGGATATATGGATTCATAACCTGCTTCTTTTGGCCACTAGTTCCGGTTGAAATCAAATTAAAAAAAATACACAATCACCGGTTCTCAACCGGATCCGGTTATCCCATCTTTTCAGATCCGACGGTTCTTATCAGAGGCGGATATTTGATTTTTTGACCTCCAGCAGATTCACATATATATATCCGGGTTGGGACCCGCCGGGGTTTGAGGCTGAATCAAATATCCGCGCAACACTGGTCTCAACTTAGTAATTTTGTACAACTTTCATGGTGGAGATATGGATTTTTTTTGTTTCTAGCGACTGTCGAATAACAAGACTAAATCCCCATGATTAAAAAAAAATGCAGGAACTATGACACACTTACATTTTCAGATGATTGTCCGGTTACTCGCAACCAGCCTTATACAGGTGAACAAATGAATCAAAGCCTATATAGGATGGGGTCTTGCTCCACGTGTTGGTCATATGGTGATGTATAAGAAATTAAGACAAGATCATTTGCAGACATGGAAAGACTTATTGGGATACTGCATGAAAGATTACGGACAACCTCATTTCCAGTTTTCCACAAAACATGAGCTACAAATCTAGAAGAAGTCAAAAGTATATATGCTTATTATCATTTTGATTTAATACTTGATGGTTCGGACCTTTACAAATATAGACATTTGAAAGTTACAAGAGTATAAAAACACCAAACAAAGCTGTCGTGCACCTAAGCATCGTGCCACAACATACATCGTTGTCCACCCCACAATCTAAGCATACATGAAACCTTTTTGGATTCTAAAGTATCTAATAGTGAAACCGAGGTAAGAGAGGGTGGGGAGGATTTGACGGCCCCCTCACATGAGGAGCCTAGGATATACCATATGATAGTATTTTCGTCGGGTTACGATATCCTAGGTGAGGGCGCCGTCAAATCCTCCCCACCCTCTCTTACTTCGGTAACAAGTACCATCATATGGCACGAGTGCATTAACCCTTAAACGCCCAGTAGTCCGTTAGGGGCTTTTGGGTTGAAGAAAATCTGAATAACTTTTTGCATTCTCCATGGAATTGTGTGAAAAAAAAATATAGTGTTCTTGGGCACCTGGCACACCAAGATTCATTGCCCGATTGCCTCGGATCTGCCAAGTTGCAAAGAGGTCTCATCACGCAAGCAGGGGGGTCACGATTTGATAAAGGTAATTCTCGTTGTTTCATTCTTCACACATGTGTGAGAGAAGGAGAGAAACATGGGATTTTCCCAGGTTTGACCAAATGGCAACATCACATGCATTGGCCAAATTGGATACTTTTTGGCTTGTTGGATGAGGGATCCGAGGGATCCCATTTGATCCCGTCACTCAAATCTTTAAAAAATTTACCAAAAATGGATGTGTTTCGCCCACATTCAACGGTGGCATTTTGTGGATCTGAGGCTGATTGGCCTCAAATTCGGCGTGTGGATGCAGGAGGAAGTCAAGTTCTTTAAAAAGTTAATTTTATGAAAGTTACACCTTTTTCCACTTAAGGGGTCATGTTTTCTGAAAAAGTCAAACTATGGCACTGGGCGTTTAAGGGTTAAGTTCTTACCTCATTCCTAGTGTCTTCCCAATTGATAATAATATATGACGCCTCCCAAAGGAAGCGTAAATTATGGTGTCTCTTGACCCTGAAGG
Source organism: Takakia lepidozioides (assembly GCA_030704615.1). Taxonomy (NCBI): domain Eukaryota; kingdom Viridiplantae; phylum Streptophyta; class Takakiopsida; order Takakiales; family Takakiaceae; genus Takakia; species Takakia lepidozioides. Next base: position 19,009,146 of record CM060733.1, read on the forward strand.
GCAGAAGGCAGGTGGACCACGTGAAGTTGAACCCACAATCAAGACCTTTGCAGCAAAGCAAAGAGTTTGTAATGTTCTCATCACCAACTTCAACTTCAGCCCAAATTCCTTGCTTTGGTTTTATTTGTACAGTGTAGAGTGTAGAGTGTAGAGTAGAGGGTTGGGTGAATCTGGTCCAGCAGCCGGCCACAGCAGCCCAGCTCATTGGCCAGTTTGTCTTCTAGTTGCTCACAGTCCCTGGGTTGCGTGAGCGTACATTCTGTCTGGTCCAGGACTGTGGGAAGGAAGCCTGAGACGTGGGCTTGTGGTCCCAGCAAAACAAAGAAAGCGGGAAAGGGGGTGAAGCGTGCTGCGAACGAGTAATCTACTCTACCCGGCTTCTGCGTGGGAGGACTTCATGATTCCCAGTTTGAGAGTAGTGTGAGAGAAAGAAGAAAGAATTGGTTACGTTTGGAGAGGAAGAAGGAGTTTTTTATGATTCCCGGTTTCAGACTGTTGTGAGAGAAACAAGAAAGAATTGATTACGTTCGGAGAGGAAGAAGGAGTTTCCCGGTTTCTGACTGTTGTGAGAGAAACAAGAAAGAATTGATTACGTTTGGAGAGGAAGAGGGAGTTTTTTCAGGTGGGCGAACAATGTCTGAGAAGGCATGGGGAAGTAGCAGCAACAGCGCCTTTTCTGAAACCGAGATCTCTAATTCTGGGCCGTATCACCCATTGCCCACTTCTGGTGAGCAATGTGTGCGACAGAGGTTTGTCTGTTTTCTGTGTACTTGTGCGGGAAGTCTTCTATCCTTGGCAGGAATTCCATGCGGATGTCTGATGCTGCTGCCGTGTATCCTACAATCTGACAGTGTTGCTAGTCTGTCTTAGCTTGAAGGGCGAGGCTTTGAAGAACAGTTGTATGCTTTGGAATTGGCAGAGGAAGTGGGTCCGTTCAAAGCGAGAGAGGATGAAGAGGAAAAAGACGAAGACTCCCCTGAAGATCAATCCCCGGTTGAAGAAGTGGCCCTTACAGTTCCTACTACGGATGATCGCAGCCTGCCCCTCTGGACATTCAGGATGTGGACACTGGGTATCGCATCCTGCGCCCTTCTCTCATTTCTCAACATGTTCTTCTCGTATCGCACGGAGCCGCTGGTGATCTCAGCTGTCTCGGCGCAGGTGGCGGTCCTGCCAATAGGACATATTCTGGCAAAGGTGTTGCCCAGTAATTTGGTGCGGGTGCCTTGGACGGGCTTTGAATTTTCAATGAATCCAGGACCTTTCAACATGAAGGAGCACGTACTCATCACTATCTTTGCCAATGCGGGCACTAGTTTTGGGTCTGGGAACTCGTATGGGATCTACGTGGTCAATATAATCAAGGCCTTCTACAAAAAGGAGATAGCCTTCGCTGCGTGCCTCTTCCTTATCATCACATCGCAGGTGAGAGCACTTTTGCGTCTCTTACCAAGTTTCATATCTGTCTGGGTCTAGTGCCAGGGATGAGAGGTTGGAAACAGAGAGATAGAAAGATAACAAGAAAGTAGACACCACCACGAAGGCAACGTAGTGAATCGCGGCACGCGCGCGCAGGGCCGCCTGGAGATAAGATGACGAGAAACTACGGTAGAAATAAATTTATAGTGACTCAGGGCCCCAGAGCTGCTGCTAAAGCCTTGCTAAGCGCCGAACCCTGCAGCAACTAACTGATATTTCAGAAAGCTTACAAAGTTGATTCTAGCATTGATCAAAGCTTGTGGATATTGTGAAATTGGTGGGAAATGCTTTAGAATCCGTAGTTGAGCTACAATTGTTGATAAGCTGAGATGAAAACTTGAATATGCACATCTCCCCATGCTGGCAATATCTTGAAGCAATATAAAATTCGAAACAATCAAGTGTGGGCTATGATTACAGGTGCTGGGATATGGGTGGGCAGGACTGCTACGCAAGTATCTGGTGGAACCAGCACACATGTGGTGGCCTTCCAATCTAGTCCAAGTATCAGTCTTTCGGTAATGCTTTGTGTTCCTGACAATAGTTGACTTCAAAGTTTATGACTACTCAGGTTTGTGTCAAACTCTAGTAGTATCAAGCCTTTGTGTAACAGTCCCTAACAGATCAACTGAGTTACACCATCAGGAGAGAGACAGCTCTAGTCAAACATCGCGAGTGATGGTGATAAAACAACCATAGGTTGTAGAGTTTTGCATATGTTAATCCCTGTTTAGAGTGAAAGCTGAATGACATCCCTCAGTCTCAGTGTAATATAAGGAGTAGGAGTTTTAACAAATAAATAATTCGAAGAGAGGTCAAAAGTTGTGCTGGAATGGGGTTTGACAGGACTCTACATGAAAAGGAGGAGAGCAGGGGCCGTCTATCTCGCAGTCAGTTTTTTCTCATAGCTATGACTGTGAGCTTTGCGTACTATGTGTTGCCAGGTTACCTCTTCCCAATGGTAACATACCTCTCATGGGTGTGCTGGGTGTGGCCACACTCTGTCACTGCTCAACAGATTGGATCAGGCCTACATGGCCTGGGGGTGGGTGCTGTCAGCCTTGACTGGTCTGGTGTAGCAGCATACTTGAGAAGTCCACTGGTGACCCCCTGGTTCTCCATTGTAAATTTGGCAGTTGGGACTGTGATTTTTCTCTATGTCTTTGTACCAGCGGCTTACTGGATGGATGCCTACGATGCCAAGAAATTTCCTATCTACTCTAGCAAGCTCTTCACTGGTGATGGTCAGGAGTACAACATCACTCGAATCGTTGACCAGAATTTCAAGCTGGATGTAGATGCATATGAAAGCTACAGCAAACTGCACATCAGTACCCTCTTTGCGCTCTCCTATGGCTTCGGATTTGCCCGAATCGCAGCCACGGTCTCCCATGTGGTGCTGTTTCATGGAAAGTGCGTGTTTATTTCTACCCCCACAGCCCACCTTTACAGTTGGTCTTTGTCTTTCTTTTTTACACCTTTTAGCTTCCCTACTCCTCAGGGTGATGGTTTGTGTCCTTTGGGAAGGGCTTCACAGTTCCATGATATTCATTCTGGGCAGGCAGCACCACATCTAGAAACGAAAGAGAACGTCCTTGAACATGCTTGTCTGCTACACTGAAGGAAAGTGGATCTTTTCTCCTGTGAAGGAATTCTCTTGACTTCGTTATGATTATGGTTATTGCCTGATTATGGCTTGAGTGCAGAGAGATTTGGCATCGGAGTAGGGCAGCACTAAATGTGGACCACCCTGATGTTCATACTCGTTTGATGAGATTCTATCCAGATGTTCCAGATCATTGGTTCTTGCTGCTACTGGGGGGTAGTGTGCTTCTGACTACAGCAGCATGTCTGCGGTTCCAGGAGCAGTTCCAACTGCCCTGGTGGGGAGTGCTGCTCGCCTGTGCACTCTCCTCTACCTTGACCCTGCCTCTGGGTGTACTGACTGCCACTACCAATCTGGTAACTCTCTCCCCTTACCTTTCTTTTGTATGCACTGCTCTTGGAATTCCTGCTTCTCAGTCCTGTTGTAAGCATACCCTTTGCTTCTGTAAACACTGCTTATGAGTCGCAATTTATGCAGCCTCTTCAATTAGTTGAATTTGTGACCAATCATTGGTTGAATTGCTGCAACGTCAGGTCAAAAATAGGCCGTTGACTATAACTTATGCTTGTAGAAGGCCAAAGGGAAGGGCAACACTCCCCAAAGTGGAGTCTATTGATTAAGTTCCCATGGACTGGTAGAGGTTGCAGGGAGACCATTAACTAGGAGTTTGGATTGGGGTGATTATATTTAAGTGCTTGGACTGTGTTTCAGCATTTACAATGTTCTCAAAACAGGTGTGCCGCAATAAGGTTTCCCTTCCACAACTGCTCAACTTATCCTTTTTCTCTAGACTTTCTTAGTAATAGACTGGCTTCTTTGTAGTCATGGACTGTGTATGCTTCATGATGTTTTTTCAATACTCTATTGTAAGTGCTGTTGCATTTTCATAAGAAATGCATTGGCTTGGGTTGGTGGGGATCAGACACCAGGGTTGAATATAATTTCAGAATACATTATGGGTCTCCTATTACCAGGCCAACCTATAGCAAATGTGTTGTTCAAGACATATGGCTTCAACAGCACTCAACAAGCCATCGCCTTTCTGTCTGACTTCAAGTTGGGACATTACATGAAGATTCCACCTCGCTCGATGTTCATTGTGCAGGTGCAAGATCATCCATTCTCCTCCCCTTGGAAGTAATCATAATTTGATCTTTGATGGACTCATATCAGAACAGTCTGGGCCACTTCACGGCACCCCCTCCCAAATAGGAGACATGCCTTCTTGCACATTGAAAATCCAAACTGCATGCCTTTGCACATTAATGTCAAGTTTTGATATTAGTTGGCGGACTCTTGGTATACTGAAGTTGCATGATTTGTCTTGCGTAAGGGAGGGATCAACTGCCTTTTAGTGGGCAACTTCTGGTGTCCGCAAGATCTTCTATTGTCTTGTGTGGTGTTGGAACTTTCCAATGACTTCTGATCAAGGACACCTGCGTTTGCATGCAGCTAGTGGGCGCAGTTGTTAATGGCACCTTGAACTTGGTTGTCGCATGGTGGATGCTGTCGTCCATTCCCAACATTTGTGACCTCAACATGCTCCCAGCAGACAGTCCTTGGACTTGCCCCAGTGATCGAGTGTTTTTTGATGCCTCGGTTATCTGGGGCCTCATTGGTCCAGGAAGAATATTTGGGTCGATGGGACTCTACAGAAACTTGAACTGGTTTTTCTTAGGAGGTGCTCTGTTGCCGATTCCTGTGTGGGCTCTAAGCAGGGTTTACCCCGAAGCAAGGTGGATTGCTCTCATCAACGTCCCTGTCCTCCTGACTGGCGGTGGAGAAATGCCTCCTGCTGCTGCCGTCAATATTACATCATGGGTGATCGTTGGGGCGATCTTCAACTACTACATTTTTCGGCATCACAAAGCATGGTGGAAGAGGTACAACTACGTGTTGTCCGCAGCCATGGATGCAGGCACTGCATTCATGGCAGTGTTGCTCTACTTGTGTCTTGGTCTATCAAACAAGAGTATCGATTGGTGGGGCACCCAGGTGGACCATTGCCCTCTTGCCACCTGCCCTACAGCTCCTGGGATCATAGTCAAAGGCTGTCCAGTGTGTTGAGTTCATTAATCTGCAAATTATTTGATCAACAATACCTTCACTGCTACACACTCACTTACTGCATTGGATTAGACACTGTCAGATCCTCCTGTACATAGCCCATTCTTTGAGAACTATAAGGCCTCCCTATTCTGTCTGGTGGTGCACAGAGGCATGGCTCACTGTAGTGTAGGTGGTTAGGATATTTTAAGCTAAATTGTCGGTAAGGGAACTATTTGGATGAAATCCACACCATAAGGGAAAATGATGCGGTTAACCCTTAAGTGTCAAACTGACCCGATTTGGGTTGGTTAGGTTTCTTTAACCAGCCATAACTTCCTGTGGTTAAGGCTGATTGGCCTTTTTTTTTGGCTCAATTGACGGATAATCGGGTCCCCCTTCATATGGCATTGGTCAATTGGTCTATGCTTGCAGGGGTAGGGATCTCGATCAATTGGAAGGGGGCAACTCAGCTTTTGAGGCCTTTTTGGCACCCCTAACCTGCCCAAGTTGCCGACATGGCAACTGCGGTCAGGTTAGGGTGAATGAATGATAGCCCATACAGGGATGGGCGGCACGCTTCCCCCAAACCATTGATTGCCCGTTGGATATGGCGCAGGTCTGGGTATTCCCAGGCCTGCATCCTAACCTGAGATGGCTGCTCCAGCCAACACGATTGGCTCATAGCAGGGCGGACTGGAGGGAGTGCAACCGCGATGGCGGCAGAGCTCGCAGCTCGAGAAAATCTCGGGTGGGCCAAACCCAGGCAGGGGGGTTGATAGGGTTGGGGTGGAGTGGCCCCCCATGAAAGCAGGGCTGGGTAGCCAGAGGAGCTCCCAAACCGCGTGCCCTTCTGGGCTACCTAGGCCTGCAGGCTACACCAAAGGTGTGCCATTTGAAGTCTTGGGCAGGGAACCTAAGGATGCGGTGCATTGGCTGATTGGCCTCAAAGTTTTTCGGGGACCTCATATGGAAGCCCATGACATTTCAACCGCAGGGATTAGGGGTTGACCCGCTGAATTTTTTTGTATAATTTTAGGAAGAGAGATTTTGGCCTGCCCAAAGAAAATGGCATATTTTGACCCCCCAATTTGTCACTACAAAGGAGCCCACTTGAGAACATTTCAGAAAAAACTGAAATTTTATGAGAATGTGTGTTATCAGGTATGGAACAACATTCTTGAGACTCTCAAACAGAAAAAATAAAAAGTACCCAAATACGAGAAAAAACTGCTTTTTTTGGCACCTAGTTCTTAGTGGAGATTTTTTTTTGTCCCCACTCTACACTTTATAATCTTCTGATCTGGCAGTTGGATTTTGGTGAAACTTTTTGTGGTAGGAGGTGGGGTAGGTGGGGAAGTAATTCCAACGGTCAGTTTTACAGGGACACAGAGATTCTCTAGATAATTTTTTTTTTGGGGGCCAGGGTCATGTTTTTCCACGAGAGGGTGAAAATGAGTTTTGACACTTAAGGGTTAAAGTACTTCAAAAGATTGATGCAAGTACAGCACTTGCACTGGCGACTAAGAGAGTATCTGAAGTAGTACCCTTTCATATGTATCTGACGGCAGTGCACATAGTTCCATCTTAATCCATAATTCAAGCATACAAGATCACTGCAGTCAAGCAGGTATATCACAGTTTTCGACTTCAGAATACGATACTTGATAATCTTGCGACCAGGTCTGTTTGGTGCCTCGATCGCCACCACCACAGCTTGTATGGCGGAATAATTAGACATGATGATGTACAGATGCAGACTTGGCCTTCAACTTCTGTAATGAAAACTGGTGACGAGTATCACCGATAAAATTGCGTAAAGCTCCAAGGGCAACTTCGTAACCTCGGATGACATTGTTGAAAGTGTGGTGAAGTACCCTTGCGACCCAGACCTTGAAGAGAATTTCTTCCCAGTCAACATCACCTTTCTCAAAATGATCAAGAAACTTGAGGAAAGCATTAATCCACGCATCCTCATCAGCAAAACTCCAGCATGGCCATTCGGACGCGTTCAACAAACCCTTAACAAGGGCAGAGTCAAAGTGCTGCAGGAGTAGTTCCTGCTGCCGTGCTGTCCAGTTGGTTTTCAGCAGCGTCAGCGTCTTCTCTATATCATAACCGATCTTCTGCTTGATGAGATCCGGGACGGGCTTGTAGGCAGACTCTATGTAGCGGCAACCATCTGCACTGGTAATGGTCTCATTTCGCAGGGACTGGAGGGCGCTGAAACACTCGACGAGCATAGATCTAAGATCGAGAAGTCCGCCATACAATGCATGCACCTTACCTTCGGGTATGTAGACCTCAGCAAGGCGTAAGCCGGCCTGAGCACAAACAAAAGTGTACAGGGTATCTATACCCCAATCACTTTGCAAGCGAACGCGTTGATCTCCATACAATACTTCAGCTGCTCTCCTCGTTAGGAGTAGTTCTCCGCCAAGGGGTTGCTCAATGGAAGGAAGAACTGTGTGCGGCCACATGATAGCGAAGCCTACCTTGGTGACCAGCCATGTAATCATGGCATCAGTGCTAGACCTGGGGAAGTAGTGACGGACGACATCATACTCCAAGTCCGCCAGGTTTTCCGCCTTACTAATCCACTCTCCCGAGAACGACACAATGTCGGAGTCGTAAAAGTGCAGGCGATGATACTCTGGGAATTCCAAGAAAAAAGCAAGCCCGGTATTCATACCATCTCCTTTTCCCTCTCGCAACGATACTCCTATGCGATCCTGAAGGACCAAGAGAAGTTTTTTCCCCGTTTTCCTCTCGATACTGGCCTTTGACTCTTCGATGGCGTGCCAAGTTTCACCTTGACTATAACCAACACAAAGCACCGCTGCAACACGAGGATGCGACGCAGCGCACTCTACATTCCGTAACACAATGGTAACATCTTCTTCTTTGAAAGGAAAGCACACTAAAGACATACTCCGCTTCTCCCCTTTACGCAAGGCTCTTTCTATCTCTACACCTGTCCATGATGGCTTCACGAAGTCAGTGAAAATCATAGTCAGCCTCACCAATAAAATCGGTGACAACAAAAGTGGCCTCACCAACAAGCTGGAAATTAAAAGTTATCCAACTGGGGACATATCCTGAACAAGTTCAAACAAGTTCAGATACTGTCTGAAAGTTAAGTTCTCAAGCTGTACATTCGCTCACAAGAGTCGTCCGCCAGGAAACTTGCACACATAAGCTAGCTCTCCACTAGGAATTGTAGCTACATTCAACCACAAGAGCTCAAACCAAGACTGTCTCCAATCTCGGATGCTCCTTCATACTTCATCAAGATAAAGAAGAAAAGCCCTGGCGACTTTCTGTTCCTGGTCTCTCATTCCTCCTCATCACAAGGGCAGGGGAAGTACGTATGGGAGAAGAAATCCAACATCTAAACGGACTGGTCTGGGTTGCCTCGTTTCACTCTAAGAGCACCATATCTAAAATCAACAAGTCCAGATACCTCGTACGGCTCGTACGTACCACTCGCTGGTATATTAACAATGTCAAGCAACAGAATAGTATGGAGCTGATTCTGCATCGGCAAATTGTACTTCAAATGGTTTGTAAAGTTTGCAGGAGAGTATATGAACGATCCAAACCTCCCGTGTCACGAGTTTTGTATGCTTGCCAAAAATCTACACAAAAAGAAATAAGTCTAATATCAGCCCCCACTTTCCCTAAACAGCACGTCCGGCTAGGCCTCCTCAATGTGCCAGACAAAGGTATATCTATCTATCTGGTATTGTGCCGCACATTTCACCACATTGCAGAAGTCGAAGTTTTATATTTGCTCGCAGAATACAGAGCACACAGCAGGGCGGCATGGACTTCCAGCAGTATTGGCAACCGATTTCTGCATGCTTAACCAAGAATTCCTCTGTCACTACTAGTAGGAAATTTGGTCCACCCTTTAGCAAGTTCCATGTTATCGGATGTTCTCTTCCTGATCTTCAGTATATAATATCCATCATACATCAGCAAGTTTTCAGCTTCCTGAAAACTCGAGACTGCAGAAGTCCCCTCTCTAATATTAGCTTTTCGAAGACCCACACTGTGAGATCATGCTTCGTACTCACTAAATTTGTCGTTCGCGAGTCGCTGGATCTTCACAATGAACCCTACTTTGCCCACATACTTTGCCCACATTCCATTGCGCCCATCACCTAAATTTTCCCTTCCAAGTTCGAACAGAACATTCCATTCCATTCCCAATTTGAACATGACCGTTTATAACTCGCAGGAGATGCTCCGACCGTTTATAACTCATGACGTGTGCATGACCAATGCGACCCCACATGACACTTTGGAAATATCGAGAACAGTTAATTTTTTTTTTACTTTCGTTCCCCTTCGTGTATGCTTTATGGCCCCAAGGGGGGTGGTCGCAGAATTTTCTATTTTAAAATAGCTGCGACCAGCGGCACGGGTGGTCGGACCATTTTTCTTTTTGTTAAATAGGAATAGGTGCGAATAATATGTAGAGCAGTTTCATTCGAGCCTTGATTCTAGAGTGGTCCAGGAATTATAGTGGGGCGGTAGGAAGGCCCCGTGTATTAAGGAATGAGATGAGGGGGTCCAAAAAAAGAATGGAGGAATTGGCTAAATTTAGAATAGGGAGTCCTGCAGGTTGACATGTGTTCAGGGCCTTCTAGAAGGCTCCCAGGGTCGGCGGGCTTCTAGAAGGGTCCCACCGCCCTGAGAGGCTATATAAGGGAAGCCCCCCTTATTACGTACTAACTTACTACCTATTAAATCAGTAAATAGGTGCGACTACCAGCAGGAGGGTGGTCGCAACATTTTTCTTTTATTTTAACAGTTGCGTCGACCGCTACTGGTGGTCGCACAATTGTTTTTTTTTAAATAGGTGCGACCACCATGAGGTTGGTCCCCTTGCACCTGTATGTATGTTTGGAGAGGCAGATGAAAAGCACATGTATCGACTCCCCATGGATTTGTGAAGGGAAAGATGAATGTTGGGAGCTGCACCTGGCCTTTGTGGCTTTCGAAACCATAATAGGAAACAACAATGTAAAGGTAATGACGAAACACAAACACACGCACAACCACCAAACCCTTTCTTGGGTACACATATTCCACCATTTTTTATTTCCGTACACGTATGTATGTACCCAAACTGAAACATGGATATCCATGGAAACATACTACATATCATGTGACAGAAGTTATAGTTGTACCTAGTTCCGTCTGGCACGACGACGATGGTATGATCTCACGCCTAGTACAAAATCTTTGTCCCCACTCACTTCACCCCCGTTCCCATGATCAGTGCTAGAATCATGATCTCCATCTGTTTTTTCGTTTCCAGAGGCAACTGGCCGTTGGACCTGTAGTCGTCCTCGGAGTACGTTCAGTTGTCTCTCTGGTCGATTTCCACTCCTATCATGAATACCATCTAAGGTATCAGGTCTGTTCACAGGTCGGTCACCAACAAAAGGTTGCACAATTCTCTGCCGTTTTTGGGCTTGTCCCGGATTTCGTGGTGGCCTTGGAGCAAGTCTCATATGAGGAAGGCTACTCGCATGTATATCAGAGGGGCCGACATGAGAGGAAGGGGCATGAGATGGACCAGCGAGGGTCGAGGGAGCACGGTTCACATGCGGACGTCGTCGGGCCAGATGAAACGACAATGATCAGTCATCGTCATCCGATGGTTCGACTTGCAGAAGTCCCGCAGCAGAAGAAGCATCTCCCAGGATCGGAGTAGCGATGGAAGGAATTACATGAGGGGGAGAGATACTAGATGGACCAGCATGGGATGGACCGGCTTGAGAAAGAGAAACATGAGATGGAGCGGCGTGAGATGAAGCACGGTTCACAAGGGCACGATGTCGGTAAATGAATGACAACGGCCGGTTGTCATCATCCGACGATTCGACCTGCACATCTCCTACAGTCCGTAGAACTCGTGGTGGGAGAGAGTTGACCTCAACTTCATTGTTGAGAGTGTGTTCCACTGGGGAAGGGGGTCCGCAATTGGGATGACACCATGTCGCAGTTCATCAACAACAAGGTCATCGAAAGATGGATGCATTGCAGCATCATCGTCATTAAATTTATCTGGGTCATGTGGAGGATTGCCCACATCATCGGACCCATCCCAACCGTTGGAGTCGGAGTCCATCGCGGCGTCGGTGTCATCATTGCTGCTAGATTGGATCTCTGAGGCAGATTCTTCAGACAACAGATTCTTCTCATACCATGCAGATGCGTCACTTGCTGTCATCTTTTGCAGTAGCCTACAATTCGTGTAGACATAAATCAATTTGTCAGCCTTGGTAGGATTCAACCTGTTGCGAATCTTGTTGTGAATAAACGAGTAACTGCTCCAGTTCCGCTCACAAGACGAGGCAGAGCACACTTGAGCAAGAATGTGCTTTATAATGGGAGTTAACGTTCTTGCTCCAGCTCCAATCAGATCCCATCATTCATGTGGCAATATGTTCATTGCTTTTGGATCCGAAATGTCCTGGAAAGGATTCTGACGATCCGAGAAGCACTGGTACTCGGACAAAGCTCGCTCTGCCATGTTCAAGGGCGCGAGTTGCATGATGACCCGTACAAGCCCAACTTTGACATCCACATCGTCTCTCAAATCCGTATTGTCCAGCAAGAATGGATTCAGCAAGGCCCCCGCATAATGCAAGTCCGTGCGAACCATCCGTTTGTGGTCGTAAAATGCATCATCGGTCCTTGCCGCCAAATCATCATCCATAGAAAATGGAGGACGTCTCAAGGATTGCACGTGCTTATCAAGGTTTTCCAATATCAACCATGCTGTACCCATTATTGGTTGTTTTCCATCAAACTCCCGCAAAGCAATCAACACTGGCTCCACCATGTACACAAAATTTGCACATTTCGCCCAGAAATCGTCGGAGCGAATGATTGCGCGGACCCTCCGACTTTTGCTCAAAGACTTGGACTTACGAGAGTCGTGTAAGGTGCCCATATAGGCATCCCATTGAGGGTCAATGTTCACCTGCTCCAGACCCGCCCTCACAGTCACCAGTCGATTCACCATCAAAAAGTTTGTGGCAAAGCGGGTTCCTAAGGCTGTATTTGGGTTCATGCTTTCTAAACAATGTCAGAGGGATGTGATGTGTACGAATGAACGTCACAACCGACTTTGTCTTTTTTACTAGTTGTTTCATCCATGATTCTTTTCCCCAATCCTCCAAAAGGAGATCAAAGATATTAGCAGCACACCCTTGGTAATATAGATGGTGATATTGTACCATCAAAATATCGGCCATATTAACCATGTTAGATGCATTGTCCGTGCATACTTGGACAATTTTATCAGCTCCAATTTTATCGATGAAACTCATCAACAACCCTGCTTGATAACGTGCATATTTTCTCTCCCTGCTTGTGTCAATGGATCCCACAAATTGTTCCCCCGCAGGACAGACTAGCATGACATTGAACAGTGGTCGATTAGTAACAGAACTCCAACCGTCCACACATATAGTGCTTCCATATTTCCGGAGCGAATCACCTGTCTTTTTATTCACCTTTTGGGTGAGATCAAACATAGCCTTTTCTAGCAATCCTGTACGGAGATCGCGATAACTCGGAGGTGTGTATGTGGACTTGGAATCGGACGTGGCTTTGACAGCAGCCACAAACGCAGGAAGCCTCGAGACATTGAACGGAATATTGGCCTCGTAGAAAAATTGGGCCCACTTCTTATCCAGAGTCCTCCTGTGCGACAAATTTAAGCCTTCTTGCATTGATTGTTGCCTCAATGGTCTGGTCCGTACAAGTGCTGGCGTACAATCGGGTGTTGCTCCTGACCCACCGGCTTCTCCACGAACAGCAGACACCTTGCAAGAATCCCCCTGGGTACAACTCTGAGGGACATTTTGATTCAAACCTGGAGTGTTTGGCTAAGAAGCCGCGGCCACATCAAGAGACGGTGAGATATTGCCTCCACATTGGGCAAAGTGGGCTTTCACTCGCATAGAGGCTTTTGGGCACAAACTAATCCCTGTATTATTCCCATCTCTATAGCCGAGGTGATATAACATGCGATCCGACCCACCAGCTTCAATGCACATAGATTGCATTGAACACCGTCCTTTTTGTGCGGGTCTACGGTGAACCAAGGGATCCACTCCTCCCTCATCCTCACACCCAAAACCCTAACCACAGACTTAAGGTTGAACGAAAAACACTAGTGTAAATTCAATTACATTATGGAATGGCTTGGTGTCGATGGAGAGGCAAATGATTTATTCGTCTGTTGTGTCTCAGCATACATGTTCAAGCACATGCGGGCAAAATTGGGCTTCAACCACATCTGCTCATTGGGTGCAATAGTCGTGCACGCATTGCAGGATTTCTTTTGTGCAGTGAACAAAAACCAGATGACAACTAAACGCCTCATTGGCCCATCGAACGAATTTCGATTGATCTCATCTTACACTGTGACCTATCAGAGGGTACATTGAACACACTGGCCAAGTCTCAAAGCAAACGAAAATCATTTGGATGGGCAACCATCCGTCGGCCCATTGAACGAATTTCGGTTGATCTCATAGTACTCTGGGGCCTCTTCCATGGTACATTGAACATACTGGCCAAGTCTCAAAGCGAACCAAAATCATTTCAATGGCCAACCATCCGTTGAGCCATCGAATGAGTTTCGATTGATCTGATATTAGTCTGGGACCTGTGAGAGGGTGTCTCGAACGTACTGGAAACGTTTGGAAGCAAACAAAAATGATTTGGATGGGCTACCAAAAATTCACCCATTGAATGTATTCTGTTGGACGTGCTATTACTTTGGGACCTATGAGACTGCGCTTCGCATGCTCATGTTTTTTTTTTCCATTTTGTTTTTGAATGGGGCGTGTAATGACTCCATACGCAACGTGCGTGCCAAATTTGGGAGCGATCCAAATTCATTTGGACCCAAAACCACAGTTTCTTGCCCGTTTTGCACTCCAAACTTGATTTGTGCTATACTTCATGCACTCTTCATAGAGAGTTCTGCAATAGTGAGCGAAGAGAACATTTTTTTTTTTGGGCA